>CM055063.1:18423033-18563711 GCA_029204045.2 Tillandsia leiboldiana | reverse complement strand
CTTTCGACGATTTCTTCGCTGCTGGATTCGTAACAGGTGAGCTACGATTTTGGTCGCACATTTCCAGATTTCGCGTTTTTCGAGGAGTTTTCTCATGCTCACTGGACCCTTTTGCTGTGAGATTTTGGTGAGGGCAGCACCTTCCCGAGGAGATCTTCGCGCACGAGTCTCGGATCAAGACGTGCTTATAGACTTTTTTCATCTACTCGACGCGAGGATCATCGTGGATTTTTCTTGGAATTTTTGGAGACCTTCCGAAGGTATACACTTTTCCTTTTATCTGTACAAGAGTTTACAGTTGAATGGTTTTGGGATTGTTGCGCACCGATACTGTGGAATTTATAACTTGGCCTACGGTGCTCGGAATTGGACGTACAGGTACCCGTTTCGAGCTATCGGACGCGAGGATCGCTGTGGTATTTTTCTCAGAATTTTTGGAGTTCGTTTTACAGGTGAAAATTTCGCAGCAAGTGGACTGTTTCCAGCAGATTTGTAAAACCTGGATTTTATTGGATTTAAAGTATAACTGTAGCCTTATGTTGTACCCAGGAGGGATTGTGGACTGTGCTGGACCTGTTGGACCTAGAGTTGTTATTTTCCTGGTTTTCTCAGCTGTACGACTCCGGACAGTTAGCGTCTTCAGGTGGGTGGCTTGCTTTCAAGATCTTTGGACTGTACTCTAATTCTATTGATATAGAATCATGCATGATAGTGATTGGACTTGGGTAGCATGCTAGATGTAGGAATTGTTGTTCCTAGTATTATCTGTTGATCTTGTGATCTTTTACTTCCTTCTATCATGTTAAATATTCGTTATCTTGGAACCTGACCTAGCACCCCCGTCATATGTTGCATGTGTAACCAGACCAGTAGAAAACCCTCACTTGGGCTAGGGTTATTTATGTTTAACATCCACACTTTGTGTTTCATTCCTGGACTTAGTGTTATCCTCGCCGGGTAGTGGGCCGAGCGGTCGGGACCTCTTTATAGTGTGGGATGCATTTGCACTCGTGCTTGGGAGCAGAGTGGAGTCTGGCAGATGTAGTGGATCGCTTGTCTGTACCGGGAACCGTTTGAGATAAACGGTGGTCCCGAGAGATCTAGTTTTCCCTGTTTGGGGGTCGCCACTGTGTTAGTGGCGGTAGTTTCTAGTGATAGCCGGACCTAGAACCCAGAACCCTTTTCGACATACACATGATTTTAGTCTACCAATGTTTTTCTTCCAAGCATCGAAGGGCCGCTGAAGTCTGTTCTTGTTTGATTGGACAAAGGCATCAGCCTTCGGGGCTTGGGTAAAACACTTATTTTTCTAACTATTTTTCTAAAGAGAACTAAAATCATTAAATATGGATTTCTTCTAGATCAAATGATTTTCAATAACAAATGTCACCTTTTTCTTGTAAATCTCCCACTCGAAAGGATTCGAGTGATCCGGGTTCTAGGGGCCGTTCCGTTGTCGGGACGAAAGCCACGGGGGCCGAGCCTGGAACCTGTTCTTGTTTGATAGGGTTGTAGGTGTAGGTCTCCCGAGACTTTCGGGCCCTGTTAGTGTTTTCTGCGTGTCGTACCGAGGTTATTGTGTTCCCGAACTTTAAGGGATCGGGAACTTCGATAGGCGGAGCCTAGAGTCTGTTCTTGTTTGATAGGGTTCTTAGCACCGGTCTATCGGGTTTCCGAACCCTTATGGTGTCGGTCTTTCCTGTGAGTTTAGTGTTCTGTTGTGGGAGCCGTCTGGTGGACGGTGGCCCCAGCTGTGTGGTTTTCCAGCCTGTGTTGAGAGTTGTTGTTGTTGGTCGATCTTGTTGATCGTGGTTTGGACTATAGCCTGCATGAGCCATATTTGAGCTCGACAGAGTTACGCGGATACTTTCCTCGGTGGGGTCGCTCCCCTCGAGAGCCACTCCGGAGTTGGGCCTGTTACTTGCTATCGCGACTTGTCGACGCCGTCCCTCTGACTGTGCCAGTTAGTGGCAGTCACGGACACCCTATGGTAGACCCGTCCTGTTGAGGATGTGCGGCAGTAGGTGGGCGCAGGTTTGACTGGACCCTTGAGGCAGTCAGTTTAGATTTGGTGAGTTTACTGTGGGTATTAGTAGATGCATCATGTTCCATCTGTTCCTTTTCTTGAGCATCTAGATAGAGGCATAGTAGCTTTAGAGTTACTTTTCCAGCCCTTTCATTTCAGTATATATTGTTACTTTTTGCCTCTAGTAGACTTAGTGGGCAGACCGTCGGGCTTGTTGGCGGCACCCACTGAGAACTACTTGGGACGTAGTTCTCACACCCGTCGTGGTGTATTTTCCCACAGGGACTTCTACTCCGGTTCCTGCTGTTCCTGTTGCTGCTGCATCTGATCGAGGTAAGGGAGTCGCGGAGATAGTTCCCTACCAGTCGCCGTCTAGAGAGTAGATGTACCCTTATTACTTTTGAGAGTCCTGTTGAGAGAACTTTGTAGTGAGGTATAGAGTTGTATTTATTTTACTGCTCGAGAGACTTTTGTACTTGTGGTGAGGACTTGTGTTGTATATAGTTTTTATTTCTAGCAGTTTTACTTTCAGCTCTGATATCTGCATAGTATAGATGCTCTTTTGCAGGTCAGTCGCTTCGTCTATACGGGGCTTCCCGTATGGGCGGCGGATCTGTTGGCGAGCCCGGGGTTCGCAGTTTCGACGCCGGGGCGTGACAATCTCTATGATCCTTGTCTCCCACTAGGAACATTTCCTCCATGTCCTCTATAAATAATCCCATGTATCTATCAGGAGGATGAGAGATTCTACTAGACTTGCGATGGTGGCAATGTAATCTCTGGTATCACAGAGTTATCAGGAAGGGCTCTTGGAATGCTCGATCCTAACGAGACTTTCTCCTCTAGTTCTATTTTTCTCCCACTGCCTCCTGCTAAAATAAATTCATTTTCAAGAAAGAAGGCATGACGGCTCACAATCACATTATGATTTTCTGGGAGATAAAAATAGTATCCAAGTGATTCCTTGGGATAACCAATGAATCTTCCCTTGACTGATCTGCTTTCCAATTTGTCCGTCTTTAATTTCTTAATATAAGCCGGACACCCCCAAGTCTTAATGTGAGTAAAACTTGGCTTCCTATGTAGTGTTCTGGTTTTTCCCATGCAACTTTCCGATGAATCCACTGTGCAAAACACCTAGTGTTGGTGTGTCTGGCCCATGGTGCATCAAAGGGGTGCCACAGATGGACCCTTGTGAGACTTTGATAGCTGATTTGGCCTTCGGCTGCATTTGCCGAATTTTAGAAAAGGTTTTGGGCCAATCTGAGGTTGGATTTGGATTCAGCGCGGAAAAAACGCTTGAAAACGGCTATTTGCTTGTTAAATTTGGAGTCCGGATGACCAAAAACGGGCTTCCGGAAGTTTTCGGGGATTTTCGGTGCATGGGGGAGGCTCGTGGACCGGCCTGAGCCACGTGGCGGCCTGTCATTGGCCGGCTCACGCAGCTCGGTCCACGGGGGATGCGGGTTGGTGCATGGACCCGCGCGGGCGGGCCACGTGGCGCGCGCGGAGTGGATGGCACACGCGGCGCGGCTCAGTGATTTTGCGCGGCATGCGTGGACCAGGTGCATGACACGTGGCGACATGGTACTGGCTGGCTCAGGAAGTCGCGGTCCATGGTGGAGGCGCCTCGGTACGGAGCGCACTGTGGCGCTGACGGCGCTGTCGGGGCACTCGAGTGCGGGCCACGCGTCGGCCCGCCATTGGCGGGCCGTACCTACCCCCGCTGACCGCGGGGGGACGCGTGGCGCGCAGCGAGACCTTTGCACTGCTGTTCCCTATTGTAGGGCGACGTGGCAGCACCAGGGGGATTCGGGCGCGTCGGACTGGGAGTATGCGACCGGATTTCGGGCGCAATGCGCCCGAAACATGCGCCCGAAAACCCGGCCCAACAGCACTTTGGGCTGGGCTATAAATAGGGTCCTTAGTGTTTCTTTGGCTCTTTTTGGGTCTGTTTCTTCAGAGAGTTCTTCAGAGAAATTTTCCCCCTCTCAGTGCACGATCCTTTGGAGGACTTTGAGGATTTTTCGGAGGCACGCATCCCGAGGTTCACGATTTTACGGCGCGGCGCAACGCTCGTTCTCCAGCGACCCGTCTCGCCCCTTCTCAGTGTTTGGACTCCTCCGACTCACCCCGACATCGGATTCCACCGATTTTCGCGCCGTTGGACTCACGACAGGTAGGACTTCAACTCCTGTGTTTTGAGGTTCCTCGTTCTCCGTGCTGATCTTGGAGTTTTCTGAGCACCCATTTGACCCATTTTTCTTCGCGGACTTTGGATAGCACCGCGGTGTTCTTGCCTTATCTTTTCGCTCAGACATCAAATCGCAAGGAGTCTCCTGGATTTTTCTCAGATTTTTCTGGATTTTGCACGAGGGTGAGAATCTCCTTTTTCTGTGGTTCTTTGTTACAGAAATTTGGTACTGTTTGGATTGGGGTGTTTCCCTTGCCGGATTTTTATCTCAGCGTAGGAAACTCCGATTTGGGCGTGCAGGTACTCGTTTGGACGGGTTCGTCGCGAGGATCGCGATAGTATTTTTCTTGGATTTTTATGGGCATTTTTTGTAGGTAAAAATTGGAGAATTCTGGACTGTGGTATTAAGGGACAGATTTTGGGAAATTGTGAATGAATAGCTTATGTACTTTCCTTTGGGTATTTTGTACAGATTGGTGGTGGGTATTTGGACTGAGCTTGGGTTTCGCTTTTGGGAACTTGGATTAGCGCTCAAGGTGGGTGATGTTGTGAACCTCCTACTTATGATCTGTCACTAGACCTATTGGAATGCTCTTGATCATGTTGTTAGTAAAACTGTGAAATGGACCTAGCATGCTTGTATGAGATCGTGGTTGCTTTGTTAATATTTGCATTGTCAGAAAACTACAAGTTAGTAGGTTGTGTTTCCATGCTTTATATATGTAGTATAATTACTTGGAAATCATGCTAAATCCATAACATGTTGAATGTCTTAATGAAAGGTTGGGATATGTGGTTAGAATACTTAAAATGGTTTCATCAAGAAAAAAAGGACTTTTGCATGCTTGAATGGTCACCTAGATAGGCCACCTTTTTCTGCTACACTATCATGCTGGAATTGACTTAGGAGAAACCATGTTTCATTCTTTCTCCAGTCACTTAGACATAGGGGATAGTATGGTCTGATTAGAGCAGGGACTGGGATAGTGTAGTCAGCTTTGGGATTTGGGGACAGGCAGGTTTGAGGACAGGGTACTCACGGCAACCGCGGATTTCGGGCGGTTGACCGGACTGTTATTAGTGTATCAGATTTGGGGATAGGGGACCGGGAGTTTACCATCTACCTTGAACGATCCGGATCTTGCTTCGCAATCCGGATCCCGAACGTTGATGTTTGGTAAACTGTATGAACGATCCGGATCGTAGTCACATGATCCGGATCCCGAACCTTCGTTTTTCTGGAATTGGCTGTTTCGTTATGACGATCCGGATCCTAGTTATCACGATCCGAATCGCCGTCCGTAAATATCCAGAAATGGTTGGTTTTTGATTCTTATCTCCTTCCTAGGGTTTCTAACCTATAAATACACCCTATGTCTTTCTTTCTAGGGTGAATCCACATAGCCGTCATTTTCTTGTATCATCTTATACGGCTATAGATCCACATATAGAGAAGAAAGGAAATCATTAGAGAATACTCTATGTTTCTTCATCTATATTGATTAGTTTGATTCTAGGTTTTCATACTCACATCTTGAGTTGAATCAAACTAATGAATACTTAGATGGTATTTCCGATCTATCTTTGATCTAAGTATTCGGCGGATCATCACCACCCAAAAACAACGATTTTCCCCAAAATCGGCGCGTGGATTCGCGTGTCCTTGTGGATTCAAGGTTCAATCGCTCTCGTGGATTCGGAGCGAGGCACGTTCGTGGATTCGAACGGTGCTATTGGGTGAAGACCGTGGATTCGGTCGGACGTCGTGGATTCGACGTTGGACGCCGTGGATTCGGCGTTGGGCGCAGATCGTGGATTCGAGAAGCGTCGGAGCGAGCGGAGAAGATCCTCTAGGAGCGTATGGAAAAGGTTGAGTCGTAAGTGTGTACGGTAAATCACCTTGTACGTGTTTTAATTCTAGTGGATTTCTGCCGTGTTATCGGTCCCGTGGTTTTTTACTCCGGTGATGGAGTTTTCCACGTAAAATCTTGCGTGTTATTTTATTTTCCGCATTGGGTTTTATCGCAACGATTTTTGGAGTGTTTATACGTTTACACCTATTCACCCCCCTCTAGGTGTTTCTTCCCCTATTTAGATCCGTATTATATACGACCCAACAAGTGGTATCAGAGCGGGAATAGGGTTGTGAACAATGGTTGAAGGTGGAAACATCAATCGACCCCCTTTCTTTGATGGAACAAATTATGCGTACTGGAAAGTACGGATGAAAGCCTTTTTATCTTCCATCGACGAAAGGGTGTGGCATTCAATTGAATCAGGATGGTCTAATCCAACTGAACTTATCTCTGATGTTCACACCTTAAAACCTAGGTCGAAATGGACCAAGGAAGAGTTTGAGTTATCTTCTTACAATGGCAAGGGAATTAATGCTATTTTTAATGCCTTATCTCAAACTGAATTCTCTCGCGTCTCGGCATGTGAGACTGCGAAAGAAATCTGGGATGTTCTCCAGGTGACACATGAGGGAACTAACCTCGTGAAGATTCAGAAACTGCAGATGCTTACGAGCAAGTTTGACTCTATCTTGATGGCAGAAAATGAATCTTTCACGGACTACTATACACGATTGCAAGACATCGTAAACTCATGTGCTAATCTGGGAGAGAAGATTCCAGAATTTAAGATTGTAAGAAAAATCTTAAGAACTCTTCCTGAACGATTTCGCCCAAAGGTTACTGCCATTGAAACTATTAAACACCCGGACGAAATACGTGTAGAAGAATTAGTTGGTTCATTACAAACTTATGAAATGACTTTTAATACTAACAATTCTTCTGGAAAAGCATCCACTTCTAAGTCTTCAGGTTATGCGTTGAAAACAACTAAGGAAGAAGACGCGGATACATCCTCCTCGGACGATGACGAGAACCTTTCTATGGAGGAATTTGAGAAGCAGCTCGCTCTCTTGACGAGGAATTTTCGCCGTAACTTTCGAAGGGGTAATTCAAGCAAATCTCCATCCTTCGGAAAGTCGAACAAAGGCAAGGGTACTCCAAGTCACAAGTCAAGAAAGCAGGAGAACTTCTCAAAGGATAAGAAAAGTTCAGAAGGACAACTGCAATGCTTCAAATGTCGAGGCTACGGCCACATTGCAACGGAATGTCCTAACAAGTATCCGGCAAAGAAGAAGGCGATGCAAGTCGTCACTTGGGATGACAACTCAACGTCAAATGAGTCGTCTTCAAGTGATGAAGAAAAGAGCTCCACGGCATTCCACGCGTCCGTATCTTCACCCTTCATGTGCTTTATGGCAAATACATCTGAGTCGTTGTCCAACTCCACTGTTGAAAAGAACGCAACGGACAACGAATCGGATGATTCGGAAGGTGAAGAGTTTGCTCTAGCCTATCATAGATCTATACGGGATTTAAGGAAACCGGCTAAGCAAAACAAGGGGTTGAGAGGGAGATTACAGGATCTCGAAGAAGAAGTAAAAAGGGTAACTTCTCTCTCGACCGATCTTGAAGTGGAAAGGGATAATTTGATAAAAGCAAATGTTTCCCTTCAAGAGTCCAATAAGCAGCTCGAGAAGAACTATATAGATATGATGAACAAAGCAAACTATCTCTCGAAGCTCTATGGCGAGGGCCGACAGGAAAGACTGGAAATGACGGAGACCATTCTCCAACTCAAGGATGACTTACAGCAATTCTTTTCAGGAAGGAGTAAGTTGGATAAACATCTTGGTCTCGGTCAAACAAATCGGTTCGGCCTCGGGTACACTCAAACTGGAAACAGTCCAAGTTCGAGTGGGACAGTCTTTGTGCCTCAGTCGGTATCTCCTCCTCCGACATCGGAATTCAAGACAAACAACGACAACAAACCTACTTCATCCTCTTCGGAATCGTCAAGCTCAAAGGTATGTTTTCGTTGTAATTCTGCAGGGCACATCGAAAGAAATTGCGAGATTGGAGCTCAAAGAACAAATCAACCACATCTTGCAATTGCTACCAATAAGCTCACTTCCCGAAATTCACGGAAGGATTTTTCAAAAGGAAAGAACATTGGTAGCACCTCAAACAAGACGATAACAAAAGAAAAAGATCAATCATACAAGACGTTGTCTTCAAGGAGAATCTCTCAACCTTTACCGACATACTCCAAAACTCAAAAGGTTTGGGTATGCAAAGGTGAAACCCCTCCTTGTCCTTAATCGCTCTACGATTAAATCTTGTATAGTTTGTGTAGACTAGTTTTCTTTTCTTCTTTTTCTTTTGGCCGACCCGTCAACCATCCTTGGGAGGTAAATGGTACATCTTTTTATTGGTTGATGATTTCTCTCGGTTTTCATGGGTAGCATTTTTGAGAGAGAAAGCTGATACGTTTGACTCTTTTCATGAGATTTGCCATCGTATTATGATTGAAAAGAATGAAAAGATCATTCGTGTTAGAAGTGATAGGGGTGGAGAATTCATAAATTCAAAATTCATTGACTTTTGTACTTCAAATGGCATTAAACATGAATTCTCGGCACCCTATACACCTCAGCAGAATGGTGTTGTTGAGCGCAAAAACAGGGTTGTTCAAGAGATGGCGCGTGTGATGCTTCATAGCCGGAAATTACCGCTACATTTTTGGGCTGAAGCTGTGAACACCGCTGTCTATGTCATAAACAGAGTGTATTTGCGCCCAGGAACCTTGAATACACCATATGAGCTGTGGTTTAGTAGAAAACCAGATATCAAGTACTTTCGTATCTTCGGGAGTCGATGTTACATCTTACGTGACCGTGAAAATCTTGGAAAGTTCGACTCTCGAAGTGATGAAGGGATCTTTTTGGGTTATTCTACGAATAGCAGAGCATATCGAGTATTTAACATTGAATCTAAGACGATCGTAGAATCTATAAATGTTAAAGTAGATGAAGCTTCTCATTTTGAATCTGAAAAATCTACCCTCGATATCTCTCTAGATGATGATTCTCCTGCTAGTGCATCTTCTCATAATAATACTTCCAATATTAATGATGCTTCTAATGGTTCTTCTAGTTTATCTGATATGCAGGAATCATCTCGTGTACCTCCGAGTACTCCGTTTCAACAAACGCTACGAATCTCCAAGGATCATCCGGAATCGAACATCATTGGAGATCCACAAGAAGGAGTTAGAACTCGAAGGCAGTTGGTTTGCGGATTTGCTTGCTATGTATCTTTAATCGAACCAAAGACAATAGATGAAGCTCTTCAGGATGACTACTGGATTAAAGCAATGCAGGAAGAGCTCCATCAATTTGAGCGAAACAAAGTCTGGGAATTAACGAAGCCTCCAAAGCAACATAATGTGATAGGTACCAAATGGATCTTCAAGAACAAGAAAGATGAAGATGGTACTATCATCAGGAACAAGGCACGACTAGTTGCTCAAGGCTACTCTCAAGTAGAAGGTATAGACTTTGACGAAACTTTCGCCCCTGTAGCTAGACTCGAGTCCATTCGTATATTGTTTGCTATTGCTTGTCATTTTAAAATCAAATTATTTCAAATGGACGTCAAGAGCGCATTTCTAAATGGGTTTTTAAATGAGGAAGTTTATGTAGCTCAACCGAAAGGTTTTGTAGATCATAAACAACCTAACCATGTTTTTCGTTTGAAAAAGGCTCTTTACGGTCTGAAACAAGCACCGCGAGCATGGTACGAAAGGTTAACAAAGCACCTTTTGGAGAAGGGCTATACTCGAGGGGGAGCTGACAGGACTCTCTTTGTGAAGCATTATCAAAATAATTTCATTGTAGCACAAATCTATGTCGATGACATTGTATTTGGTGCAACAAAAAATAATGATGCTTCTAAATTCGCGGAGACCATGGAAAGCGAATTTGAGATGTCCATGATGGGCGAATTGTCTTATTTCCTTGGATTGCAAATTAAACAAAATGATGAAGGTATTCACTTGAGTCAATCCAAGTATGCACTGGAGTTGGTCAAAAAGTTTGATCTAGAAAATTGTAAAGTTTTTCCAACTCCAATGGGAACTAGCCACAAGGGACTTGGAAGTGAATCACATAGTGAGGATGTAGACGAGAAACTGTATAGAAGTATGATTGGAAGTCTACTTTACCTCACGGCTAGTCGCCCGGATATATCCTTTAGTGTTGGGATTTGCGCGAGATATCAATCAGCACCAAAGGAGGTTCACCTGAAAGCGGTGAAACGGATCATCCGGTACATCAAAGGATCAATTAACTTCGGAATTTGGTATCCTATGGGAACAAGTCTGGACATTGTTGGATACTCAGATGCCGATTGGGCAGGATCAGTGGATGATCGGAAAAGCACGAGTGGTGCATGCTTCTATCTTGGCCATTGCCTTGTTGCATGGCACAGTAAAAAGCAGAATTGCATAGCACTCTCGACTGCCGAAGCGGAATACATTTCAGCTGGAAGTTGCTCAACTCAACTCATTTGGATGAAAAGCGTATTGAGTGACTTCCGCATTTCAGCATCTTCGGTAACAATTCTTTGTGACAACACAAGTGCAATTAACATTTCTAAAAACCCTGTGTTGCACTCTAGAACAAAACATATTGAACTTAGATATCATTTTCTTAGAGAGCTAGTTGAATCAAATACTCTTCAACTTTCATATATTTCAACTGAAGATCAATTAGCTGACTTTCTAACAAAACCTTTGGATCAAAAACGTTTTATTCATTTACGAAAAGCAATTGGGATGCTTTCCTTGAAATAATCTTCTTTTTGAAATCTTTGCTTAGGATAGGTTTTGTATTTGTATTTGTTTTGTTCTATTCAATATCTATGTTTGTACATAGGATATTAATTGAGCATAGATCATAATTGACTTTAATTGCATCTGTTCACACATTTAGAAATTTGTTATGCTTTTGCCATCATAATATTTCATTGTTGCAATGATCGTTTATGTTAATTAAATCATCTTCTAAAGTGATCAAAGTCAATTTCTCTCTCAATGATCTCTTGGTATAGTCATTATCTTATTTGACTGTTTAGTCGAGTATGAAATCGAGATCAATTTTTGGTTGAATACTTTATATCTTAAATAATTGATAGCCAATTGAGGGGGAGTCAAAGATAATGTAAAATGCTCAAAAGATGTGGAAAGAGTTACATCCCAATGAGGAGTGTGAAAACTACCACCACATGGAGGAAAGAGCTACCACCTCGGTCGTCCGAGTATTGTGTGCAGCTACCACATGTATACCAAGCATGGTTGTTCAAATTTTTGATTAAGTAAAATGCATATTGAAATACTTGACTCTGTCAAATTTCAAGGTTGGTATAAGGTGGGATCTTAAAGAAAGATGCTCAAAGAGCCACTCTCTTCAACAGATTGTCTAGAAATATTATCTACTATATTTGGGATTTCAAACATCTATTGATCTTTGTATTTCATTTTCTTTACTGAATTGATGATTTGATAAAGGCATTACTCATAAGATCAAGTTAGATGTGATTGAAGGTGTTCAACTTTAAGGGATTTAATTCTTGTAAATTTTCGTTTCATTTTTGGATATTATTGATAGATTTGGCATAATCTAATTCTTGTTGTATGAAACGATGATTTTTGTTTAAAGTTGATACACATTTGTGCTTACAATCTTTTTCTGGATTTTCCTGAATTTCTCTGAAATTTTCTTAAGAAAAAGTTGGGGCCGATCCGGATCGGGCAAGGTGATCCGGATCCCGAACGCAGGTTTTCTCCTGCGGGCTGACGATCCGGATTGGACCTGCCGATCCGGATCCCGAACGCAGTTTTCTCACTGCGGGTAGTCGATCCGGATCGCAAGCTCGGGAGGATCCGGATCGCGGCTAGGTTTTTATAAAGAACAAAAGGGTTTTGATTTCTTTTACTCCAATCTTTTGTTCAAAAGTTTCCAGAGCGCTTCTCTCTAGATTTCATCCTCCTTGGAAGCTTTCAAACTCAAAGTTCTTCAATTCCAAGTAAGTTTCATTGATCAAAATCTCGGTTTTTCACCGTTGTTCTCTTTTCCTCCTCAAACGCACGATTTTCTTGGATCAACTTTGTTTGTGGATGGTTTTTGATCAAATTTCTTTTGAAATAAGAACTCTGGGTAGATTAGTTTTGATTATATGCAAGGTTTTCTCCTGATTAACGGATTTTTAGGCTTCGATTTCTAAAATTTCGGTTTTAGGGCATATAATAAGGATTTTCGAAATTCATGCAATTGATCTACTTTTAAAAGTCCTTTTGCAAAACTAATTTGATTCTTGGCTTCTCTACATGATTATGATTGTTTGGGTACAATTTTTCAAAATTTTGAAAACTAAGAATTTTTGTGTTCTTGAGTTGGTCTTCACAGGATTTAAATCTTCTCAAAGCACTTGGATCAATGGGATTCTCATGGATCATTCTTTTGTTGGTCACAATAGTGCACACTCGGGCCACAAACAAATTAAAGAGAGCTAAGAAAACACAACAAAAAGGTGAATTTGTCGAGGTCAGTGATACAGAGGTGGATTGTCACGAGATAGATTGGACTGCATTGACAGATGATGATGAATCATTGCCTGAACAAAAGGCGTCCGATGCTTCGAAAGGAAAAGCACCCATGGACAAAGGAAAAGCGCCTATGACTAAACCAACCATCTCTGTGAAAAGGAAACGAGTAACTAGACGTTTTGGACTACGACGAGACGCTGATTTTAACACACCGATAGTTCCTGACTCCCCGCCTCGCGTGGAAGGAGTGTTCGTCAGCATGGATCGCGTTCGAGCGTTTGAACGTCGTGAATGCATCGGTGAACGTCATGTCAACATTGAAGCTCTCCGAAATCACTCACCTGAGTTTGGAACCTTGATTGAGCAAGCTAATCTCATCCAAGTTTGCGGATTCCCCGAACTACTTGGGTATTGTTTGTATCGTGTAAGGACCTTTTACACGAATGCAACACATCTTCAAGAAGGAGAACATGGATCAATGCATTTCTATACAATTATCCAAGGGATGAAACTTAAAATCACTCCGCAGCTAATTGGCGAAGTTCTTGGAATGGAATCTAACACATTGGGGGTCAACTTTTTGAAAGGAAAAAGTTTGACGAATGCCTTGTGGCGAACAGTGATAGATAAAATTTGTTTGGAAGGAACAAATTCAGCTAATGGTAAAAGTGTAAAATCCAAACATCTTCGACTGGAATACCGATTTCTAAATTTCATCACGTGTTACAACATTCTACCTAACATGCAGACTAAGGTCGTGAGATGGGAGAGACTGCTGTTCCTATATCTCTTAGGTCATCCCTCTGAGGCTGTAGGATTGAACATGAATATCCCCTACATAATTTGGAATAGAATGTCAAGATATATTGTGCATCCTCATCCTTCTGAGCGACTTCCGTTTCCGTTAATCATCATGAGGATCTTACAAAAGTTTGACATTGATATAAGCTCGACATCTTATCAACACTGTTGGGGGATGATAGATGAGTCAACGATTGTGAAGTCACTTCACAAATTACCACATGTTACTCCGACACATTCCACTGGAAAGAAACCTTGTGTCGGCACCTCGGCCTCACCGTCTCAACAAGCATCAGAACAAAGGCGAATGTCTGAAGAACTCGAGATCATAACGGCATCCCAAATTACATTGACCAAGAAAGTAAATTCAATGAGGAAATTGATCAAGAACATGTTCACTAAGATGGGATATAGTGCGTCTGAGGACTCAGACTCGGATGACTAATTTGTGCTTTAACAATTTTTGTGCAAATTTGTGCAGGATTTTATCTGTTTAGACTTTAGTTCAGCTTTTAGGACTTATTTTTAGTTCTAGTTCTTATTTTTCGGAACAATTTTTGAAATCTTTAACTCTCCTTAAATTTTTGTGTTTTTTGGCTAATTTTGTGACAAAAAGGGGGAGAGAGTTTATAGAGAACTTGAACAATGATTGATTGAACATGATGATGTGTTGGAACATCAAAGGTAAGTTGAAACACAAAGGTAAGTAGAACTTCAACTTTATGATGTGTTGGAACATCAAAGGTAAGTTGAAACACAAAGGTAAGTAGAACTTCAACTTTTGGTTTTTCCATTTGTTTGAATGCATGCCTCGACTAACTATTTGCTAACTATTTGGGCATGTAATATAACTAACAAGTTGATGTTCACTAACAAGTTTGTGACACTTGGTTTTTGATTGCATAGAAGATATGTTGGTTCTTAACTACTGATCAATTACATATCTATATATATATATAAGTTTGTCACAAACATGTTCATGACATTTGGTTTTTACGTGCAAAGAAGATATGTTGGTGTTTCTTTAACTATGATCAGTTTACATATCTGAATATAAATGTCATGGTAAGTAAATGAGTTTAAACTTCATCTCTGCTTGTGGTTTTTGAATAATACAAAATTCTTGAGGTATCTAACGATTTCTTTTGTCAAGGATGATTTCTTTTTGCAGAGAGTACAGATGTCTAAGTCTAGAGTCTGTTTTAGGGTTTTAACTCATGTATTGTATTTTGGATCTCCATTGTAAATTTTTGTTGTATGGTGATAGCAACAAAAATATCTTTTTGAATTTTCTTTAGTGGATCTATGTTTTGTCACGAAACCGCCAAAGGGGGAGATTGTTACGGAATTTGAGTTGGCGTAGTTTCGTGAAAGTCTCAAGTCTTGAAGATTGAAGGTGAAGAAAGTTGGATCATTTAACTCAATCTCAAGTAAGAAGAATTCAAAAGGATCAGGTATGTTTAACTAAAGAATTTGTGTGATCCGAATACTTCTTGTAGTGTAGAAACACTTGGAAGAATCTTTCATTGCATAAAAATCAAAAACTGGACTTGGGACATGTTCAGGATCCGGATCAGGTTGTTCGATCCGGATCCCGAAGGTGGTTCGTTCATACATTGTCGCAATCCGGATCGTAGTCTCTTGATCCGGATCCCGAACGTTGAGTTTACCATCTACCTTGAACGATCCGGATCTTGCTTCGCAATCCGGATCCCGAACGTTGATGTTTGGTAAACTGTATGAACGATCCGGATCGTAGTCACATGATCCGGATCCCGAACCTTCGTTTTTCTGGAATTGGCTGTTTCGTTATGACGATCCGGATCCTAGTTATCACGATCCGGATCGCCGTCCGTAAATATCCAGAAATGGTTGGTTTTTGATTCTTATCTCCTTCCTAGGGTTTCTAACCTATAAATACACCCTATGTCTTTCTTTCTAGGGTGAATCCACATAGCCGTCATTTTCTTGTATCATCTTATACGGCTATAGATCCACATATAGAGAAGAAAGGAAATCATTAGAGAATACTCTATGTTTCTTCATCTATATTGATTAGTTTGATTCTAGGTTTTCATACTCACATCTTGAGTTGAATCAAACTAATGAATACTTAGATGGTATTTCCGATCTATCTTTGATCTAAGTATTCGGCGGATCATCACCACCCAAAAACAACGATTTTCCCCAAAAATCGGCGCGTGGATTCGCGTGTCCTTGTGGATTCAAGGTTCAATCGCTCTCGTGGATTCGGAGCGAGGCACGTTCGTGGATTCGAACGGTGCTATTGGGTGAAGACCGTGGATTCGGTCGGACGTCGTGGATTCGACGTTGGACGCCGTGGATTCGGCGTTGGGCGCAGATCGTGGATTCGAGAAGCGTCGGAGCGAGCGGAGAAGATCCTCTAGGAGCGTATGGAAAAGGTTGAGTCGTAAGTGTGTACGGTAAATCACCTTGTACGTGTTTTAATTCTAGTGGATTTCTGCCGTGTTATCGGTCCCGTGGTTTTTTACTCCGGTGATGGAGTTTTCCACGTAAAAATCTTGCGTGTTATTTTATTTTCCGCATTGGGTTTTATCGCAACGATTTTTGGAGTGTTTATACGTTTACACCTATTCACCCCCCTCTAGGTGTTTCTTCCCCTATTTAGATCCGTATTATATACGACCCAACAGTTTGGTATCAGAGCTTAGGGATAGGTCAGTCGGGACTTAGGAAACCCTAGGCTTTTTGGTAGACCCTAGGAAGGCAGGGCGTGAGTGACGCGATATTTTGCGAAAGTCGGCAATTTGTTATTAAACTCTTCCTGTGAGTGGAGAGGGATTGGCATAGCCTATTTCTGGTGGACTGTTATGTTGGCTGCAGACAACATAAGGTTACAGAAATAGGGGGATGTCCATGACTTTCGCTGGATTGGGTCGAGTGTGGTTTTGGTTTACTGACCCGTGGTTTCTTGTGTGGCAGGATGCGTCCTAGGCGGCAGATCCCTACTCGGGTACTCCTACACCCCCGGAGGAGCCGGAGCAGCCCGGGCCTTCTGAGATCAGTGAGCTGAGGGCCATGGTGGCCCAGTTCGCGGAGAGTCACCGCCGACAGGAGCAGAGGTTTGAGCAGTTGCTGGCTCAGGTTGCGGCACCTCCCCCTACTACTGTAGAGGCCCCTGTACCACCGGTTGTACCGCCGGCTATTCCACTTGTCCCTACGGCACCGTCGTCTAGCAGTGGGGCTCAGGGGGTGATCAAGCCATTGACCCCAGCAGAGGAGCAGGAGTTTGCTGACAAACTCGCACAGTTCTTTAAGTGAGGACCACCTAGGTTCTCAGGGCGGAGCACTCACCCAGCAGAGATAGGATCGTGGTTAGCATCAATGGAGAAGTTGTTCAGAGATTTCTTCATTGATCCGAGATTCAGAGTACACATGGCCGTACATTGTCTAGAGGGGGATGCAGATGCTTGGTGGCGTCGGGTCGAGCCCTTAGAGTTTCAGATCACCCGACAGCTACCCTGGTCGGAGTTCAGGAGGATGATCCTTGACACTTACTTCTCCACGAGCGTGAAGAAGAAGATAGAAGATGACTTGAAGAACCTTCAGCAGGGTGATCGCCCAGTGTGGGACTATTTCCCGGAGTTTACGCAGTTGCTCAACTGCGTACCCTATGTTGCCAGGGATGGACTGCACCAGGTGGAGCTATTTGAGACAGGTCTGCGCCCTGAGATCTATACCTTGGTGCACGCCCAGAGGCTTCAGACTTTATCAGAGGCAGTGGATCATGCACAGTGGGTCGAGAGGGGAGATCATGTGGTCGCTAGGCGCGGAGGCTTGGTCGCTCAGAGTTCTGAGAGGAAGCGGCCAGCGCCAGACGATGGGGGACAGGCCAGTTCATGGAGGCCGCCCCGACCGCCACCGCCTCAGTTTACGGGCCGTGGGCGTTCGGAGCGGCGAGGGCCTGGGGGATCCCAGAGGCCCCCGCAGCATCAGCAGCCCCAGCGACAGCAGCAGCACTCGCAGTAGCAGAGGTCGCAGTCGCGACAGCAGGGGTCACAGCGGCCGAGGCAGCAGCAGCAGCAGTCGACGCAGCCCCGGTCTACAGTTGGGTGTGTTTTCTGCAGGGGTCAGCACCCCTCCGATACTTGTGAGATGAGGCACGGTCGCTGTTTCAGATGTGGGCAGTCAGGTCATCGGCGAGCTACTTGCCCTTTTTCGACATCGTCGGCTCCTTCCTCAGCATCAGTCCCTTCGGTGCCCCAGCAGCGGCCTTATGCTCCAGCGAGCAGGGCTCCTTCTTCCCACCCTGCAGATTACCGACCACCAGCTCAGAGCGGGCGGGTTTATGCCGCCCAGGTGGAGGACTCCTCGGCAGCCGACCACGTGGTGGCAGGTATTATTTTACTTTTCGGCATTAGAGCTCGCACTTTATTCGATACCGGTGCATCACATTCTTTTATCAGTAGAGCATTTGCATCGTCGCATGGACTAGAGTTAGGTCGGTTGCCGCATGCATTAGAGGTACGGATTCCCGATCATATTTTGCATGTAGAGGAGTGTTGTTGGTCTTGCCCTGTACAGCTTGAGTCTTGGATTTTGCCAGCGGACCTGATGGTCCTTAGTCAGCTGCGAGATTTTGACATTGTGCTGGGGATGGATTGGCTGGCTCGCTATTTCGCGACGATTGATTGCGCCGCGAGGACTGTTACTTTTAGCGAGCCAGGTCAGGAGGTGTTTGTTTACAGGGGGTGCCAGAGTGCTTTCTTTGCCTCTGTGGTTTCGACTTCTCGGGCGAGGCAGATGATGCGCAGTGGATGCGTGGCCTTTTTGGCGTCTGTGGTTAAGGAGCCTACGGCGGCACCGGGACTCACGGATATCCCTATTGTCCACGAGTTCCCGGATGTGTTTCCTCCAGAGCTGATTCATATGCCGCCGAATAGGGAGGTTGAGTTTTTGACTGACGTAGTTCCAGGAACTGCGCCAATCTCTAAGGCTCCTTACCGAATGGCACCGGCTGAGCTGCGAGAGTTAAAGGCGCAACTCCAGGATTTAATGGACAAAGGTTTTGTCAGACCAAGCGTATCGCCGTGGGGAGCGCCGGTGCTATTTGTGAAGAAGAAGGATGGATCACTTCGACTATGTGTTGATTATCGGGAGTTGAATAAAGTGACCATCAAGAACAAGTACCCTTTGCCGCGCATTGATGACTTATTTGTTCAGCTGCAAGGGTCTTGTGTCTTCTCCAAGATTGACTTACAGTCTGGTTACCACCAATTGAAGGTGAAGGCCGAGGACATCCCAAAAACGGCATTCAGGTCGCGGTACGGGCATTATGAGTTCACCGTCATGCCTTTTGGATTGACAAATGCCCCTGCTGCTTTTATGGATTTAATGAACAGGATTTTTCGACCATACCTGGATCAGTTTGTCGTTGTTTTTATCGATGACATCCTAGTTTATTCCCGAAGCGATGTGGAGCACGAGGAGCACTTGAGGATTGTGCTACAACTTCTGTGAGAGAGGAAGTTGTATGCCAAGTTATCTAAGTGTGATTTTTGGCTTCGGGAGGTTGTCTTTTTGGGCCACGTGATTTCAGCCGCTGGAGTGGCGGTAGACCCGGCGAAGATCGAGGCAGTCCGGGATTGGCCCCGACCGACGACGGTATCAGAGGTCCGCAGTTTCATGGGCTTAGCGGGATATTACCGTCGGTTTGTGGAAGGTTTTGCGAAACTTTCCACACCCCTCACTCGTTTGACGCGAAAAGGGATTAAGTTTACTTGGAGTGAGGATTGCCAGAGGAGCTTTGAGGAACTAAAGAACAGATTGATGTCGGCTCCTATCCTTTCCCTCCCCGTTATGGGGAAAGGATACGTGATATACAGTGATGCATCGCACAGTGGACTTGGTTCCGTGCTGATGCAGGAGGGAAGGGTAATCGCTTATGCCTCTCGGCAACTGAAGGATTATGAAAAGAATTACCCTACCCATGATTTGGAGCTAGCTGCGGTGATTTTTGCACTAAAGTTGTGGCACCACTACCTGTATGGGGAGCACTGCGAGATTTACACCGACCACAAGAGCTTGAAATACCTGTTCACACAGAAGGAGCTCAACTTGAGACAGCACAGATGGTTGGAATTGTTGAAAGACTATGATGTAGACATATTATACCATCCTGGCGAGGCCAACGTGGTTGCTGATGCCCTGAGCAGGAGAGCAGTACAGAGTTTATCTTTGATGATCACCGATCAGGCGCCATTACTTGAGCAGATGAGGCGGTTAGAGCTCGAGGTTGTGTCCCCTGGGGTCTCTGCTAGACTTATGTCTCTAGTCGTGCAGCCCACTCTGTTGGACAGGATTCGGGAGAGACAGAGTGAGGACCCCCACTTGATGAGGATTCGAGAGCAGATGCAGACTGGTTTGATAGGGGACTTTTCAGTTGATGCTGCGGGAGTACTGCGGTACAGGGACCGAGCTTGTGTGCCTATGGATGCAGAGATCCGAGAGCAGATCTTGAGGGAGGCCCACTATACACCTTATACCATCCATCCTGGTGGGACTAAGATGTATAGGGACCTTAAGGCACAGTTTTGGTGGAATGGGATGAAAAGAGACATTGGGAGATTTGTAGCACACTGTCTAACTTGTCAGCAAGTAAAGGCTGAGCATCGTGTACCTGCTGGCAAGTTGCAGAGTCTCCCAATCCCTGAATGGAAATGGGAACATGTTACGATGAATTTTGTCACTAGTTTGCCGAGAGCACAGACGGGAGCGGATGCTATCTGGGTAGTCGTGGACAGGCTTACCAAGTCCGCTCACTTTTTACCGGTTCAGATGACTTGGCCGATGGAGCGACTGGCACAGGTGTACTTGGCTGAGGTGGTTAGATTGCACGGGGTACCCGTTTCCATCGTATCAGATAGGGACCCGAGGTTTGTCTCGCATTTCTGGAGGAGTTTACAGACAGCCTTGGGGACGCAGCTCCGATTTAGTACGGCATTCCACCCACAGACCGATGGGCAGTCAGAGCGCACTATTCAGACCCTCGAGGATATGTTGAGAGCATGCGTTCTGGACTTTGGAGGAGGATGGTACCGACACTTGGGATTAGTTGAGTTTGCGTACAACAACAGCTATCAGGCGAGCATTCAGATGGCTCCGTTTGAAGCGTTGTACGGACGCAAGTGTCGGTCACCCCTTTATTGGAGTGACGTGGGTGAGAAGAAGACTTTGGGTCCTGATCTACTATTAGAGGCAGAGGAAAAGGTCAGATTGGTACGACGACATCTCGAGACCGCCCAGAGTCGACAGAGGAGTTATGCTGATACACGACGGCGAGACTTAGAGTTTCAGGTGGGCGATCATGTCTTTTTGAAAGTCTCGCCTTCGAAGGGTATTCGGAGATTTGGCATTCGTGGGAAACTGAGCCCTCGTTATATTGGACCTTTTGAGGTGTTGGAGCGCTTAGGGCCAGTTGCCTACAGGCTTGCGCTTCCTCCCAGGCTTTCAGGTGTTCACAATGTTTTTCATTTATCGACTCTGAGGAGGTATGTTCATGACCCGTCCCACATCTTTGATTTCACCCCTTTGGAGGTTGCTGAGAACCTGAGCTATGTTGAGCGGCCGTTGAGGATCTTGGACCGTGAGGTTAGGGAGTTGCGCAGTCGGGCCATCCCTTATGTGAAGATCCTCTGGAGCAGTCATGATGAGCGCGAGGCTACGTGGGAGCTGGAGTCAGCAATGTTGGATGCTTACCCCCATTTGTTTGAGGCCCCTGCTTGAGGTATGACTTTCGTTTCGAGGACGAAACTTTTTCTTGTGGGGGAGGATGTAGTGTTCTGGTTTTTCCCATGCAACTTTTCGATGAATCCATTGTGCAAAACACCTAGTGTTGGTGTGTCTGGCCCATGGTGCATCAAAGGGGTGCCACAGATGGACCTTGTGAGACTTTGATAGCTGATTTGGCCTTCGGCTGCATTTGCCGAATTTTAGAAAAGGTTTTGGGCCAATATGAGGTTGGATTTGGATTCAGCGCGGAAAAATGCTTGAAAACGGCTATTTGCTTGTTAAATTTGGAGTCCGGATGACCAAAAACGGGCTTCCGGAAGTTTTCGGGGATTTTCGGTGCATGGGGGAGGCTCGTGGACCGGCCTGAGCCACGTGGCGGCCTGTCATTGGCCGGCTCACGCAGCTCGGTCCACGGGGGATGCGGGTTGGTGCATGGACCGCGTGGGCGGGCCACGTGGCGCGCGCGGAGTGGATGGCACACGCGGCGCGGCTTAGTGATTTTGCGCGGCATGCGTGGACCAGGTGCATGACACGTGGCGGCATGGTACTGGCTGACTCAGGAAGTCGCGGTCCACGGTGGAGGAGCCTCGGTACGGAGCGCACTGTGGCGCTGACGGCGCTGTCGGGGCACTCGAGTGCGGGCCACGCGTCGGCCCGCCATTGGCGGGCCGTACCTACCCCCGCTGACCGCGGGGGGACGCGTGGCGCGCAGCGAGACCTTTGCACTGCTGTTCCCTGTTGTAGGGCGACGTGGCAGCACCAGGGGGATTCGGGCGCGTCAGACTGGGAGTATGCGACCGGATTTCGGGCGCAATGCGCCCGAAATATGCGCCCGAAAACCCGGCCCAACAGCACTTTGGGCTGGGCTATAAATAGGGTCCTTAGTGTTTCTTTTGGCTCTTCTGTGTCTGTTTCTTCAGAGAGTTCTTCAGAGAAATTTTCCCCCTCTCAGTGCACGATCCTTTGGAGGACTTTGAGGATTTTTCGGAGGCACGCATCCCGAGGTTCACGATTTTACGGCGCGGCGCAACGCTCGTTCTCCGGCGACCCGTCTCGCCCCTTCTCAGTGTTTGGACTCCCCCGACTCACCCCGACATCGGATTCCGCCGATTTTCATGCTGTTGGACTCACGACAGGTAGGACTTCAACTCCTGTGTTTTGAGGTTCCTCGTTTTCCGTGCTGATCTTGGAGTTTTCGGAGCACCCATTTGACCCATTTTTCTTCGCGGACTTTTGGACAGCACCGCGGTTTTCTTGCCGTATCTTTTCGCTCAGACATCGGATCGAGGTGATTCAAAAGGCATTTTTCATCTACGCTTCGTAAGGAGTCTCCTGGATTTTTCTCAGATTTTTATGGATTTTGCACGAGGGTGAGAATCTCCTTTTTCTGTGGTTCTTTGTTACAGAAATTTGGTACTGTTTGGATTGGGGTGTTTCCCTTGCCGGATTTTTATCTCAGCGTAGGAAACTCTGATTTGGGCGTGCAGGTACTCGTTTCGACGGGTTCGTCGCGAGGATCGCGATAATATTTTTCTTGGATTTTTCTGGGCATTTTTCGCAGGTAAAAATTGGAGAATTCTGGACTGTGGTATTAAGGGACAGATTTTGGGAAATTGTGAATGAATAGCTTATGTACTTTCCTTTGGGGTATTTTGTACAGATTGGTGGTGGGTATTTGGACTGAGCTTGGGTTTCAGTTTTGGTAACTTGGATTAGCGCTCGAGGTGGGTGATGTTGTGAACCTCCTACTTATGATCTGTCACTAGACCTATTGGAATGCTCTTGATCATGTTGTTAGTAAAACTGTGAAATGGACCTAGCATGCTTGTATGAGATCGTGGTTGCTTTGTTAATATTTGCATTGTCAGAAAACTACAAGTTAGTAGGTTGTGTTTCCATGCTTTAGATATGTAGTATAATTACTTGGAAATCATGCTAAATCCATAACATGTTGAATGTCTTAATGAAAGGTTGGGATATGTGGTTAGAATACTTAAAATGGTTTCATCAAGAAAAAAAGGACTTTTGCATGCTTGAATGGTCACCTAGATAGGCCACCTTTTTCTGCTACACTATCATGCTGGAATTGACTTAGGAGAAACCATGTTTCATTCTTTCTCCAATCACTTAGACATAGGGGATAGTATGCTCTGATTAGAGCAGGGACTGGGATAGTGTAGTCAGCTTTGGGATTTGGGGACAGGCAGGTTTGAGGACAGGGTACTCGCGGCAACCGCGGATTTCGGGCGGTTGACCGGGCTGTTATTAGTGTATCAGATTTGGGGATAGGGGACCGGGACTTCATTAGTAGATGGGTTGTTCCCACTTAAGTAGAGTGTTGGTCCAGTCCGACTATATCGGGTTACTTGTGACCGTGCCGGTCAGGAGCCGGTCTGTCGCAGTACTTGAGACCGTGCCGGTCAGGAGCCGGTCTGTTGCAGTACTTATGACCGTGCCGGTCAGGAGCCGGTCTGTTGCCTCGGGGATGGGACCGTGTCGGTCAGGAACCGGTCTGCATCCCGCAGCGGAGATGTGAGTTAGTGGGCATAGTAGGCAGTACCGGTGTTCACCGGTGTCTAGATTGGGTTACCCAGGCAGGCATATGTATACTCTGATGTATGCATTTAGCTTATTACTTGTGAGGCATCTTCGTGATAGCTTTTATCAGTTGTTATACGTATAGCTCACCACCTTGTTTTATCTCTCCGCCTCTTGTAGTCCTAGTGGGCAGGTCTGTGGTAGAGGTTTACCCACTAGGGGAGGCTATTGTTTTTATAATAGTTTTGACCCCCACTGTTTTTCCCTTTTCTTGTCCCCTTTGTTTTGCAGAGTCATCTGCTGGAGTTGCGGGACCCTCTTCCCAGGATCGAGGTAAGAGGATCGCTGACTAGATAGCCGTTACCCCGAGCTCGAGTTTAGTAGTTTTGTTGTATCCCCTGTACACTCAGACGGTTGTATTTTCTTTTATTTTTGGGTCTGGCTGCGGCCAGCTGGTTGTATTTATTTCGTGAGCTGGGAGAGACACATGTATATTATTGAGAGATTATTATACTTTTATGTCCAGCATTTGTCTGAGTTGTACTAGTTTCAGTTTAGCTCTGTTTTATGCTCTAGTATTATTTCTGTTGCATCTGAGCAGGTTACCAGCACTTCGTGTACATGGGAAATACCGTGTGCACGGCGGATCTGTGGGCGAGCCCGGGTTCTGGTTTACACCCGGGGCGTGACATCCTACCATGCCACATCTCATATGGTGTGGTGGGAACAGATTTGGAAGGTACTCTGTTCAAAATATAAATAGCCGTAAGAAGTGCATAACCCCAAAGTGACGTAGGTAAATCTGTAAAACTCATCATAGATCGAACCATATCTAATAAAGTTCGATTCCTCCGTTCAGACACCCCATTCAATTCTGGTGTTCCAGGAGGAGTCCATTGAGAGACAATACCATTGTTCTTGAGGTAGGTTAAGAAATCCGTGCTAAGGTACTCCCCTCCTCGATGGGATCGAAGAGCCTTAATCGATTTTTCCATTTGCTTTTCTACTTCTTGTCTGAACTCTTTAAACTTTTCAAAAACTTCAGACTTGTGTTTAATTAAATACACGTACCCATACCGTGAATAATCATCAGTAAAGGTAATAAAGTAGAGATAGCCGCCCCAAGCATACACATCGAATGGGCCACATACATCAGTATGTATCAGGGCGAGTACTTCGGTAGCTCTCTGTCCTTGTCCAACAAAGGGAGACTTAGTCGTTTTTCCTTGAAGACATGATTCACGAGCTGGGTATGGTTCAGGGAGTAAGGATCCTAAGATACCATCCTTAGCCAGCTTGTTAACCCTATCTTCTCCAATGTGACCAAGCCTCAGATGCCACAAGTATGTTTTGTTTACCTCCTCTCTAGGTCTTTTAAAACTAATAGTATTCTCATTCATGCCATTGTCAACTGTATTCATACTAACATCCATATGTAAGTAATAGAGATTGTCTATTAAAGAACCACAACCTATTAAATTATTTCTCAAATAAATTGAACAAATGTTTGATTCAAAAATAAACTTATAACCGTCCAATACCAAACGTGAAACAGAAATAAGGTTTCTAGTCGCACTAGGAACATAAAGACAATCTCTAAGTTCTAAAACTACTCCGACATAAAGGATAAGTCCCTACAGCAACAGCAACAACTCTTGCTCCGTTTCCAACGCGTAGGGTAATCTCTCCATCCCTAAGTCGTCTACTTTTCTTTAGCGCCTGCATTGAAACACACAAATGCGAGGTGCATCCCGAGTCAATGACCCATGTAAAAGTAGAACAAACCGATAAGCAAGTAGTTTCAATGATATGAATCTCGGACATACCTTCCAAAATTTTATTCTTCACCTTGTCCTTCAGGCTAGCGAAATAGTCCGGGCAATTCCTCTTCCAGTGGTCATCCTTTTGACAGTGGAAGCAAGTTCCTTTGGCGGCCTTTATTTTGGGATTTACCTTGACAGTGTCAGTCTTTGGCTTCTTTGCAGGCTTCTTCTTTCTCCATTTAGACTTTCTTTTGGAGGAAGCCCGTTCAACAGCCAAAACTGAACCCTTATTGACTTTTAGCATTCCTTCAGCCGTGACCAACATATTCAACAGCTCGGCGAGAGTGCAAGTAATTTTGTTCATTTGAAAATTTAAAATAAACTGAGAAAATGAATCAGGTAATGATTGTAAGATCAAATCAATTTGAAGTTCTGCGTCCATAGTCATTCCGAGCTTCTCAAGCTCCTCAATGTCCTTAATCATCGCCAAGCAATGATTATTGACTGAGTGACCATCAGACATCTTAGTCCTCAACAGTCGCCTTGACACCTCGTATCGAGCTGTTCGACTTTGCTCATCATACAACTCTTTAAGATGAAGCAAGATGTCAGCAGCACTCTCCATGTGCTCATGCTGGCGTTGCAACTCATTACTCATAGACGCAAGCATGTAGCATTTTACCTTCATATCATCATCAGTCCATTTATTTCTAGCATCTTTCTATTGAGCTGTTGGATTTGCGGGCACTGCTGGAGCCTCTGTGTCCAACACATAGGCTAATTTCTCAGAATTGAGAACAATTCTCAAATTCCTCAGCCAATCGGTGAAATTCGGTCCAGTTAAGCGATTAGTATCAAGTATTCTGACAATGGGTTAGAGGCGGACATTTTCTGCAGATGGTTAAGATTCTAATTAGTTGTGTACTTAATCATAATCCATTTTGATTAGGGTCATTAAATCTAAATGGTGCCTCCCACTAATTTTAGCGAATCTCCACACTCCCCGAGTGGAGAAAACGGAAACTTTACTAAAAGATTCTAGTGGGAATTGCGGTCCCATCTATTTGCACACTACCTCATCCTGACAGATTCTTGGCAATGAGTAAAGAAATGAGTGAACAACTCTTGTTCAATGCTTCTCAAGCAAATCGCAATTTTATCTTTGGCCTCCAAAAATATAGGCCTCATCCTAATAGATTCTTGGCCTTATCTTTTGGTTAAGTTAGACCCACCGTTCATCATGCAAATAAAAAAGTCATTGAATCCTCATCCTGACAGATTCTTGGATTCAACCCCTTTCTTACCACATAGCATCTCACGCCAATAGAATGGTTGCGGCTCCCTAATGCAACTGACCCCCGTGTCCGGGTGCATCAATCAACACTAAAGAGACGCCCACACCCTACAACGATGGAAGGCCACTAATGGGTTCATAACACCACTAACTTAATATTTTATTTAGGGAGATTTGTTATCTCATAAGTTTTAATTCATTATAAATTTACATCTCATGCAAACCATCGCATCATACGCACACATATATCGCATATATATAAAAAATAACTACCGGTGATAATCATGGATTTTAATTTGATTCGGGCCTGAGCCACCAGGCCAGAATCGGGTCAGAGGGTATTACACACAAAAACTTGCTCTGCATCTTGATCAGATTGGAGTAGATCAACTCTTGTTGGCTCCGTCGATCAATATTTGGTCCAAACTTGATCTGCACCGCATCAACTCTTGAATGGAACAAATCGTCATGAAACCTGAACTACCCCTTTACCCTTTAATTTTGCAACAATTACAATACAACCCATAAAATTAATGAGACACGCAGGTCTCCAAATTACATAATTTAATTGGTGCGCACAGGCACTCAAAATAAATCTAACACTGGGTCCTTATTAAATTACACCCATTCACATCATCACAAGGTTTCTATCCATGATCATCACCTCATACACATTACAGGCATATAATATAAAATAAAATTTTCTTATTCGATTTCTAATTAATTGGATTTCGAATTAATTTTAAATTGCGATTTTGCACAAAACAACCACATGGCGCGCATAACTACACCATGTAAAAATCCGTCATGCAAGGCAATGCCAATCTAATTAGCATTGCGGCGCCTTGCCCGCGTGCGCTAATTTAATTAGCATTGCGGCGCCTTGCCCGCAAGTGTGCTAATTTAATTAGCATTGCGGTCCTTGCCCGCAAGTGTGCTAATTTAATTAGCATTGCGGCCTCTTGCCCGCAAGTGTACTAATTAATTAGCATTGCGGTGCCTTGCCCGCAAGTGTGCTAATTTAATTAGCATTGCGGTCCTTGCCCGCAAGTGTGCTAATTTAATAAGCATTGCGGCCTCTTGCCCGCAAGTGTGCTAATTAATTAATGTTTCAAAACAATCAAAATAATATACTCAAAAACAATCTTCATTGTTTTGATTTTGATCGTTCCAGAAAACCCAATCAACATCGAAAAAGAGATTAGATCTAAAACAAACGATGAGGGTGTCTCTGATACCACTGTAAGAAAGTGATCAGATATGCGCAGCGGAAGAAAGAATGCAATTAAAAATTTCTTAAAACAAAGATCACCTCATGTATTGTTTTAGATCGAAAAAGGTAATCTAATTGATCTTATCAATTAGGATTTAATTTTTACCTTGCGCGGGTCGAGATCACCGCGAAGCCGACGATCGTTGGTAAAAATTGTTCGTCCTTGATAGCCGTGGACGCACCCGGCCTCTACTTGTGTCCACACGGAATCACGCCCTTGATCGAAATAATCGATCGCCTTGATTCACGATCCAATCACGAATTAACTCTCGCGTTGATGTAAGGAGGATGAATCAATCTTCTAATTGTGCTAGCAATCTACCGAAGATCGAGAACAATGAATTAATTGTGGAGGACTTGAGGAAGAGGATAGGCGGTTAGGGTTTTCTTTTTCTCCTTTTTTTTTTTCTCGTTCAAAATATGTCACATATGACACATATTTATATTGAGAAAACCCTAACCGTAATTCTAATCCTAATCGAATCCTAATCCGATTGGATTATCCATTATCCTTAAGTTAGTTTCAATATGAATCGAATCTGTATCCTAATTCGATTCGTGTGTAACATTTACACATAAGTCCTCAAAATATTTACTAACGATTAGTAAATACACCATGCAACTTTTGCACTTAAATACCTCTAATTTACAATAATTGCAAATTAGTCCTTTTACTAATAAATTAGTAAACTTTAGTATTGTGATTATAATTAATCCATTCTATAAACTTCTTTATCATCTCCTTAATATCGATCATGCGCGATTCCTTATGTGTGTGACCTAATAGGTTCAATTCTGTCTGGTAGTGAGATATGATGCGATCCCCATCGACATCATCATCGAAACTCTTTTTGATGGATCAAACACTTTTGATTCTTCCATCGTATAATAATTATTCACCTATAATTATTCTTATTGGTTCCCACAATCCACCAGTGACGCCTAGCAGCATATAGTGGCAATCCAGTCAGAAGTGAATATTGGACTGAACCTCAAGGTGCAGTTACCGTAAAATACAATCCTTCTATCGCATAGTCCCAACTGAGTGGAGGTCATGGAATACTCGTCAAACCCCATCACTCGTTATATGACAATTGATAGGGCAGAAGCTCATATGGTTACTCTTGGAAACAACTTTCCATGAACTATATTACCCCGGCCGAGGATTTCTGAGCTTTGCCTTACAAATAGCATAGGACTAATTATCTCTCTACCGAGAGCGATAGATCCCCTGTAAACAAACACCCATTCCTAATATGAACCGACTGCAGCCAACATATACTACTAAGACCCGTGACTCGGATTAGAGTTTATTGCATAATCAAACTACAGTAGCCTCATATTGAATGGCCGTGGTGTCGCAGGTATAAGGATCAGTTGTACCACTGCAACATCGAATCAGTTACTGACGAATGAGTAGACATCCATGTAACTATTCGTAATTGGTCACGCTCAGTGCCCTTGTTCTCTAACAACCACCAGCACGTTCGCTCCAGTGTCCTCACACTAATGACTTGAGACTCGTCATCCTAAAAGAGAGCGGCACATACATCAATCTTACCGGATCAATCATCGTCCCCATGATGATCCTCCGATTGAGAGCATTTATGACTTAATCACCAATAATATGTATCTCAAATTCTTAACTGTCAAGAATATACATTATCATCTCATTAATTCAAAGGACGATTCATGGACACATTAAACATGAATGGCATAAGATGCCCAAATAATAATAAAGATCAAGTACAAATATGTCCCATATAAAAATGCGTCATCCTGATAGGCTTTTGGGGCATACAACTAACAGCAGAACCCTCCACGACTCAATCTGATAATGCACAACCCAAGGCTAAGTCGGGAAACCCTCCACGACTCGATCTTCCCAAGCCCAAACTCCCATAGCTAAGCCGGGAACCACCTCCACGACTCAAAATGAAATGCACGACCCATGATCTAGAATAACCTCATCAATCCCAACCAGGGAGATCAATCCTCAATCTATCACACAGGAGGCCAGGAAATTCCGAACGACTGCCGCCTACGACCCAAATCAAACAAAAACAGGCTGCAGGCACAGCCGCCCGTAGCTTCCGCCCCCCGAAGTGAAACAAATGCCCAACCTCTCATGACACTAGAAACTCATCTCACAAAGCTCTAAAAATCCACTCGGCCCCCTGGCACGAGAACATATGCATCTCGAACTACCTGGACCATTCATAATGCTCTCAATATTTTAAAATATTTTAAAATCAGAGTTTAACTTTAACCAATTATAGAAATTTTATGAAGGTCCAGATGCATTCCGAATCTCAAGAAAATATGCAGTCTAGTGTCAAATCATCTCTAGATGATGCTAAGAATATATGGGGCTCAGGAATGTCTTCCTACAATTTTCTAGGCAACTATCAGATTTACCAGCTATAATAATAATTAAGCTAGACATGCTAAACATGCATACAATAGCATTAGAAGGCATTCCATACGTCTTGAAGAATTTCCAACCCACCTAAAATGCTTTCCGTAGGCAAAGCCGAAGCGGGGAAGCGCCAAACCAAAAATCTGCCGAAACTCCAAACCGCGCCTCGCGCGCGCACACACTGTCGCGAACCTCGAAAAAATCCCCGGAAGCTCAAACAAAACTCTCGAGTCCTCTAAAAAATTCCTGCTCGCCTCGGCTCACACTCGCCAACGCACAGCATGTACGCGTGCACCTCGGCTCCGCGCAGGGCAACAACCCACTCCTCAGCCAAGCAACACTCAAGTTGCTCATAAGGTGCAAGATAGAAAAAGATGGAAAGGAGTATCCAAATCAGCTCAACTCATCATGTCACGCCCTGGGGTCGAAACTGCGATCCGGGCTCGCCAACAGATCCGCCACCTATGCCAAACCCCGCATAGGCGAAGCGTCCTACCTACAAGAAAAGTACTACAGCTAACAGATATCAGAGCTATAAATGGAAATTTGCTGTATAACTAAAATCAACCACTGTACAACTGGAAATAATACAACAATGTCCATCTCCAAAAATGATAATCATACAATATCCTCATATACAAAGCTCAGAACTCAATAGGAAGGTATCTCAAATAAATACATCAGTGTACAGGCTCTCTATACATATCATGTCCTCACTACATCAGTCTCTCAAAGGAGGAAAATAAAACAACTAATCTACTGAAGCTCTCCTCTGAAGGGGTACCTCCAACGACGGGTAGGGATCTAGCACGCGACTCCCTCGCCTCGATCAACAACTGCAGAATCAGCAACACCCGCTAAGACTCTGCAAAACAAATGAGAGGAAGGAAAAAGGAGGGGGAAAACCCCCAAAGGGTGTGAGAACTACGCCAAAAAGGGAGTTCTCAGTGGGTACCACCGCCAGTCCCGACGGTGTGAAGACCCGGAACTTCATGGTCATTACAGTGTGATCGACAGCTTGTGGAGGCCTATTTTTGTGGATGGTGTTGATTGCGCGCAAATCGGACCCAAGAAACGGACTCAGTGCGAAAAATGGATCAAGATTGCCTAATGTGGAATTTCGCCGAAAATTAGAAATTGAATCTTGAAAAGCGGACTTCGTATTTGGATTCAGTGCGGAGAAACGATGAAAATCGGCTATTTACATGTTTTTTTCTAAGTCCGGATGAGCGAAAACGGCCAACCGGAAGTTCGGGGGGTTTTTCGGGCGCCGGGGAAGGTCGTGGACCGGGGTGCCACGTGTCGGCACCCCATTGGGCCGGTGTTGGAGTCGCGGTCCAGCGGGCATTGCGGGAGGACGCGTGGCGGGCCGTGGTTGGGCCCGCCGCCGCGCACACGTGGGCGCGCTGTGCGCTCCCCGCTCGTGGGGACACGCGGCGCGCACCCATTGGTGGCGCCGCGGCCACCCGGATCAAGCCGCGTGGCTTGATCCGGGAGGCTTGTCCCGGGCGACGTGGCGGCCCGGATGGCCGCCACGTGTCCGGCCCGCCTGGCCGAGCGGGCCGGGCCCGTCCTGTTGCTGCGGGGGAGAGGGGGGAGGGGATTAATTGTGTTTTCTCCTCCTTCTTCCTTTCTTCTTCTTCTTCCTCCTCCTTCTTCCTCCTTAGACCATGGTTTTTGGGGGACTTCAGGCAGAGCTGCACCAGCAACCCTACTTCATCTTCATCAGCAAAGAGATGGATTATTGAGGCTTCATCACCATCATCTTCTCCATGAGGCAAGCATCACCACTGTTGCTGTTGGTGGACCTTCCCGTCGCGTTTCAGTGCAAAACTTCCTCAGGACTCATTTCTTAGCATTTTCAGCTCATTTTTGGTTCTACGTTTTCACAAGAGGTAAGGCTACAATTTTTGTACTCAACTCTCCCCTCAGATCTCATGTTTTTACAGAGTTTTAAGGCCATCTTTGGAACCCTTCATTTCAGTCTGGAATCCTGAACAGTCCTCAGTGTTTTAGCCTTTTTGGGCCGTAGGATGGGAATATTTGGATGATGTTTGCGGGGAAATTTCCAGGACTCGAAGATCTACAATATTGGTATGTATCATTTTCCCCAGATCTGCGTTTTTATTAGGGTTTATGCATATTCTTTGGAGCACCTTGCTACAGTCAGGTACAGATGGAACTTGGTGGATAGTTCAAAGTGTTTATGGGTTTTCTCCTTCATCGGAGCATGAAAATTGGAGTTCTTTAGCTCAATTTGTATCTACTCTCAACAAGGAATCCAATGGTACCTCTCTTGCAGGATTTGGAGCACGTTTAATTAGGTAACTTTAATGATCTTTCCAAGTTCTATTATATGGATTACTGCAGTCCCTGTTTTAGTTTTGATTTGAGCAATGCATCTTGGAATGCAGATAACTTTGTGGATACAAGGTCTTTTTCAGAAATTCAAGTTGGGACTACTTTATAACTTCAAGGTGAGCAAATTCGCTTTTGTGATATGTGGATGAATCCCTTTGGAAAAGCCCCTGATTTAGCTTGGAAATGCTAGCAAGTTTATGTTAGCTGTTTTGGACTGCATTGTGATTTTTTGCTTCATTTGAATGTTAAGGGAAATTAATGGTGGATTTTTGAGGACTTGAAGATGTTTGTATGAAAGAGGATATCTTTGATTTACTGCTTGGAACTTCATCTTGAGGTATTTGGGGCTGCACTTACATCTTCTTAAACTTAATTTCAATTGCTGAAATTCTGGAATTTGATTGCGATGTGTGCATTGTTTTAGTGATTGTGCCCAATCCGTGAGGCGGATTTGGATGATTTTCATGGCATCGGACTTCTGGGAGGATAAGGAATACTCACGCCAAATTTCAGCTACAGCAGGCAGCAGATCATCAAGTTTCAGGTGGGTGGTTGTGCTTTGCCGAAAACGACGATTTATCCACTCGGGCTATTGGTTTCCCTCATGGCATAGTTGATTGTTGTTCTCTTCTCCTCGGTATAATATGATTGAATATCCATGTTTAGATTAAGTTATTTGATCCTTAGCTTATGCATGAGTAAATGATTAGTTAGTTGAAATTATATTATCTCATATGAAGTTGATATTAAGTGATCATCCTTAAACCTATTCTATGTGAGAATGATGGTGATAGTTATATGTGAATGGTTGATTGATTTATGTGAGGACTTGATGGGGTTATGTGAGAAGGACTTGGTTGATTTATTTGAGAATGGCTTATATGAGAGTAGTTGGTTTTGTTGATCCTTAACCTACAATGTGTGATGTTGGGCATAGATGTTGATTCATAACATATCCATGTGAGAATAATTAGCTGATTGATCTTTGATCTAGCTTATGTGAAAATGGGTGTCGAGGTTGGTTATTGATCTAGTTGATGTGAGAATGACCTATGCTTTTGATTTCTAAATCTTTTATGATAAGATGGATATCATTGTGAGTTGAGGCTTATTCCTTATGAGACTAAGCTTTGTTCACGACTCCTAATTCCTCCAAATAAGATTGGATGTTGTTGGTAGATCCTATGTTCATCCTATGTGAGATCAATAAAGGTTGTGGGGCCTTAGACTATTCATTGGTGATACATGATTGAATGTCTATGATTAAGTAATGTTAAATGATCCTAATAATATTCATGTATGAATGCGAGGTTTGACAAGCGTTGTATTACCTTATGTGATGTTGATTATGAGTGACACTTGGGTTAGAATGTTGATTGCGCATCGTGGATAAAATTGCAGGCTTGGTTGAGATCAAAGCATATCATGTGAGAAAGAAAAGGCCAATTTATACCTGTGAGCATCGTGTATGTGGTATAGGAAGGCATAGGCTATGTTGTACTTAATATTCTTATGCAATCATCGATATTTTGGAATAGCATGCTCAAATAAATGTAAGAACATCGACACCTGTTTTCTTTATATCATCTTGGACATTTGCATGCTTGTCTGGTCATTTAGATAGGCCACCTTTTTCTGCTACACTATCATGTTGGACTTGACTTAGGAGAAACCATGTTTCTTGCTTTTCTCCTTTCATACTAGGCTCCGGGTATTTGTAGCTCGTGCGCGAGCAGGAGGTTTTTGGGATAGTGTAGTCAGATTCTTGGGATCTAGGACAGGCTGACTTGTTGACAGTGGGTATTGCGGCAACCGCGGATATTGGGCGGTTGACCGTATGTTTACTTATGCATCAGATTGGGTATCAGATTTCGTTAGTGGATGGATTTTTTCCACTTTGATCAGAGTCATGATCCAGTCCTGCTTTGGTTACTTATCACACCGGCGCGGTTATTGCCCGGTGATGCTTTTATCACACCGGCGCGGTTATTGCCCGGTGATGCTTTCCTCGTGTCGGTCGCTCCCCTCGAGATCCCCTCCGGACGCTGGGGCCAGACAGTTATTGACAGTTTTTGCTATCACATCGGCGCGGTTATTGCCCGATGATGAGGGCGGCGGCAGGCAGTACCAGTTTTTACTGGTGTATAGATTGGGTTTATTCAAGCAGGCATTTATATTCTGATGCATACTTTTAGCTATTCTTTTAGCTAGGTATTTTAGAGGCATAGTAGTGGTAGTTTCCTTTTTCCAATAGTCTCTATTGCTTACCACTCTTCTTTTCCTTTTGCCTCTGGTAGACCTTGTGGGTATGTCGGGGTTTGAGGCTTTACCCACAGGGGGAGGCTACTGGTTTTACTAGTGGTTCTCACCCCCATTGTTGTTTTTCCCGTTTCCTCCCTTTGTTTTGCAGTGTCTGCTGCAGGAGTTGCGGATCTCTCGGTTGACGGTTCGAGGCGAGGGAGATGCGAGATAGATCCCTACCAGAGTTGAGTTCTACAGTAGGATAGATGTACCAACCCGGATTGTGGGTTTCGCTGTACACAGTTGTATTTTATTATTTCAGTTATCTCCCTTTTCGGATTTATAGATGTTGTATAGGTGGCTTTTACTTGTATTACAGTTTTGGTGGAACGGATTATTGTATCATCATTTATGGGAGATGGATATTGTACCCCTACTTTTCTGTTGTACAGTGATTCGGATTTTTATTACAGCAGTTTTTCTTCAGCTCTGATATCTATTTAGTTATTAGATGATACTTTGCAGGTTGGACGCTTCGCTTATGCGGGGTTCCGCATAGGTGGCGGATCTGTTGGCGAGCCCGGGTCGCAGTTTCGACCCCGGGGCGTGACAGACGGTCTGCCCACTAAGTCCTCAAGAGACATAAAATAACCAAAGCCGTGAGAACTGAACAAGAACGCTGATGACACTCAACAGCTACTATGCCTCCATCTAAATGCTCAAGAGAGGAGAATCAAAGAATGGTATGCAACCACTAGCACATGAAGTGCACAATCGACCCAATCGAGTTGACTGCCACATCTGGTCCAGTCAAACCTGTGCCCCGCCTACAACCACCTCCCACTGCCGGGCAGGAATTACGTAGGGTGTTCAAACGGACTAACTCGCTGCCGAGAAGTGGCTCATGCAGGCTATAGTCGAAATCCACGCTCTCTCTCAAAATGGATAGAATCATGATGCTCAACCTCTCACATAACAGTCAAGGTACTCTCAACCATCCGGGACCACCGTCAACGAAACGACTCCCAACAATACTAGCACTGGTCTAAACTCAGCTACCAGACTGCACTCGGCCCCCAGGCACGAGTGCAACAATAAAAGTATCTGACCGAAATAAACCCAATCAAATGAACTGGTATAAAACTCGGTACTGCCTGCTCTGCTGTCGAACTCAGTAACTGATCGGCGCACGGCTCGATCTCAATATAAGTAACGGACCGGCACACGGCTCGGTCAAAATATAAGTAACAGACCGGCACACGGCTCGGTCAAGCCTACCTCCGGAGTGGCACTCGAGGGGAGCGACCCACACGAGTAAAGTATCTCAGTAACAAGTATCTCTGTATAGCAGGGCTGGATCACGACTCTGATCAAAGTGGAAAACCCATCCACTAAAGAAAACCCCGGTCCTTAATCAGACGCAAAAGTACTCAAATAGTGGGAATCTCCGTCCACTAGAGAAAACTTATACCCAATCAGGTGCAAAAGTAAACATCCGGTCAACCGCCCAATATCCGCGGTTGCCGCAATACCCTGACGTCTGTAACCAAGTCCTATAGCCGACCTCCGGTCAACCGCCCAAAGTCCGCGGTCACCGCAAAACCCTGCCAACCGCAATCCAGCACAACCGTCCCTGACACCCATGTCCCGGCTACACTACCCCAGACCCCTGCTCGCACCCGAGCAACTCAGACCGCCTGACTAACAAAGAAGGAGAAAAGGATAACATGGCTTCTCCTAAGTCAAGTTCCAATAAGTAGTGTAGCAGTAAAAGATGGCCTAACTACATGTCCATACAAGCATGCTTTTGTCCTCAGAAACGATAAAAGAGAGTAAAACATATAGTAGCAAAGCATGCTAAAGTATTCCTACTATGATATACCAACCTCACACAAGTAGGCCAATGAAAAAGCATGTAAGATCCTATGTCATCTAGTGTGGGAGAAATATAACCGCCTACCATATCTAAGTCTCCAGTTCACCCAAAATGTACAATAACCACATGATCTAGGCCATTCCCTGCTTACCTCTCGCTCATATCGGTTGTACATTAAATATGCATGCTATCAGTCATAGAGGGGTGACATTCCCACAAGTGCACTTACATTAACCATAACATAGACATCCATTAAAGCCTTATCATTCCCTTGTACAGTTACCAATATTAAGTTTACCCACCTAAAGTGCTCAATCCAAGGCAAACCTGAAGTCGGTGAAGAGGGTGGCCACTTGCAAGCACAATCCAAAATCTGCCTAAGCTGCACCCTTGGTACAAGTCGCGCAAGCCTCGGCTCCAAATAGCTAGAAATACACAGAAACCATTATCTCCAGTTCCAACAGGTTCAGAAACACTCGCGAACCTTCCTGGGTACAACAATAAGGTCCAAGGTTACACTTTTATTCCAAAATATTCAAGTACATACAAATCTGTTGGAACAGTCCCAAAGATGTGGATTTTTCACCTACAGCAAGAACTCAGAAAAATCCAACAAAAATACTGTCGCGATCGTCGCGTCGAGCCCTTCGAAACGAGTACCTGCATGTCAAAATCTGAGTCCTGGAGGCTGAGTTACAAATTCTACAACGCGGTGAGCGCGAAACTCCACAACATACACAACTGTAATACTCTGCACAGTAAAGGGGAAGAAGTATACCTTCGGACAAGTCTCAGAAAATTCCCCGAAAAATACGAGGGTAATCCTTGCGACGCGTAGAGGCAAAAAGTGTATAGGCACGTCCCGATCCGATGCCTGGGTGCGGAGATATCGCCAAAACATCGAGTCGCTGTCCAAGTCTCAATCACAGCAACAGCGTCACAGTAAACTCAGAAAAATACCTCGAAAAGTGCGAAACGAGGGGAAGCAGGAAATACCAAGATCGTAGCTCTGTCTGTCGCCGATCCGACGACGCAAGAATCGCATGAAACGGAGGTCGGAGTGAGCCGGGGAAGTCCTCGCACCGAAACGCGACGAAAGGGGGCCACAAATGAACGAGCATCGCGCCGCGCCATAAAAATGGAAACCTCGGGAAGCGTGCCACGTAAAATCCCAAAAATCCTCAGGTAGATGCAGCACAGCACGGGGATCAACTTTGCTAATGGCGTCGTGGCAAGGGGAGGCTCAGAAATGCGGGAAAAAGGAAGAAGAAGGCGGTTCGGGTGGCTTAAATAGGTTCCGAAACAAATCTCAAAATACCCATTTTATCCCAACATTCGAGCGCCCGGATGATTCGGGTCGCTAAAGTGTTGGGCCCGGCCCAACACTGTGCGCGCCCGAATCCTCCATGGGCCTCCACGTCGCCCCGCGAACAGCCGACAGCGAAGCCCACCGCTAACATTGCGCCACGTGGCCTACCGCAGCGCTGACGCGTGGCGCGTCCACGCGCGGGAAAGCCGTCAACGCGCCCACGTGCGGGCCTGCGCCGCCGCCTGCCATCCCTGCACGCACGCGCCGCGAGGCAGACCACATTCGTTCCGTGAACCGGGTCCACAGCACCGACCAGTCCTATCACGCCACGTGTCCTGCCCTCCGATGCACGCCGGGCCGTGGACCGCGCGCCTGCCCGCGCGCCCGCGCGCCTGCCAGTGCGCCTGCCCGCGGTCGCTCCGCCGCCTGCCCGAGCCCGCGCCGCCGCGCTCCGCCGCTGCCCACCGCCGCCGGCGCCGCCTGCCGTGTCACGCCCCGGGGTCGAAACTGCGACCCGGCCTCGCCAACAGATCCGCCATCTGTACGGAAACTGCCGTACAAACGAAGCGTCTAACCTGCATAAAGAAACAACTGCAGTACACAGATATCAGAGCTGAAAGTAAACTACTAAAGTCTAAAATCCAAACACTGTACAACTGAAAATAATACAATATCCATCTCCCAAATACGATCGAATACAAAGTCCTCTGATACAAAACTCAAAAGGGAGATATCTCCAATAAAAACATCAGTGTACAAGCTCTCACTACAAAGATATCCTCACTACAACAGTCTCTCAAACTGAAAAGGAAAAGTACAACTCTATACCTCACAACAAAGTTCTCTCAACAGAGGTAAAAGTAGTAAACTAAACTGCTGAAGCTCTCCTCGGAAGGGGTACCGCAACACTTCAACGATGGGTAGGGAACTAGCTCGCGACTCCCACGCCTCGGTCAGAAGGATTAGCAACAGGAGCACAGGAACAGGAGAAGAAGTCCCTGGGGAAAAGACACCACGACGGGTGTGAGAACTACTTCCCACAGTAGTTCTCAGTGGGTGCCGTCAACAAGCCCAACGGTCTGCCCACCAAGTCTACTAGAGGTAAAAAGATAACAGTGCAATGAAATCTGAACAAGAAAAGCTAGAGCTACTCTACAGCTACCATGCCTCTATCTAGATACTCAAAAAGTGGAACAGATGAAAGTAATTGAGACCACTCGCACCCAAGGTGCTCAATCGACCCAATCGAACTGACTGCCTCATAGGGTCCAGTCAAACCTGCGCCTGCCGACTAGGAGCGCACCTTTCCACTACCACACATCCACATGAGGACGGGATTTACGTGGGGCGTCCTGTCCGACTAACTCACCCCTCGTGCAAAACTGCCTCAACAGGCCCATCGTTGCATCTACTGCGGAAAACTGCCTCAACAGGCCAACCATCGTATCCACAGCGGCATCTCAGGGACGCGACTCCAACTGAGGAAAACGGCGCGGCATAGAGTATCAAACGTTGGCATAAGCAGGCTATAGTCAAGATCCACGCTCACTCTCAGAACGGTAGGACTCAAGATCCCCAAATATCTCGCACAACAGTCGGAGCACTCTCGACGACTCAGCTGATCAGCTCACACGAAACACGAGACACTAGCCTCTCCAATAGCTCGCAGCACACAGCACACTGGCTGGAGGTACTCCACAGCCAGGAACGACCCACAACTCAGGCTAACAATACTGGTCGGACAACACTCAACGACCTGGGATCACCGTTCACCCCAACGGTTCCCAACAATACTGACCGGAAGATACTCGACGGCTCGGGACTACCGCCTGCTCAACGGCTCCCTCCCACGACAGCACAACAGGGATTCAAGACCTCCCGGGACTACCATTTACTCAAACGGCTCCCGGCACAGATAAGCAACCCACTACAACTACCAGACTCCACTCTGCTCCCAAGCAAGAGTGCAGAAGCATCCCACACTAAAAGGGAGTCCCGACCTCTCGACCCACTACCCGGGCGAGGATAACACTATGTCCAGGAATGAAAGAACAGTGTGGATGTCTAAGCATAAATAACCCTAGCCCAAGTGAGGGTTTTCTACTGGTCTGGTTACACATGCAACATATGACGGGGGTGCTAGGTCAAGTTCCAAGATAACTATATTAACAGATGATAAAAGGAATAACAATTCCAACAAGCTAACATGCTACACAAGAAAATAAGGTATCATGCATAGTCCTACATCAGTAGAAATACTGTACAGTCCATAAAACTTGGAGATAAGGCCACCCACCTCGATGTGCCACCAATTGCTCGTAGACACTTGCAATTGGCCTCCACGTGATCCGCGCGCAAAACGATGTCCGCTGCCGGAGTCCGCACGCAAAACGGAGCACGGTGCCGAAATCCGCATGCAAAACGGAGTCCGCACGCAAAACGGAGCATGGTGCCGAAATCCGCACGCAAAACAAAGTCCACACGCAAAATGAAGCCCGGTGCCGAAATCCGCACGCAAAACGGAGTCCGCACGCAAAACGGTGCACAGTGCCGGAATCCGCGCGCAAAACGATGCACGGTGCCGGAGTTCACACGCAAAACGGTGCACGGTGCCGGAATCCGCACGCAAAACATTGCACGGTGCCGGAGTCCGCACGCAAAACGGAGTCCGCACGCAAAACGGAGCACGCCGTCGGGGACCGCACGCAAAATGGTGCAGAAGAACACAGTCCCAAACACAGATAAGAGCAAGAGGGTTAATTCACTGTCCAAAATATCGCTCCAAAACTGTGCTAAAAAATACCGTAAAATAACACACGGGACCTACCCGACTGCGCCGCCGCCGCCGAAACGCTCCCATCGGAAAAATTCCGCGCGCTCCACGAGGCCCACGACGCCACGCCGCACTTCCCACCATCTCCCTCACTCTCCCTCTCGCTCAGTTGAAGAAGAAGAAAAAGAAAAAAAGAAAAATGACGTGTGCGGGGAGGAAGAAGAAGAAGAAAAGAGGGAGAGAGAGAGAAGGTGGTCCACGGTGCACAAAGGTGCACGGTGGACCGACCAATGGGGAGGCACCCTCCCCGGTCCACAGCACACGGGCGCGCACGCCCGGTCCACGAGCGCGCCCACAGGGCCACGCGGCGCGCAGCAACGCGCCCGCCACACGGGCGCGTTACACGCACCGCGCAGCCCAGGCGCGGGACACGCGCGCGCCACACGGGCGCGTGCCCCCGCGCCCGCGCGGGCGCCAACGGGGGCCCGCCACGTGGCGGCCCCCGCGCGTTCCGCGCCGAAGGCGCGTCTCCCAGCGCACCTGCCGCGCTCCTCGATCCGCAAGCCGGCGCCTCGGGATCCGTGCTGTCGCGCCAACGCCTCGATTTTCGTGCCGCGTCGCCTCGAAAAACGTGCACGCCATCCGGGCTCCAAACCCAACAAGTAAATAGTCCATTCTTAGCGATTTCGCGCGCTGAATCCAAATACGATGTCCGTTCCTCCAAATTCTCGTCCGAAAATTTGCCGAATGCCCACTCAATCCGATTTTCGTGCCTGGTCCAAATCTGAAGTCCGATTTGCCAAATTTCAACTCTAAAAAATTCCCGAAGGCGACCGGAGAGATAATCTTTTATCCAAACTTCGCCCGGAGTCCAATTTTGACATCTGAATCGCGCGAAACCACCTCAAAACACCCGACGGGTCCTCCAAATTCCCACGGGATCTCATTTTAAACCCGAAGTCCACCACTGGTGTCCAAATTGCGCGCAAACATCACCGACACACCACGCAGGCCTCCAGTGATGCAACTAAATTCCAAATTGCATCACAAATCCATTTCTGGGGCCCGACATGCGCACAACCACTCCCAACGGCCACTAAAAGCTGGCCAACAACCAACAACCCTACGCGGGGGATTCCGGGACCTCACATCCTCCCCCACTAAAAAAAAGTTTCGTCCTCGAAACTAAATCAAGTCCATCAGGAGTCACATATTCCACGGGTAGGTATCCATCAATACGCCTCCAGCTCCCGAAACACCACTCACTCCCCGTGATTAGTCCGCAACAACAACAACAACAAGTACGGTATGGCCCGACGTGCAATTCTCTCATCTCTCGAGTCAGAAATTGCAACGGGCGTCCCTCGTACTCCAACAATCACAGATCTCAAAGGGGCAAGTCAATCACGGGCGAGGAAAAACACAGCACTCCTGAGCTGAGATGTGAAAAACTAAAGGGCTCCAATAAAAGCTGGGGGAAACTGAAATAACCACTACTGCAACACGCACCAAACCACAACATGGTGCCGACCTCAACAAGACGACCCGAAGTATACCCCACACCTTCATCCAATAAGGAAGGAAATCCAATAAGCTGGGGTCTTCATTCGGTTACTTCCCGATCCAAAACCACTCGAGGGGACTACACAACTGCAGGCTACCCTCAAAAGGGATCCTCAAGTGACACCATCTCGTGCCACAGTTGGTCGCTCAACATGCCATCATAACCCCAACAGACCCACGGGTCGAAGTCGATCCCTCCACTAAAAAGAACACCCTGACGGGGACCAAACCGTTGGTGAACGGGACTGAAAACTGGCTCACAAGGCGATCATAATGCTGAAGCCCAAACCCGCGGTCAAAAGTCCGAACCATCCAAAAACTCTCACCGTTGTGTACCTACAACGTGGCATCACTGCCGTGCACCAACAGCGTGGCATCACCGCCGTGTATCAACGGTGTGGCATCACCACCGTGTGTCAACGGTGTGGCATCACCACCGTGTGTCAACGGTGTGGCATCACCACCGTGTGTCAACGGTGTGGCATCACCACCGTGTATCAACGGTGTGGCATCACCACCGTGTATCAACGGTGTGGCATCACTCAAGCATCAAGGTCTCAGATCCTCGCAGTCCTATACCCAACACTACCTCGAAATCTCGGAGCTGAGGAAGGGCCGACACCATAAGGGTTTGGAAAACCCGATAGGTCGGTGCTAAGAACCCTATCAAACAAGAACAGACTCTAGGCTCCGCCTATCGAAGTTCCCGGCCCCCTTACAGTTCGGGAACACGACAACCCCGGTACAACACGCAGAAGATACCAACTAGGGCCCGAAAGTTTCGGGAGGCCGACACCCACAACCCTATCAAACAAGAACCGGTTCCAGGCTCGGCCCCTGAGGCTTTCGTCCCGACAAAGGAATGGCCCCTAGAACCCAGACCACTCGAATCCTTACGAGTGGGGAAGTTTACACAAAAACGGGGTGACATTAATTACTGAAAACCATTTTAATGATTTTTAGTTCTTTTAGGAAAAACAGTTAGAAAATAAGGATTTACCCAAACCCCGAAGGGCTGATGCCTTTGTCCAATCAAACAAGAACAGACTTCAGCGGCCCTTCGATGCTTGGAAGAAAACATCAATAAACTAAAAATCCTGTGTATGTCAAAAAGGTTCTGGGTTCTAGGTTCAGCTAACACAAGCACACAACTGTCCCTAACACAGTGGCGACAGAAGATAAAATGATGCATCTACTCACTACTGACAATAAGTCATAAGTACTATGCTCAAAGAAAACTCTACTATGACACATGCTATGCCATCACTCTCCCATCTAACTCAACCTCCTGGGTCTCATCCAGGCAACATGGGGTACACCGCTCAATAAACGCAAAACTCGCAAACATACTCCAGAAGAGGTCGACTCCTCTACTGCAGGAGTCCAAGATCCTCTTCCCGTTTCTGCTTACATTGTCAGGAAAAAAAAAAGGCCATGAGCCGCAAAGCACGAAACTAGTTCCAAGTCAACAACTGCGCTCCCGGTAGTCCAACAGGACGAACTCGACGCCACCAAATCTCGACGTCCTGTCAGATCACCTCAATCTCACTAAAGTAACCACCTGGTAACTCGGCCGGAGGTGAAAACCGCCTCAACAGGCCAAACCTTCGCCACTCACTGGGCGGCATCGCCACTCACTGGGCGGCATCGCCTCTCACTGGGCGGCATCGCCCCTCACTGGGCGGCATCGCCTCTCACTGGGCGACATCGCCACTCACTGGGCGGCATCGCCCCTCACTGGGCGGCATCGTCACTCACTGGGCGGCATCGTCACTCACTGGGCGGCATCGCCCCTCACTGGGCGGCATCGCCCCTCACTGGGCGGCATCGCCACTCACTGGGCGGCATCGCCCCTCACTGGGCGGCATCGCCACTCACTGGGCGGCATCGCCCCTCACTGGGCGGCATCGTCACTCACTAGGCGGCATCGCCCCTCACTGGGCGGCATCGTCACTCACTGGGCGGCATCGCCCCTCACTGGGCGGCATCGCCTCTCACTGGGCGGCATCGCCCCTCACTGGGCGGCATCGCCTCTCACTGGGCGGCATCGCCACTCACTGGGCGGCATCGCCTCTCACTGGGCAGCATCGCCCCTCACTGGGCGGCATCGCCACTCACTGGGCGGCATCGCCCCTCACTGGGCGGCATCGCCACTGGTAGCTCGGCCAGTGGAAGGTATCCTCCTGGTAATTTGGCCAGGGGAAAGTGTCCTCCTGGTATCTCGGCCAGGGCATGTGCCCACCTGGTAACTCGGCCGGGGGCACTGCATCCATCTGGTAGCTCGGCCAGTGGAAAGTATCCTCCTGGTAACTCGGCCAGGGAAAGTTGTCCTCCTGGTAACTCAGCCAGGGAAAAGTATCTACACAGCTGGGACCGCCGTCACTCCAAACGGCTCCTACAACAACACCCCACTCATAGGCGAGAAGAACCGACTGACGCGGCAAAAATCCGAAAATCCCGATAGACCAGTGCCTAGAACCCCAATCAAACAAGAACAGATTCTAGGCTCAGCCTATCGAAGTTCTCGATCCTTTACCGCTCAGGGATTCAGCCCCTCTCGGTTAAAGTGGGAAACAAACTCAACACACAAACTCCTGGGTCTCGCTCTGCTCTGAAAGCTCTGTCTCCCGCTGCTCGGGTACTCATCAGGTGCGGGGTGTGTCCTCTTCACAACACGATGTCTCAGGGGTATCGCAACCCCCTGCAAAACAACAAACGTCAGGACACAACAACCAAACGACCCAATCCAGCGAAAGTCTAAGACATGTCATCCATTCCATAGCATTATGTTGTCTGCAGCCAACATAATCGATTAGGAGAATAAACATGGCAATCACTCATCCCGTCTCTTGGGAGAGGTATAAAACTCAATCAGGACTCTCGCTAAAAGTCACGGCTCTCACATAGTCATCCTAATGTCCAACCACAAGCCTAGGGTTTCTAAGTCCACCACAACCTACAACCTAGGCTGTGATACCACTCTAATCTGTCACGCCCCGGGGTCGAAACTGCGACCCGGCCTCGCCAACATATCCGCCATCTGTACGGAAACTGCCGTACAGACGAAGCGTCTAACCTGCATAAAGAAACAACTGCAGTACACAGATATCAGAGCTGAAAGTAAACTACTAAAGACTGAAATCCAAACACTGTACAACTGAAAATAATACAATATCCATCTCCCAAATACGATCGTATACAAAGTCCTCTGATACAAAACTCAAAAGGGAGATATCTCCAATAAAAACATCAGTGTACAAGCTCTCACTACAAAGATATCCTCACTACAACAGACTCTCAAACTGAAAAGGAAAAGTACAACTCTATACCTCACAACAAAGTTCTCTCAATAGAGGTAAAAGTAGTAAACTAAACTGCTGAAGCTCTCCTCGGAAGGGGTACCGCAATACTTCAACGATGGGTAGGGAACTAGCTCGCGACTCCCACGCCTCGGTCAGAAGGATCAGCAACAGGAGCACAGGAACAGGAGAAGAAGTCCCTGGGGAAAAGACACCACGACGGGTGTGAGAACTACTTCCCACAGTAGTTCTCAGTGGGTGCCGTCAACAAGCCCAACGGTCTGCCCACCAAGTCTACTAGAGGTAAAAAGATAACAGTGCAATGAAATCTGAACAAGAAAAGCTGGAGCTACTCTATAGCTACCATGCCTCTATCTAGATACTCAAAAAGTGGAACAGATGAAATTAATTGAGACCACTCGCACCCAGGTGCTCAATCGACCCAATCGAACTGACTGCCTCATAGGGTCCAGTCAAACCTGCGCCTGCCGACTAGGAGCGCACCTGCCCACTACCACACATCCACATGAGGACGGGATTTACGTGGGGCGTCCTGTCCGACTAACTCACCCCTCGCGCAAAACTGCCTCAACAGGCCCATCGTTGCATCTACTGCGGAAAACTGCCTCAACAGGCCAACCATCGAATCCACAGCGGCATCTCAGGGACGCGACTCCAACTGAGGTAAACGGCACGGCATAGAGTATCAAACGTTGGCATAAGCAGGCTATAGTCAAGATCCACGCTCACTCTCAGAACGGTAGGACTCAAGATCCCCAAATATCTCGCACAACAGTCGGAGCACTCTCGACGACTCAGCTGATCAGCTCACACGAAACACGAGACACTAGCCTCTCCAACAGCTCGCAGCACACAGCACACTGGCTGGAGGTACTCCACAGCCAGGAACGACCCACAACTCAGGCTGACAATACTGGTCGGACAACACTCAACGACCTGGGATCACCGTTCACCCCAACGGTTCCCAACAATACTGACCGGAAGATACTCGACGGCCCGGGACTACAGCCTGCTCAACGGCTCCCTCCCACGACAGCACAACAGGGATTCAAGACCTCCCGGGACTACCGTTTACTCAAACGACTCCCGGCACAGATAAGCAACCCACTACAACTACCAGACTCCACTCTGCTCCCAAGCAAGATTGCAGAAGCATCCCACACTAAAAGGGAGTCCCGACCTCTCGACCCACTACCCGGGCGAGGATAACACTATGTCCAGGAATGAAAGAACAGTGTGGATGTCTAAGCATAAATAACCCTAGCCCAAGTGAGGGTTTTCTACTGGTCTGGTTACACATGCAACATATGACGGGGGTGCTAGGTCAAGTTACAAGATAACTATATTAACAGATGATAAAAGGAATAACAATTCCTACAATCTAACATGCTACACAAGAAAATAAGGTATCATGCATAGTCCTACATCAGTAGAAATACCGTACAGTCCATAAAACTTGGAGATAAGGCCACCCACCTCGATGTGCCACCAATTGCTCATAGACACTTGCAATTGGCCTCCACGTGATCCGCGCGCAAAACGATGTCCGCTGCAAGAGTCCGCACGCAAAACGGAGCACAGTGCCAAAATCCGCAAGCAAAACAGAGTCCGCACGCAAAACGGAGCACGGTGCCGAAATCCGCACGTAAAACGAAGTCCGCACGCAAAACGGTGCACAGTGCCGGAATCCGCACGCAAAACGGTGCACGGTGCCGGAGTCCGCACGCAAAACAGAGTCCGCACGCAAAACGGTGCATAGTGCCAGAATCCGCACGCAAAACGGTGCACGGTGTCGGAGTCCGCACGCAAAACGGAGCACGCCGTCGGGGACCGCACGCAAAACGGTGCAGAAGAACACAGTCCCAAACACAAATAAGAGCAAGAGGGTTAATTCACAGTCCAAAATATCACTCCAAAACTGTGCTAAAAAATACCGTAAAATAACACACGGGACCTACCCGACTGCGCCGCCGCCGCCGAAGCGCTCCCATCGGAAAAATTCCGCGTGCTCCACGAGGCCCACGACGCCACGCCGCACTTCCCACCATCTCCCACACTCTCCCTCTCGCTCGGTTGAAGAAGAAGAAAAAGAAAAGGAGGAAAATGGCGTGTGCGGGGAGGAAGAAGAAGAAGAAAAGAGGGAGAGAGAGAGAAGGTGGTCCACGGTGCACAAAGGTGCACGGTGGACCGGCCAATAGGGAGCCACCCTCCCCGGTCCACAGCACACGGGTGCGCGCGCCCACAGGGCCACGCGGCGCGCAGCAACGCGCCCGCCACACGGGCGCGTTACACACACCGCGCAGCCCAGGCGCGGGACACGCGCGCGCCATACGGGCGCGCGCCCCCGCGCCCGCGCGGGCGCCAACGGGGGCCCGCCACGCGGCGGCCCCCGCGCGTTCCGCGCCAAGGCGCGTCTCCCAGCGCACCTGCCGCGCTCCTCGATCCGCGAGCCGTCGCCTCGGGATCCGTGCTGTCGCGCCAACGCCTCGATTTTTGTGCCGCGTCGCCTCGAAAAACGCGCACGCCATCCGGGCTCCAAACCCAACAAGTAAATAGTCCATTCTTAGCGATTTCGCGCGCTGAATCCAAATACGATGTCCGTTCCTCCAAATTCTCGTCCGAAAATTTGCCGAATGCCCACTCAATCCGATTTTCGTGCCGGGTCCAAATCTGAAGTCCGATTTGCCAAATTCCAACTCTAAAAAATTCCCGAAGGCGACCGGAGAGATAATCTTTTATCCAAACTTCGCCCGGAGTCCAATTTTGACATCTGAATCACGCGAAACCACCTCAAAACACCCGACGGGTCCTCCAAATTCCCACGGGATCTCATTTTAAACCCGAAGTCCACCACTGGTGTCCAAATTGCACGCAAACATCACCGACACACCACGCAGGCCTCCAGTGATGCAACTAAATTCCAAATTGCATCACAAATCCATTTCTCGGGCCCGACATGCGCACGACCACTCCCAACGGCCACTAAAAGCTGCCCAACAACCAGCAACCCTACGCGGGGGATTCCGGGACCTCACATGCCGTGCCGGAACAGTACCTCTGCCTCGAAATCCGTGCCGGGTCATCCAGGCTTCGAAAAATACAAGTAGTCCATTTTCATCATTTTCGCGCGCTGAATCCAAATCCGATGTCCGTTTTGCCAAATTCCAACTCTAAAAATTGTCAAAGGCATATGGGAATGTGTTCTTGTGTCCAAACTTCGCGCTGAGTCCAATTTTAATATCCGCTTCGCGCAAAACCACTTCTAAACATCCGACGGGGTCCTCCGATCACTCAAGTGATCCATTTTAAGCCCGAAGTCTATCACTTGTGTCCAAATTGTGCACAAATGCCGCCGACACACCTCGTAGGCCTCCAGAAGCTGCAGATGTAACCGTAATCCATAAGTGGGAATTTCGGGTCCTCACACATCAAATCCAAAATCAATTCCAAAAACCCAAGCTTGGAAAACAACCTGCCGACTTACCTTGAATGTAGCTCGACGCGCGCGCAACTCCAAGCAGCAGGACAACATCCAGCTTGCACTACTCACATCACTTCACTTCTCTTCTTCTCTTCTTCTTCTTCTTCTTCTTCTTCTTCCCTTTCTTTCTTTTTCCTCCGGTTGAAAATGGTGAAGAAGAAGGTAGCCGGCTCTATATAGAAGGTAGCGTGGGGTACAGGGCAGCTGGGAGGTGAAAAGACCAATATGCCCTTCAAAAATCCAACTCAGCAAGAAGAACTGGGCTTCCTGTGATGCTGGGTACCGATACCACAAGCTGGGTACCGGTACCCCCCCTCGGTTCCGAAACCAAACTGCTGGTTCCGGAACCAACAAGGCAGTTCCGGAACCCAGCACTTGGTTCCGGAACCCCAAGCTCCAAAATCCATTTTTTGGCTAAAGCTTCATTTTTTCCTCGCTGTCAACTCACTTTTTGCCCCGGAACCTTCCGCATCACTCTGAAACCTCCCGAACTCCACTGTAAACGTAAAATACACATGTCCCAAGTATTTTCCAATTTTTCTGTGCACAACTGCGGAGTCGGTGCTCTATCCAAATCCAATACTCTACAGGTACGCAATGCCCGGAAATGTTGATTCAAGCTGGGGCTTCCGCGTCGATCCGAATCAACCCGAACTCATCTGTAAACACAAATGGAACACGCTCTAGGCGATTTCCCCGCACCACGCCATCTTGCGATGTCGGTGCACTATACGAAGTCGCGGTACTCTACAAGCACTGTCGGGCTGCCCACTGCCCCGACAACTGTGTCACCCTAACCAGCAGCCCACTCCGCCGCTGATATGCCTCTGACAATCCTATCATCTGGGTCCGGAGCTCTCTGACCTCAATCTGGGTATCCGGCCTGAATCTAACAGCTCTGGCTCAACTGCTGCGACGGGGTGCACACGGGTCAGAACCCAGCGTCGTGGAGACACCGCTCACCACGATAAAAATCGCAAATCAACACACAACAAACACTCGACCCAATCTAGCGAAAGTCTAGAGCATGTCACCCATTCCGCAGCATTATGTTGTCTGCAGCCAACATAATCACTTATGAGAATAAACATGCCGATCACTCATCCCGTCCCTGGGGAGAGATATAAAACTCAATCAGGACTCTCGCTATAAATCACGACTCTCACGAAGTCATTCTAGGGTCCAACCACAAGCCTAGGGTTTCTAAGTCGACAATGACCTACATCCTAGGCTCTGATACCACTCTAATCTGTCACGCCCCGGGATCGAAACTGCGACCCGGGCTTGCCAAAAGATCCGCCATCTAAACAGAAAACCCCGCATAGGCGAAGCGTCCAACCTGCAAGAATAAATCTACAGCTAAACAGATATCAGGGCTGGAAAGTAAACTGCTGTAAAACTTAAATCCAACCACTGTACTACTGGAAATAAAATACAGTATCCACCTTCCATAAATAATAATAGTACAACATCCTCTGATACAACATCTAAAACCCAAAAGGGGAGGTAACTAAAATAACAATACAACAGTGTACAAGCTCACAGTATAAGTCAGATCCTCACAATACATCAATCTCTCGAAAGTAAAAATAAACAATCTAATTGACTGTACAATAAATCTCCAATAAGGGGGTACAGCTACTCTTCAAAGACAGGTAGGGATCTAGCTCGCGATTCCCCCGCCTCGAACAGCAACAGCAGAATCAGCATCTCCCGCAGATGACTCGAAAAAAATAAAGGAGAGGAAAGAAAAAGGAGGGGGAGAATCCCCAATGGGTATGAGAACTACATCAACATGTAGTTCTCAGTGGGTACCGCCACCAAGCCCGACGGTCTGCCTACTAAGTCTACTAGAGACATAAAGCAACCAATGCTGTAGTGCACCGACTCCGCGGAATAGCGAAGTGCGGTGAAATCGCTTGTAACGTGTTCAAAATATGAATACATTTGAGTTCGGGTCATTTCGGATCGAAGCGGGAGCCTTCGGATCGAAAAGTGAGTTGACGGCGCGCAAATCTGAAGCTTCAGACTTGTGAGGCTTTGGGTTGCATTGCGTACCGGTACTCTTCAATAAGTACCGGAACCAATTAAAGGGACCAGCTAACCGAGAGACTCGGTTTGGGAAAAGAAGCAGAAAAGTTTCTAAGTCCTTGAGTACCGGTACTGAGGGTTGAGTACCGGTACCCCAAACCCAATTTAGCTTGGGTACCGGTACCCGAAGGTTGGTACCGGAACCCAATGCTGCGCAGGGCAAAATGCTGCTTGGGTACCGGTATTGGAAACCCGAGTACCGGTACCCAGCCTCCAGAATTTAGGGATAATGTGGTAATTTCCCGTTTTAAGTGAGGGCAAAACGGTAATTTTACACCCTCTGAATTCCCAACCACCCTCTACACAGCAATTAATTCCCTCTCTCTCTCTCTTCCATCCTATATACCCCACTCCTCTTTCTCTGTTCGAACCAGGGAAGAAAAGAGAGAAAGAAAGAGTGCGAGAGGGAGAGAGCAGCAGCAGCAGCATTTTCTGGTGGGCTGAGGCTTGTGGAGCTTAAAGGAGACTTGGAAGGACTCAAAGGAGCTCATCTTCTTCTTCTTCTTCTCTTTCCCTTGCTACAAGGGCATCAAGAGGTAAGTTTTGTGAGTTAGGGGGGTTCCATTTTTAGGGTTTCTATGGGTTTTGGATTTGACCCCATGCCTTGTGCACGTTAGGGACCGTGTTTTACTGTGCCGTTTTGCTGCGCGGAGTATCGCCTTGCGTTTTGGCGAGCATCGTTTTGCGTGCAAGCTCGAGAAAACTGAAGCAATCGCGCGGAGACCAATTGCAAGTGTCTACAAGCAATTGGGTACACCACAAGGTGGGGGATTCTGTCGAAATTGGGTGACCTCTTCTCTTGCTCCTTTCCTTTTCGATTTAGAAGCATGATAGTAGCATGTTAGAGGCGTTAGGGAATTATGATAAGTATGCATGCGTAGAAGTAAATATTATTTTATGAATGAGATGAAAATAATTGCATGCATGAAAGTGATTAGCTATTCCTGATTGTGATCATTTTAGGGTATAACCCTAGGAATCATGCAGGACATAAGAGGATAAGAGCATGTTGGTAGCAAAACTAGGAGAAAACCTAGTTTTGAGGTTTAATGAGTGACATCAAACTTAGGAGTTTATCCTAGGATTGATCGAGTGGCATTGTCTTAGGTGATAACCTAAGGACATTGGATAGAGTGATCAACATAGAGTCAAGGAACTCTAGGTTAATGTGAAAAAGAGAAAACCATAGAGTTAATAAACTCTAGGGATAATGAAAAGTGGAACTTAGAGTCAATGAACTCTAGGGTGAAGATGATGTGGAGTTAAAATAGAGTTAATGAACTCTAGGAATAAGTTGAATGCAATTAGAGTTAATAAACTCTAGGCCAATGTGAAGTGAACGTAGAGTTAATAACTCTAGGCCAGGAAATTCGAAATGGTTAATGTCCTTGTGACGTAGTGAAACCCTAAGGTTAATTATGAACATAGGGTAGCCAAAAATGAGAACAAATAAGTAAAGAAAAGTTTAAAAGGGGCTAAGGAGCTAAAGAAATCGCCAAGTGGCAAGTTAAAGTGTAAATGTAAATGAACAAGAAGTTCAAATCTAAATTGGTGTTAGAGACACCCAAACTATCCTAGAGTAAAGAACTTAGGATAAAAGAGAAAAGTAAAGGAAAAGCATTTAGGCACAAATGCTAACAGGAGGGTTGAGCATATGTCACTCCCGGGTAGATAAGTGCCAAGGTGCTTTAAACTCATATGAAACCAAAGTGTAAAGAAAATGCTTAAAGAGCAAAGAAGCTAAAGGCTTAATTGAACAAAATAAAGTAATGCTTAAAGAAAAGTAAAATGGGAAAATAAAGTACATTGGGCCGAGCACTACGGGAGGCGGTGCTACAACCTGTTCTTGTTTGATTGGGGTTGTAGGCATCCTGTCACGCCCCGAGTCCGCCAATTTGTACGGTTCGGGCACGCCAACAGACCCGCCAATCGGGTAAGACCTTTTTCTACCCGAAAGGAACGGTAACACCCATAATAACACAACAAGTGTATGCGGAAGCTCAATATCAGAGTACTAAAAATCACTATAAATTTAAAACTTTCATTCGGCAAGAAATAGTTACAGCGGAAATAAAAGCATACAAGAGTGAACCATGAATTAAATTTATTACACTTTACATTTCTGAACTTGCAAATAAAATTATTACAATTCCTTTACATAAATTCCTCACCATACAAGGTTCACTCAAGAAATATATAAATGGGATACCTCTGCTAGACCCTCTAGGTCTCTATGCTGCTGGGCCCTTGCCCCTGTCGCATGACTCGCCGTCTGCATCTGAACCGTCGCAGCCGCTGCACCCATACCCAAACCTGTGGGGGGAGTCACACGAGGGGTGTGAGAACTCCAACTGAGTTCCTAGTGGGTTCAACCACCAAGAAAAAAGTGTCCTACACCACTTGGTCCAATGGAAGCAATAATAATAGAGTGCTAGGAAACTAAAATCCTCAACATCAATATGCGGCTATGCAATATAATATATCACTACACTATCTGTGTATACTCATCGACCCAGCACTACTCTGTCTAGCCACACTAGGCTGCTAAGCACCAACTCGGCCACTATGCCGCTGTATACAGGGTCAACTAACCCGGCCATCTTGGCCACTCTATTTTCTCTTTATTCTTTAAATTTCTGGTGCTTTAGTTCAAGTTAACCCTCAGAAATTCTTATCCAACGGGCCCCAGCCCGGTAGTCCTGCTACCATAAGATAAGATTTCTAAGGTTGCCGATAACACTCGCAAGTGTTACCCCGTCCTGCCGGGGGGACTTGTCATACGGGACCCTGCCCGATAGGGTCACTGCCCAACTCTGACAAGAGTACTCTAGAACCTGTCATACGGGTCGCTGCCCGGGAGAGGGACCCTGTCCAACTCCTGACAGTTGTACGTTCGCCCCCGGAGGTACGCCCGTTTTATCTTTAATTTTCTTTCTTTTCTTTTCTTTTTCTTTCTCTTTTTTTTTTCTCTCTTTTTACTTTAGTTCTTAGTCTCCTTGCCTTTGAACACTTGCTTTTCTTTCTTATTCGAGCGTATAGCTCCCCTTTTTGCCACTGGCAAATCTCTTTCTCTTTCCTTTGAGCATTTAGCTCTTTGCTTTCACTTTAAGCCTTTCGAAAGTACCTCGTCCGACGGGTCACTGCCCAGGGAGTCCTGCTCCACTTGACGAGTCTCAAATTTGAAGGCGCCATTTACATTTTCTTTATGCTTTTTAGCCACTTTTAGCTTGCTTTAAAACGTTGCCTTTTTACAACAATTTACCTCTTATCCTAGGTCTCGCCATAAGGATAACTAGAGAGTCACTTGGACTCTTAAACATTTCACCTTCATTTATTTAACTCAAATTGAAGTTAAAGTTATTGTCAATTTGCCCAGACACCCTATGACTCTCTAGGGTTATATTTGTTTAATTCTTTAACCTTGGGATCTTATCCCACTTTCCTGATTCCTCACTGAATTCTAGAGTTAACTTAACTCTATTTTTCTGTTCCACTTTTATCTTAGAGTGACGCTGACTCTAATCTCCTGTTCCAATTTTATCTTAGAGTTACACTGACTCTAATTTCCTGTTCCACTTTTATCTTAGAGTTACACTGACTCTAATTTCCTGTCTGTGAGTTTAAACTCCTCTGGATCACCTTAGATTCCCTTTACCTATGTTCCATGTCATACTCATCCTAGAGTTCCTTGACTCTATATTGATCACTAGTTCACCTTAGGTTCCTTTTACCTAAGTTCCATGTCATACTCATCCTAGAGTCCCTTGACTCTATGTTGATCACTCTATCCAATGTCCTTAGGTTATCTCCTAAGGCAATGCCACTCGTTAATTCCTAGGATAACTCCTAAGTTTGATGTCACTCGTCAAACCCCTAAACTAGGTTTTCTCCTAGTCTTACTACCAACAAGTTGTGTTCCCTTATATCACATGATTCCTAGGGATGTACCCTAACATGATCACAGTCATCAGATAATTACTCAGTTCTACGCATGCAATTATTTTCATATCCATCATAAAAAAAATAATATTTATTATCTATGCATGCAATTATCATCAATTTAGATAAGTCAAGAATCGCATTTTTCCCCTAATTCTTTTTACACATGCAAATTAATTATCTCCTTTTTGGCAACCAACAGTTGCATTTTTCATCTGTGTCCATCTATAAATACCAGTTTATCCCCTATTTGGATATATCATAAATGTCACTTTTCCTCTAAATATCTCTACACATGCACTTTTATCATCTGTCTTTGGCAACCAACAGTTGCACTTTTCATCTGTATCTCTCTACACATGCAATCTAATCATAATTACCTAACGCCTCTAACAGGCTACTATCATGCTTCTAGATCAAAAAGCAAAGGAGCAAGGGGAGAGGTCACCCAATTTCGGCAGAATCCCCCACCTTGTGGTGTACCCAATTGCTTGTAGACACTTGCAATTGGTCTCCGCGCGATTCCACTTGTCTCCTCGAGCTTGCATGCAAAACGGTGCACTTCCCTCGAGTCCGCACGCAAAACGGTGCACGTCCACCAAACCTGCACGCAAAACTGTGACGCCCCCAATAGTCCCACATCGGATGTGGATGGATTTGTGATTGGGTTTATATGAGACTTGGACACTAGTAATAATAACTAGGCTTAAGCATTTTGGGCTGTGATTTGGGCCCAACAAGTTATTATTGCTAGTGGGCCGGGTTGTTACATTTGGTATCAGAGCCAATAACCAGCCGGAAGTGTGCGGCGAGTCTCGGCTGAGTCTGGGTCTAGATGACAGGACTAGCGAGACGAGTCTCACATCGCCTGGTGATCTTGGGCTTGTGTGTGTGTGTTTGGGCTGACGAGGACGTCAGGCCTAAACGGGGGGAGTCTGTGACGCCCCCAATAGTCCCACATCGGATGTGGATGGATTTGTGATTGGGTTTATATGAGACTTGGACACTAGTAATAATAACTGGGCTTAAGCATTTTGGGCTGTGATTTGGGCCCAACAAGTTATTATTGCTAGTGGGCCGGGTCGTTACAAAAACGGTGCGCGTCAGTAAAACCCACACGCAAAACGGTGCGCGCCACTTCAGTCGGCACGCAAAATGATGCGCGTCAACTCAACCTGCACGCAACACGGTGCACGTACCTCGGGTTTGCATGCAAAACGGAGCATGCTTCTCTTAAGGTTGCACGCAAAACGGTGCACGTCTTTTCTAACCCTGCACGACAAACGATGCATAATATTAGGGTCGGCACGCAAAACGGTGCGCGACAACACGATCGGCGCGCAAAACGGTGCACGTACCTCAAATCTTCACGCAAAACGGTGCACGCCTCACTGTAGGGTTGCATGCAAAACGGTGCACATTTTTTTAGTCCTGCACGCAAATCGATGTAAAATATTAGACTTTGCACGTAAAATGGTGCACAACAACTCAATCTGCGCATAAAACGGAGCACATACCTCGGTTTGGCACGCAAAATGGTGCACTTTTCTTTTTCAACGTTGCACACAAAACGGTGCACGTTTTTCGAGTTTGCGCCCAAAACTGCGCATTTTTGCCGAATCCGCACAAAAAACGGTGCATTTTTCTACAACTTGCACGCAAAACGAGACGCGCCAAAAATAACCGCGACAGTCCGTGCAGCAACGGTACAGTAGACCTCGGTCCCTAACACGCAAAACGGCACGGGGTCAAATTTAATGTCCAAAAAGGAACCCTACAAATTGTGCCAAAAATACCGAAAAAAAACGACGAACGGAGCCTACCTTGACAGCGTCGCGCCGCCCCACGCGTATACACGCGATCACCAGACAGTTTGGAGCATCTCGCACCCCACGAATCCCCCATTTCTCTCTCTCTCTCTCTCTCGTTCGTGCTCGGGTAGAGAAGAAAAGGAAGAAGGAGAGGAGAATGGCGTGCGGGGAGGAAGAAGAAGAAGAAGAAAAGAAAAAAAAAGGAGAAGAGAAGGGAGAGGGGGGGGTGGCCCGTGGACCGGGTCCACGGGTCCCCCCAATGGGGACCCGCCAAATGGCGGTTCACCACGAAGGGGGGGGGGGGGCGCACCGGGTCCAGGCGGCGCCCCCCGCGCCACGTGGCGCGCGTCGTGTGCGCCACGCGGGCGCGCACCCGCGCGCTACACGCGCGCGGGACACGGTGCGCGCCGCACGGGCGCGCACCCCCGCGCGCCACATGGGCGCGCGCGCGCAAATGGGGGCCCGCCACGTGGCGGGCCCCCCGCTGACCCGCGCTAGGCACGCCTGCGAAACACGCCTCGTGATTCGCGCCCGTCACCCCGGAAATCCGTTTTTGCCTCGTTTTTGTCCGTTTTTTCGTCCGTTTCCGTCCAAATTTGACAGGCGACACCGTTTCAGCTCAATTTACCACAGAAAATTTTAAATTTTCAGTTTGGGCCATTTCTGGGCCACCAAAAGTCCCGCTGTACCCAGAATCACTGGCGGACCCCGTTCTCGTAATCCGGGTATCCGATCAACTCGAAATTTTTACTGTGACCTTAAAACATAATTACGAAGCTCCCGAAATTTTCTCAGAATTTTTCGACACTGTTGGCGGAGCCCGTTCTCACTATCCGGCCTCCGATTAATGCGAAATCTTTTTCTGTGGTCTTAAAACATATTTACGGGGCTCCCGTAATTTTCTCGAAATTTTCCGACACTGTGAATTTTCCACTAAACATCTGGGCCTCCTTTCTCAAATAAATTTTTAGATCTCTCCATTTTAACCCGATTTGGGCCCAACTCGCGTCCAAATGTTCCTTGCTTCCCCAACTTTCATAACAATAGTATTTCATACCACCTTTATTTACATTTATTTATGTGCCGAAAATCCGGTACTTTACACATCCGTCTTTTGGAACTCTCGGACCCTGCATGGTTATGCTTTAAGAAAGGAAAATAATATAATGTGGCAACATACCAAGATGTTGGCTGGGAGATGCCGATCACCCTCGACTCCCTATGTTGTGGCGGGAGATGCCGATAACCCTCGACTCCCTATGTAGTGCTTGGAGATGCCGATCGCCCTCGACTCCAAGTGACTAGTGGGCACGGCGATGCCGATCACCTTCGACGCCGTCGGCCCACAGTGTGAAAGTAAAGATAAAAGAGGAAAAGAAAAGCTATCGTTAGCCTTGGACTATCTCGTCTCATGGTAGCATGACTGCCGGGCTGGGGACCGTTGGGTGAGGTTTTTCCAAGGAGAGTGTAGCTTGAGATTAAAACACAAGAATGTGAAAAGAATAAAGAAGTAATAGAGTGGCCTAGGTGGCCGGGTTAGTTTAACCCTATATACAGCGGCATAGTGGCCGAGTTTATGGATAGTGGTCTGGTTTGGCTGGATAGAGTAGTGATGAGTTGAGGATTATACACAGGTAGTGTAGTGATCCGTTATATGTATATCAGCATTTTAATATTGATGTTTATAGTTTTCCTAGCATCCTATTGTTATTGCTTCCATTGGACCAAGCGGTGTAGGACACTTTTTCTCGGTGGTTGAACCCACTGGGAACTTTAAGTAGTTCTCACACCCGCGGGTGACCAATTTTCCAGGTACAGATGCAGCGGTCGAGACGAACGGCAGGGGCAAGGGCCCAGCAGCATAGAGACCTAGAGGGTCTAGCAGATGTACCCTTCTTTTATGTTTCGAGTGAACCACGTATTGTGAGGGAAAGAATTGTAATATTATTTAATTGAAAGTTGAGAGATGTAAAATGTAATAAAGTTTATTATGGTTCATTCTTATCATGCTTTCATATCTGCTTAAACTATTTGTTTATTGAATGAAAGTTTTTAAATTAGTAGTGATCTTACTCTGATATTATATCTCATCATACACATTGTTTTGATTCGAGATGGTTGTGACCGTTCCTTTCGGGTAGCGTGAGGTCGTGCCCGATTGGCGGGTCTGTTGGCGTGCCCGAACCGAGCAAATTGGCGGGCTCGGGGCATGACAGATAAGGGTGGTATCAGAGCCTAGGAATAGTCCTAGGTGGTTAGCAAACCTTAGGGAGACCCTAGGAATTAAGCATGAGAGAGTGTGTGGATTTTGGGCGAGAGTACTTGATTGGTTATTGTTGTTCCCAAGAAGGATATTGGGACTGATCGAGGGTAATGAGCTTTCATTCTTCGGACAATTGCATTGGCGGCCGACAACGTAATGTTGGAGATGAAAGGGAGTGCCCTCCTATACTTTCGCATGATTGGGTCGACGAGCTTTGTGTCTGGTATTTAGCTTACGCGTTTTCCAAATTGTGGAATTTGGGCTAGTCGTCTTGTCGTGATGTGCAGAATTGCAATGGCATCGCGTGGTCGACGAAGGACAGGATCCATGTCGACGCGGGCTGAGCCCTCAGAGCGCTCAGGCTCGAGTGAAGTGTGAGAGTTGCGAGAGCTGTTGGCCGCGCTAGTCGGCATGGTTCAGCAACAGACGGAAGCCTCTCAACGACGGGAGGAAGACTTCCGCCGTTAAGAGGAGTTGTTTCGGAGCTAAGAAGAGGCTTCAAGGCTTCAGTCAGAGCAAATTCAAAGGCTCCACGACATGATGGCGGCCGCGCCGGGATTGGCGTGATACTTTCCATTAGGGACGACGATAGGTGTGCCCAACCAGATGGGTCGTGACAATGTCACCGCCGAGTACATGGTTCAGCGGGTGGAGCAGGAACGAGTTATGCGGAATCTTGCTAAGTTTAGCAAGTTCAACCCGCCAGCCTTTAGTGGCGTGAAGAGCGAACCGTTGGAGGTCGAGTCGTGGGTCGACGCGATGGAAAAGCTATTTGAGGACCTTAAGGTGCCAGATCGGGATCAAGTTCCCATTGCTGTCCATTACTTGGACAAGATGGCTCGTAAGTGGTGGAAGGTCGAGAAGGGCAAGCGGATTGATGCCGCCCTACCACCCCTGATGTGGGAAGAGTTTCGAGGACTCTTTTGCCACGTATTTCCCTGACGGTGATAGATAGTAAATGGAGGAGGACTTTAAGAACCTTCGTCAAAGGAGTCGTACGGTGCAGGAGTACGAGTACGAGTTCGCTCGTATCGTTAGTTGCCTTCCCTCCGTTGTGCGCAGCGAGTGGGACAAGACGAGATGTTTTGAGCGGGGCCTACGGCCCAGTATTTACTCAAAGGTCCAACTGTTCAACATCGCGACCTATCGTGAGATTATGGATCGCGCCCGCTTGGTGGAGCGGGGTGAGGCCGTGTTGCGCTATGAGCGAGAGGCTTACGGGGAGGGCATGGAGAGGATAAGTCTCCAGAGTGGCTCTGGGGGTCCGGTCTACTATCAGTGGCCCCTTGTGCAGCAACGACAGCAGTGGCACTCTAAGGAGTTCCGAAGAACTGTGGCACATGGGTGGTGCGTCATTTGTGGTGGACCACATCGAGCATCGCGGTGCAGGGAACGCCATGGAAGGTGTTATAATTGTGGCCAGCAGGGCCACGTGTCCTCAGAGTGTCTTGAGGATGTGCCTTTAGCTTGGGTGACTACAACGAATCAAGGTGCCCCGTGGCAGGATTCGGGGGTTGTGTTGGCCCTACCAGCAGAGCGGCCAACTACGCCAAGCCAATCTCCGGGTGGTCAGGCTTTCTCCACTTGGGTGATGGAGGATGAGCCAGCCGTAGACGACGACGTCATGGCAGGTATGTGTTATTTAATGCAATTGCATATAAAGCATAACCATTATGAGCATTGCGTCCTTGTTAGGCTGGTTGTGTTAGTTGTGCGTGAGTAGGCGCCAGCTAGTTTGGAGGCGAATGCAACCGATTAGGTTCAGTTGTGACTCGGTGAAAGCCGACTCACAAGACAATGGTGATCGCTATGTTGTGAAAACCAAGTTGCTATGTCCTAAGAGTTAGGGCAAGGAAGATGTACGTAGCGGGTAGCGAAAATTCGCTCCTGGTGGCGTTGGGGATCGCATGACGTGTTAGTCATGGCTAAGCCGCCGCATTGTGGCATTGGTGAGGCCAGAGTGGGCTTCGAGGTTCAAAATCTCTTGATAGAGCGGGGGTTTTGTGGCGCCGGTTTGACGGATCGGTGTAACGGCAAGGGTTGCCATCGTAGGATTCGAGTATTAATCACCGGGATTGGTGAATCGTTATTGTGGTGTGTGGTGCCTCTGCCCAGTTGGGAAAAGTGCACCAGAGCCGTGGGTGTGTTTAAGCAAATCGCTTAACACTGTAGATTTTTGCGAGTTAGCGTGGGGGCGTTGAACGCCCAACCGTTTGGGTGCTCATGGGGCACAAGTACCGTTTAGCCAGAGAGAGCTGGTTTGGTGGCACATTAGCTTTTGCTATGTGTGGCCAGAGTCGATAGAGAGTTCGAGTCGTAGATTGATGACTAGCGAGTGGGTTTTGCTCAGTGAGCGTAGTAGTCGCGTGGCGACGATTAGAAGGTTCGCTTGGGGACGATCCGTGCCTGGACCATATATGTGGACTGTGGGCCTGTAGCCCAGTGGGCAGGCGCAGTCGGCTGTGAGAGACAGCGGCCCGAGACCTGAGGCGGGGCATGGTAGAGACTTGGTCGGGGCGGTAGTTCGAGCGATGACCCGGGAACGTGGAAAGCCACGTTTGAGCCTTGAGGCTGTTAGTACACAGAGTGTGGACGTGACCAGGCTATAGAGCTAGTGGCAATCGAGGTACTGTGGTTCCTAGTGGATGTATTAGCGCGGTAATCCTAGGTGAGGATTTACCGTATGACGATTAGGTCCGTTCGTGTAAGTAAGGATTACGGCATGATATCAGGGTAGAAGTTGGGCTATAGGCCTGTAATTAGACCATGGTTTGTGTACCTGTTAGTAATCTGAAGTGAATGGGTTAGCTGAAAACTCGTTATTAAGAGCGCTAGTAGCGTATGGGTTGGTCAAGAGTACGGATTGGCTCTTGCCCTCCATGTCCAGCCGATGGAGTGACGGCCTGAATGTGGCTAGTGTAGTGAGTTGCGAATGCAGCCTCGTTATGAAAAATTTATGGCGGAATTAGCTAAGGAATTTCGCAAGTCGAGATTGGGTTGTTAGTGGCATTTCAGAGAAGCAAGCGCTCGATCGTGTTCTTCACCAAGTGGGTGGAGATGGCATGGGTGCAGGATCGAGGATTTTCGTGGAATTAAGGCGAGGCTTGGCTTTAGTTTCGCGGACGAAACTCCTAAAAGGTGGGAGGAATGTAGTGAGATGACCTGGATCTCTGCAGAGCTGTGGTAGAGTCATTGGTGACATCTGGGGAGCCTGTACTGTGTGTTGGAGGTGTTTGTGCACCAATTGGACACAAGTGTTGGACTTCGGGCTTAAAGTGGATCACGTGAGTGATCGGAGGACCCCGTTGAGTGTTTAGAAGTGTACTCGCGCGGAACAGATATTAAAATTGGACTCAGCGCGAAGTTTGGACCAAGGAACACCTTTCCGGATGCCTTCGGTAATTTTTAGAGTTGGAATTTGGCAAAATGGACATCAAATTCGGATTCAACGTGCGAAAACGGTCAAAATGGACTACCTACTTGATATTTTGCGCAACCGGTTACTGTTCATGCCGTAACAGTGATTCCGGCGGCCGGCGGCCGGCGGCGGCGGCGGGCAGCGGCGGAGCGCGGCGGACGGGCTCGGGTAGGTGGCGGAGCGGCCGCGGGCAGCGCGCGGGCAGGCGAGCGGGCGCGCGGTCCACGGGCCGGCGTGCACCAGGGGCAGGACACGTGGCATCGCGTGGTTGGGTGGCGCTGTGGGCGCGGTGCACGGGTGACTCGGGGTGTGCGGTGGACCGGGCTGGGCCACGTGGCGACCGGTGGTTGGCCGGTCCACGTGTGCCTGGTCCACGGAGCTGGAGTGGCGGCCTCGGGATTCGCGCCTGGCAGGGGGCGCAGGCGGCACGTGGGCGCGCTGACCGGGTTTTCCCGCGCTCGGGCCCACCACGTGTCGTCGCCGTGTTGGTCCACGCGTCGCGCAGTGGATGGCCAGCGCGGCTGTCCGCTGTTGCGGGGAGACGTGGAGGCTCGTGGGGGATTCGGGCCCGCACAGTGTTGGGCCGGGCCCAACACTGTAGCAGCCCGAATTCTCCCAGCGCCCGGAAATGGGGACACAAGCGTCATTATCGGAATTGTTTCTTCCAGCTTATAAATAGGCCCTGTTCAAGCCCGAATAGCTCTTTCCTTGTTCATCCTCTCACAGTGCCACCTTCACGAGATCTCTTCCTCTCCCAGAGCCGGATCCATCTGCAGATTCCAGGATTTTTCTGCGGCACGCATCCCGAGGTTTCCATTTTTACGGCGCGGCACGACGCTCGTTCGTTTGTGATCTTCTTCGTCGCATTTTGGTGCGAGGACTCCCCCGACTTACTCCGACCTCCGATTGAGGCGATTCTTGCGCCGTTGGACTCACGAAGGTAGGGCTTTGATCTTCGTGTTTTGAGCTCCTCCTCATTTCGAGTTTATCTTGGAGTTCCCCGAGCTTCCATTTGACCCTTTTTCTTGGGCGAAGTTTTGGACAGCACTGTGGTATTTCGGCCATATCTTCGCGTACAGACATCGGATTGGGGTGATTCAAAAGGCGTTTTGCATCACGAGGAATATCCCCAAATTTTCTTGGAATTTTCTGAATTTTTCCCCGAAGGTGAAAGTCCCTGTTTGCAGAACCTTATGATTCAGATTTTGCGATTTGTTTATTTCGTGGTGGTTCCCTTGTCGGATTTGTTTCTCAGTGTAGGAAACTCGGATTTGAGCGTGCAGGTACTCGTTTCGACGGGTTCGTCGCGAGGATCGTGACAGTATTTTTCTTGGAATTTTCCGGGCACTTCTCGTAGGTAAAAATAGGGCATATTTGGGACTGAATTCTGGACAGTATGTTTTCGGATACTTGTGTGCTTATTTGTGTGTATGTTTTGGGGTAATTGTGAACAGCGATCGCGGCGTTTTATCTGTTTGAGCATTTGATGTGAAAAGGGGATATTGGACAGCGATGAGGTTTTACAGCTGAGGATTGCGCGTGTCCAGGTGGGTGGTTGCTTTATCCCTCTTTTCTAACTTACCCACTAGGAGTATTAGAGAGATCCTTCTTGGACATCCATGATTGCTCCCATTTGCAATTTCCCCGAGACCACTGGGTATTGTCTTCACTCAGTAAGGATGTTTTATCAAAATGCTTCCTATCTAGTTGATCAGGAGAACGGACGTCGAGAATTTCAAACATTGGTTAAAAATGTTAAGATTAAAGTCACTCCTCAACTAATTGGAGAGGTGTTAGGGATGAAGGCCAGAGCTGATGGCCCTCATTATCTGAAGAGTCAAATCTTCTCCACCAACTCCTGGAGAGTGGTAGTTGATGGAATTTGTCTTCCAGATACTTTGTCGACAGGAAATTCCGTCTTTTCAAAAGAGCTTCGCCCAGAGTATCGCTACGTGAACCATGAAGGTAAGTATAACTTCAACTTTTGGATTTCTGAAACCTGTAACTTTTGGGAAGGTAAGTATCACAACTTTTGGTTTTCATTTGTGATTGCATGCATGCCTCGACTAACTATTCGATTAACTATTTGGGCATGTAATATAACTAACAAGTTGATGTTCACTAACAATTTTGTGACATTTGGATTTTGAATGCATAGAAGATATGTTGGTTTTTAACTATGATCCAATTACATATCTGAATGTATAAATGTCATGGTAAGTATAAATGAGTATAAACTTCATCTCTGTGTGTGGTTTTTCAATGACATAAAATTCTTGAGGTATCTAACGATTTCTTTTGTCAAGAATAATTTCTTTTGCAGAGAGTACAGATGTCTAAGTCTACAGTCTGTTTTAGGAGTTTAACTCATGTATCTATCTTTATTTGGATCTCTTTGTAAATTTTTGTTGTATGGTGATATCAACAAAAATATCTTTTTGAATTTTCTTGAGTGGATTTGTGTTTTGTCACGAAACCGCCAAAGGGGGAGATTGTTACGGAATTTGAGTTGGCGTATTTCGTGAATTCGGTTAAGTCTCGAAGATTGAAGATAAAGAAGGTTGGATCATATAACTCAATCTCAAGAAAGAAGAATTCAAAAGGATCAGGTATGTTTAACAAATTATCTTTGGTGATCCGAATACTTCTTATAGTGTAGAAACACTTGGATGAATTTTTAATTGCATAAAAATCAAAAACTGAACATGGGATATGTTCAGGATCCGGATCAGACACTTCGATCCGGATCCCGAAGGGTGTTAGTTCATACGTAAATTCAATCCGGATCATAGCCTCTTTTGATCCGGATCCCGAACACTGGTTTTTACCGTAATATATGATCGATCCGGATCAGGCATTTCAATCCGGATCCCGAACATTGGTGTTTGGTGAATTGTATGAACGATCCGGATAAGGCACTTCGATCCGGATCCCGAACCTTTGTTTTTCAGGAAACTTTGTCTCGTTACTGCAATCCGGATCGCCGAAATCCGATCCGGATCGTCGTCCTGAAAAATTCCAGAAAAGGTTAGTTTTTAATTCTTATCCTCTTCCAACGGTTTCTAACCTATAAATAGACCCTTTAATTCATCTTTTAGGGTACGACGCAAAATGGAAAAAATACGACCGAAATAGAAAAATCCACATATAGAGAAGAAAGGAAATACTAGATTTAATTCTATGTTTCTTCATCTATATTATTAATTTGATTCTAGGTTTTCCAAACTCAGATTTTGAGTAGAATCAAATTAATGAATACTTAGATGGTATTTCCGATCTATTTCTAATCTAAGTATTCGGCGGATCATCACCACCCAAAAACAACGATTTTCCCAAAATCGGCGCGTGGACACGCGTGGCCTTGTGGATTCAAGGTGCTACCGCTCTCGTGGATTCGGAGCGAGGTACGTTTGTGGATTCGAGACGTGCTACTGGGTGAAGACCGTGGATTCGGTCGGACGTCGTGGAGTCGACGTTGGACGTCGTGGATTCGGCGTTGGACGCAGATCGTGGATTCGAGAAGCGTTGCGGAGCGAGCGGAGAAGATCAACTAGGAGCGTATGGAAAAAGGTTGAGTCGTCTGTGAGTACGGTATATCACCTTTGTACGTGTTATAATTCTAGTGGATTTCACCGTGTTATCGGTCCCGTGGTTTTTTACTCCGGTTTGGAGTTTTCCACGTAAAAATCTCTGCGTGTTATTTATTTTTCCGCTTTGGGTTTTATATCGCAAAGATTTTTGAGTATTTATTGTTTACACCTATTCACCCCCCTCTAGGTGTTTTTTTCCCTATTTAGATCCAATTATACATAACCCAACATGTGGTTGGATAATGATTTAGCATGATGGTTATATCTATGCGGAGCTATTAATTGATACACATGTGGAGCCATTATTTGTCACACTATCTTTATCTTTCATGAGGACATATGCATGCTTGTATGGACATCTAGATAGGCCATCTTTTATCGCTACACTTTCATGCTGGAACTTGACTTAGGAGAAACCTTGTTTGCTTCTTTCTCCTTTTCGTTAGTCAGGTGGTTTTTGTTGCTCGGGTCTGAGCAGGGGTTTGGGATAGTGTACCCGGGGACTGGATTACGGATTATGGGTTTTGGCGGCGACCGCGGATATTGGGCGGTTGACCGGATGTCGGTTATAGGACATCGGTGATAGGGCATGATTATGGACTAGAGGGTTTTGTGGCAACCGCGGATAGTAGGCGGTTGACCAGATGTCGGATGTGGGACATGATTGTGATTGTGGGTTATTCCGGCGACCGCGGATATTGGGCCGTTGACCGGAGGTCGGTGGTGAGACTTGGTTGTGGATTGTGAGGTATTGTGGCGATCGCGGATTTTGGGCGATTGACCGGATGATCACTTATGCATCAGATTGGGGATCCGTTTTCTTTTAGTGGAGGGTTGTGTTCCACTGGTGCTTTATAGTTGTGATCCAATCCTGCTTTTGTTACTTATCACACCGGCGCGGTTATTGCCCGGTGATGCTTTCCTCGTGTGGGTCGCTCCCCTCGAGATCCCCTCCGGAGGCCGGGGCCAGACAGTTATGGACATATTTGCTATCACATCGGCGCGGCTTATTTGCCCGATGATGAGGGCGGCAGCAGGAATTTTGCTATCACATCGGCGCGGCTTACTTGCCCGATGATGAGGGCGTTACAGTTTGGGTTCATCTGGGACGGTTGGTTATTGTTGCATACGGTTATTCCAGTCTAGGACTATATTTTAGAGGCATAGTAGTGGTAGATTTCCCTTTTCAGCGGTTTCATTTCTTACCACTCTTCTTTCCTCTTTGCCTCTGGTAGACCTAGTGGGTGTGTCAGAGTTTGAGGTTTTACCCACTAGGGGAGGCTACTGGTTTACTAGTAGTTCTCACCCCCATTCTTCTCTCCTCTTTTTCTTCTTCCTTGTTTTGCAGTGTCTTCTGCGGGTGCTGCTGGGCTTTCAACGGCGGGTCGAGGAGAGAGGACGGCTGAGTAGATAGATCTCGAGACAGGATGAGCGGGTTAGCTGGACTGTTGGTGTACCCATGTTTCCTTAGACGGTTGTACTTTTATATTTGGGACTGGCTTTTGCCAGCAGGTTGTATTTATTTTGGTGAGCTGGGAGAGACTGATGTATCATTTGTACAGATGTATTGTATTTTATTTCCAGCTTCAGTCTGAGATGTATTAGTTTTTAGTTCAGCTCTGTTTTCATTGCTCTTTTATTATTATCTCTTATATCTGAGCAGGTTTGGCGCTTCGTGTACGCTGGAAATACCGTGTGCACGGCGGATCTGTAGACGGGCCCGGGTTCCGGTTTACACCCGGGGCGTGACAGATTAGGTGGTATCAGAGCTTAGGGATTGGTCATTTGGGACTTTGGAAACCCTAGGCTTTTCGGCGGACCCTAGGATGTTAGTGCGTGAGAGACGCGACATTTTGCGAAAGTCGGTGATTTATTTGTTTGACTCTTCCTGTGAGTGAAGAGGGATCGACATATCCTATTTTTGTGGGACAGTTATGTTGGCTGCAGACAACATAAAGTTACAAAAATAGAAGGATGTCTTTGACTTTCGCTAGATTGGGTCGAGTGTTTGGGGTGTGCTGATTTGCGGTTTTGTCGTGTTGAGCGGTGTCTCCCCGACGTTGGGCCCTGACCCGGGTGCACCTTGGTGCGGCAGTTGGGTCTGAGCTGGTTGTTTCGGGCCGGATACCCAGATTGGAGTCTGAGAGCTCCGGACCCGAAGGGTAGGTGTGTTGGGGCAGATCAGCGGAGTAGTGGCACAGTTGTCGGACGAGTGACACAGTTGTCGGATCAGCGCAGGGGCACAGTTGTCGGATCAGCGCAGTGGCACAGTTGTCGGACGAGTGACACAGTTGTCGGATCAGCGCAGTGGCACAGTTGTCGGAACAGCGCAGTGGCACAGTTGTCGGAGTAGCGAGTAGCCCCCTCCGTCCCGATGTTTGGTGCTGGGGCACCGAGGTAGGGTAGATAGTTGACAGCGGGAAAGCTGTGGGATTGCTTTGATCGAGTGAGCCAGTTTTGGCAGATGAGTCACCCCGATTTGTGGGATTGACTATGGAGCCTTTTGAGACAGGGTCTTGTTCGGTGGGGGATAGAGAGTACTTGGAAGCCTTTTATGTAAAGAGTTAACGCAGTTGCTGAACTGCACGCTCCATGTGTAGAGGGACGGGGCGCATAGGATATGAGTGTTTGAGAGCGGATTGCCCCAGGATACCTTTTAACTCATTGGGTCCCTCCAGTACGGATTAGGGACGCCTCATTAGAGAAGGCGCCGGGTATGGAGCGTGGCATTGTAGTTCCTTTGGATTGGGATCTACCGCCTGAGGCGAGTTCTGATTGAGGCGCTTGGCGCCGGGTGATGGAGGACAGATCAGTCGGTGGAGGCATTCCCGATTTCTTTTTCCAGGATAGTGGATTTCTGAGACTGTCGGAGCACATATGTTACAGCGGCCGGTGTGGTGGTACTTGTTGGGCTGGCGGGTTCGGTTTTCTTTCGCGGCGGTTGATTATGCCGCAAGGACAGTTTTCTTGGGGAGCCAGGCCCGGAGGTGTTGGTGCACTTGGGTTGCTTGAGGGTTATCTTCGCCTCTATAGTTTTGACTTCGGGAGCGAGGCGGATGTTTCGCAGTGGATGAGTAGACTTTTGGCTGGTGTGGTTGAGGGACCTACGGCGGCGCTGGGACTCGGGGATACCCCCTTTGGTTGCGAATTCCCGGCTGTTCTCCTATCGGAGTGGTCTTGCATGTCACTAGTTTGGGAGTTGAGGACACAACTCCAGGATTCGATGTTTTGGAAAGTTTGTCAGACCAAGTGTGTCGCCTTTGGGGGCGCCGGTGCTATTCGAGTTGTGGATGGTTGGTTCACTTCGGCTTTGTGTGGATCCCCGGGAATTTGATGAAGTGACCATCTGGAGCTAGCACCCTTGTCGAGCATAGAGGATTTGATTTACCAGCTGTAAGGGTCCCGGGTCTTCCTGAAGGTGGATTTGTAATCTGGTTTTCTCGGCTGCATATGGCTGTGTGTTGATGCTGGAGAGTTGGGGAATTGCTTCTACACCCCGACGGTTTAAAGATTAGAGATCAGAGTCTACGTGATCAGTTGAGGGACTTATATTGGATACCTTGGGAGTACAGAGGTATTGGGATCTGTTGGGTTATATGTAATATAGATCTAAATAGGGGAAAAAAACACCTAGAGGGGGGTGAATAGGTGTAAACAATAAACACTCAAAAAATCATTGCGCAATAAAACCCAATGCGGAAATAAAAATGAACACGCAAGATTTTTACGTGGAAAACTCCAAACCGGAGTAAAAAACCACGGGACCGATAACACGGTGAAATCCACTAGAATTAAACACGTACAAGGTGATATACCGTACTCACAGACGACTCAACCTTTTCCATACGCTCCTAGTTGATCTTCTCCGCTCGTTCCGCAACGCGTCTCGAATCCACGATCTGCGTCCAACGCCGAATCCACGGCGTCCAACGTCGAGTCCACGACGTCTGACCGAATCCACAGTCTTCACCCAGTAGCACGCTTCGAATCCACAAACGTACCTCGCTCCGAATCCACGAGAGCGGTTGAACCTTGAATCCACAAGGACACGCGAATCCACGCGCCGATTTTGGGGTAAATAGTTGTTTTTGGGTGGTGATGATCCGCCGAATACTTAGATCAAAGATAGATAGTAAATACCATCTAAGTATTCATTAGTTTGATTCAACTCAAGATGTGAGTATGAAAACCTAGAATCAAACTAATCAATATAGATGAAGAAACATAGAGTAATATCTAATGATTTCCTTTCTTCTCTATATGTGGATCTTAGGCCGTATAAGATGATCTTTGATTATGACGGCTATTTTCCTTAACCCTAGAAAAAGAATCATAGGGTCTATTTATAGGTTAGAAACCCTAGGAAGAAGATAAGGATCAAAAACCTACCATTTCTGGAAATTTTACGGACGGCGATCCGGATCGGATTTCGGTGATCCGGATTGCAGTAGCAAGAAAGACGGTTTCCAGAAAATCAATAGTTCGGGATCCGGATCGGAATGGCTGATCCGGATCGTTCATACAGTTTCACCAAACATCAACGTTCGGGATCCGGATTGCAAATCCTGATCCGGATCGTGCAAGTAAAAAGGTGAAACTATTGTTCGGGATCCGGATCATGTGATGCTGCGATCCGGATTGAACCAGTGTATGAACGAACACCCTTCGGGATCCGGATTGGAATGTCTGATCCGGATCCTGAACATGTCCCATGTCCAGTTTTTGATTTTTATGCAATGAAAAATTCTTCCAGGAGTTTCTACACTACAAGAAGTATTCGGATCACCAAAAATCTTTAGTTAAACATACCTGATCCTTTTGAATTCTTCTTTCTTGAGATTGAGTTAAATGATCCAACCTTCTTCACCTTCAATCTTCAAGACTTGAACCTTTCACGAAATTACGCCAACTCAAATTCCGTAACAATCTCCCCCTTTGGCGGTTTCGTGACAAAACACAGATCCACTAAAGAAAATTCAAAAAGATATTTTTGTTGCTATCACCATACAACAAAAATTTACAATGGAGATCCAAAAATTTAAAAACATGAGATAAACTCCTAAAACAGACTCTAGACTTAGACATCTGTACTCTCTGCACACAGAAATCATTCTTGACAAAAAGAATCGTTAGATACCTCAAGAATTGAAACATACAAAACCAAGTACAGAGATAGAGTTTATCTGATCATGACCTATTCACCCCCCTCTAGGTGTTTTTTTCCCTATTTAGATCCAATTATACATAACCCAACATGTGGTTGGATAATGATTTAGCATGATGGTTATATCTATGCGGAGCTATTAATTGATACACATGTGGAGCCATTATTTGTCACACTATCTTTACCTTTCATGAGGACATATGCATGCTTGTATGGACATCTAGATAGGCCATCTTTTATCGCTACACTTTCATGCTGGAACTTGACTTAGGAGAAACCTTGTTTGCTTCTTTCTCCTTTTCGTTAGTCAGGTGGTTTTTGTTGCTCGGGTCTGAGCAGGGGTTTGGGATAGTGTACCCGGGGCCTGGATTACGGATTATGGGTTTTGGCGGCGACCGCGGATATTGGGCGGTTGACCGGATGTCGGTTATAGGACATCGGTGATAGGGCATGATTATGGACTAGAGGGTTTTGTGGCAACCGCGGATAATAGGTGGTTGACCAGATGTCGGATGTGGGACATGATTGTGATTGTGGGTTATTCCGGCGACCGTGGATATTGGGCGGTTGACCGGAGGTCGGTGGTGAGACTTGGTTGTGGATTGTGAGGTATTGTGGCGATCGCGGATTTTGGGCGATTGACCGGATGATCACTTATGCATCAGATTGGGAATCAGTTTTCTTTTAGTGGAGGGTTGTGTTCCACTGGGGCTTTATAGTTGGGATCCAATCCTGCTTTTGTTACTTATCACACAAGCGATTATTGCCCGGTGATGCTTTCCTCGTGTGGGTCGCTCCCCTCGAGATCCCCTCCGGAGGCCGGGGCCAGACAGTTATGGACAGATTTGCTATCACATCGGCGCGGCTTATTTGCCCGATGATGAGGGCGGCAACAGGAATTTTGCTATCACACCGGCGCGGCTTACTTGCCCGATGATGAGGGCGGTACAGATTGGGTTCATCTGGGACGGTTGGTTATTGTTGCATACGGTTATTCCATTCTAGGACTGTATTTTAGAGGCATAGTTGTGGTAGATTTCCCTTTTCAGCGGTTTCATTTCTTACCACTCTTCTTTCCTCTTTGCCTCTGGTAGACCTAGTGGGTGTGTCAGAGTTTGAGGTTTTACCCACTAGGGGAGGCTACTGGTTTACTAGTAGTTCTCACCCCCATTCTTCTCTCCTCTTTTTCTTCTCCCTTGTTTTGCAGTGTCTTCTGCGGGTGCTGCTGGGCTTTCAGCGGCGGGTCGAGGAGAGAGTACGGCTGAGTAGATAGATCTCGAGGCAGGATGAGCGGGTTAGCTGGACTGTTGGTGTACCCATGTTTCCTCAGACGGTTGTACTTTTACATTTGGGACTGGCTTTTGCCAGCAGGTTGTATTTATTTTGGTGAGCTGGGAGAGACTGATGTATCATTTGTACAGATGTATTGTATTTTATTTCCAGCTTCAGTCTGAGATGTATTAGTTTTTAGTTCAGCTCTGTTTTATTGCTCTTTTATTATTATCTCTTATATCTGAGCAGGTTTGGCGCATCGTGTACGCGGGAAATACCGTGTGCACGGCGGATCTGTAGACGGGCCCGGGTTGTGGTTTACACCCAGGGCGTGACATGTAGTGCACCGACTCTGCGGAATAGCGAAGTGCGGTGAAATCGCTTGTAACGTGTTCAAAATATGAATACATTTGAGTTCAGGTCGTTTCGGATCGAAGCGGGAGCCTTCGGATCGAAAAGTGAGTTGACGACGCGCAAATCTGAAGCTTCAGACTTGTGAGGCTTCGGGTTGCATTGTGTACCAGTAATCTTCAATGAGTACCGGAACCAATAAAAGGGACCAGCTAACTGAGAGCCTAGGTTTGGGAAAAGAAGCAGAAAAGTTTCTAAGTCCTTGGGTACCGGTACTGAGGGTTGAGTACCGGTACCCCAAACCCAAATTAGCTTGGGTACCAGTACCCGAAGGTTGGTACCGGAACCCAATGCTGCGCAGGGCAAAATGCTGCTTGGGTACCGGTACTAGAAACCCGAGTACCGGTACCCAGCCTCCAGAATTCAGGGATAATGTGGTAATTTCCCATTTTAAGTGAGGGCAAAATGGTAATTTTACACCCTCTGAATTCCCAACCACCCTCTGCACAGCAATTAATTCCCTCCCTCTCTCTCTTCCATCCCATATACCCCACTCCTCCTCTTTATCTGTTCGAACCAGGGAAGAAAAGAGAGAAAGAAAGAGTGCGAGAGGGAGAGAGCAGCAGTGTCACGCCCCGGGTGTAAACCGGAACCCGGGCCCGTCTACAGATCCGCCGTGCACACGGTATTTCCCGCGTACACGAAGCGCCAAACCTGCTCAGATATAAAAGATAATAATAAAAGAGCAATAAAAACAGAGCTGAACTAAAATCTAATACATCTCAGACTGAAGCTGGAAATAAAATACAATACATCTGTATAAATGATACATCAGTCTCTCCCAGCTCACCAAAATAAATACAACCTGCTGGCAAAAGCCAGTCCCAAATGTAAAAGTACAACCGTCTGAGGAAACCTGGTACACCAACAGTCCAGCTAACTCGCTCATCCTGCCTCGAGATCTATCTACTCAGCCGTCCTCTCTCCTCGACCCGCCGCTGAAAGCCCAGCAGCACCCGCAGAAGACACTGCAAAACAAGGAAGAAGAAAAGGAGGAAAGAAGAATTGGGGTGAGAACTACTAGTAAACCAGTAGCCTCCCCTAGTGGGTAAAACCTCAAACTCTGACACACCCACTAGGTCTACCAGAGGCAAAAAGGAAAGAAGAGTGGTAAGAAATGAAACCGCTGAAAAAGGGAAATCTACCACTACTATGCCTCTAAAACACAGTCCTAGACTGGAGTAACCGTATGCAACAATAACCAACCATCCCAGATGAACCCAATCTGTACCGCCCTCATCATCGGGCAAGTAAGCCGCGCCGATGTGATAGCAAAGTTCCTGCTGCCGCCGTCATCATCGGGCAAATAAGCCGCGCCGATGTGATAGCAAAACTGTCCATAACTGTCTGGCCCCGGCCTCCGGAGGGGATCTCGAGGGGAGCGACCCACACGAGTAAAGCATCACCGGGTAATAACCGCGCCGGTGTGATAAAAGCAGGACTGGATCACAACTAAAAAGCCCCAGTGGAACACAACCCTCCACTAAAAGAAAACTGATCCCCAATCTGATGCATAAGTGATCATCCGGTCAATCGCTCAAAATCCGCGATCGCCGTAGTACCTCTCAAACCACAACCAAGTCTCACCACCGACCTCCGGTCAACCGCCCAATATCCGCGGTCGCCGGAATAACCCACAATCACAATCATGTCCCACATCCGACATCCGGTCAACCGCCTACTATCCGCGGTTGCCGCAAAACCCTCTAGTCCATAATCATGTCCTATCACCGATGTCCTATAACCGATGTCCTATAACCGACATCCGGTCAACCGTCCAATATCCGCGGTCGCCGCCAAAACCCATAATCCATAATCCAGGCCCCCGGCTACACTATCCCAACCCCTGCTCAAACCCGAGCAACAAATACCACCTGACTAACGAAAGGAGAAAAGAAACAAACAAGGTTTCTCCTAAGTCAAGTTCCAGCATGAAAGTGTAGCAATAAAAGATGGCCTATCTAGATGTCCAAACAAGCATGCAAGTGTTCTCAAGGGAATAAAGGAAAAGGTGACCAATAGTGGTTCCTCATGTGTAACAATTAATAACTCCGCATAGATATAACCATCATGCTAAAACATTATCCAACCACACATGTCTATAATCCATGTTCCATGATAATGCATCACTATCCACCTATGCATGTCATAAAATCCTCAAATAGTACCAACCACTAACAGGATAATCATATAGTCCAAAATAAATAATCCAATCCACATGCAAGGTTAAACGCTAACATTCCATCCATACCAACATGTATAAGTCCCAACCACTATCAAATATCCACAATAGTAATTTCCATATGAAGGGCTCACAATTTTATATTACTTTAAGCATGCATGTCCAAATAAAGGGATCACTCTAATATTCCTAGTGAGCTTGTCAAAATAGAGGTAAACAACAACCACCCACCTCAAAAAGCGCGCACAACACCAAAAGAGACCTCTCGCTGCCCGCAGTCCTCTAACACAGCAATCCACCAAAAACTGTGTCCCACTGCGCAGAACAATGCGCACAATTAAACTCAAAACTGTACAATTAACCGCAGTCCAAAATCAGCCCTCAAAAAGTCTAAATATCACCTCTGTCCAGTCCTCAGGAAAATCCAGAAAATTCACAGTCGCGTTCCTTGCGAAAAGTAGCCCCAAAACGACTGTTTAAACGCCCAGATCTGATACCTGTAGACCAAGATAAAAATAAAACATCGCTGCACCTCAAAACCTTCCAAATCAGAATTCCTGTAGCAATCAGTCCAAGAAAAGCTTAATTATCACCTTCTAAACAATTTCCAAAAATCTCAAAAAAATCACCAATGTGATCCTCACGACGAGTAGATCAAAATCGATCCTGAAACGCCATGATCCGATGTTCCTAGGCTGAGATATAAAATCGACAAGACGGTGCTGTCAAAAATCCATAACAGAAAAATGGGGGTCAGAGATGCCTCGGGAAACGTGCCAAAAGTGTGAAACAGAGCGAAGCGATCAACACGAAAATCGAAGCCTTACCTCATTGGAACACGCTGTCGAAGAAATCGTCCAAAAACTCCTCCTGGTTTGCTCACAGCGAATTTCCGACTGAACTGTGACGGTAATGGGCCGAAATGGGGAGAAAACCGAGGTGAACTGTAAAATCGATATCGCCGTTGCCGAGCTTCTAGAAATTCCGGCGATCCACCACGAGCTCAAGAACATCAAGGGGAACAAACTTGCTTCAAGGCCCTCCCTCAGGTTCTCTCTCTATCACTCGGAAAAGCAGAAAAAGGAGGGGAGGGGAGGCCTATTTATAGGCCCACAAAACATTTGCGAAAATGACCACTATGTCCCCGGTTTCGGGCGCCCGAAACTTTCGGGCCCCTAAACCGGGCGCACACAGTAGCCCGGCCCACTCGGCCCAAGCCCGCACACCCGATCCGGCCGGACCGCACACCCGTCCGACCCGCTCCTCGCGCCGACACGTGTCCCCAAACACGGGACAACCGATCCGACCGATCACCTTGCGCCGCGTGGCGCACCCTGGTCAACGGGGCAGTTGGCGCCCGCCAATGGCGGGCCGCCACGTGGCGCCCACGTGCGCCACCTCCCCGCCGTGCCCGCCACGCCAGCCGGCCGCCGCCTGCCACGCCTGCCAACCGCCGCCTGCCACGCCTGCCAACCGCCGCACGCGCACAGTGACGCGCCCAATCCCCGCGCGCCACGTGTCCAGGCCACACACTCGCTGCACCCGGTGCACAACACTTCCAAACACCGAACCAATGATCTGCTGCGACGTGTCTTCCACCGGTCCACCGTGCACCACTAGGGTTCCATGAACCGCGCCTTGCAAGCCATCCAATAAGGGAACGCCACGTGTCACCCCGCTCCGGTGCACGCCGGCCGCGTGGACCGTGCAGCCGCGCGCCCTGCCCGCGCGCCCTGCCCGCGCCCACGCGCGCTGCCCGCCACCGCTGTCCGCCTGCCCGAGGCCGCGCCGCCGCTCTCCGCCGCTGCCCGCCGCCGCCGGCGATCGCCGGAATCACTGTTCCGGCAGTGAACAGTAACCAAAGCTCAAAAATGGCAAGTGGGTAGTCCATTTTGACCGTTTTCGCGCGCTGAATCCGAATTTGACGTCCGATTTGCCAAATTCCAACTCAAAAAATCGCCGAAGGCACCCGAAAATGTGTTCTTAGCCCAAACTTCGCGCGGAGCCCAATTTTAATATCCGTTTCGCTCGAAACCACTTCTAAACCCTCCACGGGGTCCTCCGATCACTCACATGATCCAAATAAGCCCGAAGTCCAACACTTATGCCCAATTATGCCCCAAACACCTCCAACACACCATGTAAGCCTCCAATAGCCACCGCAACGCACTACAGCAGCTCTGCGGAGATCCGGGTCATCACATCCTCCCCCACTAAAAGAAAGTTTCGTCCTCGAAACTAAAGTCATTTTCCAACACGAAATCTCAACCAAATAAAGGGGGGGTAAATATCCAATCATCCACCACTCAAGCTCCCAAGGTTGACAAATACCTCCTCCAGATACGCGCTGCGGTCCTCGGGTCTCTAACTAGAATAAAATAAAGGCGGGCACTCCAGAAAAGCCGTACCAACTCAACCAAGTACAGCTGGGCTAACCGCTCGAGCTACCAAGTACTCTGCATCGGTACAAGCCTCCGCTCCTCCCAGGGCCCCAGATAATCCAACCACAAGTCCATCGGCACAGAAGCTCGATCCGAATATCTCTGTACTCCCGAGGTACCCAATATAAGTCCTCCAACTGATCACGTAAACTCTGATCTCTAATCCAAAAACCATCAGGGTGTAGACACACCTCCCCAACTCTCGGGCATCAGCACACAACTATAAGCAGTTGAAAGAACGAGATCGCAAATCAATCTTCGAGAAGATCAGTACCCTTGCAGCTGGTAAATCCAATCCTTCAGGCTCGAAAAAGGGTACTAGCTCCAGATGGTCACTTCATCTAATTCCCGAGGATCCACACAAAGCCGAAGTGAACCAACCTTCCATAACTCGAATAGCACCGGCGCCCCCAAAGGCGACACACTTGGTCTGACAAACTTTCCAAAACATCGAATACTGGAGTTGTGTCCTCAACTCCTAAACTAGTGACATGCAAGACCACTCCGATAGGAGAACAGCTGGGAACTCGCAACCAGAGGGGGTATCCCCGAGTCCCAGCGCCGCCGTAGGTCCCTCAACCACACCAGCCAAAAGTCTACTCATCCCCTGCGAAACACCCACCTCGCTCCCGAAGTCAAAACTATAGAGGCGAAGATAACCCTCAAGCAACCCAAGTGCACCAACACCTCCGAGCCTGGCTCCCCAAGAAAACTGTCCTTGCGGCATAATCAACCGCCGCGAAAGAAAACTGAACCCGCCAGCCCAACAAGTACCACCACACCGACCGCTGTAACATATGTGCTCCGACAGTCTCAGAAATCCACTATCCTGGAAAAAGAAATCGGGAATGCCTCCACCGACTGATCTGTCCTCCATCACCCGGCGCCAAGCGCCTCAATCAGAACTCGCCTAAGGGAGTAGATCCCAATCCAAAGGAACTGCAATGCCACGCTCCATACCCGGCGCCTACTCTAATGAGGCGTCCCTAATCCGTACTGGAGGGACCCAATGAGTTAAAAGGTATCCTGTGTAGTGATCTCAGACTGAAGCTGGAAATAAAATACAATACATCTGTATAAATGATACATCAGTCTCTCCCAGCTCACCAAAATAAATACAACCTGCTAGCAAAAGCCAGTCCCAAATGTAAAAGTACAACCGTCTGAGGAAACCTGGTACACCAACAGTCTAGCTAACTCGCTCATCCTGCCTCGAGATCTATCTACTCAGTCGTCCTCTCTCCTCGACCCGCCGCTGAAAGCCCAACAGCACCCGCAGAAGACACTGCAAAACAAGGAAGAAGAAAAGGAGGAAAGAAGAATGGGGGTGAGAACTACTAGTAAACCAGTAGCCTCCCCTAGTGGGTAAAACCTCAAACTCTGACACACCCACTAGGTCTACAAGAGGCAAAAAGGAAAGAAGAGTGGTAAGAAATGAAACCGCTGAAAAAGGGAAATCTACCACTACTATGCCTCTAAAATACAGTCCTAGACTGGAGTAACCGTATGCAACAATAACCAACCATCCCAGATGAACCCAATCTGTACCGCCCTCATCATCGGGCAAGTAAGCCGCGCCGATGTGATAGCAAAGTTCCTGTAGTCGCCCTCATCATCGGGCAAATAAGCCGCGCCGATGTGATAGCAAAACTGTCCATAACTGTCTGGCCCCGGCCTCCGGAGGGGATCTCGAGGGGAGCGACCCACACGAGTAAAGCATCACCGGGCAATAACCGCACCGGTGTGATAAAAGCAGGACTGGATCACAACTAAAAAGCCCCAGTGGAACACAACCCTCCACTAAAAGAAAACTGATCCCCAATCTGATGCATAAGTGATCATCCGATCAATCGCTCAAAATCCGCGATCGCCGCAGTACCACTCAAGCCACAACCAAGTCTCACCACCGACCTCCGGTCAACCGCCCAATATCCGCGGTCGCCGGAATAACCCACAATCACAATCATGTCCCACATCCGACATCCGGTCAACCGCCTACTATCCGCGGTTGCCGCAAAACCCTCTAGTCCATAATCATGTCCTATCACCGATGTCCTATAACCGATGTCCGATAACCGACATCCGGTCAACCGTCCAATATCCGCGGTCGCAGCCAAAACCCATAATCCATAATCCAGGCCCCCGGCTACACTATCCCAACCCCTGCTCAAACCCGAGCAACAAATACCACCTGACTATCGAAAGGAGAAAAGAAACAAACAAGGTTTCTCCTAAGTCAAGTTCCAGCATGAAAGTGTAGCAATAAAAGATGGCCTATCTAGATGTCCGAACAAGCATGCAAGTGTTCTCAATGGAATAAAGGAAAAGGTGACCAATTGTGGTTCCACATGTGTAACAATTAATAACTCCGCATAGATATAACCATCATGCTAAAACATTATCCAACCACACATGTCCATAATCCATGTTCCATGATAATGCATCACTATCCACCTATGCATGTCATAAAATCCTCAAATAGTACCAACCACTAACAGGATAATCATATAGTCCAAAATAAATAATCCAATCCACATGCAAGGTTAAACGCTAACATTCCATCCATACCAACATGTATAAGTCCCAACCACTATCAAATATCCACAATAGTAATTTCCATATGAAGGGCTCACAATTTTATATTACTTTAAGCATGCATGTCCAAATAAAGGGATCACTCTAATATTCCTAGTGAGCATGTCAAAATAGAGGTAAACAACAACCACCCACCTCAAAAAGCGCGCACAACACCAAAAGAGACCTCTCGCTGCCCGCAGTCCTCTAACACAGCAATCCACCAAAAACTGTGTCTCACTGCACAGAACAATGCGCACAATTAAACTCAACACTGTACAATTAACCGCAGTCCAAAATCAGCCCTCAAAAAGGCTAAATATCACCTCTGTCCACTCCTCAAGAAAATCCAGAAAATTCACGGTCGCGTTCCTTGCGAAAAGTAGCCCCAAAACGACTGTTTAAACGCCCAGATCTGATACCTGTAGACCAAGATAAAAATAAAACATCGCTGCACCTCAAAACCTTCCAAATCAGAATTCCTGTAGCAATCAGTCCAAGAAAAGCTTAATTATCACCTTCGAAACAATTTCCAAAAATCTCAGAAAAATCACCACTGTGATCATCGCGACGAGTAGATCAAAATCGATCCTGAAACGCCTTGATCCGATGTTACTAGGCTGAGATATAAAATCGACAAGCCGGTGCAGTCCAAAATCCATCACAGAAAAATAGGGGTCAAAGATACCTCGGGAGCGAAGCGATCAACACGAAAATCGAAGCCTTACCTCATAGGAACACGCTGTCGAAGAAATCGTCCAAAAACTCCTCCTGGTTTGCTCACAGCGAATTTCCGACTGAATTGTGATGGTAATGGGCCGAAATGGGGAGAAAACCGAGGCGAACTGTGAAATCGAAATCGCCGTTGCCGAGCTTCCAGAAATTCCGGCGATCCACCACGAGCTCAAGAACATCAAGGGGAACAAACTTGCTTCAAGGCCCTCCCTCAGGTTCTCTCTCTATCACTCGGAAAAGCAGAAAAAGGAGGGGAGGGGAGGCCTATTTATAGGCCCACAAAACATTTGCGTAAATGACCACTGTGTCCCCGGTTTCGGGCGCCCGAAACTTTCGGGCCCCTAAACCGGGCGCACACAGTAGCCCGGCCCACTCGGCCCAAGCCCGCACACCCGATCTGGCCGGACCGCACACCCGTCCGACCCGCTCCTCGCGCCGACACGTGTCCCCAAACACGGGACAACCGATCCGACCGATCACCTTGCGCCGCGTGGCGCACCCTGGTCAACGGGGCAGTTGGCGCCCGCCAATGGCGGGCCGCCACGTGGCGCCCACGTGCGCCACCTCCCCGCCGTGCCCGCCATGCCAGCCGGCCGCCGCCTGCCACGCCTGCCAACCGCCGCCTGCCACGCCTGCCAACCGCCGCACGCGCACAGTGACGCGCCCAATCCCCGCGCGCCACGTGTCCAGGCCACACACTCGCTGCACCCGGTGCACAACACTTCCAAACACCGAACGAATGATCTGCTGCCACGTGTCTTCCACCGGTCCACCGTGCATCACTAGGGTTCCATGAACCGCGCCTTGCAAGCCATCCAATAAGGGAATGCCAAGTGTCACCCCGCTCCGGTGCACGCCGGCCGCGTGGACCGCGCACCCGCGCGCCCTGCCCGAGCGCCCTGCCTGCGCCCACGCGCGCTGCCCGCCGCCGCTGTCCGCCTGCCCGAGGCCGCGCCGCCGCTCTCCGCCGCCGGCGATCGCCGGAATCACTGTTCCGGCGGTGAACAGTAACCTAAGCTCAAAAATGGCAAGTGGGTAGTCCATTTTGACCGTTTTCGCGCGCTGAATCCGAATTTGACGTCCGATTTGCCAAATTCCAACTCTAAAAATCGCCGAAGGCACCCGAAAATGTGTTCTTAGCCCAAATTTCGCGCGGAGCCCAATTTTAATATCCGTTTCCCTCGAAACCACTTCTAAACCCTCCACGGGGTCCTCCGATCACTCACATGATCCAAATAAGCCCGAAGTCCAACACTTATGCCCAATTATGCCCCAAACACCTCCAACACACCATGTAAGCCTCCAATAGCCACCGCAACGCACTACAGCAGCTTTGCGGAGATCCGGGTCATCACATCCTCCCCCACTAAAAGAAAGTTTCGTCCTCGAAACTAAAGTCGTTCCCCAACACGGAATCTCAACCAAATAAAGGGGGGGTAAATATCCAATCATCCACCACTCAAGCTCCCAAGGTTGACAAATACCTCCTCCAGAGATGCGATGCAGTCCTCGGGTCTCTAACTTGAATAAAATAAAGGCGGGCACTCCAGAAAAGCCGTACCAACTCAACCAAGTACAGCTGGGCTAACCGCTCGAGCTACCAAGTACTCTGCGTCGGTACAAGCCTCCGCTCCTCCCAGGGCCCCAGATAATCCAACCACAAGTCCATCGGCACACAAGCTCGATCCGAATATCTCTGTACTCCCGAGGTACCCAATATAAGTCCTCCAACTAATCACGTAAACTCTTATCTCTAATCCAAAAACCATCAGGGTGTAGACACACCTCCCCAACTCTCGGGCATCAGCACACAACTATAAGCTGTTGAAAGAACGAGATCGCAAATTAATCTTCGAGAAGATCCAGTACACTTGCAGCTGGTAAATCCAATCCTTCAGGCTCGAAAAAGGGTACTAGCTCCAGATGGTCACTTCATCTAATTCCCGAGGATCCACACAAAGCCGAAGTGAACCAACCTTCCACAACTCGAATAGCACCGGCGCCCCCAAAGGCGACACACTTGGTCCGACAAACTTTCCAAAACATCGAATCCTGGAGTTGTGTCCTCAACTCCCAAACTAGTGACATGCAAGACCACTCCGATAGGAGAACAGCTGGGAACTCGCAACCAAAGGGGGTATCCCCGAGTCCCAGCGCCGCCGTAGGTCCCTCAACCACACCAGCCAAAAGTCTACTCATCCCTTGCGAAACACCCGCCTTGCTCCCGAAGTCAAAACTATAGAGGCGAAGATAACCCTCAAGCAACCCAAGTGCACCAACACCTCCGGGCCTGGCTCCCCAAGAAAACTGTCCTTGCGGCATAATCAACCGCCGCGAAAGAAAACTGAACCCGCCAGCCCAACAAGTACCACCACACCGACCGCTGTAACATATGTGCTCCGACAGTCTCAGAAATCCACTATCCTGGAAAAAGAAATCGGGAATGCCTCCACCGACTGATCTGTCCTCCACCACCCGGCGCCAAGCGCCTCAATCAGAACTCGCCTCAGGCGGTAGATCCCAATCCAAAGGAACTGCAATGCCACGCTCCATACCCGGCGCCTACTCTAATGAGGCGTCCCTAATCCGTACTGGAGGAACCCAATGAGTTAAAAGGTATCCTGGCGCAATCCACTCTCAAACACTCATATCCTATGCGCCCCGTCCCTCTACACATGGAGTGTGCAGTTCAGCAACTGCGTTAACTCTTGCCACAAAAGGCTTCCAAGTACTCTGTATCCCCCCACCGATCAAGACCCTGCCTCCAAGGGCTCCGTACTCAATCCACGATCCGGAATGACTCATCCGTCAAAACTGGCTCACTCGATCGTCGCAATCCCACAGCTTACTCGCTGTCAACTATCCACCCTGCCTCGGTGCCCCAACACTAAACGTCGGCACGGAGGGGGCTACTCGCTACTCCGACCACTGTGCCACTGCGCTGATCCGACAACTGTGTCACTGCTCCGCTGATCTGCCTCCAACACACCTACCCTTCGGGTCCGGAGCTCTCAGACTCCAATCTGGGTATCCGGCCCGAAACAACCACCTCAGACCCAACTGCCGCACCAAGGTGCACCCGGGTCAGGGCCCAACGTTGGGGAGACACCGCTCACCACGACAAAACCGCAAATTAGCACACCCCAAACACTCGACGCAATCTAGCGAAAGTCAAAGACATCCCTCTATTTTTGTAACTTTATGTTGTCTGCAGCCAACATAACTGTCCCACAAAAATAGGATATGTCGATCCCTCTTCACTCACAGGAAGAGTCAAACAAATAAATCACCCACTTTCGCAAAATGTGGCGTCTCTCACGCACTAACATCGTAGGGTCCGCCGAAAAGCCTAGGGTTTCCTAAGTCCCAAATGACCTATCCCTAAGCTCTGATACCACCTAATCTGTCACGCCCCGGGTGTAAACCGGAACCCGGGCCCGTCTACAGATCCGCCGTGCACACGGTATTTCCCGCGTACACGAAGCGCCAAACCTGCTCAGATATAAAAGATAATAATAAAAGAGCAATAAAAACAGAGCTGAACTAAAATCTAATACATCTCAGACTGAAGCTGGAAATAAAATACAATACATCTGTATAAATGAAAACATCAGTCTCTCCCAGCTCACCAAAATAAATACAACATGCTGGCAAAAGCCAGTCCCAAATGTAAAAGTACAACCGTCTGAGGAACCTGGTACACCAACAGTCCAGCTAACTCGCTCATCCTGCCTCGAGATCTATCTACTCAGCCGTCCTCTCTCCTCGACCCGCCGCTGAAAGCCCAGCAGCACCCGCAGAAGACACTGTAAAAAAAGGAAGAAGAAAAGGAGGAAAGAAGAATGGGGGTGAGAACTACTAGTAAACCAGTAGCCTCCCCTAGTGGGTAAAACCTCAAAATCTGACACACCCACTAGGTCTACCAGAGGAAAAAAGGAATGAAGAGTGGTAAGAAATGAAACCGCTGAAAAGGAAAAATCTACCACTACTATGCCTCTAAAATACAGTCCTAGACTGGAGTAACCGTATGCAACAATAACCAACCATCCCAGATGAACCCAATCTGTACCGCCCTCATCATCGGGCAAGTAAGCCGTGCCGATGTGATAGCAAAGTTCCTGCTGCCGCCCTCATCATCGGGCAAATAAGCCGCGCCGATGTGATAGCAAAACTGTCCATAACTGTCTGGCCCCGGCCTCCGGAGGGGATCTCGAGGGGAGCGACCCACACGAGTAAAGCATCACCGGGCAATAACCGCGCCGGTGTGATAAAAGCAGGACTAGATCACAACTAAAAAGCCCCAGTGGAACACAACCCTCCACTAAAAGAAAACTGATCCCCAATCTGATGCATAAGTGATCATCCGGTCAATCGCTCAAAATCCGCGATCGCCGCAGTACCTCTCAAACCACAACCAAGTCTCACCACCGACCTCCGGTCAACCGCCCAATATCCGCGGTCGCCGGAATAACCCGCAATCACAATCATGTCCCACATCCGACATCCGGTCAACCGCCTACTATCCGCGGTTGCCGCAAAACCCTCTAGTCCATAATCATGTCCTATCACCGATGTCCTATAACCGATGTCCTATAACCGACATCTGGTCAACCGTCCAATATCCGCGGTCGCCGCCAAAACCCATAATCCATAATCCAGGCCCCCGGCTACACTGTCCCCACCCCTGCTCAAACCCGAGCAACAAATACCACCTGACTAACGAAAGGAGAAAAGAAACAAACAAGGTTTCTCCTAAGTCAAGTTCCAGCATGAAAGTGTAGCAATAAAAGATGGCCTATCTAGATGTCCAAACAAGCATGCAAGTGTTCTCAAGGGAATAAAGGAAAAGGTGACCAATAGTGGTTCCACATGTGTAACAATTAATAACTCCGCATAGATATAACCATCATGCTAAAACATTATCCAACCACACATGTCTATAATCCATGTTCCATGATAATGCATCACTATCCACCTATGCATGTCATAAAATCCTCAAATAGTACCAACCACTAACAGGATAATCATATAGTCCAAAATAAATAATCCAATCCACATGCAAGGTTAAACGCTAACATTCCATCCATACCAACATGTATAAGTCCCAACCACTATCAAATATCCACAATAGTAATTTCCATATGAAGGGCTCACAATTTTATATTACTTTAAGCATGCATGTCCAAATAAAGGGATCACTCTAATATTCCTAGTGAGCATGTCAAAATAGAGGTAAACAACAACCACCCACCTCAAAAAACACGCACAACACCAAAAGAGACCTCTCGCTGCCCGCAGTCCTCTAACACAGCAATCCACCAAAAACTGTGTCCCACTGCACAGAACAATGCGCACAATTAAACTCAAAACTGTACAATTAACCGCAGTCCAAAATCAGCCCTCAAAAAGGCTAAATATCACCTCTGTGCAGTCCTCAAGAAAATCCAGAAAATTCACGGTCGCGTTCCTTGCGAAAAGTAGCCCCAAAACGATTGTTTAAACGCCCAGATCTGATACCTGTAGACCAAGATAAAAATAAAACATCGCTGCACCTCAAAACCTTCCAAATCAGAATTCCTATAGCAATCAGTCCAAGAAAAGCTTAATTATCACCTTCGAAACAATTTCCGAAAATCTCAGAAAAATCACCACTGTGATCCTCGCGACGAGTAGATTAAAATCAATCCTGAAACTCCTTGATCCGATGTTCCTAGGCTGAGATATAAAATCGACAAGCCGGTGCTGTCCAAAATCCATCACAGAAAAATGGGGGTCAAAGATGCCTAGGGAAACGTGCCAAAAGTGCAAAATGGAGCGAAGCGATCAACACGAAAATCGAAGCCTTGCCTCATAGGAACACGCTGTCGAAGAAATCGTCCAAAAACTCCTCCTGGTTTGCTCACAGCGAATTTCTGACTGAACTGTGATGGTAATGGGCCGAAATGGGGAGAAAACCGAGGTGAACTGTAAAATCGATATCGCCGTTGCCGAGCTTCCACAAATTCTGGCGATCCACCACGAGCCCAAGAACATCAAGGGGAACAAACTTGCTTCAAGGCCCTCCCTCAGGTTCTCTCTCTATCACTCGGAAAAGAAGAAAAAGGAGGGGAGGGGAGGCCTATTTATAGGCCCACAAAACATTTGCGAAAATGACCACTGTGTCCCCGGTTTCGGGCGCCCGAAACTTTCGGGCCCCTAAACCGGGCGCACACAGTAGCCCCGCCCACTTGGCCCAAGCCCGCACACCCGATCCGGCCGGACCGCACACCCGTCCGACCCGCTCCTCGCGCCGACACGTGTCCCCAAACACGGGACAACCGATCCGACCGATCACCTTGCGCCGCGTGGCGCACCCTGGTCAACGGGGCAGTTGGCGCCCGCCAATAGCGGGCCGCCACATGGCGCCCACGTGCGCCACCTCCCCGCCGTGCCCGCCACGCCAGCCGGCCGCCGCCTGCCACGCCTGCCAACCGCCGCCTGCCACGCCTGCCAACCGCCGCACGCGCACAGTGACGCGCCCAATCCCCGCGCGCCACGTGTCCAGGCCACACACTCGCTGCACCCGGTGCACAACACTTCCAAACACCGAACCAATGATCTGCTGCCACGTGTCTTCCACCGGTCCACCGTGCACCACTAGGGTTCCATGAACCGCGCCTTGCAAGCCATCCAATAAGGGAACGCCACGTGTCACCCCGCTCCGGTGCACGCCGGCCGCGTGGACCGCCCACCCGCGCGCCCTGCCCGTGCCCACGCGCGCTGCCCGCCGCCGCTGTCCGCTTGCCCGAGGCCGCGCCGCCGGTCTCCGCCGCTGCCCGCCGGCGGCGATCGCCGGAATCACTGTTCCGGCAGTGAACAGTATCCAAAGCTCAAAAATGGTAAGTGGGTAGTCCATTTTGACCGTTTTCGCGCGCTGAATCCGAATTTGACGTCTGATTTGCCAAATTCCAACTCTAAAAATCGCCGAAGGCACCCAAAAATGTGTTCTTAGCCCAAATATCGCGCGGAGCCCAATTTTAATATCCGTTTCGCTCGAAACCACTTCTAAACCCTCCACGGGGACCTCCGATCACTCACATGATCCAAATAAGCCCGAAGTCCAACACTTATGCCCAATTATGCCCCAAACACCTCCAACACACCATGTAAGCCTCCAATAGCCACCGCAACGCACTACAGCAGCTTTGCGCAGATCCGGGTCATCACATCCTCCCCCCCTAAAAGAAAGTTTCGTCCTCGAAACTAAAGTCGTTCCCCAACACGGAATCTCAACCAAATAAAGGGGGGGTAAATATCCAATCATCCACCACTCAAGCTCCCAAGGTTGACAAATACCTCCTCCAGAGACGCGATGCGGTCCTCGGGTCTCTAACTAGAATAAAATAAAGGCGGGCACTCCAGAAAAGCCATACCAACTCAACCAAGTACAGCTGGGCTAACCGCTCGAGCTACCAAGTACTCTGCATCGGTACAAGCCTCCGCTCCTCCCAGGGCCCCAGATAATCCAACCACAAGTCCATCGGCACACAAGCTCGATCCGAATATCTCTGTACTCCCGAGGTACCCAATATAAGTCCTCCAACTGATCACGTAAACTCTGATCTCTAATCCAAAAACCATCAGGGTGTAGACACACCTCCCCAACTCTCGGGCATCAGCACACAACTATAAGCAGTTGAAAGAACGAGATCGCAAATCAATCTTCGAGAAGATCCAGTACCCTTGCAGCTGGTAAATCCAATCCTTCAGGCTCGAAAAAGGGTACTAGCTCCAGATGGTCACTTCATCTAATTCCCGAGGATCCACACAAAGCCGAAGTGAACCAACCTTCCACAACTCGAATAGCACCGGCGCCCCCAAAGGCGACACACTTGGTCTCGACAAACTTGTTTAAAACATCGATACCTGTAGACCAAGATAAAAATAAAACATCGCTGCACCTCAAAACCTTCCAAATCAGAATTCCTGTAGCAATCAGTCCAAGAAAAGCTTAATTATCATCTTCGAAACAATTTCCAAATATCTCAGAAAAATCACCACTGTGATCCACGCGACAAGTAGATCAAAATCGATCCTGAAACGCCTAGATCCGATGTTCCTAGGCTGAGATATAAAATCGACAAGCCGGTGCTGTCCAAAATCCATCACAGAAAAATGGGGGTCAAAGATGCCTCGGGAAACGTTCCAAAAGTGCAAAACGGAGCGAAGCGATCAACACGAAAATCGAAGCCTTACCTCATAGGAACACGCTGTCGAAGAAATCGTCCAAAAACTCCTCCTGGTTTGCTCACAACGAATTTCCGACTGAACTGTGATGGTAATGGGCCGAAATGGGGAGAAAACCGAGGCGAACTGTAAAATCGATATCGCCGTTGCCGAGCTTCCAGAAATTCCGGCGATCCACCACGAGCTCAAGAACATCAAGGGGAACAAACTTGCTTCAAGGCCCTCCCTCAGGTTCTCTCTCTATCACTCGGAAAAGCAGAAAAAGGAGGGGAGGGGAGGCCTATTTATAGGCCCACAAAACATTTGCAAAAATGACCACTGTGTCCCCGGTTTCGGGCGCCCGAAACTTTCGGGCCCCTAAACCGGGCGCACACAGTAGCCCAGCCCACTCGGCCCAAGCCCGCACACCCGATCCGGCCGGACCGCACACCCGTCCGACCCGCTCCTCGCGCCGACACGTGTCCCCAAACACGGGACAACCGATCCGACCGATCACCTTGCGCCGCGTGGCGCACCCTGGTCAACGGGGCAGTTGGCGCCCGCCAATGGCGGGCCGCCACGTGGCGCCCACGTGCGCCACCTCCCCGCCGTGCCCGCCACGCCAGCCGGCCGCCGCCTGCCACGCCTGCCAACCGCCGCCTGCCACGCCTGCCAACCGCCGCACGCGCACAGTGACGCGCCCAATCCCCGCGCGCCACGTGTCCAGGCCACACACTCGCTGCACCCAGTGCACAACACTTCCAAACACCGAACCAATGATCTGCTGCCACGTGTCTTCCACCGGTCCACCGTGCACCACTAGGGTTCCATGAACCGCGCCTTGCAAGCCATCCAATAAGGGAACGCCACGTGTCACCCCGCTCCGGTGCACGCTGGCCGCGTGGACCGCCCTGCCCGCGCGCCCTGCCCGCGCCCACGCGCGCTGCCCGCCGCCGCTGTCCGCCTGCCCGAGGCCGCGCCGCTGCCCTCCGCCGCCGCCCGCCGCCGCCGCCACCGCCGGCGATCGCCGGAATCACTGTTCCGGCAGTGAACAGTAACCAAAGCTCAAAAATGGCAAGTGGGTAGTCCATTTTGACCGTTTTCGCGTGCTGAATCCGAATTTGACGTCCGATTTGCCAAATTCCAACTCTAAAAATCGCCGAAGGCACCCGAAAATGTGTTCTTAGCCCAAATTTCGCGCGGAGCCCAATTTTAATATCCGTCACGCCCCGGAGGTTCTAGAAGAGCGGAAAACGTATCCATTTTTTTTTTCTTAAATGAACCTCGCCTCCGGTGCGCACCAGACCCGCCACATATACAAATTCACTCCCCAAACGGGCTGAGCCTCCTTTGTATATGCACGGCGTTCCGAACACGACAAACACTTTAACCATGCAAACAATGAGCGACAATGAGGAAAGACTATGCTTAACCATACAGTCGCATTTATCATATTGAAACTACACCATAAACCCATAGGTTTGAAAGTCGGTGTTCACTCGACACCCAGTTTTACAAAACATTTTCTCAAACTCTTTTAAGCGGCCACCTTACTTGAAAGGATAAATCCACGGGTTTTGAAATCAGTGCCTACACGACACTTGGTTTGAAAATGCTTTTGAAACCATATTTGTACTTTAAAACGAGCCGCAATTACACATCTTACATTCACAGATAAGAGAAGATAATTCTACATGTAATCCTCATTCCAACATCCACAAGAAACCATGGACAAGTAATCACAGCTAGACTAACCAATACACAATAAAAGAAAATCATACAGTAGAGTTTAATAGCCTCAAGGGCTAGGGTCCTCTAACCGTTGCCTCACCGTCGTCCCAGTTCCCACCCCTGCTCGGACCTGTCACAGTGTGGGTAGTCAGTGACTGATAAAGTAGATGTAAACAGTGAATGCAATAACTGAAAAGACAAACCGATACACCGGAGCATTTACTTCCCCCTCATGTACCGCTAAATCCCTGTCACAAAACAAGCTGGGCACCAACCCCAGAATACCGAAACAAGCTGGGCTCCAACCCCAAAATACCGTACTCATTTTCTTGGTGCCTCCAACCCCTCCACTGCCCAAGTAGCTGTTGCCTCTCCTTGAGGGGACCCAACTAACCTCTCCTTGTGGGGTACATGGGTAAAACAACTTACCATCTTTTCGAAAAAATACACCCTGTGCGTTGGCCAAGCCGCCGGTGTGCGTGTAAGCAATATGAGTGTAAAACAACGTTGCGACCTCAACCGCGTTAGTCAGACTAGTAAAACAATCATGCGACCTTAGCCGCCTCAATGAGAATAGAATATGGGATTTACATGCAATGGGTTTAGTCACTTTTACCACAACTATCTACTTTATCAAATGAAATACTCGAGAACGACCATGCACCGAAATTAATCAAAAGTACCCACCTGAATGAAGATAAACGACCGCGCCCATGTCCCTCCTAGGCAAATCCGAACTTCACGCGGCCTAATAAAATAACCAAAAACACCTTTTAACACTTTTACCCTAAATAGGCAAAACAGTGGTCCCGACCACTGTAACAATAGACCGATGAAAAATCAAAATCACTGTGCCAAGCGGACCGTGTCGTCCAACAAAAATCGTCAAACCAAAAACTATCCCGAAGAACTACATCGTTGTTAAAAATATCGTCGTGGTCAAAAACACTCAAAAACGGGACGAAACGGGCCGAAAACGGAGCTACCGGGCTCTTCCGTTGGAGGCTGGTGCACGGAGCCGGGCCTGGACCGGGTCTGCGGCCAAGGGTGGCGGCGCCGCAGACCGGGCGCGGGCTGTGCGGTAGACCGCACAGACTTGGGCCGGGCCGCGCACGGCAAGAAGCGCGCGCCGGGTTCACCTGTTCCCGGCCGCGGCGGCAGCACCGGGTGCACGCCCAGGCGTGCACCGCGCTTGCGGGCTGGGCTGGCGCACGCGCCCGTGCGCCGGGTCTGCGCCCCCAGGCCGCGGAGGCGTGACCTGGGTGCACGCCCGGCGTGTGGACCGCACAGCTGCGGGCCGGTCTGGCGCACGCGGCCGTGCACCGGGTCCGCGCCTCCAGGCCGCGGAGGCGTGCGCCGGGTGCACGCCCGGTGTGTGGACCGCGCAGCTTTTGGTCCGTACGGGGTGAACAGTAACACCCCGTTTCGCGTTGTTTTCTTCGTTTTCGCCCCCGCGCGGCTCCGGCGATGACCCCGCGAACATGGTAACGACGGCGGCGGCCTCCCGTTTAACAACGGCGGCGGCGGCCTCCCGTGAACTCCCCCATGCTCCGACGAAACACGCAAAATAACCCAAACAAAAATCCCGGATCGCTCCGACGAAAAACATTGATCAGAGGCCGAACAAAACGTCGATCGGTAACCCGATCAAACCTCCGATCAAGACCAATTAAAACCCATTGGTTAAACTCGGTCAAAACACGAACAAATCACCGATTAAAATCAATCAAAAACCCGTGATCAATTTACCGATTAAACCGATCTCAAAAGAACACGGAAAATCCCACGATTAAACTGACGAAGGAGAGAAATAACGATTCCTAACCTTACTCCGATGGAGGAGGCAACACGATCCCGATCTCCGTTCTTTGCGGTGGTGAGAATCCGGATCCGCCCTCCGATGACGGTGATGTCTCGTTCTCCGGTCTCCGGCACGTCGATCGGGGCAATCGGGTTCCTTCGCTTCCTCTTCTCTATTTCTTTTTCCTCCGGTTAGGGTTTCCTTTTCTTTTCTCTTTTCTCCTTTCTCTTTTTTCAAACTAGGGTTTCGTTTGGTTTTCGGCACGCACAAAAGGGAAGGGTTTGAGGAGGCGATCTTTTACGACTAGGGTTTCCTTTCGGTATACGGGGAATAAATAAATCTTGTTATTAATTTATTTCTTTTATTTTCTCTTTTCGTATGTACGTACCGTCAAAATCCACATCGGATATTTTTGAACTCTAATTAATTAATTCATTAATTAATTAATTCCTCACAGATAATCTTTCGGGATAATTCTTTAAAGATAATCCCTTATTTCCTCGGAAAGCGTGCAAAATCACTTACACGGATTTCGATGCACCCCCTGGCTATTGCGATCCTTTACACCCCTTTCTAGGGGTTCCGTAAGTCGGAATCCGGATCCGATCGCACCGCCGTTCTCCGTTTTCCGAACTCTATCACAGAAAAATACCCGCACCTCAAAATTATCCATTTAAGTAAACCCGTTTCATCAATTACTTCAAACAAAATCTTTATTAGAAGGAGGGTAAGACGTTACAAAAATATGTGATATTACACCACTCACCCCTTAAAAGAAGTTTCGTCCCCGAAACTTAACCTCAACCCTCGCTAAATAACTCAGGATAACACTCCTTCATTTTCGTCTCAAGTTCCCACATTGCCTTGCGCTCCTCGTGGTTACTCCATTGCACCTTTACGTAGGGGATCGTCCGTTTACGAAGTTCCTTTTTCTTCTCTTGCCAAGATCCGTATCGGCGTTTCCTCAAATCCTCCCGCAGTTCAACGGCCGAGGCGTTGAGGACGTGCGACGGTTCGGGTAGGTACTTCCGGAGCATCGAGACGTGGAATACATTATGCACCCGTTCAAGATTTGGCGATAAGGCCAACCGGTATGCCACCGGGCCCACGCGCTCCAAAATCTCGAACAGTCCCACATACCGTGGGCTCAGCTTCCCTCGTATGCTGAACTGTCTTGTCCCCTTAGACGGCGACACACGTAGCAACACATGGTCCCCTATCCCAAGTTCCAATCCTCGTCGCCTTTGGTCCGCGTAACTTTTCTGCTGGCTCTGGGTGGTCAACAACCGCTGCCTGATAAGGCGCACCTTTGCCTCCGTTCCCTCTACGAGGTCTGGCCCCAAGAGCTTCCGCTCCCCTAAGTCGTCCCAGCAAATAGGCGATCGACATCGGCGTCCGTACAAGGCTTCGTATGGGGCCCTCTGAACACTAGCTTGATAGCTATTATTGTAGGCAATTTCCATGAGGGGTAGGTAACGCGACCATCCCTCACCCAGATCTAGCACACAACTTAAAGCATATCTTCGAGAATCTGGATCACTTGTTCCGATTGCTCGTCCGTCTGCGGGTGGAATGCCGTGCTAAACTGCAGCTTGGTCCCCAGTGCCTGCTGCAGACTCCGCCAAAAGTTCGACACGAAGCGCGTGTCCCTATCAAAAGTTATCGATGCCGGTATTCCATGCAGTCTCTCCACCTCGTCGTTATAGGTCTGCGCCCGCCGATCTCCGCTCCACGTCGTGTGAATCGGTAGGAAGTGGGCCGATTTCGTCAGACGGTCCACAATGACCCATATCGCGTCATGTCCTTGTTGCGATCGCGAAAAACCGGTTACGAAGTCTATAGTAATCCATTCCCATTTCCACTCCGGTATGGGCAATGGTTGTAGTTTTCCCGCCGGTCGCTGATGTTCCGCTTTCACCTGTTGGCACACCGAACATCGCGCCACGAATTGCGCCACATAACTCTTCAATTTGGGCCACCAAAAGGTCTGCCTCGGGTCTCTGTACTTTTTTGTACCCCCGGGATGCGCAATATAGGGTGCATTATGCGCTTCCGTCAGAATTTCTTTCCTCAATTCTGGCACGTCGGGCATGCCAACTTGTCCTCGGAACCTTATTGCATTATCCGTGCCAATCGTAAAATCCCCACTTTGCTCCGAGGATATTCTGTCCCGCACCAGTTGTAGTTGCGTGTCCGTTGTTTGGCCTTCCATGATCCTTTCGTTCAGCGTAGGCTTCAGCACCAAGGACAGATGTTTCCCAACTGCACCTGCTGGCACTACCTCCAGTCTCAATTGCGAGAATTCTGCAATTAGACGATCTTGTTGGGTAAGGGTGCTCAATGCCGTTTCCCCTCGTCTGTCCCTTCCGGCTCAAGGCGTCGGATACCACATTTGCCTTCCCGGGGTGGTAGTGGATGGACAAATCGTAGTCCTTTCGTAGTTCCAGCCATTGCCTTTGCCGTAAGTTCAGTTCCTTCTGTGTAAACAAGTCATTGAGGCTCTGGTGATCGGAAAACACGTTACAGTGCGCCCCTTAGAGGTAATGTCTCCAGAGCTTTCAGGCAACCACGACTGCCGCGAGCTCCAAGTCGTGTGTAGGGTAGTTCTGCTCGTAATCCTTGGGCTGTCTTGATGCGTAAGCTATGACCTTCCCTTGTTGCATCAATACGTTTTCAAGATCGCTTCGAGATGCATCACAAAAGATCTCGTAGTCCTCACCGGGCTGCGACAATGTGAGTACCGGTGCCCGTGTGAGTCTGTCTTTAAGTTCCTCGAAGCTCTTCTGGTATTGGGTTGACTAGACGAATTTCTCCCCTTTCCGGGTTAGTCGATTCACGGGAGCGGCTATCTTTGAGAAGTCTTCCTCGAAACGTCTGTAGTACCCCGCCAGTCCTAGAAAGCTTCGGATTTCTGTCCCCGTCGTTGGCCGAGCCCAGTCGGTCACGGATTCTATCTTCCTCGGGTCCTCCACTATTCCCGACACTGAGACTATGTGTCCCAACAAGTCTACCTCACGGAGCCAGAACTCACCCCTTTTGAGTTTGGCATACAATTTCTGGTACCGGAGGGTCTGGAGGATCACTCGCAAGTGTTCCTCGTGCTCTTTGTCTGTGTGAGCGTAGATCGGGATGTCATTTATAAAGACCACTACAAACTGGTCTAAGAAAGGTTCCATGATCCTGTTCATCACTTTCATGAACACCGCTGGAGCGACTATGAGTCCAAACGGTATAACCATAAACTCGTAATGACCATACCGAGTTCGAAAGACTGTTTTCGGTATGTCATTTCTCCGGAATCTAACATGGCGATAGCCGGACTACAGATCAATCCTTGAAGACGCCGTCGCTCCTGGTAGTTGGTCGAATAGGTCCTCCATCAGAGGTGAGGGTATTGTTCTTTACTATGACCTTATCCATTCCCCGATTGTCGATGTACAATCGTAGACTCCCGTCCTTCTTCCGTACGAATAGAACGGGTGTACCCCAAGACGGCACGCTCGGTTTCTCGCAATCAACTAGCACCTGTTACTCGGTAAGCCCATCCCTTCCGAGTATCCCCTCGAATTCTCTTAGTAGTGACACCACTAAGTCACAAATGTCGGATCGTTGGTGTGAGAACCCGAATCCCCACTTAAGAGATTACTGATGGATTAGTGGCCTTTGGGAGTGTTTGTGCGCGTGTCGGGCCCTAGAAATGGATTTACGGTGCAATTTGGGATTAAGTTTGCATCACCGGAGGCCTTTGGGGAATTTTAGAAGTGGAATTGGGCAAAACGGACTTCGGATTTGGATTCAGCGTGCGAAAACGGTTAAGATGGACTATTTACTTGTGTTTATCGGGGTTCGGACGCGAAAGCACGGTTTTCGAGGAGTGGGTGTACTGTTCCGGCGGCCGAAGAGGCGGCGGCGGCGGCGGCGGGCGGCGGAGCGCGGCGGCCGGCTGAGGCGCAGCCGCTCGGTCCACAGCAGGAGCGTGCACCCGGGCGCGGGCCACGTGGCGTCTCCCCGTTGGCCGGCGCAGCAGGCGCGGTCCACGGGAAAAGCGTGGTGTACGGTGGACCGGAGGGTGACACGTGGCGGCATGTGGTTGGTGAGGTGTAGCACGCTCGGTCCACGGAGCAGGCTGGGGAGCACCTCGGGATGCGTGCATGCAGAGGCACAGGCGGCGGGCGCAGGCGCGCACGTGGGCGAGTTGACGCGCGGTTCCCGCGCGTGGGCGGCCACGTGTCGGCTTCCGCATGGAGCCACGCGGCACCGTGTGAGTGGGTGGCGTTGGCTGTTGCCTGTTGTGAGCTGACATGGCATCACCTGGTTAATCCGGGCGCACACAGTGTTGGGCCGGGCCCAACACTGTAGCCGCCCGGTTTGTGCGGGCGCCCGGAAAGTCGGCCCAAAAGCCCAATTTCGTGGGTTTTTGGGGATTTTTCAGGTGAAGCCTATTTAAAGGCCCCTTTCCCTGCGTGTAGAGGCTTTTCCCGAGCTCTCTTCACCCAGCACCCTTCACCAAAGTTGTTTCTCTCCTCGTTGGTGAGGTGTAGCACGCTCGGTCCACGGAGCAGGCTGGGGAGCACCTCGGGATGCGTGCGTGCAGAGGCACAGGCAGCGGGCGCAGGCGCGCACGTGGGCGCGTTGATGCGCGGTTCCCGCACGTGGGCGGCCACGTGTCGGCTTCCGCATGGAGCCACGCGGCACCGTGTGAGTGGGTGGCGTTGGCTGCTGCCTGTTGTGAGCTGACATGGCATCACCTGGTTAATCCGGGCGCACACAGTGTTGGGCTGGGCCCAACACTGTAGCCGCCCGGTTTGTGCGGGCGCCCGGAAAGTCGGCCCAAAAGCCCAATTTCGTGGATTTTTGGGGATTTTTCGGGTGAAGCCTATTTAAAGGCCCCTTTCCCTGCGTGTAGAGGCTTTTCCCGAGCTCTCTTCACCTAGCACCCTTCACCAAAGTTGTTTCTCTCCTCGTTGTGCATCTCGTGGAGGAAGCTCGAAATTTTTGGAGAGTGTGGCGTCGACTACTTCGGCATCGTAGCGCAGAGCGACGTTCTTTCATCGGAGGCTTGTTATCGTCGCACTTCGGTCGGAGAGGTCTACAGAGCTAGCCCGACAGTGTTTTTGGATGATTTCTACGGCGTTCGATTCACGAGAGGTAGATCTACTATTCTTGTATAGTCCAATTTTCTCAGATTTGAGCTCTGTTTGTGGTTCTGGGTACATTTTTAACCCCGTTTACCGCTAATGAAATTCTGGACAGCGACACCTTGCCGGATTTTTATCTCGGCGCTCGGACATCGGATTGAGAGGCTCCTATACACTTTTTGCATCTACGCGACGCAAGGATTATCACAGTATTTTTCTTGGATTTTTCTGAGACTTGCCCGGAGGTATAATTTTCTCCCTTAACTGTGCATGGATATACAGTCGTGTTGTTGTGAGGTTGTGAGCACCCTGTGTTGTGGAATTTGTAACTTGGCCTATGGTGCTCGGAATTGGACGTGCAGGTACCCGTTTCGAAGGTCTCGACGCGAGGATCGCAGTAGTGTTTTTGTTGGATTTTTCTGAGTCCGTTCTATAGGTGGAAATTTCACATCTTTGAGGCTGTTTTCGCAGATTCTGTATACTTGGAATATTTTGGATTAAGTGTAACGTTGGACCTTATTGTTGGACCCAGGGGTGTTTGCAAGTGTTGCTGGACCCGTTGGATCTGGAGACTTTGATTTCGGGGTATTTTCAGCTGTGGGATTTTGGACAGATAGCGCCTTTAGGTGGGTGGCCTTGTCTTCTTGACCAATATGGACTGTGCATTAATTCTATCTGCATAGGAACATGCATGTTGTAAATGTATTTTGTATAGCATGCTAGAATATAGGAATTGATGTTCCTGATGTTGTTAGATGATCATGTGTTTATTTCTCTCCTACAAACTGTTGATTATTGATATCTTGGAACTTGACCTAGCACCCCGTCATATGTTGCATGTGCAACCAGACTAGTAGAAAACCCTCATCTGGGCTAGGTTTATTTATGCTTTAGACATTCACACTATTCTTCTACTCCTGGATATAGTGTCTTCCTCGCCCGGGTAGTGGGCCGAGTGGTCGGGACTTCCTTTTAGTGTGGGATGCATTTGCACTCGTGCTTGGGAGCAGAGTGGAGTCTGGTAGATATAGTTGGTCGCTTATCTGTGCCGGGAGCCGTTTGGGTAAACGGTAGTCCCGGGAGGTCTTGTTTCCCTGTTTTTGCTGTCGCCACTGTGATAGTGGCAGTTGTGTACCCATGTTAGCAGGACCTAGAACCCAGAACCCTTTTCGACATACACATGATTTTAGTCTACCAATGTTTTCTTCCAAGAATCGATGGGTCGGTGGAGTCTGTTCTTGTTTGATTGGACAAAGGCATCAGTCCTTCGGGGTTTGGGAAAAAAACCTGTTTTATAACTGTTTTCCCTAAAAGAACTAAAAATCATTAAATATGGATTTTTTCCAGATCAAAATGGCTTTTAGAGATAACTGTCACCTTTTTATTACAACCTCCTCACCCGAGAGAGTTTGGGTGATCTGGGTTCTAGGGGCCGTTTCTTTGTCGGGACGAAAGCCACGGGGGCCGAGCATGGAACCTATTCTTGTTGATAGGGTTGTAGGTGCTGGTCTCCCAGAACTTTCGGACCCTGGTTGGTGTCTTCTGCGTGTTGTACCGAGGTTGTCGTGTTCCCGAACTGTAAGGGAGTCGGGAACTTCGATAGGCGGAGCCTAGAGTCTGTTCTTGTTTGATAGGGTTCTTAGCACCGACCTATTGGGTTTTCCAAACCCTTATGGTGTCGGCCCTTCTTGAGTTATATGTGAGTTGTTGTTCTGTAGCGGGGAGCCATTGTGTAGACGGAGATCCCAGGCTGTCGGGTATCTTCTGGCCTGTGTTGTTGGGAACCGTCGGGATTGACGGTGGTCCCGGGTCGTTGAGTGTTGTCCGACCTATTTTGTTGGCTCTGAGTTGTGGGTCGATCCTGGCTGTGGAGTATCTCCAGCCAATGTGTTTTGTGCTGTGAGCTGTTGGAGAGGCTAGTGTCTCGTGTTCGTGAGAGCTGATCAGCTGAGTCGTCGAGAGTGCTCCGACCGTTGTGCGAGATGATTGAGGATTCTGAGTCTTTCCGTTCAGAGCGTGAGCGTGGATTTTGGACTATAGCCTGTAGTACCACTTGAGCTCGATAGAGTGCGCGGATACCCTTGTCCTCGTTGGGGTCGCTCCCCTCGAGTGCCATGTCCGGGGTGTGTCTGCACTTTGGTATCGCGACTTGTCGACGCCGTCCCTCTGACTGAGCAAGTTTTGGCAGTTACGGACGCCGTCCCTCTGACTGAGCCAGTTTTGGCAGTTACGGACACAGTTCCTCTGGCTGAGCCAGTTTTGGCAGCTACGGACTTACCTACGTCAGTCCGGTCCTCCGGGATGTAACGGCAGTAGGTAGGCGCAGGTTTGACTGGACCCGCCCGAGGAGGCAGTCAGGTAGATTGGGTGATCTGAGTTGAGGGATAGTTGATGCATCATGTTTCCATCTGTTCCACTTTTTGAGCATCTAGATAGAGGCATAGTAGCTGTAGAGTTACTTTTCCAGCCCTTTCCTTTTAGTATTATATTATTGTTATTTTATGCCTCTAGTAGACTTAGTGGGCAGACCGTTGGGCTTGTAGGCGGCACCCACTGAGAACTACTGTGGGATGTAGTTCTCACACCCGTCGTGGTGTCTTTTCCCCCGGGACTTCTACTCCTGTTCCTGTTGCTCCTATTGCCGATCCTTCTGACCGAGGCGAGGGAGTCGCGAGCTAGTTCGCTACCCGTCGTTGGAGTGTAGCGGTACCCCTTCGGAGGAGAGTTTCAGTAGATTAGTTATTTTTCCTCTGTTGAGAGACCTTTGTTGTGAGGTATAGAGTTGTATTTTATTTTACAGTTTGAGAGACTGATGTAGTGAAGACATTTTATGTATTGAGAGCCTGTACACTGATGTACTTATTAGAGATATCTCCCTATTGAGTTCTGAGTTTTGTATTAGAGGACTTTGTATCTGATCGTATTTGGGAGATGGACATTGTATCTTTATTTCTAGTTGTACAGTAGTTGATTTTACTTTTAGCTCTGATATCTGTATAGTATAGTTGATCTTTTGCAGGTTAGTCGCTTCGTCTATACGGGGCTTCCCGTATGGGCGGCAGATCTGTTGGCGAGCCCGGGTCGCAGTTTCGACGCCGGGGCGTGACAGATTAGAGTGGTATCAGAGCCTAGGTTGTAGGTCATGGTGGACTTAGAAACCCTAGGCTTGTGGTTGGACATTAGGATGACTACGTGAGAGTCGTGACTTTTAGCGAGAGTCCTGATTGTGTTTTATACCTCTCCCAAGAGACGGGATGAGTGATTGGCATGTTTATTCTCCTAAGCGATTATGTTGGCTGCAGACAACATAATGCTATGGAATGGATGACATGTCTTAGACTTTCGCTGGATTGGGTCGTATGGTTGTTGTGTCCTGATGTTTGTTATTATGCAGTGGACTACGATGCCCGTGAGACGTCGTGTAGCGAAGAGGGCACATCCCGCATCTGATGAGTAACCCGAGCAGTGGGAGACAGAGCTATCAGAGCAGAGCGAGACCCAGGAGTTATGGATCTAGATGGCATAGATGTCGGAGGCTGTCCGATGCCAGGAGGAAGCCATGGAATGTTTGATGCGTTTGTTGGAGTAGAGAGCACAGCCAGTTGCAGTACCGCTTGAGTGTCCTCCAGTACTTTCTTCCTATGCAGTTGCATATTCAGTTGTACCAGCGGCACCGATGGAGCGAGCAACCCCCTCCGTGCCGACAAGTAGTGCCGAGGCACCGAGGCAGGGTGGATAGCAGTTAGTAGATGAGTTTGGGACATCATCGATCGATGGAGCCAGTCCCGGCAGTTTGAACCATCCCGATTCATAGGTTTGAGTGGGAGCCTTTGGAGGCAGAATTGGGGTTGGCGGTGATGGAGAGACTATTTGAGAGCCTCCCTGTGCTAGGGAGTTTATGCAGTTGTTGAACGACGCGCTCCAGGTTTCGAGGGACGAGGCGCATAGGATATGTGTGACTGGGAGTGGGTTGCGCCAGGATACCTTACAGTTTAGTTGGTCCCTCCATTACGGATTATTGACGCTTCGATGGAGTAGGCGTGGTGTATGGAGCGTGGCGTTGCAGTTCCTTTGGATTGGGATCTGCCGCCAGAAGCGAGTTCTGGATTTTGGTGCTTCGCGCCGGGTGATGGAGGGTAGATCGGTCGGCAGAGACATTGCTGATTTCTTTTTCCAGGGTAGCGGATTTTTGAGATGCCAGAGATCGGGTGGACCCCGATGGCAGCATCAGCACCTACATCTAAGTGGCGCAGCGGTAGCATGGATTGGTGATCTACGGAGGACCGCATTTGTCACCCCAGTGTGAGCAGAGGCAGAGACCGTGCTCCCTATGTGGATGGTTTAGATATTTCGTGACAGACTGGACATTGACGTCGAGGCAGACTGAGCGACGACCTCCTGTATCGAGCGGATGGGTCTGTGCCGCCCGGTTGGAGGGCGCCACAGCAGCGGATCAAGTTGTCACCGGCATGATTTCTTTACAGCAGTCTGAATTGGTGTATTTGGCCTTCCTGTCTGGACTGGAGGTAGAGTTGTTACCACGTACACTAGAGGTACATGTTCATGTTGGTGTTGTGCATGTGGGGGAGCCTTGTGGAACGTGTCCAGTACAGTTGAGACTTGGAATTATACCGGCAGGTGTTACGGTTCAGTGACAGCTCCACGACTCGGATTGAGCACACAGGATGGACCAGTTGGTGCGGTATTGTGCAACGACTGATTGTGAAATGAGAGGAGTTACCCTTCCGCGAGTTGGACATCAGGAGTTCATCTTCACAGGTCACCGGGATATCCTTCCTGCAGCTGTGGCTTCAGCGGTTTTGGGGTTAGGCGCTACTCTTTGAGCGTAGGTGACGATTAGGACGTGAGGTTGTGTCCTTAGGGGTCACGGTTAGATCGTAGCTTCCGTTTTGTAGCCACGGCAGGAACGACTTCAACACTTCTCTCCCTTTTCTCGCCTTTGTGCTGAAATTTTCGAACAGGATGAAAATTTCGAAAGACTGCTCCAGAAATAGAGACGGTGCCCGAACCTGTTCTTGTTTGATTGGGGCGAAGGCACTGGTCCTTTCAGAATTTTCGGACTTTTCGTTAATTTCAGTCGTTTTCTAAATTGAGAGTTGGGGTTGACGACTTTCCTGCTGGTGGGGCCTTTCCCCGTCTTGTGGGTTGTGTTGGCATAATTCGTATAGTTTCGGACGAGTAGAGTTGGTCGTTCTTCCTTATCCCCTGTCTTTTGGAATTCTTGAGGTTTTCCCAGCTTTTGGACCCTTTGCCGTGTGGATTCGCTTCGCGGAGTGTGCGTAGCGACTGGGGAGCTGGAGATGGTGTTGATGGATACTTACCTTTGGCTTTGGGACTCCCTTTTTGAGCCGTGTTAGTTTCGAGGACGAAACTTTCCTTTAGTGGGAGAGGATGTGAGGACCCGAATCCCTACTTAAGAGATTACTGATGGATTAGTGGCCTTTGGGAGTGTTTGTGCGCGTGTCGGGCCCTAGAAATAGATTTATGGTGCAATTTGGGATTAAGTTTGCATCACCGGAGGCCTTTGGGAAATTTTAGAAGTGGAATTGGGCAAAACGGACTTCGGATTTGGATTCAGCGCGCGAAAACGGTTAAGATGGACTATTTACTTGTGTTTTTTGGGGCTTGGACGCGAAAGCATGGTTTTCGAGGAGTGGGTGTACTGTTCCGGCGGCCGGAGAGGCGCCGGCGGCGGCGGAGAGCGGCGGAGCGCGGCGGCCGGCTGAGGTGCAGCCGCTCGGTCCACAGCGGGAGCGTGCACCCGGGCGCGGGCCACATGGCGTCTCCCCGTTGGCCGGCGCAGCAGGCGCGGTCCACGGGAAAAGCGTGGTGTACGGTGGACCGGAGGGTGACACGTGGCAGCATGTGGTTGGTGACGTGTAGCACGCTCGGTCCACGGAGCAGTATGGGGAGCGCCTCGGGATGCGTGCGTGCAGAGGCGTAGGCGGCGGGCGCAGGCGCGCACGTGGGCGCGTTGACGCGCGGTTACCGCGCGTGGGCGGCCACGTGTCGGCTTCCGCATGGAGCCACGCGGCGCCGTGTGAGTGGGTGGCATTGGCTGTTGCCTGTTGTGAGCTGACGTGGCATCACCTTGTTAATCCGGGCGCACACAGTGTTGGGCCGGGCCCAACACTGTAGCCGCCCGGTTTGTGCCGGCGCCCGGAAAGTCGGCCCAAAAGCCCAATTTCGAGGATTTTTGGGGATTTTTCGGGTGAAGCCTATTTAAAGACCCCTTTCCCTGCGTGTAGAGGCTTTTCCCGAGCTCTCTTCACCCAGCACCCTTCACCAAAGTTGTTTCTCTCCTCGTTGTGCATCTCGTGGAGGAAGCTCGAAATTTTTGGAGAGCGCGGCGTCGACGACTTCGGCATCGTAGCGCAGAGCGACGTTCTTTCATCGGAGGCTTGTTATCATCGCACTTCGGTCGGAGAGGTCTACAGAGCTAGCCCGACAGTGTTTTTGGATGATTTTTACAGCGTTGGATTCATGAGAGGTAGATCTACGATTCTTGTATAGTCCACTTTTCTCAGATTTGAGCTCTGTTTGGGGTTCTGGGTACGTTTTTAACCCCGTTTGCCGCTAATGAAATTCTGGACAGCGACACCTTGCCGGATTTTTATCTCCGCGCTCGGACATCGGATTGAGAGGCTCCTATACACTTTTTGCATCTACGCGACGCAAGGATTATCACAGTATTTTTCTTGGATTTTTCTGAGACTTGCCCGGAGGTATAATTTTCTCCCTTAACTGTGCATGGATATACAGTCGAGTTGTTGTGAGGTTGTGAGCACCCTGTGTTGTGGAATTTGTAACTTGGCCTACGGTGCTCGGAATTGGACGTGCAGGTACCCGTTTCGAAGGTCTCGACGCAAGGGTCGCAGTAGTATTTTTGTTGGATTTTTATGAGTCCGTTCTATAGGTGGAAATTTCACATCTTTGAGGCTGTTTTCGCAGATTCTGTATACTTGGACTATTTTGGATTAAGTGTAATGTTGGACCTTATTGTTGTACCCAGGCGTGTTTGCAAGTGTTGCTGGACCCGTTGGATCTGGAGACTTTGATTTCGGGGTATTTTCAGCTGTGGGATTTTGGACAGATAGCGCCTTCAGGTGGGTGGCCTTGTCTTCATGACCAATGGACTGTGCATTAATTCTATCTGCATAGGAACATGCATGTTGTAAATGTATTTTGTATAGCATGCTAGAATATTGGAATCGATGTTCCTGATGTTGTTAGATGATCATGTGTTTATTTCTCTTCTACAAACTGTTGATTATTGATATCTTGGAACTTGACCTAGCACCCCGTCATATGTTGCAAGTGTAACCAGACTAGTAGAAACCCTCATCTGGGCTTGGTTTATTTATGCTTTAGACATCCACACTATTCTTCTACTCCTGGACATAGTGTCTTCCTCGCCCGGGTAGTGGGCCGAGTGGTCGGGACTTCCTTTTAGTGTGGGATGCATTTGCACTCGTGCTTGGGAGCAGAGTGGAGTCTGGTAGATATAGTTGGTCGCTTATCTGTGCCGGGAGCCGTTTGGGTAAACGGTAGTCCCGGGAGGTCTTGTTTCCCTGTTTTTTCCGTCGCCACTGTGATAGTGGCAGTTGTGTACCAGTGTTAGCAGGACCTAGAACCCAGAACCCTTTTCGACATACACATGATTTTAGTCTACCAATGTTTTCTTCCAAACATCGAAGGGCCGCTGGAGTTTGTTCTTGTTTGATTGGACAAAGGCATCAGTCCTTCGGGGTTTGGGAATAAATACTTGTTTTATAACTGTTTTCCCTAAAAGAACTAAAAATTATTAAATATGGATTCGTTCCAGATCAAAATGGCTTTCTGAGATGACTGTCACCTTTTTATTACAACCTCCTCACCCGAGAGAGTTTGGGTGATCTGGGTTCTAGGGGCCGTTTCTTTGTCGGGACGAAAGCCACGGGGGCCGAGCATGGAACCTATTCTTATTGATAGGGTTGTAGGTGCTGGTCTCCCAGAACTTTCGGACCCTGGTTGGTGTCTCCTGCGTGTTGTACCGAGGTTGTCGTGTTCCCGAACTGTACGGGGGCCGGGAACTTCGATAGGCGGAGCTTAGAGTCTGTTCTTTGTTTGATTGGGTTCTTAGCATCGACCTATCGGGTTTTCCAAACCCTTATGGTGTCGGCCCTTCTTGAGTTATCTGTGAGTTGTTGTTCTGTCGCGGGGAGCCGTTGTGTAGACGGTGATCGCGTGCTGTCGGGTATCTTCTGGCCTGTGTTGTTGGGAACCGTCGGGATTGACGGTGTTCTCGGGTCGTTGAGTGTTGTCCGACCTGTTTTGTTGGCTCTGAGTTGTGGGTCGATCCTGGCTGTGGAGTATCTCCAGCCAGTGTGTTTTGTGCTGTGAGCTTTTGGAGAGGCTAGTGTCTCATGTTCGTGAGAGCTGATCAGCTAAGTCGTCGATAGTGCTCCGACCATTGTCCGAGATGATTGAGGATTCTGAGTCTTTCCTTTCAGAGCGTGAGCGTGGATTTTGGACTATAGCCTGTAGTGCCACTTGAGCTCAACAGAGTGCGCGGATACCCTTGTCCTCGTTGGGGTCGCTCCCCTCGAGTGCCACGTCCGGGGTGGGTCTACACTTTGGTATCGCGACTTGTCGACGCCGTCCCTCTGACTGAGCAAGTTTTGGCAGTTACGGACGCCGTCCCTCTGACTGAGCCAGTTTTGGCAGTTACGGACACAATTCCTCTTGCTGAGCTAGTTTTGGCAGCTACGAACATACCTACGTTAGTCCGGTCCTCCGAGATGTAACGGCAGTAGGTAGGCGCAGGTTTGACTGGACCCGAGGAGGCAGTCAGGTAGATTGGGTGATCTGAGTTGAGGGATAGTAGATGCATCATGTTTCCATCTGTTCCACTTTTTGAACATCTAGATAGAGGCATAGTAGCTGTAGAGTTACTTTTCTAGCCCTTTCCTTTTAGTATTATATTATTGTTACTTTATGCCTCTAGTGGACTTAGTGGGCGGACCGTTGGGCTTGTTGGCGGCACCCTCTGAGAACTACTGTGGGATGTAGTTCTCACACCCGTCGTGGTGTCTTTTCCCCAGGGACTTCTACTCCTGTTCCTGTTGCTCCTGTTACTGATCCTTCTGACCGAGGCGAGGGAGTCGCGAGCTAGTTCCCTACCCGTCGTTGGAGTGTAGCGGTACCCCTTCGGAGGAGAGCTTCAGTAGATTAGTTATTTTTCCTCTGTTGAGAGACCTTTGTTGTGAGGTATAGAGTTGTATTTTATTTTACAGTTTGAGAGACTGATGTATTGAGGACATTTTATGTATTGAGAGCCTGTATATTGATGTACTTATTGGAGATATCTCCCTGTTGAGTTCTGAGTTTTGTATTAGAGGACTTTGTATATGATCGTATTTGGGAGATGGACATTGTATCTTTATTTCCAGTTGTACAGTAGTTGATTTTATTTTCAGCTCTGATATCTGTATAGTATAGTTGATCTTTTGCAGTTTAGTCGCTTCGCCTATACGGGGCTTCCCGTATGGGCGGCGGATCTGTTGGTGAGCCCGGGTCGCAGTTTCGACGCCGGGGCGTGACAGTTGGCGCCAACCATTAACCCCAAAAGCTCGAGCTTTTTAGAGGTACGCAACCAATTCACTTAAAGCGTACATACACAGCGCCACAAATCTCGACCGGACTCAACCCACCGGGTCGTTGGGTCTATTGTTGGGCCTCTTGCCATTAGGTCTATTGTGGACCGCAGCCCACTCAACTTATTGGGCTCACCCAATTCAACTTACTAGTCCCCTGGGCCTATTATCTCAAGGCAGGAAGTTGGACCTATTTCACCCATAAATAAATGGCCAACACCAAAGACAACTAAGTCTTCGCATCCTTATTGGGCAGGAAGGTACAAAGTATTTGCTTCTAAGGGTTCTCCTGGGGTCAAGACCAACATTACTCTTCGTAAGGGGTCTTTCCTGCTACTACTTCCCTCGGGTAGTGCGTCCTTTGTCGTGTCGTTGCATAAGACCTCTCATCCGTGTCGCGACTCCGAAGAATTGTTCTCGGGTTCGGGGCAGTTAAAGCGGAACTGTCCCAGTTTGTCACATCAGAAGCAATGGTCGTGCTTCCGAAAACGAATAATCCCCCGGGGTGCCCCTCTGTAGGTGATGTATGGCCGGTCTCTGCTAGAAAATCCCCCTCCGAAGAAGGGCTGGGGTCATTTCTTGTCCTTGTTGTACTCCGAGTCCTCTCGTCGGGCGCGCGTCACCACGAATCCGCGCTCCACTATGGTGGCCCTATCCACCACTTTCTGGAAGGTGTGAAGTTCCACCGCTTGCACAACTTCAAAAATATTGCTCCGCAATCCGTCTACGAAGAGGCGGGCTTTGTGAGCTTCATCCCTTATAACAAAGGAAACACAATTGGCCAACCTTACATATTCTTGTCGATACTCCATGACGTATTGATTCCCTTGTCTGATGTGTTTCAGGTTCCTTGCGGTGTCTTCGGATACTGGGGTGGTCGGCTCCCGTTGGAAAAGTCATTCCCACGTTAGGGCTGGGGTCGTTTCGGCCCCCGGCAGGCTCATGATTCTTCTGCCGGGTGCGTGGAACGGCCAATTCCCGCCCCACCATAGTGGTCCTGTCGATCACTTCTCGGTAAGCGGGTAAACCCACCGTCGGTATTACCCGAATAGTGTCGCTATGTAGACCATCCTTGTGAAGGCGAGCCGTGTGGGGTTCGTCTTTCCTAACAAAAAAGGGAAAGCGCTAAGCCATGTCGCGTAATCCGTTGTTGGAGTAGCCGATTCTCCACTATTGCCGGAACCGTCGCATCCTCTTCTGCACCATCGATTGAAGATCGGTTTCGGGCCATTAACCGTGCATACAAAGAAACCAAGTTAGCCCTAGACTTAATTGGTCAAGCCCCTTGACCTACGAACACTGGGACTCTATCCCTTTTTCCCCGTGCTCACGCTCGTACTTTACACACCTACAACTTGGTTATTGAATTGGTTAGTTACTTGTGGTATCGCACTTTGTGGATGTTGGTCACTGATCACCATGGTTAAAGTCGTTTTCTCTGATACCATATTGTCACGCCCCGGCGTCGAAACTGCGACCCGGGCTCGCCAACAGATCCGCCGCCCATACGGAACCCCGTATAGACGAAGCGACTAACCTGCAAAAAGAATCAACTACAGTATACAGATATCAGAGCTGAAAGTAAACTACTAAAAACTGAAATCCAATCACTGTACAACTGAAAATAATACATATATCCATCTCCCCAAATACGATCGTATAAAAAGTCCTCTGATACAAAAATCCAAAAGGGAGATATCTCCAATAAATAAATCAGTGTACAAGCTCTCAATACAAAAATATCCTCACTACAACAGTCTCTCAAACTGTAAAATAAAGTACAACTCTATACCTCACAACAAAGGTCTCTCAACAGAGGAAAAAGAAGTAATCTAATCTACTAAAGCTCTCCTCTGAAGGGGGTACCGCTACACTCCAACGACGGGTAGGGAACTAGCTCGCGACTCCCTCAAAACCGGTCAGAAGGATCAGCAACAGAAGCACAAGAATAGGAGTAGAAGTCCCTGGGGAAAAAGACACCACGACGGGTGTGAGAACTACTTCCCACAGTAGTTCTCAGTGGGTGCCGTCAACAAGCCCAACGGTCTGCCCACTAAGTCTACCAGAGGCATAAAGTAACAAAGTGATACGGAAGGAAAAGAGCTGGAAAGGATAACTCTACAGCTACTATGCCTCTATCTACTATGCTCAAAAGGAAAAAGAACACAGATGATGGTATGCATCCACTCACTACTGACAATATGTCACAAGTACTATGCTCAAAGAAAACTCTACTATGACACATGCTATGCCATCACTCTCTCAATGTCACCCAATCTCAATGACTGTCCCACTTTGGACCAGTCAAACAAACCTGCGCTCATCTATTGCCACTACGCCCAAACAGGACTTGGTCTTACGTAGGGTGTCCCTCAAGGACTATCTCAATCTCAAGCGAACTCTAGTGTATCAACTAGTCGCATCATCGCAGCCTCGTCAGGCTCGGTATCATCATCGCACCCGGGGCGTAGCTCGAGGGGAGCGACCCGAACGAACTCAAGTATCACAAGTATCTCATAACTGGCATGAAATGCCAGGCTCAGCAGGCTATAATCCACGATCAAACAGATCGATAACACGAGCTCAAAAGCACAACTCAGTCGGAAAAGAACCTCGACTCAAATATGAATAGCCCAAACACCCTCACAGCTATGTCGGAGAACCCTCTACGACTCAAGCTCACAACACTAACACACTAAAAGAAAGTACCACACAGCTGGAACCGCCGTCACTCCAACCGGCTCCCACACCAGAACACCAACCACATCGATAACTCAGGGAGGGCCGACACCATAAGGGTTTGGAAAATCCGATAGGTCGGTGCTAAGAACCCTTCCAAACAAGAACAGACTCTAGGCTCGGCCTATCGAAGTTCCCGGCCCCCTTTGTAGTGTTTCGGCTTTTACGGCTAATTGTGACTCACATGTTAATTATTTATGCCCTTAAGTGAATAAAATTATTTAACGTTTGAAACTCGGTCAGTGTGTGGTGCGGGTATTTTTCCGTTGAAGGGCTCGGAAAACGAAGACCGATGGTGCGATCGGATCGGGAATCCGATGTACGAATCTCCCGGAATGGGGTTTTTAAGATCGCGATGACTTAAGGCATGCATCGAAATCCGCGTAAAATATCCGGCATGCTTTTTAGGGGAATTTGGATATTCCGTGTGATTAATTAATTAAGGGATTAATTAATCGGTTACGTGCAATTAAATTTGGGGTTGTTATTTCCTATGATTAATTAATTTGGGAAATTAATTAATCGGCGACTAGGATTTAAAAAGGGGTTGAATTAATACGTACGAAAGAAGCCCTAGCCGAAAAGAAAGAATGCGAGAGAGAAAGACGGAACCCTAGCCGAAGGAAAGAAAGGAGAAAAGGAAGGAAACGAAGGAGTTCGATCACCCCGAACAACGAGCCGGAGATAAGAGCGCGATCGGACGTCTTCCCCGTGGATTAATCCGGTGAGTGAATCCTCGTTGTGGTTTTTCGGGATCTTATTTTACGTTCTTGTTTAGGGTTTCGGTCGTCTCCGTCATCTCCGCCACCGCCGCCGTCGTTGCGAAAGTTAGGGCACGACACGGGCGGCGGAGACGCGCGATGCCGCTAGGGCATCGCGCGGGCGGCAACCATGGGAGCCGCGCGGGTGCCGCGCGGATCGTACCCGCGCAGGCACCGCGCGGGATTACACCCGCGCGGGGCACCGCGCGGGCGCCGCGCGGATCGTACCCGCGCGGGCACCGCGCGGGGTTACACCCGCGCGGGGCACCGAGCGGGCACCGCGCGGGCGCCGCGCGGATCGTACCCGCGCGGGGCACCGAGCGAGCGCCGCGCGGATCGTACCCGCGTGGGGCACCGAGTGGGCGCCGCGCGGGATTACACCCGCGCGGGGCACCGAGCGGATCGTACCCACGCGGGCACCGCGCGGGCGCCGCGCGGGATTACACCCACGCGGGGCACCGCGCGAGCGCCGCGCGGACCACACCCGCGCGGGCGCTGCCCACGGAGGGCCGCCGCATGGGTTGGGTCCGCCGCGGGGGGGGGGGGGGGGGGCGGGGGAATCCGTTGATCGACGGGTTTGACGATTTCCTTGGGTTTCCGTTGGATGGGTAATGTCGGGCTTTCGTTTTGTAGAGTTAGTGCGTGGTTCTAACTTTGGTTACCCTTATGGACTCTTCTTAGGTCCAGATACGCAACGGGAGTGTGCGAAAGATCCGGGTGCTCCGATCCCCTCGCAACCAGGTGGGCACACTTGCTATAAGTGCAACAAGTGCAGTGAGTGCACCATATCATCGTAAAAGGCTCGTTAACTTGTCTAATAAAGTAGATGGACTATTATACCTTCGCATGAATACTTTTATTTAATAATTGTGGCGGCTGCGGTCGCGGGGCTTATTACACGCCGACACCAGCAATTTCGGTTTTGGATGCTGCACGTACACAGGCGGATTGGCCTCCGCATGGGTGTACTTTTCCGGAGAAGTGGTCCGAGTGACCCGTGTGCCCCACGTGTATGGGGTGGGGACCTCTTCACGCCAGCTAAGGGCGCCGTACTAGCATCGTGAAGAGGTTAAAAGCATCATGGGGGTAATGTGACTGTGCACGAGGGGAGACTTCCGTCTCTCCGACAGGTACTCTGGGGATGGGGCCCAGCTTATTTTGTAACAGGGTTTTAGCGAAAGGTTCCGGTATAATCGGTTTGTTTTTAATTCAACGTTAATTGTTAAGACATCTACTTTATTTGTCACTGACTTTACCCACTCCGTGACAGGTTTGACTAGGGGCATTAGTCGGGATGGTGGTGAGACTGCGTCGAGAGGACCGTAGTCGTAGAAGGCTTTCTACTCGTTGCTCCTTGGATTTATCTCAATTCTTTCTTAACTACTGTTAGTTTAATTTGCATCTGTGGATCATATTAGTTATAGTTAGCACTGTGGATTGGATGTACCGTTACGGTTTAGACATACTTTCGTGATTTCGGGCGCGGCATGTTTTATATCATCATAAAAATGATTGCGAAAACGTCTTCAAAAGCAGAGTGTCGTGTGGGCACAGATTTTGTAAACCTCTAGATTTATCCTTTCCAAACGATGTCGCCGCTCTCTTGTTTAGATGTGTAATTGTTTTAAAAATTGGGTGTCGGGTGGACACCGTTTGCAAAACCGTAGGTAATTACTTCTCCTGCTCTATGTTTGATGACGACTGTATGGTTGATGGTTGGTATTGTAAATGGGATGACGTGCATATACAAAGGAGACTCTGTCCGATTGCAGAGTGAATTTGTATATGTGGCGGTCTGTCGTGCACCGGGGGCGAGGTTGATCTTCACGTGTGAAGAAAAAAAAATATAATACACGTTTTTCCGCTTATACTAAGACCTCCCGGGGCGTGACAGATTATATGGTATCAGAGAAAAACAACCATAACCACAGTAGTCGGAGATCCACATCCACAGTGTATGATGCCACAAGCAAGTTGGGACACGAGATAACCAAGGTATAGGTGCGGTAGTACGTGAGAGTACGGGGAAACGAGGTTTAATATAAGTGTGTTGTAAGTCAAGGTGCTAGGGTGATAATGTTAGGGTTAACGCGGTTTCTTTGATTTCAGCAGACGATGGCCCGGACTAGGTTATCTACCGAGAACGCAGGTGCGGACGATGCGGCCCCGGCCGCCGCAGAGAATCAGCTTCTCCGACGGCAGTTGCGAGAAATGGCCGGACAATTAGCGACGTTGGCAGAGCAGGTTCGTCAACTGACGCAGCAACAGGCGACAGCGTCAGCGGAGCATGCCCCGACCCCTCCGCCCGACACGGCCGCCCCCACTACGGGACCGCCGGGAGCGGGTGGCGTGACTGCGACCGCACCCCATCAGACTTCGGTGACGGGCGTGTCGGCGGAACAGGCCGCAGCCCCGGGGGATATGCCCACCCCAACGGCTTCAGGGCCCGTGCCGGGTGCGACAGTGGGCGACTAAGCAAGGGAAGCAGGGACGACCCCTGTTCTCGGGGGGTCCGCCGCGGAAGGGGGGGTTACGGATCAGCGAACTGAACGGGAGAGGGTCAGGACAAATTTGACGGAGTTTAAGAAGCATGACCCGCCCACCTTCGAGGGGGAAACGACCGACCCTTGGGTCGTCGAGAAATGGGTGGATACTATGGAAAAACTCTTCGAAGATCTACTGATGGCGGAGCATGAGCGGGTTCCCCTAGCTGTTCACTTCCTTGAAGGGAACGCACGCATCTGGTGGAAGACCGTACGCTCGGACCCGTCCACCGATGCCCCACTACTGTCGTGGTCAGCCTTTAGAGAGGAATTGTTTGGCACCTTCTTTTCCAATAGCATCAAGCGGCAACTGGAGGACGACCTAAGGAGCATTAGGCAAGGAAATCGTTCGGTCGTGGAATACCAAAGGGAGTTCGCGAGACTAGTTAACTGCGTTCCGTTTGTCATACGGGACGAACCCCACAAGGCTCGCCTCTTCGTGGACGGGCTATGGAGCGACGTTTTCGAAATAGTCCAGGCGGCGGACTTGCACACGTTTCGAGAAGTGGTGGATAGGGCCACTATTGTGGAGCGGGGTTTCGCCATTACCCGAGCTCGCCGTGAGGGATCAGAGTATAACCGTGAAAAGAAGCGGACACAGGCCTACCCGGGAGGGGGCTCTTCCGGTGGGAGCCGGCCCCCAAAATATCCCAAAGTGCAACAAGGGAGCAAGAGTGCGCCTACCGGGAGGCAGCGGCCAGCGGACAAGCCATGCGTTATTTGCGGAGGAACGCACCAAGTTACGGATTGCCCTAAGAGGCAAGATCACAGTTACCGCTGTGGTAAATCGGGGCATTTTCGATATAACTGCCCCATGAACGCGGGAGCGGCATCTTCTGCGGCTTCCGCCTCGACGGCGCAACCACAAGGACGGGGTAAAGCGCCAACGGGAGTACCCCCATGCCCCTCGATGTCGAGAGCAGAAGGGGAACAACGACCACAACCAGGAGGATGACTCTACTCCATGGGCCAGCATGGAGCGGCACTGCAAGAGGAGGTGGTCGCAGGTATTACTTCCGTCTCTGATTTTCGAGCTCGAACTCTTTTTGATACCGGGGCGTCTCGCTCTTTCATCTCCCGTACTTTTGCACAAACACATCTGCTAGAAAGTAGTCCCCTGGATGTTTTGATGACCGTCCAGACCCCTGGGGGGTCAATCGCGGCAACTGGGCTGGTACCTTCATGCTCAATAAAGCTAGGAAGGTTGTCGTGCCCCTGGGATCTGGTGGTCATTCCGTTAAAGGAATATGACGTGGTGCTGGGCATGGACTGGCTTACCGAGTATCAGGCGGTGATTGACTGCGAGAAGCGTCAGGTGCAACTACAGAAGCCGGGTTTTCCGGAACACGTATACTTGGCGTGTAAAAGCACCTCCTTTTTAGCTATCATCTCCGCGTCACGAGCCAGGAAACTAATAGAGGGTGGGTGTGTGGCCTACCTAGCCTCGGTAGATTTAGCCACCCGACCCGTCCCCTCGCTTTACGACATCCCAGTCGTAAGGGATTTTCTGGAGGTATTTCCGGCGGAACTCCCTGGGATGCCGCCCGAACGAGAAGTTGACTTCCCTATTGAACTACTCCCGGGCACCAAGCCCATCACCAAGGCACCATACAGGATGGCCTTCGCTGAGTTGAAAGAACTCAAGGCACAGCTGGAGGACCTTTTGGACAAAGGTTTTATCAGACCAAGCGCGTCACCATGGGGCGCGCCCGTCCTGTTTGTGAGGAAGAAGGGCGGAAGCCTCCGGTTGTGCATAGACTACCGGGAAATAAACAAGGCCACCATTAAGAATAAGTACCCCCTGCAAGGGATCGATGACCTATTCGACCAACTGCAAGGGGCAACAGTGTTTTCAAAGATTGATCTGCAGTCAGGCTATCATCAGCTCAGGGTTAAAGGGGAGGACGTCCCCAAGACGGCCTTCCGGACTCGCTATGGCCACTACGAATTTACAGTGATGCCTTTCGGGCTCACTAACGCCCCGGCAGTATTCATGGACATGATGAATAGGGTGTTCAAACCCTTCCTGGATTTATTCGTGGTGGTCTTCATCGACGATATCCCCATCTATTCCCGTACAGATGAGGAACATGAAGAACATATGCGCACAGTCCTCCAGACCTTACGGGAACAGAAACTCTACGCCAAACTCAAAAAATGTGAGTTTTGGCTCCGTAAGGTGGATTTCTTGGGGCACGTAGTCTCGGCGTCCGGAGTCGTGGTGGACCCAAGGAAGATAGACTCGGTGACGGACTGGCCCCGACCGACAACGGTGACGGAGGTTCGAAGCTTCCTGGGATTAGCCGGATATTACCGGCGCTTCGTGGAGGGCTTCTCTAAGATAGCCACCCCCTTGAATCGTTTAACTCGAAAGGGGGAGAAGTTTAACTGGACGGATCAGTGCCAGAAGAGTTTCGAGGAGCTCAAGGATAGATTGACGCAGGCCCCGATTCTCGCCTTACCAGAACCGGGGGAGGGTTATGAAGTATTTTGCGATGCGTCGCGGAACGGACTGGGAGGAGTGCTAATGCAACGGGGAAGGGTTATAGCCTATGCATTTAGGCAACTCAAGGATTATGAGCGGAATTACCCCGTGCATGATTTGGAGCTCGCAGCGGTTGTGTTCATCCTCAAGCTATGGAGACATTACTTGTATGGAGCACACTGCAACATGTACTCTGATCATAAGAGTCTCAAGTACCTCTTCACCCAAAAGGAGCTAAACTTGCGACAAAGGCGGTGGCTCGAGCTACTGAAAGACTACGACATGACGATCCACTATCATCCGGGAAAAGCGAATGTGGTAGCCGACGCCTTGAGTCGCAAGGGGCAGGCCGAGGAAGCAGGTGTAGATGCTATCTGTTACGGCATTTTGGTATTGGCATATTTCGTGAGTCAAGTCAGTGAGTTGAGTCGGAGTCTTAAAGGGATCAAATTGTCAATCAGCAATCAAAGACTTAGAGAAGATTCAACAAGAGCTCAAGTTGACACTCAGTGTCTTGAATCTTGAAGATTGAAGTTGAAGAATTGTGGATCAGTTACATCAATCTCAAGAAGAAAGTATTCAAAAGGATCAGGTATGGTTAACTAAATAATTTTGGTGATCCGAATACTTTCTTATAGTATAGAAACACTTGGAAGAATTTTTAATTTCATAATAATCAAAAACTGGTGTTCGGACATGTTCAGGATCCGGATCAGGGCCAACGATCCGGATCCCGAAGGTTGTTGCTTCATACAAGACTTCGATCCGGATCCATGCAATTTCCGATCCGGATCCCGAATGTTAAGTTTTCTGATTTGTATGAACGATCCGGATCGGGCAATGCGATCCGGATCCCGAACCCTTGGTTTTCTGGAATCGTCAATCTCGTTACGACGATCCGGATCGCAGTAAATCCGATCCGGATCGCCGTCCTGAAAATTTCCAGATAAGGTAAGTTTTTGATTATTATCTCTTTCCAAAGGTTTCTAAACTATAAATAGACACTTAGGGTTTCTCAAAAACGTGGGAGCTACGGCCGATCAATTTATAAAACACTTGAGAGCAACCCTAGAGGCTAGGTTTTTATCGATCTTCTTCATAGCCTCTTTTAGGTCAATTCGATGGTTCTTTCAAGAACATATCTTTTGTCGAATTGATCTAATCTTTGCTTAGAGATTTCTTCTACGGTTCCTCAATGAGAATCTAAGCAGAGGATCACCATCGAAGTCAATATTCTTATCGACTGAGTTTGCGTCGTGGATTCGACGTGGCATCGTGGATTCGGTGTGCTAAAGGCGTTTCGTGGATTCGAAGCGTGCGTTCGTGGATTCGAACGTGAGCAGTGGACGGGCAAAACGGTGGAGCGCGAGGTCCAAGAAATTGAAGGAGGGGTTAAATCCGTGGAGACGGTAATCACCTTGTTATTCTTCTTTTCTTAGGGATTGTTATTGCGTGGATATCCAACCGGTCAGCGCAAGGTCCGAAGAAGCTGAAGGAGGGGATTGAGTCCGTGGAGTCGGTAATCACCTTGTTATTCTTCTATTCTTAGTGGATTGTTATTGCGTGTTGGTCCCGTGGTTTTTCTCCTGGATTGGAGTTTCCACGTATATCTCGGTGTGCTGTTTTTATTTTCCGCATTGGTTTTTATTTTGCACTGAGATTGAGTTTTTAAGTATTACACCTATTCACCCCCCCCTCTAGTTGTTTGATAGTACCTATTTAGATCCTTTGGGATTCATAACTCTACAATTGGTATCAGAGCAGGTTTTAGGTTTATCTATCATGATGGGTGAAAGTGGTAATATTTATAGACCTCCTCTTTTTGATGGGACTAATTATGCTTATTGGAAAGTGCGGATGAGAGCTTTTCTCATCGCAATTGATGAGCGAGTATGGCAATCCGTGGAATGCGGTTGGGTGCATCCTGTTGAGGAAGTAGGAAATTCTACTACCCCAAAACCTCGCTCTAGATGGTCCAAAGAGGAATTTGAAAGATCTTCTTACAATGGGAAAGGTATGAACGCTTTATTTAACTCTCTTTCCTCGACTGAATTTACAAGAATTTCCGCGTGTGAAACCGCGAAGGAAATTTGGGATATTCTCAAAATTACACATGAGGGTACTAATCTTGTAAAAATTCAAAAGCTCCAGATGCTTACAAGTCAATTTGACTCTATTCATATGGAAGAGCATGAATTGTTTACAGATTATTACACTAGACTTCAAGATGTAATTAATACATGTGCTAATCTAGGAGAAAAGATCCCGGAGTCGAAAATTGTAAGAAAGATACTTCGGACTCTTCCGGAACGGTTTAGGGCAAAGGTTACCGCCATTGAAACCGTTAGTCATCCGGATGAGATGAGTGTTGAGGAATTAGTAGGTGCTTTGCAAACTTATGAATTGACTTTTCCTACTAATCAAGTTTCTTCCAAGTCTTCTTCTAAGCTTACAGGTATTGCATTCAAATCCACAAAGAAAGAAGATAGCGAATCGAGTTCCGACGATGAAATCTCTTTTGCCGATTTTGAAGAACAATTGGCGCGGATCACAAAGAAATTTCGTCGGAAATTTTGGAAGAATCGAACCGATGGATCTTCATCCACGAAACCATCTAAAGGATCATCGGGTTCTAAATCCTCTAACCTCAAATTCCTTGCAAAACCTTCTAAGGAAAAAGATGAATTCGAAGGGGAAATCCGATGTTATAGATGCAAAGGCTACGGCCATATTTCAACGGATTGTCCTACTCCGAAATTATATAAAAAGAAGGCTTTGCAAGCGAAAACTTGGGACGATTTTACTTCTAATGAATCAACCTCAAGTAAAGAGGAAAAAATCGTTGCTTCTCATGCCTCTCATTTTCCCTCTTCTAATAATTGTTTATCATCATTAGTCACTAACTCTACTCCTTTGATTTTGTATGAAACATCAACAACCGGCGGAGAGTCATCAAGTGAGGGGGAGTCGGACGAGGAAGAACTCGTTGAGGCATATCAACAACTTCTTGCGGAATCTAAGAAGATGGCCAAACATATCAAGAAGTTGAGAAAGCAACGACTTGAAGATCAAGACGAGAATCATGCTTTAAAGATCAAACTTCATGATCTCGAGGAGGAACGAGAGCTTTTATTGGATAATAATAAAATCCTCCAAGAAAAGATAAATCAATCGGAAACGGTCGTTAATTCCCATATTAACAAGATTGATTTTCTTGAAAAGCAGTTTGAGGAAATACATGTCACCAATCAAGCATTGACCAAGCAAGTTCATCAACTTAAATCCGACATACAAAGGATTTCAACCGGTTCCAAGAAACTTGAATGTATGTCCGGATTAGGTCAAACAAGCAAGGTTGGTTTGGGATTCAAAAAGAACCAAACTGTGAATGCTTCAAGTTCCACAATGAAATTGAAAGGAAGAACTTGTCACCTATGTGGACTTAAAGGACATTTGGTGAAGAATTGCCCGAAAAAGAGAAAGAAGAGTCCTTCGGCAACTTCATCTACGGAGCGAACTCAACGGAATCAAAAGACACATCAAGTCAAAGGAGTTCACTCAACCCACCAAAGGTCCGAGCCACAACATCAATCATTCAAGTGGATCACTGCGAGGCAAAGACCTAAGGTGGATCAACAGTCAAAGCGGACAACCCCCGGCCACAACGAATCAAGACAACCCAAAATCCAGCGATTTTGGATTCGGAAAGGTGATATCTTTCCTTGTCTTAAGTTCTAAATAGCTTATGACTGTATGTAATGCTTTGATTAGTTTTCCTTTCATATTTTTCTTAATCTTTGCATTACATGTTTCTCAATGCTCTTCGTTTTTATACTTTGTTTTTGAACAAAAGGGTTTTTACTGAACAAGTGCATTGAATAAAAAGGGCTTCACTTTTATTCACTCCAAATTAATTTTATTTGGATTATCAACTTTACTCCTTAATCATAATCTTGAAGATACTTCATTATAGGAGTTTTTGATTTTATAAGCATCAAATTTTAGAAATCATGTGTGATCTTTAGATGCTTAATCTATCTCGGTTGTGTGAATTCATTGTGATAAACGTGAGACAACCGATAGACTAAAATTTGGGATTTAATTCTTTCACGTAAGAGATTGCATTCTTTCAAGGGTATTGAAATGATTTGCAAAAGATGTGGAAAGAGTTACATCCGAAAGGAGTGTGAAAACTACCACCACATGTAGGAAAGAGCTGCCACCCCGGTCGTCCGGTTTGTGTGTGAAGCTACCACATGTTATGGATGCTTGATAGTATTTTATGAGAAAATCTTTAGTTGAAGCATTTGGAGATTTATATGCAAAACTCTTATATTTTGAATAATCTCCTGGTTGGTATAAGGTGGGATAGTTGAAAGATGCTCAAAGAGCCTCCCTTAGGTATTTTAGTGCTTATCTCAAATTTGAAAGGGTAAGAAATCAAATTGATGTCATTTGGAAATCTCTGTAAGTCATCTTTGTACATCCGTTACATCTTGATAGACTTTGGATCTCAAGATTATTTTTGATGACTTGTGTTTGATGAATATAACATGAAAAACGGTTTATAATGTTTTACCTTTATTTTTCATGATTTCGGAGTAAATCTTTTTAATTTTTGTAAAATTAATTGGATTGAATGACATCTATGTGATCTCATATTATTTTCAAGCACTTAAATTGTTTTCTTGATGGAATACAAATCGGTAATTCAATTATTTCAAAATCTGGATTTGTTTCAAGAAATTAATTGATTTTTGCTTTCTGGTACCGGTACGAAATCTGCATTTTTGTTATATACCAGAACTGAGCTTTTATCTCTCTTTCTCCATGAACTAATTTTGTTTGTAATTTCCTTTTGTCTAGTATGTTCACTGTTTGACAATTTGTGACAAAAAGGGGGAGAAGAGAAATGACGGAGATAAGATCATCAAGAGAGGATAAACGAAACGAAAATGGAAAAATGGGGGAGAACGGAAAATGATGATCGTATCACAAAGGGGGAGAACAGAGATGCTCAAGATAGGGGGAGACAAAGAAAAAATTGAAAGAGCAGAAAAACAAAAGAACCAAAAGGAAGACGGATCAAATGTAGGATTGTAATTTCTAACGACTAACGTTTGATTTCGTTTGGAGTTTTGTTTTGCAGGAATTACATCACTTTAAGACTCCAAGTCCTAAGTCATAGAGTATGTTCTAGGACTGTTTGGTTCAAATGTAATTTTGTATTTATTGGATCTTTCACGCAAAGAAAATCAATGTTTTGGTGATAACATTGAATTTCGATTTTTGGTTTAAGATAAGTGACTTGAGCGCTTTTATGTATTTTTGGGTTTTGTCACGAAATTGCCAAAGGGGGAGATTGTTACGGCATTTTGGTATTGGCATATTTCGTGAGTCAAGTCAGTGAGTTGAGTCGGAGTCTTAAAGGGATCAAATTGTCAATCAGCAATCAAAGACTTAGAGAAGATTCAACAAGAGCTCAAGTTGACACTCAGTGTCTTGAATCTTGAAGATTGAAGTTGAAGAATTGTGGATCAGTTACATCAATCTCAAGAAGAAAGTATTCAAAAGGATCAGGTATGGTTAACTAAATAATTTTGGTGATCCGAATACTTTCTTATAGTATAGAAACACTTGGAAGAATTTTTAATTTCATAATAATCAAAAACTGGTGTTCGGACATGTTCAGGATCCGGATCAGGGCCAACGATCCGGATCCCGAAGGTTGTTGCTTCATACAAGACTTCGATCCGGATCCATGCAATTTCCGATCCGGATCCCGAATGTTAAGTTTTCTGATTTGTATGAACGATCCGGATCGGGCAATGCGATCCAGATCCCGAACCCTTGGTTTTCTGGAATCGTCAATCTCGTTACGACGATCCGGATCGCAGTAAATCCGATCCGGATCGCCGTCCTGAAAATTTCCAGATAAGGTAAGTTTTTGATTCTTATCTCTTTCCAAAGGTTTCTAAACTATAAATAGACACTTAGGGTTTCTCAAAAACGTGGGAGCTACGGCCGATCAATTTATAAAACACTTGAGAGCAACCCTAGAGGCTAGGTTTTTATCGATCTTCTTCATAGCCTCTTTTAGGTCAATTCGATGGTTCTTTCAAGAACATATCTTTTGTCGAATTGATCTAATCTTTGCTTAGAGATTTCTTCTACGGTTCCTCAATGAGAATCTAAGCAGAGGATCACCATCGAAGTCAATATTCTTATCGACTGAGTTTGCGTCGTGGATTCGACGTGGCATCGTAGATTCGGTGTGCTAAAGGCGTTTCGTGGATTCGAAGCGTGCGTTCGTGGATTCGAACGTGAGCAGTGGACGGGCAAAACGGTGGAGCGCGAGGTCCAAGAAATTGAAGGAGGGGTTAAATCCGTGGAGACGGTAATCACCTTGTTATTCTTCTTTTCTTAGGGATTGTTATTGCGTGGATATCCAACCGGTCAGCGCAAGGTCCGAAGAAGCTGAAGGAGGGGTTTGAGTCCGTGGAGTCGGTAATCACCTTGTTATTCTTCTATTCTTAGTGGATTGTTATTGCGTGTTGGTCCCGTGGTTTTTCTCCTGGATTGGAGTTTCCACGTATATCTCGGTGTGCTATTTTTATTTTCCGCATTGGTTTTTATTTTGCACTGAGATTGAGTTTTTAAGTATTACACCTATTCACCCCCCCTCTAGTTGTTTGATAGTACCTATTTAGATCCTTTGGGATTCATAACTCTACACTATCACCCAGCAAGAACGTTTGATTGCGGAATTTTCGCGATTAAGACTGGAAGTGGTACCGGCGGGCACGGTCGCACAACTTCTGACTCTAGTGGTCAGGCCCACCCTGCTGGACAGGATTCTTGAAGGGCAATCGACCGATGACCAACTCCAGCTGGTGCGAGGCAGGATAACCGCCGACCAGGAGGGCGATTACGCAGTAAGCTCCGATGGCACGATACGGTTTCGAGGACGAATCTGTGTGCCTGATCTACCGGAGCTCAAAGAGAAAATTCTGAGGGAGGCGCATACCGCTCCTTATGTGGCGCACCCCGGGGGAACAAAGATGTACAAGGACGTTAAACAGACCTTCTGGTGGCCCAAGATGAAGGAAGATGCGACTCGATTTGTGGCACACTGCCTGGTATGCCAACGAGTGAAGGCCGAGCATCAACGACTGGCGGGAAAGTTGCAACCACTACCGGTGCCCGAATGGAAGTGGGAAAGGATTACCATGGATTTTGTGACCGGTTTCCCGAGATCGCCAGAAGGACACGATGCGATATGGGTCATTGTGGACCGCTTGACGAAATCGGCCCACTTTCTGGCCATACACACAACGTGGACTCGGGAACGACTGGCACAAACGTACATCAATGAGATAGTAAGGTTACATGGGGTACCGACATCTATTACGTCGGACAGAGACACGCGATTCGTGTCAAATTTTTGGCGGAGCCTACAACAAGCGATGGGAACCAAGTTGCATTTTAGTACGGCATTTCACCCGCAGACCGACGGGCAATCAGAGCGGGTGATTCAGATTGTGGAAGACATGCTTCGAGCGTGCGTTTTGGACTTGGGCGAAGGGTGGTCGCGATACCTACCCCTCGTGGAGTTCGCCTACAACAACAGCTATCAAGCCAGTATCCAGATGGCACCATACGAGGCTCTGTATGGGCGCCGCTGTCGGTCTCCAATATGCTGGGATGACTTGGGTGAGCGTAAGTTTTTGGGCCCAGATTTGGTGGAGGAGACCGAGGCGAAGGTGCGATTGATCAGACAAAGACTACTGACCGCCCAGAGCAGACAAAAAAGTTACGCGGACAAGAGACGACGAGACTTAGAGTTCATGGTAGGTGAGCATGTATTGCTCCGAGTTTCACCATCCAAAGGAAACCGACGTTTCGGCCTAAAAGGAAAGTTAAGTCCGAGGTACGTGGGACCATTCGAGATCCTAGAACGCGTGGGTCCAGTGGCGTACCGGTTAGCCTTGCCACCGAACCTCGAACGAGTCCACAACGTGTTCCACGTCTCAATGCTCCGGAAGTACCTCGCTGTCCCCTCTCATGCCTTGGATGCTTCCACCATCGAGTTGCATGAGGATTTGAGCATCGAGGAGACGCCGGTGTGGATTTTGGCAAGAGAGGACAAGAGGTTGCGTAAGCGAACTATTCCCTGCGTAAAGGTCCAGTGGAGCAACCACGAAGAACGCGAAGCGACATGGGAACTGGAATCGAGAATGAGGGAATGCTTTCCCGGGTTGTTTGGTGAGGTTTGTACTTAAGTTTCGGGGACGAAACTTTTTATAAAGTGTGAGTGGTGTAGTGTTTCGGCTTTTACGGCTAATTGTGACTCACATGTTAATTATTTATGCCCTTAAGTGAATAAAATTATTTAACGTTTGAAACTCGGTCAGTGTGCGGTGCGGGTATTTTTCCGTTGAAGGGCTCGTAAAACGAAGACCGATGGTGCGATCGGATCGGGAATCCGATATACGGATCTCCCGGAATGGGGTTTTTAAGATCGCGATGACTTAAGGCGTGCATCGAAATCCGCGTAAAATATCCGGCATGCTTTTTAGGGGAATTTGGATATTCCGTGTGATTAATTAATTAAGGGATTAATTAATCGGTTACGTGCAATTAAATTTGGGGTTGTTATTTCCTATGATTAATTAATTTGGAAAATTAATTAATCGGCGACTAGGATTTAAAAAGGGGTTGAATTAATACGTACGAAAGAAGCCCTAGCCGAAAAGAAAGAACGCGAGAGAGAAAGACGGAACCCTAGCCGAAGGAAAGAAAGGAGAAAAGGAAGGTAACGAAGGAGTCCGATCATCCCGAACAACGAGCCGGAGATAAGAGCGCGATCGGACATCTTCCCCGTGGATTAATCCGGTGAGTGAATCCTCGTTGTGGTTTTTCGGGATCTTCTTTTACGTTCTTGTTTAGGGTTTCGGTCGTCTCCGTCATCTCCGCCACCGCCGCCGTCGTTGCGCAAGTTAGGGCACGATGCGGGCGGCGGAGACGCGCGATGCCGCTAGGGCATCGCGCGGGCGGCAACCACGGGAGCCGCGCTGGCGCCGCGCGGATCGTACCCGCGCAGGCACCGCGCGGGATTACACCCGCACAGGGAACCGAGCGGGCACCGCGCGGGCGCCGCGCGGATCGTACCCGCGCAGGCACCGCGCGGGCACCGCGCTGGGTTACACCCGCGCGGGGCACTGAGCGGGCACCGCGTGGATCGTACCCGTGGGGGGCACCGAGCGGGCGCCGCGCGGATCGTACCCGCGCGGGGCACCGAGCGGGCGCCGCGCGGGATTACACCCGCGCGGGGCACCGAGCGGATCGTACCCGCGCGGGGCACCGCGCGGGCGCCGCGCGGACCACACCCGCGCTGGCGCTGCCCACGGAGGGCCGCCGCATGGGTTCGGTCCGCCGCGGGGGGGGGGGGGAATCCCTTGATCGACGGGTTTGACGATTTCCTTGGGTTTCCGTTAGATGGGTAATGTCGGGCTTTCGTTTTGTAGAGTTAGTGCGTGGTTCTGACTTTGGTTACCCTTATGGACTCTTCTTAGGTCCAGATACGCAACGGGAGTGTGCGAAAGATCCGGGTGCTCCGATCCCCTCGCAACCAGGTGGGTACCCTTGCTATAAGTGCAACAAGTGCCGTGTGTGCACCATATCATCGTAAAAGGCTCGTTAACTTGTCTAATAAAGTAGATGGACTATTATACCTTCGCATGAATACTTTTATTTAATAATTGTGGCGGCTGCGGTCGAGGGGCTTATTACACGCCGACACCGGCAATTTCGGTTTTGGATGCTGCACGTACACAGGCGGATTGGCCTCCGCATGGGTGTTCTTTTCCGGAGAAGTGGTCCGAGTGACCCGTGTGCCCCACGTGTATGGGGTGGGGACCTCTTCACGCCAACTAAGGGCGCCGCACTAGCATCGTGAAGAGGTTAAAAGCATCATGGGGGTAATGTGACTGTGCACGAGGGGAGACTTCCGTCTCTCCGACAGGTACTCTGGGGATGGGGCCCAGCTTATTTTGTAACAGGGTTTTAGCGAAAGGTTCCGGTATAATCGGTTTGTTTTTAATTCAATGTTAATTGTTAAGACATCTACTTTATTTGTCACTGACTTTACCCACTCCGTGACAGGTTTGACTAGGGGCATTAGTCGGGATGGTGGTGAGACTGCGTCGAGAGGACCGTAGTCGTAGAAGGCTTTCTACTCATTGCTCCTTGGATTTATCTCAATTCTTTCTTAACTACTGTTAGTTTAATTTGCATCTGTGGATCATATTAGTTATAGTTGGCACTATGGATTGGATGTACTATTACGGTTTAGACATACTTTCGTGATTTCGGGCGCGGCATGTTTTATATCATCATAAAAATGATTGTGAAAACGTCTTCAAAAGCAGAGTGCCGTGTGGGCACAGATTTTGTAAACCTTTGGATTTATCCTTTCCAAACGATGTCGCCGCTCTCTTGTTTGGATGTGTAATTGTTTTAAAAATTGGGTGTCGGGTGGACACCGTTTGCAAAACCGTAGGTAATTACTTCTCCTGCTCTATGTTTGATGACGTCTGTATGGTTGATGGTTGGTATTGTAAATGGGACGACGTGCATATACAAAGGAGACTTTGTCCGATTGCAGAGTGAATTTGTATATGTGGCGGTCTGTCGTGCACCGGGGGCGAGGTTGATCTTCACGTGTGAAGAAAAAAAAATATAATACACGTTTTTCCGCTTATACTAAGACCTCCTGGGGCGTGACACCCTTACAGTTCGGGAACACGACAACCTCGGTACAACACGCAGAAGATACCAACTAGAGCCCGAAAGTTCCGGGAGGCCGACACCTACAACCCTATCAAACAAGAACCGGTTCCAGGCTCGGCCCCCGTGGCTTTCGTCTCGACAAAGGAATGCTCCCTAGAACCCAGACCACTCGAATCCTTACGAGTGGGAAAATTTACAGGAAAAGGGGTGACATTTGTTACTGAAAACCATTTTCACTCGACCCCCGCGGGTGAGGACTAAAAGTAGTTCCCTTTTATAAAAACCATCTTAATTTGAGGAGAAACCCATTTTAATGATTTTTAGTTCTTTTTAGGAAAAACAGTTAGAAAACAAGTGTTTATCCAAACCCCAAAGGGCTGATGCCTTTGTCCAATCAAACAAGAACAGACTTCAGCGGCCCTTCGATGCTTGGAAGGAAACATCGATAGACTAAAATCATGTGTATGTCAAAAGGTTCTGGGTTCTAGGTCCAGCTAACACAAGCACACAACTGCCACTAACACAGTGGCGACAGCACAACAGGGATAGAAGACCTCCCGGGACTACCGTTTATCCAAACGGCTCCCGGCACAGAAAAGCGACCCACTACATCTACCAGACTCCACTCTGCTCCCAAGCACGAGTGCAAATGCATCCCACACTAAAAGAAAGTCCCGACCTCTCGACCCACTACCCGGGCGAGGATAACACTATGTCCAGGAATAGAATAACAGTGTGGGTGTCTAAACATAAATAACCCTAGTCCAAGTGAGGGTTTTCTACTGGTCTGGTTACACATGCAACATATGACGGGGGTGCTAGGTCAAGTTCCAAGATAATTATATTAACAGATGATAAAAAGAATAACAATTCCTACAATCTGGCATGCTACACAAGAAAATAAACTATCATGCATAGTCCTACATCAGTAGAATTACTGTACAGTCCATAAAACTTGGAGATAAGGCCACCCACCTCGGTTTGCCACCAATTACATGTAGACACTTGCAATTGGCCTCCACGCGGTCCGCACTCAAAACGAAGCACGATGCTAGAATCCGCACGCAAAACGGAGTCCGCACGCAAAACGGTGCACAGTACCGGAGTCCACACGCAAAACGGAGCACGGTGCCAAAATCCGCACACAAAATGGAGTCCGCACGCAAAACGGTGCACGGTGCCGGAGTCCGCACTCAAAACGGTGCACGGTGCCGGAGTCCGCACGCAAAACAGAGTCCGCACGCAAAACGGAGCACGTCGTCGGGGTCCGCATGCAAAACGGTGCAGTAAAGTACGGTCCCTAACACAGATAAGAACAAGGGGTTAATTCACGGTCCAAAAGAACGCCCCAAAACTGTGCCAGAAAAACACCGTAAAAACAAGTGTGGGACCTACCCGACTGCGCCGCGTCGCCCAGCCGCCCCGTTGGAAAACCTCGCGCGCTCCACGAGGCCCACGACGCGCCGCCGCACCACCCAAAATTCCCTCCTCACTCCCTCTCTCGCTCGGTTGGAGAAGAAAGAAGAGAAAATGAAGGAGAAATGGTGTGCGGGGAGGAAAGAAGAAGAAGAAAATGAAAAGGAGGAAGAGGGAAGGGGGCATGGACCCAGTCCACGGTGCACCGGCCAATTGGAAGCCACCAACCGCCGGTCCACAAAGCCGGGCGCGTGCGCCGGGTCCACGCACGCGCCACGCGCGCCACGCGGCACGCACCCAAGCGTGCCACACGGGCGCGGCAAAATGCGCACCACATGGGCGCTTACACCGCGCCACACGGGCGCGGGACATACCGCGCGCCACACAGGCGCGCGTCCCTGCGCCCGAGCGGGCGCCAGTGGGGGCCCGCCACGTGGCGGCCCTCGCGCGCGTCCCGCGCCGCAGGCGCGCTTCCCCTGAGCGTCTGCCGCGCCGACTCCGCGCCGTACGCCGCCTCGAACCGCGCGCCACCTCGGGATCCGTGCCACCTCGAAAAACGCGCACGCGCCTCGAAAAACGTGCATCTCACCCGGGCTCCGAAAAGAACAAGTAAATAGTCCATTCTCAACGATTTCGCGCGCTGAATCCAAAAACGATGTCCGTTTCTCCAAATTCTCATACGAAAATTTGCCAAATGCCTCCAGATAGCCAACTTGATCCGATTTTCGCGCCGGGTCCATTTCTGAAGTCCGATTTGCCAAATTCCAACTCTAAAAATTCCCGAAGGCAACCGGAGAGGTGATCTTTTAAATAAACTTCGCCCTGAGTCCAAATTTGACATCCGTGTCGCGCGAAATCACTTCTAAACACTCGACGGGTCCTCCAATTACCCACGTGATCCCTTTTTAAGCCCAATGTCCAACACTTGTGTCCAAATTGCGCGCAAACACCACTGACACACCACGCAGGCCTCCAGTGATGCAACTAAATCCCAAATTGCATCACAAATCCATTTCTCGGGCCCGACATGCGCACCAACACTCCCAACGGCCACTAAAAGCTGCCCAACAACCAGCAAACCCTACGCGGGGGATTCCGGGACCTCACACATATAATTCTTGGATTTTTCCGAGACCTTCCTAGAGGTATATTATTTCCCTTTTATCTGTGCAAGATTTTACAGTTGTGTGGTTGTATGTTTTTGCGCGCCTGTACTGTGGAATTTGTAACTTGGCCTACGGGGCTCCGATTTGGGCGTGCAGGTACCCGTTTCGAAGGTCTCGACGCGAGAATCGCCGTGATATTTTTATTGGATTTTTCTAGGCACTGTCTGCAGGTGAAAATTTGTCATCTTTGCGGCTGAAATTTCATATTGTAATACTTGGTTAAATTTTGGGATTTAAGTGTAATTTTAGCCTTGTGTTGCACCCAGGAGGGATTGCGGATCGTGCTGGACCCTTTGGACTTTGAGTTGCTGTTTTCTTGGTATTTTTAGCTGTGGGATTTTGGACAGTCAGCTCTTCAGGTAGGTGGCCTTATCTTCAAGATCTACGGATTGCTTGTTAATTCTATATGTGTAGGAACTTGCATGATTAGAATAGTATGTTGATAGTGTGTCAGTCGGTGAAAAATTGATGTTTCTATTGTATTCAGATGATCATGTGATATGTTATCTTTCCTACATCCTGTTAATTATTGTTATCTTGAACTTGACCTAGCACCCCCGCCATATGCAGTATGTTCAGCCAGACTGTAGAAAACTTCAACTTGGGCTATGTTTTTATTGCTTTAGACATTCCCACACCACTATTCTATATTTTTTTCACTCTGGACTTAGAGTTTTCCTCGCCCGAGTAGTGGGCCGAGAGGTCGGGTTGTTGTGGGATGCATTTACACTCGTGTCTGGGGACCGAGTGGAGTCTGATAGCAGTCGGTAGATCAGGGTTCTTTGGGAGCCGTCTGAGTGACAGTGGCTCGGCTGTGCAGTTTTCCAGCCTGTGAGTGAGACAGTGTTCTGTTGGTTACAGCCGATCTTGTTGATCGAGGATTTGGATTATAGCCTGCATGAGCCACATTTGAGCTCGACAGAGATGCGCAAATACTTTTCTCGTTGGGGTCGCGCCCCTCGAGAGCCACTCCGGAGTTGGGCCTGATACTTCTATCGTGACTTGTCGACGCATTTGTCCCTCTGGCTGGGCCAGTTTTGGCAGTCACGGACACCGTCCCTCTGGCTGGGCCAGTTTTGGCAGTCACGGACGCCCTACGTAAGTCCGGTTCTCCGGGATGTAACGGTAGTCGGTAGGCGCAGGTTTGACTGGACCAGAGGAGGCAGTCAGTTTAGATTGGGTGATTTGAGTTGAGAGCTAGTTGTAGCATCATGTTCTTTCTGTTCCACTCCTTGAGCATCTAGATAGAGGCATAGTAGCTGTAGAGTTTACTTTTCCAGCTTTCCTTACAGCACTGCATATGTTACTTTATGCCTCTAGTAGACTTAGTGGGCAGACCGTCGGGCTTGTTGGCGGCACCCACTGAGAACTGCTGTGGGATGTAGTTCTCACACCCGTCGTGGTGTCTTTTCCCCAGGGACTTCTACTCCTGTTCCTGCTGCACCTGTTGCTGATCCGGCTGATCGAGGTAAGGGAGTCGCGAGATAGATCCCTACCAGATGTCGTCCTGAGAGTAGATGTACCCACTTACATTTTGAGAGTTCATGTTGAGTGATCATGTAGTGAGAATTGAGTTGTACTCTTCTTTGTTTTGAGAGATATATGTATTTTGGTGAGGACTTGGGTTGTATATTTCTAGAGTTGCATTTATTTTACTCTGCATTTACCTTTCAGCTCTGATATCTGTATAGTATAGATGATCTTTTGCAGGTTTGACGCTACGTCTATACGGGGCTTCCCGTATGGGCGGCGGATCTGTTGGCGAGCACGGGTCGCAGTTTCGACCCGGGGCGTGACAGATTAGAGTGGTATCAGAGCCTAGGATGTAGGTCATTGAGGACTTAGAAACCCTAGGCTTGTGGATAGACCCTAGGACGACTTACGTGAGAGCCATAATTTTTTTAGCGAGAGTCTTGATTGGGCTCCGACTCTCCCAGTGGATGGGATGAGTGATCGACATGTCTTCCTTCGGTGGCAACTATGTTGGCTGCAGACAACATAGTACTTTGGGAAGGGGGACATGCCTTTTTGACTTTCGCTAGATTGGGTCGAGTTTTGTTTGGGGTTCTGACTGTTCTTCTTTTTCTCCCCATGTGAGTGATGCCTCCGCGACGCACGATGTCGACGCGTTCGCAGCCCTCTTCCTCTGAGCCCGAGCAGGAGGACTCGGGGCAGGGACAGCAGAGAGAGGTTTTGGAGCTCCGTGCCCAGGTGGCACAGTTGTCTGAGGCGGTGCGGCGTCAGGAGGAGACATCTCAGCGCCAGGAGGAGGCTTCACAGCGCCAGGAGGAGGCTTCTCGGCGACAGGAGGAGGCCTTGGGTCGGATGATGCTTCTGTTAGAGCAGAGGGCGCAGCCAGTGGTTGTAGCACTCGAGAAATTCAAGTATGGTTGCGAGCGAGGAAGCAGATCTAAACCTTAGTGACTTGCATACCGGTGCGCGTATTGCACAGTTTACGGAGCACTATGTCTGCCTTTCGGATCCGAGTCTGATCTCGAAAATCTGAAATCACTAGTGCGACCGTCTCGTCGAACCGATTGAAAATGATATAAACTGATTTTCGATCCGACGGTTGGATTGTTCAGAAATCAGTGAAGAAGCTTGTGGGTGAAGGATCAAATGGCAACTAAGAGGGGGGGGTGAATTAGTTGAAAAATAAAAACTCAAGTAAATTAAATCTAAGATAAGAATTGCACAACCAAATAAAAGAAATAAAAGAAAGAGAAGCAAACTCAAATGACACAGATGATTTATCCTGGTTCGGCCTTTCCGCCTACTCCAGTCCGGTCCTACTCTCCTCGAGGCACCGCTTTAATCACTATCACTTGGCCTTTTAAACAGGGCAAGACCAAAGCCTCTTACAATCACACTTTACAATAACCTCTCAATAAACCTCACAATTACAAAATAATAATTCAACCTTAGAGTTTTTCTCGATATCAAGTTGTATATCAAACAACAACCAAACCCCCTTTAAATACACTAGCCATCACATCAAAAAATGGAATAGAAGCATGATTAAAGATAATTGATATTATTTTGAATTTCAACCATATTTGTAAATGTATTTGAATTAATTCCAACATTATTTTGAATATGTTCCACATTTGCAAACCTCATTTGACATGTTACTAAATTTGAAAAGATCATTTGAAATTATACCACAAATATAAAACCATTTTGAATTCATACCAAACTTATAAAAAATTATTTATACCATATTTCAAACTTTTTGAAAAATATACCATAATAAAATCACATTTGAATTTATACCATATATCAAACTTCTTTCATACCATATTAAAAATAATAGCTAATTTTAGCTTAAGCTCAAATCAAACCCATGTGATGGATTTGTCAAGACGATTCGGTTGACCGGCTCAAATCCGATGAAATAGCAAAGAAGTCCTTCAAAGCAAAAGTTGTGGCACTTGTATCCAATTTGGTACAATTTGATCTTGTCTAGACCATTGACAATTGAATTGATAATTTACCTTTGATCAAATCCGGTTCGGCTTACGTCATTTCAAATCCAATTAAAACCTGAAAATACTAAAAGCAAATCTAAAATTTATTTGTTATCATCAAAAATATTATTCGATAAAATCCAACAATCTCCCCCTTTTTGATGATGACAAATAATTTGAAAAGGTGATAAAAAAAAATAAATAAACTCCCCCTCAAAATAAGCCAAAAAAAAACATTCAAAAAGAAATAACTGAGGTAACCTTTTCTTCTCCCCCTATTTGGAATCATTCAAAAAGAAATTAAACATGAGAAGAGAAGAAAAAAAATTACATAAAAATCATATAATTTAAAAAACTAAATAGAGAAAAAATCCAACAATTATAATGTCTCAATATCTAACATTCCTATTTCTCTGCGAAAGTAATCAATTTTTTCAAAATTAAGTGGCTTTGTAAAAATATCGGCCAATTGCCGATCTGTTTCAACAAATTCTAAAAACACATTTTGTTTGTTTACATGATCTCGTAAAAAGTGATGCCTTAAATCAATATGTTTAGTTCTACCATGTTGAATAGGATTTTTAGAAATATTGATTGCACTAGTATTATCACATCGAATAGGAGTATTAAAATATTGAAATCCAAAATCTCTTAGAGTTTGTTGCATCCACAAAATTTGAGCACAACAACTTCCGGCAGCTATATATTCAGCTTCGGCCGTTGAAAGTGCTATAGAATTTTGCTTTTTGGATGACCAGGATACAAGCGAATGTCCTAAAAATTGACAAGATCCGCTTGTACTCTTTCGATCGACTTTACAACCTGCAAAGTCGGCATCGGTATAACCGATTAAATCAAAAGAGTCTATCCTAGGGTACCACAAACCTAGGGTTAAAGTACCCTTAATGTAGCGAATTATCCTTTTAACCGCAATTAAATGCGATTCTTTAGGATTCGCTTGAAAACGAGCACAAAGACAAACTGAAAACATAATATCGGGTCGACTAGCAGTTAAATATAATAAACTACCTATCATACCTCTGTACAACTTAGTGTCAACCGATTTGCCTGATTCGTCCTTGTCTAATTTTGTTGTTGTACACATCGGAGTGTTGGTAGGTTTTACATTGTCCATCCCGAATCGCTTAATGAGATCACGAGCATATTTTGTTTGACTTAGAAAAATTCCTTCATGCGTTTGTTTTATTTGAAGCCCAAGAAAATAGTTCAGCTCGCCAACCATACTCATTTCAAACTCATCCTGCATCATCTTAGAAAAGTCTTTGCACAAAACTTCATTAGTAGCACCAAAAATAATATCGTCCACATAAATTTGAACAATTAGAAAATCATCATTAAAATGTTTAATAAACAATGTGGTGTCAACTTTACCGATCCTAATTTTTTTGAAATTAAAAATGAGCTTAGTCTTTCATACCAAGCTCGTGGTGCTTGTTTTAAACCATAAAGTGCTTTAGAGAGTTTAAAAACATAATTTTGAAAAGTGTGATTTTCGAATCCGGGTGGTTGTTCAACATAAACCTCTTCATTAATATAGCCATTTAAAAAAGCACTCTTTACATCCATTTGAAATAATTTTATATTTTTAAAAGAAGCAAAGGCGAGTAAAATTCGAATAGCTTCAAGTCGTGCCACCGGTGCAAAAGTTTCGTCAAAATCTATTCCCTCTTGTTGGTTGAAACCTTGAGCCACTAATCTGGCTTTGTTTCGAACCACGACACCATCTTCATTTTTCTTGTTTCGAAAAACCCATTTCGTACCAATTACGGGATGGTCAACGGGTCTTTCTACAAGGGTCCAAACTTGGTTTCTTTCAAATTGATTCAATTCCTCTTGCATAGCAATGACCCAATTTTCATCATTGCATGCTTCATCGAGATTTTGAGGCTCAATTTGTGAAAGAAAAGCCAAGTTGTTGCAAATTTCTCTAACGGAGGCTCTAGTGTGTATACCATCTGATAAATCACCGATAATTTGATCAAGCGGATGAGAGGACTTATGCTTCCAATATTTTGGAATGACTTCACCATCTATAGATGGTTTTACACCTTCTTTAGATACGATTTCAGCACCATTTTGTGATGATTCATTATTTTTTGTGACAGATTGAATAAAAGTACTACTCATCATCTTTTTCAATTCATCGATTTCTTCATCACTGGAGTTCACTCCAACGTTAGATTCATTAAACATAATATGCATGCTCTCTTCTACTACTAAAGTGCGCCGATTATAAATACGGTATGCTTTACTAGTAGTTGAGTACCCTAGAAATATACCTTCATCAGATTTTGCATCAAATTTTCCCCGATAGTCCTTAGTATTAAAATAAAACACTTACAACCAAAAATGCGAAAATATGAAATTTTAGGAGATTTTTCATTCCAAAGCTCATAAGGAGTTTTGTCCAAAATAGATCGAACAGAAACACGATTTAAAATATAACAAGCTGTATTTACTGCTTCGGCCCAAAAATAAGTAGGTAAATATTTTCTAAAAGCATTGTACGGGCCATTTCTTGTAGGGTCCTATTTTTTCTCTCAACAACTCCATTTTGTTGAGGGGTTCTAGGAGCCGAAAATTCATGCTTAACACCATTCAAAGAACAAAATTCATCAAAATTTCGATTAGAAAAATTCACCACCATGATCGCTTCTAATTTTTGAAACTTTCAAATCTTTTTCATTTTGAACTCTTTTAATAAAAACTTTAAACGTTCAAAAGCTTCGTTTTTGTGTGACAAAAATAAAGTCCAAGTAAAACGAGTGAAATCATCAACGATCACGAAAGTATAATTTTTGCCACCTAACTAGTAACACTAATAGGACCAAATAAATCCATATGAAGAAGTTCTAATGGTCTATTAGTAGAAACAAAATTTTTAGGCTTAAAAGAGGACTTGACATGCTTTCCTCTAGCGCATGTGTCACAAAATCTATCTTTCGAGTAGTCAAGTTTAGGGAGACCCTTAACTAATTCTTTTCTCGAAAGTTTAGATACGACATCCATGCTTGCATGTCCTAGCCTCCGATGCCATAACCAAAAATCGTTATCCAAAACCGAAAAACAAATCTCTTTACTAGGAAAAATTTTGCTCAAAACGATTGTGTATACATTTCCAGTTCTACAACCTTTAAACATAATACAGTTTGAGTTAGAGTCAATTATGCTACAATGGGTTGACTCAAATTTAACAATCAATCCTTTGTCACATAGTTGACTAATACTCAACAAATTATGTTTAAGTCCTTCTACTAAATAAACATCATTAATTTTAAAACGATCGTTACCGATTGAGCCTTTTCCAATGATACTACCTTTGGAATTATTCCAAAAGTTATGTCCCCGCCCTCTTCATATTCAAGCGACGATAGGTTTGTTGGGTTGCCCGTCATGTGCCTTGAGCAGCCGCTGTCTAAGTACCATTTGTCGCTTGATTTTGTCGAGTGCAGGCATACCTACAAAAAAATCAAGTTAAAGAGGGTACCCAAGTGGATTTGGGTCCACTGGTGTTAGAACCTTTCACCACCCAAACTTGTCTAAGTTTAAATTTATTCTTAAATTGACATTGGGTTATATGATGCCCTATTTTATTACAATAGGTGCATAACACTTTTTTATCACCATTTGAATATTTTGCAAATGGATTAAAAATATTTTTCTTTTGACTAGACTTGTGTTGATATCCAAGTCCGGTCTTATCCAAATAGGATCTTTGATTGCCCAATATCATATTTAGAACTTTAGTGCTACCGACAAATCTTTCTAGAGTGTTTTCTTGATTCGATCAGTCTCTCTTTAAAGATTCATTTTCAGTCTTAAATAAAATAGATTCTTTATGATTTTCACAACTATTTTTGGTCTCAACTTGCTTCTTTAATAAACTTAACTCATTTTTTTAAAATTTTATTTTTAGATTGTAATAAGTTTGAATTTGAAATTAAAGATGTATTTTGTTTCTTTAAAGAAGCATATTTGGGGCCAAATTTTTGGAGATCATCATAAAGATCATAAAAAGCATCTAAGAGTTCATCGTAAGTTAGATCTTTTACCTCATCTTCAATGTTTGCCATAAAACAAAGATTCGAAGGTGCATCATCATATGTAAGGCTTAAGTTGGAGACCTCCTTATTTGATTCCTCATTGTCGGAGTCGCTGTCGTCACTCCAAGCGGCGGAGAAAGCTTTATTCTTCTTTTTCTCCTTTCGGGGAGACTTACTTTGATTTTGACAATCATAGCTCATGTGCCCGGTTTTGTTGCAATTGTAACATTTGACGTCCCTTTTAAAAAGTTTGATCTACCATTACCTTTGCCGGGCCACCTAGCTCCGTGTTTTCTTTGTATGATATTCTTTAATTTTCTTGTAAGAAATGAGATCTCGTCGTCAGTGGCATTGTCGGAGTCGCCTCCATCTCCCTCGTTAGAGTTGAGTGCTATATTTTTTGTTTTCAGGGTGAATGATGGAAGTAGAGGGCTCCGTCTTCAATCGCAACTCATAAGTCATAAGGGACCCTATGAGTTCCTCCAATGAAAATTTGTTGAGATCGCGCGCTTCTTGAATGGCAGCCAACTTTGGTTCCCAAGGCCCATTTTGAGGAAACTCCTGAGTATTTTTCTAACTAAATCTGCATCAGAAAAATCCTTTCCCAAAGCTTTTAATTTATTAGTAATATTGTAAATCTAGTGTACATATCAGTAATACTTTCATTTGGTTGTACACAAAACATTTCATAATCACGCGTAAGCATATTTATCTTAGACTCTTTTACTTGACTTGTTCCCTCGTGAACAACAGCTAATTTGTCCCAAACTTCTTTTGCAGTTTTGCACGTAGAAATTCGGTTGAACTCGTTGGATCGAGAGCACAATGAAGAGCATTCATCGCTCTAGAGTTCAAATTAAATTTAGCCTTGTCCTCTACCTTCCACATGCTAGTTGCTATGGTAGGCTGGTGTAGCCATTTTCTACAATATCCCAAAGATCAAATCTAGGGATTGTAGAAAAATTTCCATCCGCACCTTCCAATAGTTGTAGTTACTCCCGGTAAAGAAAGGAGGACGGGAGATGGATTGACCTTCAATGTTACCATGAAAAGTTGCCATCTCACGAGACAGTTAGTCTGCAACAGTGAGACCTGCGCTCTGATACCAAATGAAGGATCAAATGGCAACTAAGAGGGGGGGGTGAATTAGTTGAAAAATAAAAACTCAAGTAAATTAAATCTAAGATAAGAATTGCACAACCAAATAAAAGAAATAAAAGAAAGAGAAGCAAACTCAAATGACACAGATGATTTATCCTGGTTCGGCCTTTCCGCCTACTCCAGTCCGGTCCTACTCTCCTCGAGGCACCGCTTTAATCACTATCACTTGGCCTTTTAAACAGGGCAAGACCAAAGCCTCTTACAATCACACTTTACAATAACCTCTCAATAAACCTCACAATTACAAAATAATAATTCAACCTTAGAGTTTTTCTCGATATCAAGTTGTATATCAAACAACAACCAAACCCCCTTTAAAATACACTAGCCATCACATCAAAAATGGAATAGAAGCATGATTAAAGATAATTGATATTATTTGAATTTCAACCATATTTGTAAATGTATTTGAATTAATTCCAACATATTTTGAATATGTTCCACATTTGCAAACCTCATTTGACATGTTACTAAATTTGAAAAGATCATTTGAAATTATACCACAAATATAAAACCATTTGAATTCTACCAAACTTATAAAAAATTATTTATACCATATTTCAAACTTTTTGAAAATATACCATAATAAAATCACATTTGAATTTCTACATTATCAACTTCTTCATACCATATTAAAAATAATAGCTATTTTAGCTTAAGCTCAAATCAAACCCATGTGATGGATTTGTCAAGACGATTCGGTTGACCGGCTCAAATCCGATGATAGCAAAGAAGTCCTTCAAAGCAAAAGTTGGGCACTTGTATCCAATTGGGTAAATTTGATCTTGTCTAGACCATTGACAATTGAATTGATAATTTACCTTTTCTCAAATCCGGTTCGGCTTACGTCATTTCAAATCCAATTAAACCTGAAATACTAAAAGCAAATCTAAAATTTATTTGTTATCATCAAAAATATTTAGATAAAATCCAACAGTGGGGTCCACGACTTAAGTCGTGAATAGTAACCTCCTGATTTATTCCCACCGAGCGAACGGTAGCCGATTCACTGTCTGGAGTCGAATCTAGCGATTCGGGTAGTCGATTTGAATGGCACCGCCGTTCTGAGCACAATGGCACTAACGGAATTCGCGTTAGTGATCCGGGTGCATCGAAGTGCGTGCGTCATACTGCAACTTACAGAACTTTATGGCCCGAGATTTTATTCGAGCGCTGAATCAGCAGAGCAAATACGCTACTCGATAGGTTTCGACGAGCGGACATCGTGGCGAAGTCGGTTTCGCAATTTGACGAACCGTTCGTCTCAAAATGCGTGAAATACGCCAGAAAAGCGGGTATTTTCGCATTATCTTAATATTTATGTGTCCAAATGCAATGAGGTTATTTGGAGAAGACTACTATGCATAATGACCTACAGCTATGGACTGAAATGTAAAGATCAAGGTTTAGCGGGACTAATTTGCAAAACATCGCAAGTTTAGTTAAAATAACTACCTCGAGTGGGAACCCCTTGTAACCGCAACCAGGCCACGTTTTCCACTCCCCTCTGCAACGATCCTTGCCACGAACCCGCCCCGGAACGGCCCTCTTCTTTGGGAGGCTCGTAGGAAGGTGAGGAGAAGGATTGGTATAAAAGCAAAGTGGAGGAGGGGGCACACAGGGAGTTTTCTTGCAACCCGACCTCCATCAAGGCTTCTCCTTCTTCCTCTGCATCTCCCCGTGAGCCGCACCATCAGCCGCCGGCCGGGATCGCGAAAAGCAAGATCCTCGCCGGATTTTGGGTTGTGGAGTAAGGGTTTGCACCAAGGGTGGCACAGGGTTCTCTTCCAAGCACCAGAGGACCTCTGCACCTGCAGAAGACTAGCCAAGTGATCCGGAAACCTAACCGTGGCCGCCACGCGCGCTGGGGAGCAAAACCGGCGTCATCCACCTTCTCCACTCCCGTCGAATGTGAAACTTCTTCAACCTTTTTTTTTGGCCCGAGACCCAGGGCAGTGTCTAAATTAGGTTCTTGCAGTCTTTCCTGCAAGGTACCCGAACTCCATGCACGGCCGTCTTTGCCGGCTGTGAGGTTGCACCCGCCGGAAAGGTGGTTTTGCTCGCCGGCGCCACCGTAGCCGCATCCACGCGGCTCGGGTCTTGAACCAAACTGGGTGGCAAAGTCTTCTGTTGATTCTAATGAACACTGCCTGAGTTTCATTGCTTTTGGCTTAGTGTGCATGTCGCGACCTAAGCCC
>CM055063.1:18350115-18422933 GCA_029204045.2 Tillandsia leiboldiana | reverse complement strand
TCGAGTGGTCGCAGGTGTGATTTCATCACAGTAGTCGGAGTAGAGCATGTTGCATTCCTGCATGGGACTAGAGGCAGATTTGTTACCACCTGCACGAGGTATGGTTCCTGCTAGTGTGTGCATGTGGAGGAGGTTGTGGATCATGTCCAATGCAGTTGAGGTCGCGAGTTGTACCGGCTGACTTATTGGTAATTGTGGCAGTCGGTGTTTTGACCATGTGCTTGAGATTGATTGGCACAATGCCACAGAATGTTTTAACTGAAGAGAGAGAGGACATCGATTTTCTGCGAGGCAGACAAGAGGAAGCTTGCTTGTTGAGATATTAGAGCACACAGGTTATAGCGACAGTGTGAGAGGTGCTTTTGGCGGCACCGGGATTCAAGATATCTCTGTTGCCCACGAGATCCCGGGTGTGATTTCACCTGTGCTGTTGTGATGCCGCCGGTTAGGGAGATAGAGAATGCGTTTTGACGTGGTTCGGGGAACCGCGCCACCCTCGACAGCACCTCATTGGACGTCCTGTAGAGCAGCTGAGAGAGCTAATGGCGCAGTTGCAGGATCTGATGGATCGAGGGGTTGTTTGACCTAGTGCCAGCCATTGATATATGGTGTGATGCCACGCCGTTGATACACGGTGGTGATGCCACGTCGTTGATACACGACTGTGAGGGTTCTTTTATGGTTCGAGTTAGACAGGTCGGGTGGTATCTAGGACCTTTTGATGAGTCATACTCCGGCAGTTATAGTAGGGTGTTGTAGTGTACCGGTTTTTGGGTTGAGCTTTCTGACTCCACCAACGAGCTTTCTGACTGAGGAAAGGCGTGAGCGCGTGTATTTTCGATTTACAGCGGTGTTCGGGTGGTTCCGGGCGGCGGCGGAGGTGCCGGGGTCGAAATGCTGCTGTGAGGGTGAGGCCTGGCAGTGAAGTGGGTGGAGCTAATTAAGGGGATTGGAAGGTAGAAATTAATTAACTCCTTTAATTAATTTCTTCTTACACCTTAATTAGCTTTGGTGCTTGTATTTAATTAGCAGCCACCACCCCTTTGCCACCTCACTTTTCTTTTTCCATAAAGCAAGGCAGCAGCTTCAGCTTTGGGGTTTGGTCTGGAGAGCAGAGGAAAAAGGAAGGAAGAAGAAGGGAAGAGAAGGAGAGGTGTTCTTGTGCCGTTTTCGTCGCCGCAAGGGCGTGGAGCCGAGCGTGGGCGCGGCGAGCCTCGTGGAGGTGTGTTTTAATTATTTAATCATTTTATTTTTTGAATCGTGGGTTTTGGGCTCTCTCCTTGTCTTTCTTTTCTTTCTTTTTGCTGCTGGCGGCGTGGGACTTGTTGTCCGGTTCGTGGCAGCGAGAGGCGTGGGAGGCGGGCCGCTGCGTGGTCGGGTTGGGGCGATGTTCGCAGCTGCCGCCGCTGCGCGGGCGCGCATGAGCGCCGCGCGCAGCTGGCGCCCTGCTGCTGTTATTTTGCAGCAGAGCGCCAGGCCACCTGCAGCCTCGCCCTGGTGCCCCGCTAGGGCAGGCGCGCGCAGCGGGCTGCGCGCAGGCCGCGCAGCGCGCGGGCCGCGCGCGGCACTGCGGGGCGCGCGCAGTGCCGCGGGCACTGCGCGGGCCGCGCGCGGCACTGCTGTGCGCGCGCAGTGCCGCGGGCACTGCGCGGACCGCGCGCAGTGCCGCGGGCCGCCGCGCGGACTGCGGTGCGCGCGCGCAGTGCCGCGGGCACTGCGCGGACCGCGCGCAGTGCCGCGGGCCCCGCACGGGCCGCGCGCGGCACTGCGGTGCGGGCGCAGTGCCGCGGGCACTGCGCGGTCTGTGGGCGGTGCCGCGGCCGCTGCGGGCCAGGCGGGCGGCCAAGGGCCGCGCGGGCTTGCAGGCGCGCGCTTGGCGCGCGGGCCTGCAAGGCCCCGCGCGGGCGGCCATGGCCACGGGGTGGCCTTGTGCCGCGCGGGCTTGCAGGCCGCGCGGCCCTGCAAGGCGCCGCGCGGGCGGCTTTGTGCCGCGGCGGGCTTGCAGGCCGCGCGCTAGGCGCGCGGGCCTGCAAGGCGCCGCACGGGCGGCCTTTGTGCCGTGCGGCCGCGAGCGGCGCTGTTGCCGCGCGGGCTGCGGCCCGCAACGCGCCGCGGCGTGGGTGCGATGGGTTTTCCGCGCCACACGCGGCGTTCTCGTCGCCGGATGAGGTTTTTGTCGCCTTGTGGGCGTAGTCTTCGACCGCGGCTTTTCTGATCCCTGTTTCCACCTTTTTCGCAGTGTGCCTCCGTGTCAGCTTGGCTACGTGATTGGTGGTGAGCGCTGTGCCGCGAGGAGTTGTGAGATCGCGCCGAGACCTTCGTTGGGCGCGCGGCTTTTGCGGGTTCTTCACAGGTGGGTTGGTTTCTCCCGAAAGGATACGGGATGCCCATTTTCTTTCCAAGCGCAAAGGTATGGTGACCTGGTGCTATCAGGCAAGTGCGGGTCGGCCGCGCAGATCGCGGGTTATGGTTCCGACTGGGACACGTGTTATGCTAATTGGTGTTCGCTCTGGATTTCACAGCTGTATTCGAAGCCCCTGGCCGTGTTACCGGGAGGGCGTCTACCCTGGTCGAGTTACCAGGAAGGTATTTTCCCCGGCCGAGTTACCGGGAGGGCAATTTCCCTGGCCGAGTCACCAGGAGGGTACCTTTCCCCGGCCGAGTTACCGGGAGGACTTTATCCCTGGCTGAGTTACCAGGAGAGCACTTCCCTGGCCGAGACACCAGTGGAAGTTCGCCCCTGGCCGAGTTACCGGGTGGCTGCGGGGAATGACATGTGCGGGTGGTCATTTCATATTATGCTAGATGTCATTTAGTACAGCATTGCATTGAGGCATATAGTGATAGATTTACTTACAGCTTTCATTTCAGTATTATCTATCTATCTATCTATCTGTTTTTGCCTCCAGTGGACTTGGTGGGCTACCGAGGATAGGACATCGGTACCCACTGAGATCTGACTTTTCAGTTGATCTCACACCCGCCGTGTGTGACAGGTGTTTCTGAGGCGGCCGTTCCAGGGCCGGCACGTGCGGAGTCTTCAGACCGCGGCAAGGGCTTGGCCGACTAGTGCCTCCTGGGTCTGTAGAGTCACAGGTAGATCTACTCGGGTATTTTTGGTTTCCCACTTTTGTATTTGATAGTGGTGGTGTACCCCATTTTGGGAGGTAGTGGATGTTGTACCTGGATTATGTACTTAGTGACTCTTGTATGCAGTTTACTTTCTTCAGTGTTGCATCTCTTGTGCTCTGATACTTGTATGGCTAGATCCCTTGTTCCAGGTTAGATGCTTCGTCTGTGCGGCAGTTTCCGCACAGATGGCGGGTCTGTTGGCGAGCCCGGGGCGCAGGCTCGACCCCCGGGGCGTGACAGATTAGGTGGATCAGAGCCTAGGTGTTTAGATCTTTGGGGACTTAGGGACCCTAGGCTTTTGGTTGGACAGTTGAGTGACTGTCGAGAGAATGTGTGGTTAGCGAGAGTTTGGTTGTGTTGTGACTCCCCGGGATTTCGGGCGAGTGACTTTACATGTTAGCCCTCTAAAGTAGTTCTGTTGGCTGCAGACAACACAACACTTTAGAGTTGGAAACATGTTTTAGACTTTCGCTGCTTTGGGTTGTGAGGTTTTGGTTCTCTGACACCCTGTTTTCCCTGTTACAGTTGCCTGAGATGCCTCCTAGACGTCGTGCGACGACGAGGGCGCACTCCGCGTCGGAGGACAGGCCCGAGCAGGAGGAGGCTGCACAGGGTGAGGTTCATGAGCTGCGGGCCCAAGTGGCCCAGATGTCTGCGGCGTTGCGGCGCCAGGAGGAGGCTGCCAAACGCCAGGAGGAAAATTTGGAGCGGATGATGAGGTTACTTGAGCAGAGGACATCTGCGGCACCGCCAGCGGCGACTTCGTCGACCTTATCTCAGATCGCCCCATTGACAGAGTCGGAGCAGAGGGAGCTCACGGATCGTTTAGCTTATGTCAGCCAGTTCCGTCCTCCGCATTTCGCCGGGCAGAGTTCTGAGCCACGGGAAGTAGAAAACTGGATTTCAGCAATAGAGAAGTTATTCGAGAACCTATTTATTAAGGAAAAGCATCAAGTGTATTTGGCTACACACTTCCTGGAGGGTGACGCAGAGACTTGGTGGCGCCGTGTCCGCCCCCCGGGACCACCAGGAGCTCAGGTGGTGTCTTGGCAGGAGTTCCGCGCTTTGCTACTCGGGGCCTATTTCCCCGACAGCGCAAAGCAGAAGCTTGAGGGGGATCTCCGTCGACTGTAGCAGGGTAGCCGACCCCTTCCGGACTACATTCGAGAGTTCCAGCGCCTATTGAGCAGCGTGCCGCATGTTGCCCCTGATGAGGCCCAGAGAGTGGACCTGTTCGAGCGAGGGTTGCACCCGGATATTTATCACCTGGTTCATTCACACCGATCGTTGACTCTGGACGCAGCCATGGAGCGTGCACGGTGGGTCTCTCGAGGGCGGGTGATCATGGCAGAGAGGGGCGGGGCGCCGTGGACCTAGTTCCGGGGAGAAGCGCCCCGCACCGCAGGATTCTGGACAGACGAGCAGACCGCGGCCCCCGAGGCCGCCTCAGATCCCGCCTCGAGGCCGCGGGACCCAGAGGAGACAGAGATCGGGAGGCTCCCGGCCCCTTAGGCAGCAGCAGCAGCAGCAGAGCCGCACTGACAGTTGTGTGATTTGCGGCGGACCCCACGCCCCCCAGCAGTGTGATCAGCGGCAGGGCCGATGTTACCGGTGTGGGCAGGCAGGGCACAGATCGTGGTCTTGTCCTAGAGCGGGGTCATCAGCAGCGTCGGCAGCTTCGGTTCCTCCTCCACCGCCCTTTCTGACGGGCGGATCCTCGACAGGTTTTGGCCAGGGGGATAGGGCCGCTTCGTCGCGGCAGTCGGACAGACGACCACCCCCGAGCGGCAGGGTGTACTCCGCACAGGTCGATGATGAGGAGGCAGCGGGCCACGTGGTGGCAGGTATTATCCTTATCTCCTCTACTCGCACTAGAGCTTTATTTGATACCGGAGCATCTCATTCATTCATCAGTAGGACATTTGCATTCATGCATGGGCTAGAGATAGAACCGTTGTCTTGTGCTCGTGAGGTTCAGGTACCCGATCATGTTCTACACGTTGATGAGTGTTGTTGGTCCTGCCCTGTGCAGTTAGGGCCTTGGATTTTACCTGTAGATCTTTTGGTCCTTCGCCAGCTTCAGGATTTCGACGTAGTTTTGGGGATGGATTGGTTGACTCGGTATTACGCTGCTATTGATTGTCGAGAGAGGACTGTGACCCTCAGGGAGCCGGATCAGGAGGAGTATGTTTTCAGAGGTTGTCAGAGTACGCTGTTTGCAGTGACGATCTCTTCTGCTAGAGCCCGACAGCTGATGAGTCGTGGTTGTGTTGCCTTCTTAGCTACTGTTGTAGAGGCGCCTACGGCGATGCCTGGACTCGAGGACATTCCTATCGTCCGAGAGTATCCAGATGTGTTCCCTCCAGAGCTATCGTCTATGCCGCCGGATCGAGAGATTGAGTTTGTGATTGACGTGGTTCCTGGAACCACGCCAATCTCTAAGGCACCCTACAGAATGGCACCAGCAGAATTGAGAGAGTTAAAGGCTCAGCTTCAGGATCTCTTGGATCGCGGGTTTGTTCGCCCCAGTGTTTCTCCTTGGGGAGCCCCGATTCTTTTTGTGAAGAAAAAGGACGGGTCACTTAGGCTTTGTGTGGACTACAGAGAATTGAATAAAGTGACCGTCAAGAACAAGTATCCACCTCCTCGGATTGATGATTTATTTGATCAGCTTCAGGGAGCCACGGTTTTCTCGAAGGTAGATTTGCAGTCCGGTTACCACCAGCTGAGGGTGAGGGCCGAGGATGTGTCCAAGACGGCGTTTAGGTCTCGGTATGGGCATTACGAGTTTACAGTGCTACCTTTTGGTTTGACGAATGCCCCGGCTGCGTTCATGGATCTGATGAACCGAGTCTTTCAGCCGTACTTGGACCGTTTTGTGGTGGTTTTCATTGATGACATCCTGATTTACTCCCGTAGCGACTTTGAGCACGAGGAGCACTTGAGGTTAGTGCTGCAGCTTCTGAGGGAGAAGAAGCTGTATGCGAAGTTAAAGAAGTGCGCCTTTTGGCTTCGGGAGGTTTCTTTTCTAGGCCACATTGTCTCAGCCGCAGGAGTGGCAGTGGACCCGGCGAATATTGTTTCAGTTCGGGATTGGCCTAGACCTACGACGGTGACGGAGATTAGGAGCTTCTTGGGCCTTGCGGGCTACTACCGTCGTTTTGTTGAGGGCTTTGCGAAGCTCTCGACCCCCCTCACTAGATTGACCAAGAAGGGGGAAAAATTTGTATGGACAGAGCAATGCCAACAAAGCTTCGAGGAGTTGAAGCAGAGATTGATTTCAGCGCCAGTGCTTGCACTACCAGTCATGGGAGAGGGGTTCGTGATTTTCAGTGATGCCTCCCACAGCGGCCTTGGATGCGTATTGATGCAGCATGGTAGGGTAATTGCTTATGCTTCCCGTCAGTTAAAGGATTATGAAAGAAATTACCCTACGCATGACCTGGAGCTAGCTGCGGTTGTTTATGCCTTGAAGCTCTGGCGGCACTATTTGTATGGCGAGCGCTGTGAGATCTTCACCGATCATCAGAGTTTGAAATACCTGTTCACCCAGAAAGAACTCAACCTAAGGCAGCGCCGATGGCTTGAGCTGTTAAAGGATTACGACTTGAGCATTCTCTATCATCCCGGCAAGGCTAACGTGGTCGCGGATGCTTTGAGCCGGCGAACAGGGCAGACCTTGAGTATGCTTATTACCCAGCAGAGACCACTGAGAGAGCAGCTGAGGAGTTTGGATATAGAGGTTGTGACCCCGGGGGTTTCTGCAAGACTTATGACTATGGTCTTGCAGCCCACTCTATTGGACAGGATTAGGGAGAAGCAGAGTGGGGACCCCTATCTTCTGAGGATTCGAGACCAGATGCAGCTTGGACAGAGCAGGGACTTTTCGGTGGATGTTGCGGGAGTACTTAGGTACAGGGACCGTATTTGTGTGCCGGCGGATTTGGATATTAGAGAGCTGATCCTGAGAGAGGCTCACTATACACCTTACACCCTCCATCCTGGGGGAACTAAGATGTATAGGGATTTGAAAGCTCAGTTTTGGTGGCAGGGCATGAAGAGGGATATTGGTAGGTTTGTGGCCCGCTGTTTAACTTGCCAACAGGTTAAGACGGAACACCAGGTTTCCGCTGGCAAGTTACAAAGCCTACCAATTCCTGAATGGAAATGGGATTGTGTCACCATGGATTTTATTGTGGGTCTGCCGAGGACTCAGAGAGGAGCCGATGCGATTTGGGTAATCGTTGATCGGTTGACTAAATCAGCTCACTTCCTGCCGATTGAGTCAGGTTGGGCCTTGGAGAGTTTAGCACGCTTGTACCTTGACGAGATCGTGAGGCTTCATGGAGTGCCAGCTTCTATCGTGTCAGACAGGGACCCCAGGTTTACCTCTCAGTTTTGGAGGAGCTTGCAGACGGCCTTGGGGACCCAGCTTCAGTTCAGCACCGCCTTCCACCCACAGACCGACGGACAGTCTGAACGGACTATTCAGACTCTGGAGGACATGTTGAGAGCTTGTGTCCTGAGCTTTAGCGGTAGTTGGGATCGACATTTGAGGTTAGCAGAGTTTGCCTACAACAATAGCTTCCAGGCGAGTATCCAGATGGCACCCTTTGAAGCATTGTATGGTAGGAAATGTCGATCGCCTCTTTGTTGGAGTGACGTGGGTGAAAGGAAAACTTTGGGGCCAGATTTTCTTTTGGACGCCGAGGATAAAGTCAAGGTTATTCGACGCCACTTGGTCACTGCTCAGAGCCGGCAGAAGAGCTACACCGATAAGAGGCGGCGAGACTTGGAGTTCCGGGTAGGGGATCATGTGTTTCTGAAAGTCTCGCCGTCTCGAGGGATTCGACGCTTTGGGGTGCGCGGGAAGCTGAGCCCGCGTTTTATTGGACCATTTGAGGTTTTGGAGCGTATCGGACCTGTTGCCTATCGGGTTGCCCTACCGCCGCGTCTAGCCGGTACTCATGATGTCTTCCATGTATCCGTCTTGAGGAGGTATGTCTATGATCCCTCTCACATTGTGGACTTCCCTTCCTTGGAGCTGGACGAGGAGCTGCACTTCCGAGAGCGCCCGATTCGAATTCTTGCTCGTGAGACGAGAGAATTGCAGAATCGGGTTATACCTTATGTGAAGGTATTGTGGAGCCACCATGATGAGAGAGAGGCTACTTGGGAGCCCGAGGATGAGCTGAGGACTACCTACCCGCACTTATTTGAGACCCCCACGTGATGTTGGAGCTTTTTGGGTTTCGAGGACGAAACCATTTGAAGGGGGGGAGAGTGTAGTGTACCGGTTTTTGGGTTGAGCTTTCTGACTCCACCAACGAGCTTTCTGACTGAGGAAAGGCGTGAGCGCGTGTATTTTCGATTTACAGCGGTGTTCGGGTGGTTCCGGGCGGCGGCGGAGGTGCCGGGGTCGAAAATGCTGCTGTGAGGGTGAGGCCTGGCAGTGAAGTGGGTGGAGCTAATTAAGGGGATTGGAAGGTAGAAATTAATTAACTCCTTTAATTAATTTCTTCTTACACCTTAATTAGCTTTGGTGCTTGTATTTAATTAGCAGCCACCACCCCTTTGCCACCTCACTTTTCTTTTTCCATAAAGCAAGGCAGCAGCTTCAGCTTTGGGGTTTGGTCTGAAGCAGAGGAAAAAGGAAGGAAGGAAGAAGGGAAGAGAAGGAGAGGTGTTCTTGTGCCGTTTTCGTCGCCGCAAGGGCGTGGAGCCGAGCGTGGGCGCGGCGAGCCTCGTGGAGGTGTGTTTTAATTATTTAATCATTTTATTTTTTGAATCATGGGTTTTGGGCTCTCTCCTTGTCTTTTCTTTTCTTTCTTTTTGCTGCTGGCGGCGTGGGACTTGTTGTCCGGTTCGTGGCAGCGAGAGGCGTGGGAGGCGGGCCGCTGCGTGGTCGGGTTGGGGCGATGTTCGCAGCTGCCGCGCATGAGCGCCGCGCGCAGCTGGCGCCCTGCTGCTGTTATTTTGCAGCAGAGCGCCAGGCCACCTGCAGCCTCGCCCTGGGTGCCCCGCTAGGGCAGGCGCGCGCAGCGGGCTGCGCGCAGGCCGCGCAGCGTCGCGGGCCGCGCGCGGCACTGCGGGGCGCGCGCAGTGCCACGGGCACTGCGCGGGCCGCGCGCGGCACTGCTGTGCGCGCGCAGTGCCGCGGGCACTGCGCGGACCGCGCGCAGTGCCGCGGGCTGCGCGCGGGACTGCGGTGCGCGCGAAGTGCCGCGGGCACTGCGCGGACCGCGCGCAGTGCCGCGGGCCCCGCACGGGCCGCGCGCGGCACTGCGGTGCGGGCGCAGTGCCGCGGGCACTGCGCGGTCTGTGGGCGGTGCCGCGGGCCCGCTGCGGGCCAGGCGGGCGGCCAAGGGCCGCGCGGGCTTGCAGGCCGCGCGCTTGGCGCGCGGGCCTGCAAGGCCCCGCGCGGGCGGCCATGGGCCACGCGGGTGGCCTTGTGCCGCGCGGGCTTGCAGGCCGCGCGGCCCTGCAAGGCTCCGCGCGGGCGGCTTTGTGCCGCGGCGGGCTTGCAGGCCGCGCGCTAGGCGCGCAGTCCTGCAAGGCGCCGCACGGGCGGCCTTTGTGCCGTGCGGCCGCGAGCGGCGCTGTTGCCGCGCGGGCTGCGGCCCGGCAACGCGCCGCGGCGTGGGTGCGATGGGTTTTCCGCGCCACACGCGGCGTTCTCGTCGCCGGATGAGGTTTTTGTCGCCTTATGGGCGTAGTCTTCGACCGCGGCTTTTCTGATCCCTGTTTCCACCTTTTTCGCAGTGTGCCTCCGTGTCAGCTTGGCTACGTGATTGGTGGTGAGCGCTGTGCCGCGAGGAGTTGTGAGATCGCGCCGAGACATTCGTTGGGCGCGCGGCTTTTGCGGGTTCTTCACAGGTGGGGTGGTTTCTCCCGAAAGGATACGGGATGCCCATTTTCTTTCCAAGCGCAAAGGTATGGTGACCTGGTGCTATCAGGCAAGTGCGGGTCGGCCGCGCAGATCGCGGGTTATGGTTCCGACTGGGACACGTGTTATGCTAATTGGTGTTCGCTCTGGATTTCACAGCTGTATTCGAAGCCCCTGGCCGTGTTACCGGGAGGGCGTCTACCCTGGTCGAGTTACCAGGAAGGTATTTTCCCCGGCCGAGTTACCGGGAGGGCAATTTCCCTGGCCGAGTCACCAGGAGGGTACCTTTCCCCGGCCGAGTTACCGGGAGGACTTTATCCCTGGCTGAGTTACCAGGAGAGCACTTCCCTGGCCGAGACACCAGTGGAAGTTCGCCCCTGGCCGAGTTACCGGGTGGCTGCGGGGGAATGACATGTGCGGGTGGTCATTTCATATTATGCTAGATGTCATTTAGTACAGCATTGCATTGAGGCATATAGTGATAGATTTACTTACAGCTTTCATTTCAGTATTATCTATCTATCTATCTATCTGTTTTTGCCTCCAGTGGACTTGGTGGGCTACCGAGGATAGGACATCGGTACCCACTGAGATCTGACTTTTCAGTTGATCTCACACCCGCCGTGTGTGACAGGTGTTTCTGAGGCGGCCGTTCCAGGGCCGGCACGTGCGGAGTCTTCAGACCGCGGCAAGGGCTTGGCCGACTAGTGCCTCCTGGGTCTGTAGAGTCACAGGTAGATCTACTCGGGTATTTTTGGTTTCCCACTTTTGTATTTGATAGTGGTGGTGTACCCCATTTTGGGAGGTAGTGGATGTTGTACCTGGATTATGTACTTAGTGACTCTTGTATGCAGTTTACTTTCTTCAGTGTTGCATCTCTTGTGCTCTGATACTTGTTTGGCTAGATCCCTTTTTACAGGTTAGATGCTTCGTCTGTGCGGTAGTTTCCGCACAGACGGCGGGTCTGTTGGCGAGCCCGGGGCGCAGGCTCGACCCCCGGGGCGTGACATGGTGCGAGTACCTACTTGGAATCTGACAGCCGAGGATCTTGCCTAGATGGCGTTCAGGACACGGTAGGGCATCTTGAGCTCACAGTGAGGCCAAGTGGATTTATTAATGCCCTGCCACTCTTATGATTTGAGGAATTGTACTCCAGCTGTACTTGATTGGATTGGTAACCAGATCCTCTAGGGATATTTGGATTTACTCCCAGAGCGACTTGGAGCACGAGGAGTACTTGTGGATGTGCTACAATGCTTGGGTGAAAGAAGCTGTATGCCAAGTTATTGAGATACAAGTTTTAGCTTCAGAAGCATACATTCTTGGGTCACATTGTGTTAGCCGTAGGGGCGGCGGTGGAAATCCGGCCAATATGGATACTATTTGGGAATTGGCCGAGGTCGACGATTATGGTCAAGGTAGGGGCTTCTTGGACTGGGCAGTGCCAGGAGAGCTTGGCAATCGGATGATGAGACTGATACCAGCGCCAATGCTAGCATTTCCAGTGTTGGGAGAGAGATCTGCGAGTTTTAGTGATGCCTCCCATAGTGACTGTGGAATTACCGTTGGGTTATTAGTGAGCATTCTGGATTACCCCGACAGGGCCACTGTGATGGAAGATACCTGGAACAGGAGAGCTGGCTGGGGTTGAGTTTGATGATTCCACAGCTGGCGCTGTGTGGACTGTTGAGGTAAACATGGCATGTGGCTGTGTCCCTGAGGGTTCCTTTGAATGATAGTGTGGGTACGCTTCGGATTGCCTTGGTTGAGTTGACACAGGTTGTGGTTTGGTGCGTGTTTCGCTGGCGGTTATCTTGTTTCCCCCAACTTTTGATGGAACCCCTATTGTGTTTCATGTCTCAGCTCAGGAAGGTTATGTTTTTGGATCCCTCGCCCGTGATTAACTCGCCCCATTTGAGATCTAGGAATGTTTGGAGTACGAGGGATGCCCGTTGCGAATTCTGGCTTATGAGATTAGAGGTTGCGCAATCGGGCTATGTCGTACTGGTTGTCGCTGTTGTTGTTGTTGAGGAGTGATCACGGGTAGTGAGTAGCGACTTAGAGCTAGAGACAGTGATGATGAGTACTTACCCTTGGTGTTTGTGACTCTTGGTGGAGTTGAGCTAGTTTCGAGGTCGAAACTTCCTTTAGTGGGGGAGGATGTGAGGACCTGGATCCCCACGACGAGATTACTGGTTGACCAGCAGCTCCTGGAGGCCTATGTGGCGTGTCGGTCGCGTTTGTGCACCAATTGGACACTAGTGATGGACCCAGTGTGTTTAATGGATCACGAGAGTAGTCAGATGACCCCGTCGAATGTTTAGAAGTGGTTTCGCGCGCAATGGATATTAAATTTGGGCTCAGCGCGAAGTTTGGACAAAAGAACACCTTTGCGGATGCCTTCGGCAATTTTTAGAGTTGGAATTTGGCAAAACGGACAGCGGATTCGGATTCATCGCGCGAAAACGTTGAAAATGGACTACTTGCTTGTATTTTTCGGAGCCCGAATGACCCGGCATGGATTTCGATGCAAGGGGTCACTGTTTCGGCGGCTGGGGCAGCGACGGTGACGGCGGCGCAGGCTCGGGCAGGCGCAGGCGCGGCGGCGGGCAGGCGCGCGGGTAGGCGCGCGGTCCACGGGCCGGTGTGCACCGGAGGGCGGACACGTGGCGGGTTTTGATAGGCCGGTGCCGTGGACCTGGTTTACGGAGCATGTGGGGGACCGCCTCGGGAAGCGTGCCTGGCAGAGGCGCAGACCTGCGCGAGGAAAGCGCGCGGGCCCTGGCGCGGCGTCAGCGGGGGTAGGCGACGCGACGACTCGCTGCTGCCGTGCATCAGCGCGGGGCGCGGGTGCGGTCCACGTGGCGGCCGCCGATTGGCTGCCGCCGGTCGGTGGTCGCGGTGCACGGGTCCATGGACACGTGTCGCTCCCCGGTTGGCCGAACGCGGAAGACGTGGCGCCTTGCTGGCGCGGCGTGGACGCGTGGACCGCGGGGCTGGTTACCGTAGCAACCCGAAAACCAGTTTCGGGCGCCCGGAAGTTGCGCCCGAATGTGGGATTTCGGCCTTTAAAGGCCCGAATCGCCCCATTTCTTCACTTTTCTCCTTTCTGCTCGCAAAGAGAGGCTAAGGGGAGGGAGAGGGTGATTCGTGGGGGGAGTTTCGTTGGTGCGCGAGTGCGCCGTTGACCCCTGGAGCGCACAAGGTATTCCAAGGAGCCGGATTGACGCGTTGGACGGCGCGACGGGTCGAGGTAGGTCCCGTTTGTTGTTTTGCGGTATTTTTGGCACAGTTTTGAGTTTTCCCTTTTGGATTTTGGATTTGACCCCACGCCCCCATGCGTGTTAGGGATCGTGTTTTACTGTGCCGTTTTACTGCGCGGACTGTTGCTGGCATTTTGGACGCGCCTCGTTTTGCGTGCAACCTTAGGAGAGGCATGCTCCGTTTTGCATGCAGATTCGAGGTACGTGCATCGTTTTGCGTGCAGGTCGTGTTGGCGTGCACTATTTTGCGTGCGGGTTTTAGATGACGTGCACCATTTTGCGTGCAGGTGTGGTGGCCGCGCATTGTTTTGCGCGCGGACTCGTAAAGTGTGCACCGTTTTGCGTGCAACTTGTTGTACGAACTCGGATTGAGGCGTGCCTTTATACTTTTTGCATCCACGTGTCGCAAGGATTACCGTCGTGTTTTCGGGGAATTTTCTGAGATTCGCCCGAAGGTATACTTCTTTCCCCTTTACTATGCAGAGTATTACAGTTGTGAATGTTGTAGACTTTCGCGCTCACTGCGTAGTGGAATTTGTAACTTGGCCTCCGGGACTCGGATTTTGACGTGCAGGTACTCATTTCGAAGGTCTCGACGCGACTATCGCGACAGTATTTTTGATGGATTTTTCAGAGTCCGTTCTGCAGGTGAAAATTGCACATCTTCGGGGCGGGTTTCAGCAGATGGTGTATACTTGGATATTTTAGCATTAAGTGTAACTTTGGACCTTTTGTTGTACCCAGGAGGGTTCGCGAGTGTTTTTGGAATACTGCTAGGAGCCGAGGTTTGCGCGACATGTACCGTGGATACGGGTTCAGCGTATTGTGCATGCAAGTGGCCACGCTCTTCACCGACCCCAGGTTTGCCTTGGATTGAGCACTTCAGGTGGGTAAGCTTAATATTGATAAGATTGTTATGTTATGGTGAATGTAAGTGCACTTGTGGGGATGTCAACCCTCTACGACTAATAGCAGGCATATTTCATGTACAACCGATATGAGCGAGAGGTAAGCAAGGAATGGCCTACTTGGGTGAGATTGGTATACGATAGTAGGAATACTTTAGCATGCTTTGCTAATATATGTTTCGCCCACTTTTATCGTTTCTGAGGACAAAAGCATGCTTGTATGGACATATAGTTAGACCATCTTTTACTGCTGCACTACTTTTGGAACTTGACTTAGGAGAAACCATATTATCCTTTTCTCCTTCTTTGTTAGTCAGGCGGCCTGTGTTGCTCGGGTACGAGCAGGGGTCTGGGGTAGTGTAGCCGGGACATTGGTGTCAGGGACGGGTTGTGTTGGATTGCGGTTGGCAGGGTTTGCGGTGACCGAGGACTTTGGGCGGTTGACCGGAGGTCTGTTATAGGACTTGATTATAGACGGCAGGGTATTGCGGCAACCGCGGATATTGGGCGGTTGACCGGATATTTATTTATGCACCAGATTGGGTATCTGATTTCTCTAGTGGACAGAGTTTCCTGCAATTTGAGTATTTTTGCATCTGATCGAGGACCGAGGCTTATTTAGTGGTTGTGCTTTCCCACTTTGATCAGAGTCATGATCCAGTCCTGCTAATTTACACTCATGTTACTGGTTACTTAGATACTCTACTCGTGTGGGTCGCTCCCCTCGAGTGCCACTCCGGAGTGTGTGATCGGACGCTTCAAGGCCGATCTGTTACTTACTTTGAGTCCATGAGACTTCTTCTTTTCATCGGTGTTATGCGTCGGCCAGCATACCCGATACAGGCAAGGCAGAGCAGGCAGTACCAGTTTTACTGTTGGCACCAGATTGAGGTCGTTACAGGCATTTACTTCATTGTTGCACTCGTGTCAGGGGGACCGAGTGGAGTCTAGTAGCTGTGTTTAGACCAGTGCTAGTGTTGTTGGGAACCGTTTGGGTATTGACGGTGGTCCCAAGGTCTTTGTGAGTTAGTCGACCGTTGTGCGAGAGGTTTGGTGATCTTGAGGCTATCCGTTCTGAGAGAGAGAGTGGATTTTGACTATAGCCTGCATGAGCCACTACTCGATAGCGAGTTAGTCCGTTTGGACGCCCTACGTAATTCCTGCCCGTCAGAGGGAGGTGGTCGTAGGTGGGGCGCAGGTTTGACTGGACCAAATGTGGCAGTCAGCTCGATTGGGTCGATTGTGCACTTCATGTGCTAGTGGTTGCATACCATTCTTTGTTTCTCCCCTCTTGAGCATTTAGATGGAGGCTTGGTAGCTGTTAGGTGACATCAGCGTTCTTGTTCAGTTCTCATTTCTTTGGTTATTTTATGTCTCTTAAGGACTTGGTGGGCAGACCGTCGGGTCTGGCGGTGGTACCCACTAAGAACTCCCTTTTTGGTGTAGTTCTCGCACCCTTTCGGGGTTTTCCCCAACCTTTTTCCTTCATCTCCTTCGTTTTGCAGAGTCTTAGTGGGTGTTACTGATTCTGCGGTTGTTGATCGAGGCGAGGGAGTCACGAGCTAGATCCCTACCCGTCGTTGGATAGTAGCGGTACCCCCCTTCAGAGGAGACCTGTAGTAGATTGGCTATTTTGTTTTCCTCTTTTGAGAGACTCATGTAGTGAGATATGATATGTATTGAGAGCTTGTACACTGATGTATTTATTGGAGATATCTCCCTGTTGAGTTTTGAGCTTTGTATATGAGGATATTGTATCATTATCATTTTTGGGAGATGGACATTGTTGTATTATTTTCAGTTGTACAGTGGTTGATTTTAGTTATACAGCAGATTTTCATTTATAGCTCCGATATCTGTTAGCTGTAGTACTTTTCTTGCAGGTAGGACGCTTCGCCTATGCGGGGTTTGGCATAGGTGGCGGATCTGTTGGCGAGCCCGGGTTGCAGTTTCGACCCCTGGGCGTGACAGCGGGCCGCGCCCCGCGCAGGGCTGTGCCGCGCCGCTTGCGCCCGTGCGGGGGAGGTGCCCGCACAGGGCAGTGCCGCGCCGCCTGCGCCCGTGCGGGGAAGGTGCCTGCACAGGGCTGTGCCGCGCCGTTTGCGCCCGTGCGGGGGAGGTGCCCGCACGGGGCTGTCGCATGCGTCGCGCTAGCCGCGCCGTGTTGTTGTCTATGCCGCGTCTTTTTGTGTTGTAGTGTTTTCGGTACTTTCTGGACAGAGGTTGGGTCTACCTTCTTCGCGGGGCTTGGTGGTGTTACTAATGTGTTCTTTTGGGGACTTTCTAGGTCCGGGGGTCGTGCAAAAGCGCAGGTCAATTTCAGAGGCTGCGATCGACGTTCCCGGAGGTGGGTAACCTTTACGTCTTCGTGCACGCTTGGTTGCAATCACATGAGTTAGGTGTATGGTATTGCGTTTTGATCCACATTGTGAGTTGTTGACTAACCCCTATTATGCATCGGTTCTTATCTGTTTGGATCGACTGTCGGTCGCGAGATCTTATGACAAATGTCGGTGTTTCCTTTATTATGCTATGCTCATGGTGCTTGCACGCACACCAGCGGTTTGGCCACCGCGTTGGTGCACTTTTCTGGAGGAGTGGTCTGCGGACCCGTGAACCCCACGAGGTGACGTTAGTGGGGGCCCCTTGCAGCTATTTGCGGTGCTGCACTCTTGCAGTGGGGGGTTAAATGCACCAAGGTGAGAGCGGGGCAGTTGTTCTTGTGCCTGAGGTCCACGGACCGATTAGGCAGGTGTTCCGTACGATTTTTACAGGGGAGTATGATTGATTGCATGAGGGGGAGTTGTGGATGCTCTAGAGTTTACGGGGTGATCGAATATCTATACTTCTTGTTATCATACCTGTTTCTACGCTTTACCTTTACTCTTTGTGTCACTGACTTCCCACTGTGTGACAGGTTCAGTCAAGGGTGGGATCTGGGACGGCGGTGAGGCTACGACTAGTGGGATTTAGCTCTTCTGTGGCTGTTAAGGATTTTGTATTAACGTATTTTGTGAAGTGGTATTAGTCTTGAAGATTGAATATGAAGAATTGTGGAACAACTACATCAATCTCAAGAATAATGCATTCGGAATGATCAGGTACGTTTAACTAAATAATTTTGGTGATACGAATACATGTGAGTAGTTTAGAAACACTTGGATAAGTTTTCATTGCATAAAAATCAAAAAATGGACAAGTTGGATGTTCAGGATCCGGATCAGACCATTCCAGTCCGGACCCCGAACATAGTTTAGTTCATGCGGTTTTCCAGTCCGGACCACCCCTGTTCTAGTACGTACCCCGAACCTTAATTCTGCAAAATTGCATGAACAGTCCGGACCTCCCCTGTTTCAGTCCGGACCCCGAACTGTGTTTTATCAGAAAATCTTCTGAAAAAGACGACAGTCCGGATCAGCCTTAATCCAGTCCGGACCGTCGTGCGGAAAAAATTCTGTTAAGTCTGTTTTTGATTCTTATCCTCTTCCAAAGGTTTCTAACCTATAAATAAACCCTAATTTCATCTTTTATGGTGAAGGAAAATTAATCGATTTAATCAAAAATCGATCGGAAAAAATAATAGAAAAAACCACAAATATAGAGAAGAAAGGAAATCACGATTAAACTTATGTTTCTTCATCTATATTGTTCAATTTGATTCCAGGGTTTTTAAACACCTATTTTTTGTAGAATCAAATTGAAGAATACTTAGATGGTATTTCCTTATCAATTTTTGATCTAAGTATTTGGAGAATCATCACCTAACAAAACAACGATCTATCTAGAATCGGCGCGAGGATTCGCGTGGCCTTGTGGATTCAAGGTGTGATCGCTCTCGTGGACTCGGAGCGAGGCACATTCGTGTGATCGAGGCGTGCCACATTAGTGAAGACCGTGGATATGGTTGGACGTCGTGGATTCGACGTTGGACTTCGTGGATTCGAAGTTGGACGCAAATCGTGGATTCGAGGCGCGTCGTGGAGCGAGCGGAGAAGATCAACTAGGAACGTATGGAAAAGGTTGAGTCGTAGGTTTACGGTAAATATCCTTGTACGTGTTTTAATTCTAGTAGATTTCGTCGTGTTATCGGTCCCGTGGTTTTTTACTCCTGTGACGGAGTTTTCCACGTAAATCTTGCGTACTTTATTTATTTTCCGCATTGGGTTATTTTTACGCAACGATTTGGTGTGTTTATTGTTTACACCTATTCACCCCCCCTCTAGGTGGTTTTTTCCCTATTCAGATCCATATAATCCATAACCCACAAGTGGTATCAGAGAGGGAATAGGGTTGTAAACAATGGTTGATGGTGGAAACATCAATAGACCACCGTTCTTCGATGGAACAAATTATGCATATTGGAAAGTACGCATGAGAGCGTTTTTAATTTCCATCGATGAATGGGTTTGGCAATCAATTGAGTTTGGATGGACAAATCCTATTGAGATTATTGTCGATGTTGTCACCATCAAACCTAGGTCGAAATGGACTAAGGAAGAAATTGATGCATCTTCTTACAACGGCAAAGGAATTAATGCCTTATTTAATGCTTTGTCGCAAACCGAATTCTCTCGTGTCTCGGTATGTGAGACTGCGAAAGAAATCTAGGATGTTCTACAAGTTACACATGAGGGAACAAGTTTAGTGAAGATTCAAAAACTGCAAATGCTTACGAGCAAATTTGACTCAATTTTTGTGGCAGAAAATGAATCGTTCACAGATTATTATACACGATTGCAAGATATCGTTAATACATGTCCTAACTTGGGAGAGAAAATTCCAGAATCAATAGTTGTAAGAAAAATTTTGAGAACTCTTCCTGAAAGATTTTGCCCTAAGGTCGCAGCCATTGAAACAGTAAAACACCCGGACGAAATCAAAGTAGAAGAATTAGTTAGTGCACTTCAAACGTATGAAATGACTTTTCCTACTAACTATTCTTCTGGAAAGCCTTCCTCTTCTTCTAAGTCTTCAGGTTTTGCATTGAAATCAACAAAGGAAGAAGACGCGGATTCATCCTCCTCAGACGCAGATGAGAATATATCAATGGAGGATTTCGAGAAACAGCTTGCACTCTTGACAAGAAAATTTCGCCGAAACTTTCGAAGGGGAAATTCAAGTAGATCCTCATCCTTCGTTAGGTCCAAGAAAGGCAAAGGATCTTCAAGCTTTAAGTCAAGAAAGCAAGAGGGTTCTTCAAAGGACAAAAATAACTCTGAGGGACAAATTCAATGTTTCAAGTGCCGAGGTTATGGCCACATTTCAACGGAATGTCCCAACAAGAATCCGTCAAAGAAGAAGGCTATGCAAGCCGTCACTTGGGATGACACTTTCACTTCCAATGAGTCATCTTCCAGTGATGAGGACGATAACGTCACAGCATTCCACGCGTCCACAACTTCACCTTACATGTGCTTTTCAGCGACTTCCTCTGGTTCATTGTCCAACACCTTGGATGAAAAGAATGCAACGGACGATGAACCGAGCGACTCCGAAGGTGAAGACTTTGCTTTTGCCTACCATAAACTATTAAAGGATTCAAAGTAATTGGCAAAGCAAAACAAGAGTTTGAGAAGAAGCTTGCGGGATCTTGAAGAACAATCTAAAGAAGCAACTTCTCTCTCAAACGCTCTTGAAGTGGAAAAGGATAATTTGGTTAAAATCAATGTTTCCCTTCGAGAGAAGAACGAGCATTTCGAGAAGGAGCACATCAAACTGGTGGATAAAGCTAACTACTTCTTGAAGCTCTACTCCGAGACTCGACAAGAAAAATTGGAGATGACAAAGACCATATTCCAACTTAAGGACGATTTGAAGCGATTTTCTTCTGGAAGGAGCAAGTTGGACAAATTGCTTGGTCTCGGTCAAACGAATCGGTTGGGTCTTGGATACACTCGAAACAACAATGATCCAAGTTCGAGTAAAACGGTTTTTGTGCCCCAGTCGGTTTCTCCTCCTCCGATGAAAATCACTGCATCCAACGTGAACAAGCCTACCTCATCTACTTCGGGTTCCCCATGCACTAAGGTATGTTTTCGTTGCGGTTTTGCTGGGCACACGAGACAAAATTTCAAGAATGGAGCGAAGCTATCAAATCAAGCGCCTCTTGCAACAACTACCAACAAGTTCATCCCCCGGAAATCAAAGAAGAATCTTTCAAAGGTAAAGAACCTTGGTAGTACACCTAACAAGACGACGTCATCATGGATTCCAAAGAAAAGTGATCAAGCGAACAAGACGCATTCACCAAGGAAATCAATGTCATAATCATTGCCGACGTATTCCAAAACTTGCAAGGTTTGGGTGCGTAAAGGTGAAGTCTTCCCTTGTCTTGTCATTCATACATCACTCTATGCGTATGACAATTCGTCTTGGTATCTGGATAATGGTTGCTCACGCCACATGACCGGAGATAAAAACGTTTTTCAAACCCTTGAGAAAACCTCCGGAGGACATGTAGTTTTTGGAGATGGACGATCTTCAAAAATTGTTGGCAAAGGAACCATTGCTATTCCAGATGGCCCGGCTTTAAACAATGTTTTGTTTGTTGAAGGCCTTAAGACTAACCTCAAAAGCATTAGCCAACTTTGTGATTATGGTTTTTCAGTTAATTTCTCTTCTGTAGAATGTCTTGTAACTGATGTAAATCATTCATTTATTTTGAAAGGGGTTAGGTCACAGAACAATTGCTATGTAGTTCCTGGTAAAACAAGTCAAAATTGTAACCTAGTGTCACTTGATAATGAAACACTTTGGCATGAAAGACTAGGTCACATTAACTTTAAGGAACTATCTAGAATTTCTAACAAAGACATAGTTAGAGGTGTTCCTAAATTGAACTTCAAGGAAAACCTTGTGTGTGGTGGTTGCCAAAAGGGAAAACAAACGAGATCCACTCACAAAAATTTGAACCATGTAGGAACTAAACGCCCATTAGAATTATTGCATATGGATTTAATGAGGCCAACTCGTCAACCTAGTTTGGGTGGAAAATGGTATATTTTTCTTATGGTTGATGATTTCACTAGATTTTCTTGGGTAAATTTTGTAAAAGAGAAAGCGGATACTTTTGACTCTTTTCATGATATATGTCATCGTATTATGATTGAGAAAAATGAAAAGATTGTCCGTATTCGCAGTGATAGATGTGGAGAATTCATTAATTCAAAATTCATTGATTTTTGCTCTTCAAACGGCATGGTTCAAATTTCATTAATTCCCTGCACCTTATACGCCGCAGCAAAACGGTGTAGTCGAGCGCAAAAATAGAGTTGTTCAAGAGATGGCACGTGTTATGCTTCATAGCCGGAAAGTTCCTTTATATTTTTGGGCTGAAGCAATTAACACTGCTATCTATGTAATCAATCGCATCTATTTGCGCCCGGGTACTTTGAATACCCCATATGAGCTATGGTTTAATAGAAAACCTAATATCAAGTACTTTCGTATCTTTGGGAGTCGCTATTACATTTTATGCGATCGAGAAATCTTGGAAAATTCGACTCTCGAAGTGATGAAGGAATTTTTATGGGTTATTCTACAAATAGTAGAGCATATCGAGTATACAATCTTGAATCAAAAATGATGATTGAATCAATTAATGTTAAAGTAGATGAAACTTCTCATTTGTCTTCTGATAAATCTACTCTTGATGTGTCTCTTGATGATGAATCTCTTGCTAATGATATTGCATCTTTGCATGATAAATCTTCTGAAAATTTTCATGCATCTCATGGTTCTTCTAGTTCATCTAATGTGCAGGAATCATCACAAATTCCCCCGAGTACTCCGTTACCTCAAACGCTACGAATCTCCAAGGACCATCCGGAATCAAACATCATTGGAGATCCTCAAAAAGGAGTTAGGACTCGGAGACAATTGGAATGTGGAGTCGCATGTTACGTTTTCATGGTAGAACCAAGGAATATTGATGAAGCTCTTCAGGACGACTATTGGATTGAAGCAATGCAAGAAGAGCTTAATCAATTTGAAAGGAACAAAGTCTGGGAACTAACGAAGCCCCCGAAGCAACAACATATAATCGGTACAAAATAGATTTTCAAGAGCAAGAAAAATGAAGAAGGTACCGTTATTCGGAACAAAGCAAGATTAGTTGCTCAGGGCTATTCACAAGTTGAAGGTATAGATTTTGATGAAACTTTTGCCCCGGTAGCCCGTCTCGAGTCAATTCGTATTTTATTTGCTATTGCTTGTCACTTTAAAATAAAACTCTTTCAAATGGACGTTAAGAGCGCATTTTTAAATAGTTTTCTAAATGAAGAAGTTTATGTTGCTCAACCGAAAGGTTTCATTAATCATAAACTGCCAAACCATATTTTTCGATTGAAAAAGGCTCTTTACGGTCTAAAACAAGCACCGCGAGCATGGTACGAAAGACTGACAAAGCACCTTTTGGAAAAGGGCTATACTCGACGGGGAGCCGATCGGACACTCTTTGTGAAGCACTTTCAAGATCATTTCATTGTTGAACAAATCTATTGTGGTGACCCGGATCTCTGCAGGGCTTTTACAGTGTGACCTGCAGCTTCTAGAGGCCTACGTGGCGTGTTGGCGGTGTTTGTGCACCAATTTGGACACAAGTGATGTACTTCGGGTGTTAAATCGATCACGTGGGTAATCGGAGACCCCCGTCGATTGTTTAAAAGTGGTTTTGCGCGAATCGGACATCAGAATTGGACTCAGCGCGAAATTTGGGTTAAGAACACTTATCTGGATGCCTTCGACAAATTTTGGAATTGGAATTTGGCAAAACGGACAGTGGATTTGGATTCAACGGGCGAAAATGATCGAAATGGGCTATTTACTTGTATTTTTCGGAGCCTGGTCGCCAAAACACGAATTTTGAGGCTTTGGAGCACTGTTCCGACGTCCGGAGAAGCGCCGGCGGCGACGGCAGGCGGCGGAGCGCGGCGGCGGGCTGAGGCGCAGCCGCTCGGTCCACCGGGCGAGGCGTGCACCGGGGACTTGGACGCGTGGCGGCTTTCGGTTGGCCGGCTCGGCAGGCGCGGTCCACGGGGTCGCGCGGAGGGTGCATGAGCCGGGGCAGGGCCACGTGGCGGTCGATGGTTGGCCAGTCCATGTGCGCTCGGTCTATGCAAGGAGCGTAGTAGGTACCTCGGGCTGTGTGCGCGGCGTGGTCGGCAGCAGCGCTGGTGCGCGCACGTGGGCGCGCCGACCGAGGCGCCGAACGCCGGCGGGAGCTGCGCGGGGTGCGGCCACACGTCGGCATCTGGTTGGGCGCAGTGGCTGTTTGCTGTTCGAGGCCACATGTCGCAACCTGGTTGATTCGGGCGCAGATAGAATGGGGTACGTTTTGGTGGTACTGTAGTGCCCGAAAGATTCGGGCGCCCGAAAGATTCGGGCGCCCGAAAGTGGGGACTTGGATGGAATTATTTGAAATGTTCAGTTGAGGCTATATAAACCACCCTTTGGCTGCATTTTTGGGCCCTTTACCGAGCTCCCCTGCGACAGAGCCTTTAAGCACTATTGTTCCTCTTCTTGTGCTCTATCTTGTGGCAGATTTACAGAATTTTTGGAGGCCTCGACATCCGCGCTTTCTGCGACGCGGCGCACTGCTACGTTTCTTGGATTTTGGCTTCCATCGTCGCATTTTGGTCCGCGAGGTCCACAGGGCTACTCCAACGGTATTTTTGGACAATTTTTGTGGTGTCGGATTCACGAAAGGTAGACCTTCAATTTTCGTGTTGATCATCTTGGTTTATTTTGAGTCCTTGGCACGGTTCCTGAGGCAAACTTTGACCCCTTGTACTGTTGTGAGTTTTGGGACAACGGTGGAGTATTGTTGGATTTTCTCGGTCTACGGGCATCGGAATGAGGCGTTTAAGGACTTGATTGATATCTACGCTTCGAGAGGAACACACCCGTATTTTTATCAAAATTTTTGGAGGACTCTTCGAAGGCGATATTTATGCTTCTTTCGGACTAAATTCCTATAGATTTCTGTTTGTGATAATTCGGCATACCCGTGTTGTTGTATTTATATCTTGGCCTACAGGTGTTGGAACGGGATGTCACACCCCGAGTCCGCCAATTTGTACGGTTCGGGCACGCCAACAGACCCGCCAATCGGGTAAGACCTTTTCCTACCCGAAAGGAATGGTAACATCCATAATAACACAACAAGTGTATGCGGAAGCTCAATATCAGAGTACTAAAAATCACTACAAATTAAAACTTTCATTCAACAACAACAGTTAAAGCGGAAATGAAAGCATACAAGAGTGAACCATGCATTACTTTATTACACTTTACATCTTTGAACTTGCCAATAAAATTATTACAATTCTTTTACATCATTTCCTCACCATACAAGGTTCACTCAAGAAATATAAAAATGGGATACCTCTGCTAGACCCTCTAGGTCTCTATGCTGCTGGGCCCTTGCCCCTATCGTATACCTCGTCGTCTGCCTCTGAACCGTCGCGATCGCTGCATCCATACCTGAACCTGTGGGGGGGAGTCACCCAAGGGGTGTGAGAACTACGACATAGTTCCCAGTGGGTTCAACCACCGAGATAAAGTGTCCTACACCACTTGGTCCAATGGAAGCAATAATAATAGTGCTAGGAAATTAAAATCCTCAATATCATAATGCTACTATGTATATACTGGCCACTACACTATCTGTGTATACTCACCAATCCATCACTACTCTGTCTAGCCACCTAGGCAACTAACCACCAACTCGGCTACTAAGCCGCTGTATACTGGGTTACCCTAACTCGGCCACCTTGGTCACTCTCTGTTCTTTTTATTCTTTACCCTATGGTGGTTTAATTTAAGTTAACCCTCAGAAATTCTTATCCAACGGGCCCCAGCCCGGTAGTCCTGCTACCATCAGATAAGATTTCTAAGGTTGCCGATAACACTCGCAAGTGTTACCCCGTCCTGCCGGGGGGGACTTGTCATACGGGACACTGCCCGATAGGGTCACTGCCCAACTCTGACAAAAGTACTCTAGAACCTGTCATACGGGTCGCTGCCCGGGAGAGGGACCCTGTCCAACTCCGACAGTTGTACGTTCGCCCCCGGAGGTACGCCCATTTTATCTTTTTCTTTTCTTTTCTTTCTCTTTTCTTTTTCTTTCTCTTTTCTTTCTCTTTTCTTTAGCACTTGGCCTCTTTGCTCTTAACACTTGCTTTTCTGTCTTATACGAGCTTGTAGCTCCCTTTTTGCCACTGGCAATCTCTTTCTTTAAGCATTTAGCTCTTTACTTTCACTTTTAGCCTTTCGAAAGTACCTCGTCCGACGGGTCACTGCCCAGGGAATCCTGCTCCACAATGACGAGTCTCAAATTCGAAGGCGCCATTTACATTCTCGATATGCTCTTTTAGCCGCTTTTAGCTTGCTATTAAACTTTGCCTTTTGCATTTATTACCTCTTATCCTAGGTCTTGCCATAAGGATAATTAGAGAGTCTCCTGGACTCTTAAACATTTCACCTTCATTTATATAACTCAAATTGAAGTTAAAGTTATTGTCCATTTGCCCAGACACCCTATGACTTTCTAGGGTTATATTTGATCAACTCTTTAACCTTGGGATCTTATCCCACTTTCCTGGTTCCTCATTGAATCCTAGAGTTAACTTAACTCTATTTTTCTGTTCCACTATTAACTTAGAGTTACATCGACTCTAATTTCCTGTTTTCCCTTTCATGTCTCCACACTTGATCCATTTTTTCATTCTCTTGATTCCTTACTTAATCCTAGAGTCAACTTGACTCTATTTTTCTGTCTGTGAGTTTAAACTCTTCTAGCTCAACTTAGGTTCCCTTTACCTAAGTTCCTTGTCATACTCGTCCTAGAGTTCCTTGACTCTATGCTGACCACTAGTTCACCTTAGGTTCTCCTTACCTAAGTTCCATGTCATACTTGTCCTAGAGTTCCTTGACTCTATGCTGATCACTAGTTCACCTTAGGTTCTCTTTACCTAAGTTCCAGGTCATATACATCCTAGAGTTCCCTGACTCTATGTTGATCACTCTATCCAGTGTCCTTAGGTTGTCCTCTAAGACCATGCCACTCGTCCTCCCTAGGATAACTCCTAAGTTGATGTCACTCGTCAAACCCCTATACTAGGTTTTCTCCTAGTCTTACTTCCAACAACTGTTGTTCCCTTATGTCACGTGATTCCTGGGGTTATACCCTAACATACTCATAATCATGAATAGCAAATCATTTTCATGCATGCAATTATTTTCATCTCATTCATAAAACAATAATTATCTCTACGCATGCATATTCATCATATATGTTTGGCAACCAACAGTTGAATTTTTCCTCTGTGTCTCTTTGCACATACACAACTATTCCCCTATCTCTGGCAACCAACAGTTGCTCTTTTTCATCTGAATCCATCTATACAGGCAATCAGTATCATAATTACCTAACGCCTCTAACAGGCTACTATCATGCTTCGAATCGAAAAGCAAGGGAGCAAGGGGAGAGGTCACCCAATTTCGGCAGAATTCCCCACCTTGTGGTGTCCCCAATTGCTTGTAAACACTTGCAATTGGTCTCCGCGTGATTTCACTTGTCTCCTCGAGCTTGCACGCAAAACGGTGCACATCCCTCGAGTCCGCACGCAAAACGGTGCACGTCCTCCAATCCTGCACGCAAAACGGTGCATGACATTAAAAACCCATACGTAAAAATGGTGCGCGCCACTTCAGCCGGCACGCAAAACGATGCGCGGCAACATGATCTGCACGCGAAACGGTGCACGTACCTCAAATCTGCACGCAAAACGATGCACGTCTGACTGTAGGGTAGCACGCAAAACGGTGCATATTTTTCCCGCCCTGCACGTAAAACGAGATGCATTATTAGGTCTGCACGCAAAACGGTGCCCGTTAGTCCAACCTGCACGCAAAACGGAGCGCATACCTCGCATTGGCACGCAAAACGATGTAGGTTCTTTTCTCAACGTTGCACGCAAAACGGTGCACGATTTACAAGTCCGCGTCCAAAACTGAGCGCATTTGCCGAATTCGCACGCAAAACGGTGCATGTCTCCCACGAACGGCACGCATAACGAGGCGCGTCCAAAACGCCCGCGAAACTCGCGCAGTAAAACGGCACAGAAAAGTTGGGTCCCTAACATGCACGTGGGCAAAGGGGTCAAATCCAAAATCCCAAAAGGAAACCTTAAAACTGTGCCAAGATACCGCAAAAATGACACACAGGGCCTACCTCGACAACGCCGTGCCGTCCATTGCCTCCAATAGGCTCTTTGGTACATCTTGCGCGCTCCACAGAGTCCACGGCGCGCTCGTGTGCCCTCGAAAACCCCGGGCGGAATCGCCCGGTTCCCCTCCTGGTACGCTCGGGTGAAGCCAACAGGGAGAAAAAGGAGAAAAAAGGAGTCATTCGGGCCTAAATAGGCCAAGCCCGAACTTTCGGGCGCACCCTTTCGGGCGCCCGAAAGTTTTCGGGCGGCTACAGTAACCGCCCAACCGCCGGTCCACGCGCCCAGGCCGCGCCAGCGTGGCTCCACGTCACACACGGCGGTCAACCAAGAGGCGACACGTGTACAAGGACCCGTGCACCGCGACCACCGAACAGCGACGGCCAATCAGGAGGCGACACGTGGACCGCACTACCTCCCCGCGCTGACACCGGCCGCAGCGTCGCGTCGCGCTGACCGACCAATGGGGGGCCGACACGTGGCCACCCCCACTGACCCCGCGCCAGGGCCGCCGCGCCTTCCCCGCGCACGCTTGCCGCCCTCGGTCGCCGCGACTAATGGGGAGACGCCACGTGGCGTTCCCCACCTACCCCGCGCGCCTCGGGCCGCGCGCCACAGCGCGCCGCGCTAGAAAACTTGCCTCGGGATTCGTGCCCGTGCCTCGGGATTCGCGCCTGCTGCCTCGGGATCCGTGCCAACTGCCTCGGGATCCGTGCCACTGCCTCAGGATCCGTGCCAACAGTAACTTTCGGCGCGCTACAGTAATTTTCGGGCGCATCGAAGTCCGGACCGGGCTGCTACAGTGAACCGGGTTCGCTACAGTGCAGCCCGGTTCGCTGCAGCCCCTAAAACTGCGTTTGCTACAGTACTTTCCGGGCGCCCGGTTCCCACTTTCGGGCGCCCGAAACTTGGGCCCAAGCCCAGTTTCGCCCGTTTTCGTCCGTTCTTGCCCGTTTCTCACCCGTTTTCGCTCAAATTTGACAGGCAGCCACAGTTTAACTTAATTTACCTCCTGGTACTTAAACTTTTCAGTTTGGACCCTCTTTGGGTTATCAAAAGTCCCACTATATTTGAATTCGCTGGCAGAGCCCGTTCTCTCTATCCGGGTGTCCGATCAACGCGAAACTTTTACTGTGGCCTTAAAACACATTTACGGAGCTCCCGTAATTTTCTCGAAATTTTTCGAAACTGTAAATTTTCCACTTACAATCTGGGCCCACTTTCTCATGTAAGATTCAAGATCTCACATTCTAATCCCGATTTGGGCCCAATTCGTTTCCAGGTCATCCTTTACCTCAATAAATTCAATAAAATAACATTTCATACCATTTTATTTACATTTATTTATATACCAAAATTCCGGTTCACAATTCGTTTTGGGGCTACTCGTCGCGAGGATCGCAACCGTGAATTTTCTGGAATTTTTGGAGCACTGCTTGGAGGTGAGAATGCCCTTCTTTGTGCTGTTTGGGAAAAAGAGCAAGTGTATGTTTGGGGTATTGTTTGTGTGTGATGTTGATTGTTGGGGTGATGTTGTTTGGAGCCGAGGCTTGCGCAACTTGTACCGAGGATACGGGTTCAGTGGAATTTGGTTAGCGTATGACTGCGCACTTCACCGACTTCGGCTTTGCCTACGGAAAGCATTTCAGGTGGGTTTCCTTGTCCCCAGAACCGGTGGACAGTTCTCTAATTCTATTTAATAGAATGCATGCATGTTTAGGGTACATTGTTGTGATTGAGAGGTAAGCTTAGTAATGTTGATTGTCTAAGAGAATTGCAAGATTAATATTCAGGTTATATTATGAGGACTTGCATGATTTGAATATCCATGTTGGTGATTAGGGAAAGCTTACCTAAGGGATTGTTACCCTCTGTGACTTATAGCATGCACGATTAAAGTACAACTAATAGAATTGAGATGTATGCGTGGAAAGTGGCCTAGATCATGTGGATTAATGCTTACTTGATTATTGTACATGCTTAGAGGATTTGAGATCTAGCATTCTTGATGACTATGTTCATGTTATACTAAATGAGATAGAGTTCATGCTCGATTACCCTTTGGCATATTTATGTGGAATTGATATATTATAGTAGCGATTTATTAGCATGCCATTTTAGCACATATCCTTTCGTGAGGACTGATCATTCAAGGGGACAGGATGATGCAGCTATATGCGGATATTACTCTGAGGAGATATTATGGATTATGGATCATGGATGTTGGACAGGTGTAGTTCATTAGTGATTATGGCATGTGCTTATATTTATGTGGAGCTGCTATTTGTTATATTTGTTTTATCTTCCTTGAGGACAACTGCATGCTTGTATGGACATCTAGATAGGCCATCTTTTACTGCTACACTATCATGTTGGAATCTGACTTAGGAGAAACCATGTTTGTTCTTTCTCCATTTCTTCTAGATTCATGTTGCTCGGGTTCGAGCAGGGGTTTGGGATAGTGTAGTCGGGATTGTGTGTCTAGGACAGGTTGGATTAGATTGTGGACTTGTGGGGTTTTGCGGCAACCGCGGATATTGGGCGGTTGACCGGATATGTACTTGTGCATCAGATTGGGTATCAGATTTCCTCTAGTGGATGGAGTTTTCCACTCATTGTTTACTGTTGTTTCAGTTTGGGGATCGGGTTTCCCTGTAGTGGGTGAGTTTTCCCACTTTGATCAGAGTCGTGATCCAGTCCTGCTATATCGTGATACTTGTTACAGTGATACTTGTTACAGAGATACTTTACTCGTGTGGGTCGCTCCCCTCGAGTGCCACTCCGGAGGTAGGCTTGACCGAGCCGTGTGCCGGTCTGTTACTTATATTTTGACCGAGCCGTGTGCCAGTCCGTTACTTATATTGAGAACGAGCCGTGTGCCGATCAGTTACTGAGTTCGACAACAGAGCAGGCAGTACCGGGTTCCATACCAGTCCATCTGATTTGGCTTATATCAGGTAGGTACCTTTATTGTTGCACTCGTACCTAGGGGCCGAGTGGAGTCTTGTAGCCGTGATTAGACCAGTGCTAGTGTTGTTGTTAGCCATTTCAGTTGACGGTGATCCCGTGTCGTTGAGAGTACTTCGACCATTGTGTGAGATGTTGAGGATCTTGAGTCTTTCCATTCTGAGAGAGAGCGTGGATTTCGACTATAGCCTGCATGTGCCACTATGCGATAGCAAGTTAGTCCGATTGGACACCCTATGTTGATACACTAGGGAGGCGCAGGCTTGACTGGACTTGATGTGGCAGTCAGCTCGATTGGGTCGATTGTGCACCTCATGTGCGAGTGGTTGCATACCTTTCATTGGTTTTCCCCTTTTGAGCATGTATACAGAGGCTTGGTAGCTGTTGTGTACCTCCAGCTTTCTTGTTCAGCTTTACTGCATTATTATCTTATGCCTCTAGTAGACTTCGTGGGCAGATCGTCGGACTTGGAGGTTGTACCCACTGAGAACTCCCTTTTGGTGTAGTTCTCACACCCATTGGGGGTTTCCCCCCCCCTCTTCTTTCTTTTCTCTCATTTGTTTTGCAGAGTCTTAGCAGGTGTTGCTGATTCTGCGGTTGCTGTTCGAGGCGAGGGAGTCGCGAGCTAGATCCCTACCTATCCTTGGAGAGTAGCTGTACCCCCTTTCAGTGGAGATCTATAGTACAGTCAGTAGATTAGTTATTTTATTTTCTTTTTGAGAGACTGATGTATTGTGAGGATCTGACTTGTACTGAGAGCCTATACACTGATGTATTATTTATTTCAGGATTACCTCCCTGTTGAGCTCTGGGTTTTATATCTGAGGATATTGTATGATTATCATTTTGGGGAGATGGACATTATTGTATTCTTTCCAGTTGTACAGATGGTTGGTTTTAGTTTTACAGCACTTTTATTTTATAGCTCTGATATCTGTTTAGCTGTAGCCCCTTTTTGCAGGTAGGACGCTTCGCCTATGCGGGGTTTTGCATAGGCGGCGGATCTGTTGGCGAGCCCGGGTCGCAGTTTTGACCCCGGGGCGTGACATCTATGTCGATGACATTGTGTTTGGTGCTACAAAGAATAATGATGCTTCAAAATTCGCCGAAACAATGGAAAGCGAATTTGAGATGTCCATGATGGGCGAGTTGACATACTTTCTTGGATTGCAAGTAAAACAAACTGAATATGGCATTCATTTATGTCAATCCAAGTATGCAATGGAGTTGGTCAAGAAATTCGGATTAGAGAACTCTAATGACTTTCCGACTCCTATGGGAACTAGCAATAAGGGACTTGGATGTGATTCTCACGGAGAAAAAGTAGACGAAAAACTCTATCGTAGCATGATTGGAAGTTTACTTTACCTTACGGCTAGTCGCCCGGACATTGCCTTCAGTGTAGGAATGTGCGCGAGATATCAATCTGCACCGAAGGAAATTCACCTAAAAGCGGTGAAACGGATCATCCGGTATGTCAAAGGTACGCTAAATTTCAGAATTTGGTATCCTATGGGCACATCTCTCGATATAATAGGGATATTCGAATGCCGATTGGGCTGGATCAGTGGATGATCGAAAGAGCACGAGTGTGCATGCTTTTACCTGGGTCATTGCCTTGTTGCATGGCATAGTAAGAAGCAAAACTGCATTGCACTCTCGACTGCCGAAGCGGAATACATTTCAGCGGGAAGTTGTGCAACTCAATTAATTTGGATGAAAAGCGTATTGAGTGACTTCCGAATTTCTGCGACTTCGGTAACAATACTTTGTGACAACACTAGTGCCATTAACATTTCAAAAAATCCTGTGTTGCACTCAAGAACAAAACACATTGAACTTAGATATCATTTTCTTAGAGAGCTAGTTGAATCAAGTACTTTACAACTTTCTTATGTTTCAACTGAAGATCAATTAGCCGATATTTTGACAAAACCTTTGGATCAAAAACGTTTTATTCATTTGCGTAAAGCAATAGGAATGCTTTCTTTGAAATAACAATTTTTGAACCTTTGCTTTGGTTAGGTTTTGTTTTGTGTTTTTGTTCTTTCTTTTTGTATGTATATATAACAGTAACTGAGCATTAGTTAATTGACTTTAATTGCATCCTTTCATGTTTTAAGAAATCTATTATGATTTGGATATCATGATAATTCATTTGATGTGATGATCATTTATATCAATTAGTTCATCTTTAATTGATCAAAGTCAATTTCTCTCTCAATGATCTCTTGGTATAGTTTTTATCTTATTTGATAGTTAAGTCAAGTATGAACACAAGATCAATTTTTAGTTGAATACTTCATATCTTAAATAATTGATAGCCAATTGAGGGGGAGTTTATTCATTAAAGTTTCATGCTCAAAAGATGTGGAAAGAGTTACATCCTTAAGTGGAGTGTGAAAACTACCACCACATGGAGGAAAGAGCTACCACCTCGGTTGTCCGAGTACTGTGTGCAGCTACCAAATGTTTACCAAGCATGGTGAGTATTGTTTATTAGATAAAATATTTTTTGGAATACTTGACTCTGTCGAATTCCAAGGTTGATTTAAGGTGGGATTTTTATTGAAAGATGCTCAAAGAGCCACTCCCTACAATATAACTTGACTAGATATATTATCTTATTTATCCGGGATTTCAAACATCTATCGATCTTTGTGCTTCATTTTCTTTACTAAATTGATAATTTGATAAACGCATTACTCATTAGATCGTGATTGATGTTTTGAACTTGTTCAAATTTAAAGGATTTAATTTTTATAAATTTTCGTTTCGTTGTTTGGATATTATTGATAGATTTAGCACAATCTATTTCTTTTGATATGAAATGATGATTTTTGTTTAAAGTTGATATACAAAAATTGCTTACATACTTTTTCTGGATTTTCTGGAATTTTTGCAAATTTTTCTGGAGAAAAAGTTGAATCCGATCAGGACTGGATGAATCCGATCCGGATCCCAAACGAGGGATTTTCCTGCACAAAGCCGATCCGGACTGAAATCCAACCTGATCCGGACCGCAGGTATTTTTTAATTGAAACGAAAGGTTTTTCGAATCTCATTCTCTTCAATCTTTTGTTTTTAGCTTCCTAGAGCTTCTCTCTCTAGAATCCAACAGATCTTGGATCCTTCCAACTTGATTTCTCTTGATTCAAGTAAGTTCCTTTGATCGAAACCTCTGTTCTTCACTGTTTGTGTTTTTGTTCATCAAAACGTGAGTGATTTCTTGGCTTAATCTCGATTTTGCATGGTTTTTGATCAAATTTTTTTTTAAAATAAGAACTTTGGACATATTAGTTTTGTTTCTATGCCTTGTATTCTCTTGATTAACGAATTTTTGGGCTTCAATTTCTAAAAATTTGGTTTTAGGGCAAAATCTCAGAATTTTCTAAAAAACATGGAATTGATCTATTTTTAAATTTCATTTTGGAAATCCAACTTGATTCCTAGTCTCTATACACGATAATGATTGTTTGGGTATGTTTTTTCAAATTTTTGAAATTAAACAATTTTCTCATGTTCTTGAGTTCTTGCTCACAGGTTCAGTTTCTTCAAATCCTCAACCGAAATGGTTCTTAGTTGGATATTTGTGCTTGTTGTCGCTATGGTTGGAACGCGAGCAACAAACAAGCTGAAGAGGGCAAGAAAGCCTCATGCTGAAGGAGAATATCTTTCTCTTGAAGATTCAGACACTGAGTCTGAAGACTGGGAGAAAATATGTGAAGAAGCTGCGGCTAAGGCTTCATCAGCATCGAAAGGGAAAGCCCCTACTTCATCAAAGGCGAAGACTCCGCCAACTGCCACTGAGAAAGGAAAAGCTCCCATGGAGCAAGTATGGATGAAGAGGAAGAGTGTTGCTCGGAAAAGGGGACAAGCACGAGGTATTGAAATTAATGAACCGTTAGCAAGCGCACCACCTCCAGAGGAATACATGCACATTGGCACAGATCGGATGAAGGCTTTTGAGAACCGAGAATGCATTGGCGAACGACACGTCAATATTGCAGCGCTTCGAGATCGATCTACAGTTTTCGGAAATCTGATTGATCAAGCCAATCTTTCTAAAATTTGCCTTTTTCCGGAGTCATCTGGATATTGTTTACACTTGGTAAGAACTTTTTACACGTGCGCACAGCAGCTTTAAGAAAACGAAGGAGGACCTATGAAATTTATCACTTTAGTTCGAAACAAGAAACTTATCATTACACCTCAGTTGGTTGGAGAGGTGTTAGGAATGTCAGCAAGTATGGTAGGGACCAACTATCTGAAGGGTTGTCCCTTGACCAGTTTAGACTAGCGACGAGTTGTGGATGGCATCTGCATGCCGGAAACTCGGTCAGCATGAAACTCGGTATTATCAAAAGAACTTCGCCCAGAATACCGATTCCTCAACTTTATCGTTTGCTACAATATTTTGCCGAATATGCAGACGAAGGTGTTACGATGGGATAGGATGCTATTCTTATATCTTTTAGGACATTCAAGAGATGCACAAGGATTGAACATCAATATTCCTTACGTCATCTGGAATAGGATGGCTCGATATGTGGAGCATCCTCATCAAACTGAGAGACTGCAATTTCCATTGATTATTATGCGAATTTTCAAGAAGTTTGACGTAGACATCAGATCGTCAGCTTATTTGCATAGTTTGGGAACGATTAATGACTCAGCGGTTGTCAAGTCTCTCTCAACAAAACCAGATGACACTCCAACACCTCCTCGAGGCAAAAGACCAGCAACACCAACAGCACCAACAGCACCAATAGCATCAACAGCACAAGCAGCACCAGCAGCATACACAGCACCAGTTCGAGCACCAATGGAGACATCAGATGATGAGGCATCTGCAACATCCATCTATAGGGAACAACAAAGGTTATCTTCCGAACAGGAGTGCGTCGCGAAAGAGCAAGGACGTATTTCTCAGGAATTAGAACTGATAACTGCAACTCAAGTTACTTTGACAAAGAAGTATAACTCACTGACAAAATTGGTGAAAAAGATTTTCACAAAAATAAGTTGCAGCAGCTCAGAAGTATCCGACTTGGAAAATTGATGGAAGACTGTCTCTAATCATGTTTGTTTTGCAGGTTTTATTTTTAGCACTGACAAACTTTACAAACTTTACCTTCTTTTCTTTCCTTCTTATTTTGCCTTTTGGCGATTTTTGACAAAAAGGGGGAGAGAAATATGAACATGAATATGAACATGACAGAACTTTGAACAAGTAAGTTGTAAGCTTTGTTTGAACTTGAACAGGTAAGTAAGTTCTAAGTTGTACTTTGAGTACATGCCCTGACTAACTATTCGACTAACTATTTGGGCATGTAATATTACTAACAAGTTTCTTGATAACTAACACATTTACTAACTTGTTAATTATTTTGACATGACATTTGGATTGTTAATACATAGGGATATGTGAATCTTTGTTTGCTAAACTTTCGTACATATCTGATAATTAATGTCATGGTGAGTATAAACTCTATCTCTCCGATTGATTTTTGAATGTTTAAAATTCTTGAGGTATCTAACGATTTCTTTTGTCAAAAATTATTTCTTTTGCAGAGAGTACAAACGTCTAAGTCTAGAGTCTGTTTTATGAGTTTATCTCTTGTATTCATCCTATTTGGATTTTTCATATAAATTTTTGTTGTATGGTGATAACAACAAAAATATCTTTTATAATTTTTTAAGTGGAATTTTGTTTTGTCATGAAACCGCCAAAGGGCGAGATTGTTAAAGATTTTGTATTGGCGTATTTCGTGAAGTGCTATAAGTCTTGAAGATTGAAGATGAAGAATTGTGGAACAACTACATCAATCTCATGCATTCGGAATGATCAGGTACGTTTAACTAAATAATTTTGGTGATACGAATACATTTGAGTAGTTTAGAAACACTTGGATAAGTTTTCATTGCATAAAAATCAAAAAATGGACAAGTTGGATGTTCAGGATCCGGATCAGACCATTCCAGTCCGGACCCCGAACATAGTTTAGTTCATGCGGTTTTCCAGTCCGGACCACCCCTGTTCCAGTCCGGACCCCGAACCTTAATTCTGCAAAATTGCATGAACAGTCCGGACCTCCCGTGTTTCAGTCCGGACCCCGAACTGTGTTTTATCAGAAAATCTTCTGAAAAAGACGACAGTTCGGATCAGCCTTAATCCAGTCCGGACCGTCGTGCGGGAAAAATTCTGTTAAGTCAGTTTTTGATTCTTATCCTCTTCCAAAGGTTTCTAACCTATAAATAAACCCTAATTTCATCTTTTAGGGTGAAGAAAAATTAATCGATTTAATCAAAAATCGATCGGGAAAAATAATAGAAAAATCCACAAATATAGAGAAGAAAGGAAATCACGATTAAACTCATGTTTCTCCATCTATATTGTTCAATTTGATTCTAGGGTTTCCAAACACCTATTTTTCGTAGAATCAAATTGAAGAATACTTAGATGGTATTTCCTTATCAATTTTTGATCTAAGTATTCGGAGAATCATCACCAAACAAAACAACGATCTATCTAGAATCGGCGCGAGGATTCGCGTGGCCTTGTGGATTCAAGGTGTGATCGCTCTCGTGGACTCGGAGCGAGGCACAATCGTGTGATCGAGGCGTGCCGCATTGGTGAAGACCGTGGATACGGTTGGACGTCGTGGATTCGACGTTGGACTTCGTGGATTCGAAGTTGGACGCAAATTGTGGATTCGAGGCGCTTCGTGGAGCGAGCGGAGAGGATCAACTAGGAGCGTATGGAAAAGGTTGAGTCGTAGGTTTATGGTAAATCACCTTGTACGTGTTTTAATTCTAGTAGATTTCGCCGTGTTATCGGTCCCGTGGTTTTTTACTCCCGTGACGGAGTTTTCCACGTAAATCTTACGTACTTTATTTATTCTCCGCATTGGGTTATTTTTACGCAACGATTTGGTGTGTTTATTGTTTACACCTATTCAGCCCCCCTCTAGGTGGTTTTTTTCCTATTCAGATCCATATAATCCATAACCCACAATGGTTGGTGACCTTTTTCCCATTTTACTCTTGGTTATTTCAGTTAGTTAGTTGTGAGCATGTGATTTCCTTCATTGTGGATGATGTGGATGTTGGAATGGACTCGTGACTCGGTGATCAACCGTTTTTCTTTATGCTTCAGTTACGCTTTACGTACGGCCGTTTTTAAAATGAAAAAGGATTGCGAAAAATGATTCTAAAAACTAAGTGTCGAGTGGGCACTGTTTTACAAACCCGTGGATTTATCCTTTCAAACTCTTATCGCCGTCAGAAAAGAGATTGCGAAATTATTTTGAAAACTAAGTGTCGTGTGGGCACTATTTTACAAACCCGTGGTTTTATCCTTTCAAGTTTACATTAACGGTTGGTCAATGTGATTGTATGATGATTCTCTTTTAGTCTTTTATGCAACTGGTGTGGTTAAAGTGTTGTGGTGGTTTTTACGCCGTGAATACGCAAGGGTGGCTCGAATGTTGAAATCGAGGACGCTCGCGTATGTGGCGGGTCTGTGCACGTGCCCGGCAGGTAGTCCCTTTCAAAAAAAAATTATTACACTATTTTTTCGCTTTTATAAACCCCGGGCCGTGACAGATTAAGATGGTATCAAAGAAAACAACTTTAACCACGGTAGTTATTGTCCAACATCCACGGAACACATTGTCATTTGCGGCTGACCTATGAAATAATCAAAGGCTAGGTGCGTAGAGCGCGAGGGTTGGAGGGAGGAAAATAGAGTCCTTGGTTGATCGTAGGTCATGGTGCGAGAATGGTTAAGTCTAGGGTTGACTTGGTTTCTATGTATGCACAGTTAATGGCTCGGGCTGGGACTTCATTTCTTGGTGCCGAGATGAATGGGATGGATCCGACGGCTGCGGAGAGAATCAGCTAGTTCGGCAACAGTTACACGACATGGCTGGGCGACTGTTAACACTTTCAGAATGCACATACTTTTTGACGCAAAATGCCGGCATGGCTGATAGCGTCCCCTTTGTAGTGAGCGACGAGCCTTAGATAGCCCATTTCCTCGTGGATGGTCTACGGAGTGACACCTTTCAAGCAATGCCAACGGCAGGTTGGCCCACTTATCGAGGGGTAGTCGACTGGGCCACCTTGGTGAAGCAGGATTTGGCCGTCGCCCGCGCCCGGCAGGAGGACCATGAGTGCCACCGGGGCCAAAAACGACCCCAGATTCATCCTAGGGATGGCTTTCCCAATGGGAGTCGACCACTCAAGCATCCGAAGACGCAGCAAGGAACCAAGAGCACGTCGACAGGAGAACTGGAGCCGCGGGTTAGGCCTTGTATCATCTGCGGGGAGGCACACCGGGTAGTCGTTTGTCCCTGGAAACGCGACCACTGTTTCCATTATGGCAAGCCGGGGCACTTTCGTTCCAACTGCCCCCTGAAACTGGGAGCAGCTCCTTCGGCGTCAGGGCAAGAGGAGAGGGGTGCCGCCCCAACCCCGCAAGGTGGTCCCGGGTCCAAGCCTAACTATCACGCCCCGGGGTCGAAACTGCGACCCGGGCTCGCCAACAGATCCGCCATCTGTACGGAAACTGCCGCACAGACGAAGAGTCTACCCTGCAAGTCAGATCTATAGCTAAAAATGTATCAGAGCTGAAACTAATAACCAAAAGCTATATAATAAACCACTGAACATCTGATATAATAAAACCATCCTCAATACAACATCTCTCAACTGTCAAATAAAATACAAAGCCTCACCAAACTCTCAGACTATCCAGTACAAAAGTGAAAACATAAAATACAAGGTACATCTACCTCTGACTCTCAAAACTGGTAAGGTACTACTCAGCCACGTCCTCACCTCGATCAGCTGTCTTCACGCGAACCAAGCCGGAACAACTACCTCAGAAACCTGTCACCGCAGCGGGTGTGAGATCTACTGCAGAAGGTAGATCCCAGTGGGTACCGTCACCAATATCCACGATATGCCCACTAAGTCTACTGGAGGCACAAAAGATAGGTATGCAGATAGATATAAAAATGAAAGCAGGAAATGAGCTACAACTATATGCCATAACCACATGCTCAAGGAAATCTCTACTATGATCCAGCTATGCATACGCCCTCACTACTAAATGCCTCAAGTATCATGCTCAAAGGAAAACTCATCTAAGAGCAAGCTATGCACCACCCGCACACGAGGTGCTCTCAAAACCCAAATATCAATGACTGGCCCAAAACTGGCTCAGTCAAGCCCGCGCCTGTCGTCTAGGAACGCTCCTGCCCACTCCACGTGGGGCGTCCTATTGACTACTATGAACGCACCTGCCCACTCCTCGTGGGGCGTCCTGAACTGACTGCTATGAACGCACCTGCCCACCCCCGTGGGGCATCCTAAACTGACCACTAGGAACGCTCCTGCCCACCCCTGTGGGACGTCCTAGTCTGTCTATCTCAATCATAATCACGTATCCGGAGCGTACTCGAGGGGAGCGACCCCAACGAGCTCTAGTATCTAGTCAGTCTCAACTGTCTCATAACGGCACATGCAGGCTATGATCCACGATCAACCAGACCGGATAACAAAAATCTAGATAGCACAACACAGTGGGGAACCCTCCACGACTGGATCAGGGAATGCCAAACCCTCTCATAGCTATGTCGGAGAATCCTCTATGACCCAACCTGATAATGCACAAACCACGATCTAGAGTAACCTAATCAGGGAATAAATCCTCAATCTCTCACACGGGAGGCCTGGAAATTCTGAACGACTGCCACCTACAACCCTATCAAACAAGAACAAGCTGTAGGCATAGCCGCCCATAGCTTCCGCCCCCGAACTGGAACAATGCTAAAACCCTCATGACACTAGAACTCATCCCACAATGCTCTAAAATCCACTCGGCCCCGCGGCACGAGTACACATGCATCTCGAACTACCCGAACCATTCATAGTACTCTAAATAATTAAAAACCTCTTTAAAATCTGAGTTTCACTTAAAACCGTTTATAAAAATATTATGAAGGTTCAAATAGATCCCGACTCTCAAGGAAATATACAGTCTAGTGTCAAAGCCTCTCTAGATCATGATAAAAATAACCGGGGCTCATAAATGCCTTTCTATGATTTTCTAGGCAACTATCAGATTTACCAGCTATATAAATAATAAGTTAAACATGATCAACATCCATACAATAGCTTTAGAAGGCATTCCATACATCTTGAAGAAATTCCAACCCACCTGGAATGCTTTCCGTAGGCCACGCCGAAGTCGGTGTAGCGCCGAACTCATAATCTATCGAAAATGCCCTCGCGCGCGCGCACACTGTCAAGCGTCCGAAAAACTCTGCCGAAGCTCACAGCAGCCTCGCAAGCACCTCAGCATGACCTTCGCGCGCTCCGGTCCTCTCTGCGGCCAACCCACAGCACGCACACACACTCACGTACACACGCACGCACGCCTCGACTCCGCGCAGTGAAAATCCAAAACTCACAGCACCAAAGCAAAAGATGGAAGGAATAATCCAATTAAGCTCAAAGGTTCATCAAAATCCATCATCAAATCCATCTAAGGAAATCCAAAACCAAACTACAAAAATCTGCCAACTCACCTGTCGTGCGGCTCGACGCGCGCGCTCGACTCCTCTCCAGACCAAGCAGCAAGAACCCACCAATAGCTCAATCCTCAACCTCCTCTTCTCCTTCCTTCTTTCTTTTCCTTAGTTTCTTTCTTTTTCTTTCTTTCTGTCGTGGAGAAGAAGGTAGGTTGGAGGGCTCTTTATAGAGGGTGCAAAACAAGGGAGAGGAAATTACCAAAAAGCCCTCACTCAAAATATCCAACCTGCTTAATTCTGGGCAAAACGAGACACTGGGTACCGGTACCACTAATTGGGTACCGGTACCAACCCATTAGTTCCGGAACTCTCTCCCTGGTTCCGGAACACAAGGCTTAGTTCCGGAACCAAAACCCCTGTTCCGGAACTCAGCTTCCAAATACCAAAATCCGAAGTCTGAAGCTTCGGTTCTCTCGCCGACAACTCGCTTTCTGTTCCGGAAGCTTGTGCATCACTCTGAAATCTCCCGAACCCCACTGTAAACATAAAGTACACATGGTCCAAGCTTTTTCCCACTCAAAAGCTCAACGGTGGAGTCGGTGTGCTCACTCCAACAATCCGGCATTCTCACAAGAAAACCTCACTTGTATTCTTTACCCATTTTCTTCTCCCGTTCCTTTTCTCAACTCCAAAGCGGGTTATAATGAATTATCTAATTCCTTTAATTGCCAACTCCAACTCACATTTCACCCCAAAGGCTTCCGCGTCGATCCGAAACACTCCGAACTCATCAGTAACCACAATTGGAACACGCCCATGGTGATTTCTCCGCACCACGCCATCTTGCAAGGTCGGTGCACTCTACAAAGTCCCGGTAATCTACACTCTCCCCTCCTTAAAAAGGTTTCGTCCTCAAAACCAGAATAAGTTCAAATCTCGGGAGAATGTCTTAATCCGATAGGAACAGGAAAACTCAACTCAACCTCAGGCCCTCAAATGGCCTTTCTCACTCATTATGATGGCTCCACTGAACCTTCACTCAAGGTAAATGAAAACTTTTTCGCTGCCCATACAGCAATCCACTGCTCAGAACTCCTCAATTACACTCGTACATCCATCAATAAGTCCAGAAACCCAACATCAGGAACATTCCCCAACCCCTAACTCTCGATTTGAAAACCAGCCGGTAACGGCGAAAAGTTCGAAAACCTCGAATGGCTAGTGCCTTCACCCTAATCAAACAAGAACAGGCTCCGGCACCTTCTCCATTCCTGGAGCAGCTTTTCGAAATCGTCGAACAGTTCGACAATCCTCGATATAAGCAGGAAAAAAAAAAATGGGAGAGGGTCTTGGAGTTGTTCCTGTTACAACTAAGACTCCAATTCCAAAGTTCCAACGGTGGCCTCCACTGAACGGTTACCTCTTTCCAAGGTTGCACTGCTCGCTTAAGCAAGGCGTACCTGACCATAATGTTCTCGCCGGGATAATATTACAAGATCAATCCTACAGTTCCAATTATTCTGTCAACCGGCGTTGCCTCCACCAAAATCCTCCTGAGTAACCAAGTACTTCAGGTTCAAGGGTCTCTGGATAACTCCATGCTCTCTCTATCACTGGCAAAATCTACATCAATGCTGGTATTCTTCTCAGCTTTAACTCCTCGAAGCTATACTGGCCCTACTTAATCCAAAGCTTCTGACCTGTGTCACTATCATAGGTCTAGGCCTAACCCAAACAACAACACTCTTCGTTGGGTCCACTGTCACTCTTGCAGCCGATATCATATGGCCTCACAACAAAAACCTTCCGTAGTTAAAAGCATACTCTCTCAACTCGGCATATAACTTCTCCTCTCTTAGAAGTTGCAGCATTATCCTCAAGTGCTCCTCATGCTCTAGGCCACCTCAGAAATAAATCCAAATATCCACGACGGGTACGACTACCAATCCGTCCAAACACAGCTGAAACACACAATTCCTCAAATCCAAAAGGCTGCAGGGCCTTAGTCAAACCACTTGACCGCGCTGCAAGCCCACAGTGTCCCTACCGGGTCTTGAACACTATCTGGCACAGCCCTCGGCCGTAAGGTTCCATAAAGCTATCACTCTCACAAAGGCCTCTGCCGAAAAACAATCCAAACCTGTCTGTGCTCAAACCATCATAGAACCCTCACCGTTGTGCTCTCACAACGAGGCATCACTGCCGTGTACCAACGGCATGGCATCACCACCGTGTATCAACGGCGTGGCATTACCACTGTGTATCAACGGTGTGGCAAGATATCCAAAATATCAATCTCTCGAATCCTCACTGTCGTATCCCCACGACATGGTACTGGGTCCCACAGACCACCCGATCCCTCAAAACTCGCAACTACGCTAACAGCTCTCTCTCAGTCTCACGAGTAATGCTCCAAGAGGTGCTGCCAAAGTCGGCGCGGTTTCCAAAACCACGTCAACCACCGTCTCGATCTCAATCTCCCTAAACGGTGGCTTCTAAATCAGATCTGGTAGACTCTCACTCGAGATCACACGGGCGATAAAAACATTCCTTAGTCCCGGTGCCGCCGTAGGCACCTCCTCCACAGTCGCTAGCAAAGCGATACGACCACGACTCAACCTCAGTCGTGTTCTAGCATCCTCTATAAACACACTCCTCCTGGCCAGGTCCACGGAAGGTCATTGTCCTCTCTTGACGATCCATAAAAGCATAACATTGGGATATCCAATCCCTATCCTACCTCATAACACCATCTCTGAATTGATGTAGGACTAACAACTCGATGCCCAAATCCAAGGTCCTACTGCACTGGGCGGGACTGGCAACACTCATCCATGTGATATACGTGATCTGGAACCTGATCCTCACGTGCACAAGCCAACAGTCCATACTCTGGCCCACGCGAAGCTACTCCTGCTCTACAAAACACACTCAAGCGGTGTGTAGAATACCGGGACTTCGGTTAGTCCACCGACCTCGCAAGATGACGCGGAGCAGAGGATTTGTTTGGGACAAGTTCCAATTGAGTTTACAGATGAGTTCGGACTGTTTCGGATCATCGCGGAAGCCCCAGCTTGGTTCGGGGTTTTCCGGGCTTTGTGCGCCGTTAGAGGCTAGTTTGGAGAGCACCGACTCCACCGTGGTCTGCGGAAAAATTGGGAAAAGACTTGGAACATGTGTATTTTATGATTACAGCGGATTTCGGGAGGTTCCGGACTGACGCGGAGGACCCGAAGGAGAAAAGTGAGTTGGCACTGGCAGTTTTGGAGCCGATTTTTGGATTGAGCACACAGATTCAACGGTTGAGCTTTTAGAGGAGAAAAAGTTGTGGGCATGTGTATTTTCAGATTACAGCGGAGTTCGGTAGGTTCCGCACTGGTGCGGAGGCCCCGAGGGCAAAAAGTGAGTTGGCGGGGGCTTTTAAAGGATTAATTAATTAATTATTTTTTTATTAGTGAGAGTAGCCTGTGAGGAACAGTTAAGAGATTAGAGAGATTAGAGAATGTGAGAGAGGGAATGGAATTAAGGTGCACTAGAGATAGAGATATTTTGTTGGTGGTGCATTTATTACTGCCACCTACCACACACACCTTAATTAAGCCTCTTACTTAATTAGTGTGGTTGCCACGTCATCATCCTCTTCAAGTGCAAGCAGAGCATTTGGGTTGGAACAGAGGAAAGGAAAAAAAAATGGAGATTGAAGGATGATGATGATGAAAAATGAAGAACAAAATTGGAAATGAGAGGGTTTGTATGGGAGATATGATGGTGGACCTATGGTCGGAAGCCGAGCGGAGAGCGCGGCGAGCGGCTCGCGACGGATTGAGAGAGAGGTATGAGTTGTTTTTTTTGGAGCTTGGTTTGAGGTTTTTTTTTTATGGATTCAAGTTTGGCTTGGGGTTTGGAGGTTTTGGTGTTGTTGGTTGAGTGTTCTTGGTTTTTCTTGGACTTGCTGTCCATTTGGGGGGAGCAGCTTGCGGAGCCGCGGTGCACAGCGGGGGGCTGCGCAGTTGGGCGCGCGGCAGCCATGCGGGCGCGCGCGCGGGGCAGCCATGCGGGCTGCGCGCGCGGCAGCCATGCGGGCTTCGCGCGCGGCAGCCCATGCGGGCTTCGCGCGCGGTAGCCCATGCGGGCGCGCGCGCGGCAGCCCATGCGGGCGCGCGCGCGGCAGCCCATGCGAGCGCGCAGCGGTCTCTGTTGGGCGCGCGGCAGGCCCCGGCGCCGCGCGGTATGCGCCTGGGCAGCGCGCAGCGCCCGGGCTGCAGCAGCGCGCGCGGTTGCCGCGGCTGCTGCGTGCTGCCATCGGGCTAGCGGGGGCCGTTTCCGGTGGGCCGTGTACGCGCACGCCGAGGCGGTTGGTTGCCCGGGTGTCGCGTGGACGTTTTGTGGACCGTTTTTGACACGGCTTTTATCCCTTTTGCTCTCACGGGTCAGCGCCAATTGTGGCGGTTTTCGGCGTGGTGCCGCGCGGAGCCGGATGATGATGATAATTGTGCTTGATGAAGATGATGATGCTGATTATGGTGGTAATGATGATGAAGTTTTATAGTTGGCTCGTGATTTTGGTGCGTCGATGGATTTAAAGTGTACTTGAATCCTGGTTGTTGGCTGTGTGTTCTTGGACTTAATGTTTGAAGCTGGTGGAGTTGTTTGGTGCCCGTGTGGAGCTTATTTTATTTTTTCTGGATGTAACTTGGCTTTGTGTAATTGAGGGTGTGCATTGGGAGTTTATTAGTGTGCAGATTTTTGGTGGATTTATGTAATTTTGAGGTGTGCAGGTTTGTGCTGTACTAATTTGTGTGAGAGTGTGGTGGTGGACTTGTGCGGGCTGAGGCTTAGTGTTGAATGTAGTGAGCATCATGTGTGAAGTGGGTGTGGCTGTGAGTGTTGGTGTTTATGGGAATTTATTTTCAGAGTGCAGATTACAATTTGATTTTAATGAGAGCAATTATTTGGAGTTCAGATTTTGTGATTGGACTTGTAGTATGTTGTGGACACTTGTTTAGTGCTTTTGGGTGCGACTTGGCCAGTTTTGGTTGCCTTCGCCGCGCGGAGCCGTTGGAGCTTGTCTACTTGGGCAGGTGCCAGGAGTTGACCGTGGGTGAGCCGTGGCGCGCCGGAATTTTTATGTGGACTCGAAGGAATTTATTGGAGCTTTCGAGGTTTTTTCGGGATTTGCGGAACGATTTTCGAGGTTTCGTCAGTTCGAGGTTCCGGCACTTCACCGACTTCAGCAATTGCCTGCGGAAAGCGTTCCAGGTGGGTTGAAATTTCTCCAAAATTTACGGAATGCCCTTTAATGCTATTGAATGCAATTACTTCATGTTTATTAAGCGTTTTCGCTATTTTTACATCTGATAATTGCCTGAATTTTTCTGTAAAATTTATTGGAACCCCGGATTATTTTTAGTAGACTCCTGACATCATATGACACTAGGTTTCACGCTTTGTTTGTATCATAACTGCACCTGAACCGTTTTAAAAATCGAGAAATGCGTTTTAAAGGAAAATCAATGATTTCAAAGATGGTTTTTAAATTATGAGATTGGCACAGATATGGCATAGGTTCAGGATGCTTGTTTACTCGTGTCGGGATGCCGAGTGGATTTTTAGAGCATGTGTGCTGAGTTCTAGTGTCCTGTGAGTTCTTCTTCCGTGTTGGGGATCGATGAATTTATCCTAGATCATGGGTTATGTTTCTGATTTAGTGGTGGAGATGGTCCTCCCACTTAGTTCTGAGGATATTTGGGGTTCTGGCAGATCGAGTCGCGGAGGTTTCCCGACTCAGCCATGGTCGTGCATTATCAGATTGAGTTGTTGAGGGTTCTCCGACATAGCTGTGAGAGTATTTGGGCTATTCCTATTTGAGTCGAGGTTCTTTTTCCGACTGAGTTGTTCTCTGAGCTTTGACATACCGATCTGTTTGATCGTGGACTATAGCCTGCATGTGCCGCTTATGAGACAGTGATACAGATGTGATACTTGAGTTCGGTGGGGTCGCTCCCCTCGAGCTACGCCCCGGGTGCGATGATTATACCGAGCCTGACGAGGCTGCGATGATGCGCCTAGTTCATATACTAGAGGTCGCTTGATACCCCTGGCCGAGTTACCATGGGGTCACTTTGTGAGAGATTGAGATGGTCGGTTTAGGACGCCGCACGTAAATCCCGTCCTCTTGTGGATGCGTGGTAGTGGGCAGGTGCGTTCCTAGAGGACCGGCGCAGGCTGGACTGAGCCACTTTTGGCAGTCCTTGAGATTGGGTGATATGAGCAGGTGGTTACATATTATGTTCATAGATGGTTTCTTTCCTTTGAGCATTGATACCGAGGCATCTTAGCAGTAGAGAGTGTATGCATATCGTGTCATTGGTAGAGTTTTCTTTTGAGCTTTATGTTTGCGACTTTCTAGCTGTAGTTTTCTATTTCAGCTTACCATTATTTGTCTATCTACCTATTTATCTGCATACCTATCTGTTTTGCCTCCAGTAGACTTAGTGGGCATACCGTGGATATTGGGACGGTACCCACTGAGATCTGCCTTCTGCAGTAGATCTCACACCCGCTGCGGTGACAGGGTTGAGGCAGCTGTTCCGGCTTGGTTCGCGCGGAGACAGCAGATCGAGGTGAGGTCGCGGCCGATTAGTTCCTTACCAGCATTGAGAGTCTGAGGTAGATGTACCCGGTGTATTTTATGTTTCCACTTTTGTACTGGACATTCTGAGAGACTGGTGAGGATAGTATTTGTTTTATTCCTGTGAGACTTTGTACCTTGAGGATTTGTGTACTAGTGGAGATTTTACTTTTCCAGATGTTCAGTTTTATTCTATAGCTTTTGGTTTTAGTTTTAGCTCTGATACATGTTTTTAGCTATAGATCTGACTTGCAGGGTAGACGCTTCGTCTGTGCGGCAGTTTCCGTACAGATGGCGGATCTGTTGGCGAGCCCGGGTCGCAGTTTCGACCCCGGGGCGTGACAGATTTAAGTGGTATCAGAGCCTAGGTGTATACGTCATTGAGGACTTAGAGACCCTAGGCTATTGGTTGGACATTAGGATGACCGTCATGAGAGACGTGATTTTAGCGAGAGTCCTGATTGAGTTTATACCTCCCCCAGAGGATGGGGGCGAGTGATTTTACGTGTTATTTCTCTAAAGATGATTATGTTGGCTGCAGACAACATAATGCTTTAGAAGGTTAATACGTTTAGACTTTCGCTTGATTGGGTCGAGAGAGTTCTTGGTCCTAATGTTTGTTATGTTGCAGTGGCTTCGATGCTTCCGAGACGCCGTACGACGGTGAGGGCGTGTTGGCCTTGGATGAGGAGCCCGATCAGCGGGAGGCTGAATGGATAGAGCAGAATGAGGTCTGAGAGTTACAGGCCCCAGTAGCCAGACTTTGAGGCGATGCGGCGCCAGGAAGAGAACTTGGAGCGCTTGATGCAGAGGCTTGAGCCGAGAGCATCTTCCGGGGTATCGCTATGTCACGCCCCGGGGGTTTGTTTTAGCGGAAACGATTCACAAAAGTCGAACATTTGACGTATAATTTTTTTTTTTTTTTTTTTTTTTTTTTTTTTTTTTGTTTAAAAGAGAACCCCTCTTCCCCGGCACGTGCCCAGACCCGCCACACATACAGGATCCCTCTGCAAACGGACAGAGTCTCCCCTGTACGTGCACGGCGTAGCGTTCGGTACATGTTCCAACATACACAACCAATCAATCACAACAGTTATTCACAAACAAACAGCATTCTAAACTAATACAAGAAAAACATATGGCCGATCAATTTGGAAAGGATAAATCCACAGTTTTGAAAGAGCGCCTACCCGGCGCTTACGTTTTGAAAGCTAGTCTCGAAATCAGCATAAATCCACAAGGTTTGAAAACGGTGCCCACCCGACACCAAGTTTTGAAATCCCTTTCGCAATCCATAAATCCACAGGGTTTTGAAACCAGTGCCCACACGACACTTAGATTTTAAAAACGGTTTTCGCAATCTTTTCTTTGACTTTTGCCTTTTTGATTTTCAAACGGCCAATAGAAATATAAGGAAGGTAACGCACAAGGGGCACTAAATGCAACCCGTACCGACATCCACGCCGACCCCACGAGGGTATCGCGAACCTCTCACATAACTACAATGCAATGAAAAGCGAGAATGAAAGAAGAAATACAGTCCGGGGTCCCCAGCGACCCAGCTGCTCCTGTCCCGTCCTCACCACCGCCTACCTCTCCCCCCGTCTGAACCCTGTCACGAAGTGGGATGTCAGTGACGTAAAAGTAGTAGAGCAGGAGAATATAGTAAAACAAACCGTGAAGACAACCGGAGCAACCACCCCCCCCCTCAAGGAGGAAAAGCAACCTGTACACCTGTATCCTGTAATACCCGGACACGTCGGACAACTAAACCGACGGCCCATACCGTACCTGCAGAAACCCGACCACGTCGGACAACTAAACCGACGGGTCGCACCGCTCGCACCTCGGCGCCTCAACCCCACCACTAATAAGGGGCCCCACTACGTCACCTCGTGGGTATACACGGGTCATAGACCACTTTTCCGGAAAAGCGCACCCTTTGCGGTGGCCAAACCGCGGGTGCGCGTGCTGCAGCCTCGAGCCAAGTAACCATAACCACCATCATGTCAGCATCATAATATATATAACAAGAGTAAAGCGGCAACATGTATAATCAAAAGTAAAACCGTAGCATATGCGATCAAAAGTAACCCGCTATCATGTATACTCAAAGTCAAGGCAATAATATGGGCACTCGAAGGCAGCCCGCCAACATATAAATATCAAAAGGAGAACGACCGTCGGAGACCGACGCTAAACACTATGAAGAACCCACTAACATGCATAAGCTATCACCCATCAATATTTAACCCCCGTACACTTAGAATTGACCCCGTCCAACATGATAGAGTTAGATGCTAGGACAAAGAAAATAAAAACCCACCACGTAATAAACCTGATCATAACGACATTACGCATAAAGGGATTCTAAGGGTGTACCCACCTGAAACGTGAAGAAAGTGTGTGGAAACTTCAGTTAAAATGCTCCCACCCTGAGCCCGAAAAGAACTACAGTAAGAAGTATCGTTAATAACATCGTCGGGGTCAAAACACTCAAAAACGGGGCGGAACGGGCCAAAAACGGAGCTTCTGGGCTCTTTGGCAGAAGGCTGGTGCACGGTCCAGGCGTGGACCGGGTCTGCGGCCAAGGGTGGCGGCCCTCACAGACCGGGCGCACACTGTGCGGTGAACCGCCCCATCCTGGGCCGGGCCGCGCACGGGCAAAAGGCGCGCGCCGGGTTCATCACTTCCCGGCCGCGGCGCAGCACCGGGCGCACACTGTGCGGTGAACCGCGCTTGCGGGCTGGGCCGGCGCACGCAACCGTGCACCGGGTCTGCGCCCCCAGGCCGCGGGGCGTGCGCCGGGTGCACGCCCGGCGTGTGGACTGCGCACTTATGGCCCGGTCTGGCGCACGCAGCTGTGCGCCGGGTTCACGCCCGCAGGTGGCCGATCCGTGCGCCGGGTGCACGATCGGCCGGTGGACCGCGGCTGAGGGAGCCGTACGGGATGAACAGTAAGTTTCCCGTTTTCGCGTTTTCTCTCCGTTTTCGCTCCCGTTTCGCGATTCCTTCTCCGTTTTCGCTCCCGTGCGATACCGGCGACGACCCCGCGAACATTGTAACGGCGGCGGCGGCCTCCCGTCTAACAACGGCGGCGGCGGCCTCCCGTTCGACACCACGCCTCGCACGCAACACGACAAGAAGGAAAACCCTAAATCGAAAAAGATAACCGGGAAGGCCCGAACCGTTTACCTTGTTTTCGCCGGTGAGGGAGGAAGGAAGAGGATCGTCCCGCTCTCGTTCGCCGGGTTCCGCAGGGCGTGCGATCGTCCTTCCTTCTCCTCGTCTCCATCTCGGTTCCTCACGCCCTCGGTTGAAAAGAGAGGAAATATGGATTGGGGTTTTATTTTCCCCTTCCCTTTCTTAACAGGGCCGCCTTAAACCCTAGCCGTCAAGCGAAAAACCCTAAATTAACCGGAATAAAAACCGACGGCTAAGATTGTCCCGAAAAGCGTGTCAATCGCTCGCACGGATCCCGAAGCACACAGAAAGGGGCCCAAACTTCAAAAATTTATTCTGGGAGATCCGGGAGTCGGAATTCGAATCCGATCGCATCTCCGTTCACCGTTTTGCGAGCTCTAGCACCAAAAATTGTCCGCAAGTCCCGACAACCAGCCCCGAAATTCTCGGATTTCAATCCCCTCCTTAATCAACTGAAAACATTCGGTTAGGACCCAAGATGGAAAACCGGAAGGTCGAAGTATCCCCACATAAATAAAATAACCCAGTGCCATAAACAGATGAGAATTCTGATCACAGCAGGTTCCCCGTCCGATTGCCTCGGAGAACGTGCCGGCCACCTAACACGGATTCCGATGCGCCACTCAAAAGCAAACGCTTTGACCCCCATTTCGGGAGATCCGCAAATCGGAATCTGAATCCGTTCGCTTTGCCGCCCTCCGTTCTTCGAGCTCAATCGTAGAAAATACTGGCGGCCCCGGTCAGTCCATTGCAGAAAACGGTGGAAAGTTTACCTATCACTCCCGTCAAAATAAAAGGGAGGTACACAAGGGCAAGGGAACGCCAGGACTCTACATCACTCACCACTAAAAAAAAGTTTCGTCCTCGAAACTTCATCCTGGTCCGCAACGCATAAAACTGAGTAGCACTCCTCCATCTTTGACTCCCGTTCCTAAGTCGCTTCGCGTTCTTCTTGGTTGTTCCACAGCACCTTCCCATAGGGGATCGCCCGGTTGCGCACTCCTTTTTGTCCTCTGGTGCTAAGGTCTGCACCGGTGTTCCGTCGAAGCTCGGGTCCTCTCTAGGCTCAAAGGCGGTGACCATCCGTCACCCAAAATCAAGTAAGCAGGTTCAGAGCACCTCTTCGAGGATCCGTCTTATTCGCTCGGGCTGTCCGCCGGTCTGGGGCGAAACGCCGTGCTGAAGTGTGGTTTAGTCTCTAGAGCTCGTTGCAGACTTGCCAAAGGTTCGACACCAGCCGAGTGTCTCTAGTCCACCAAAATTTCTGCTTGAGGTCCTCGTACATCTTCATGTCACCTGGATGCGCTGCAGAGGGAGCGCCGTGCGCCTCTGACGGTAACTCCTTCTTCAATACTAGCAGTTCGGGCACGCAAGTCCGCCCTCGAAAACGTATTGCGTTGTTCGCACTCGCCGAAAAGTCGCTTGCGTGGTCCGGGGGTCTTGTTTCAATAAGCTGTATCCGTACGCCTGTTATTCTGACCCTCCAAGATTTCTCTAACAGGGTTGGCTTGATCATTAAGGACAATAGGTCGCGCGACGGTACCGGTCCTGCTGAGTACTCGCGCTCACCGATTTCCTCCCCGATTTGACCCTTCTTGCTCAAAACATCCGCTCCTATTCTCTGTGATTCCCGTCGCTGACACGACGTGCCCCGAGAGTCCATCTCGCGAAGTCAGAACTCGCGTCTCTTAAACTTAGCGACCAGCTCCTGGTCCCTGAAATTCTTGCAGTTGATTAAAGAGGTCGTCAGTCCTGGGTCGTTCTTCACTGTACCCTGGCTTATCTTCCTGTAGTCGATGCGTAGACGTAGACTTCTGTTCTTCTTTCGCACGAAAGCACGGGTGCGCCCCAAGGCGTCACCCCCGGTCTAAAAAAAAAACCCTTTATCCGGAAACTCCTAGTCGTGCCTGGTAGAACCGTAGGGTGCCGTCGCCTTCCACTATAAAATTGCCCTCTTGGTCCAGGGAGATCTTGTCTCATACGCACTGCAGGTGTGAGCCGGTCTGTTGTCCTTCCCGGAGTGGTATTGAATCGTCAAGTCGTAATCCTTCAGTAACTCTAGCTACCACCTCCGCCGCAGGTTTAATTCCTTTTGGGTAAAAATGTACTTAAGACTTTGGTGATCCGAGAAGACGTTACAGTGGACTCCAAAGAGGTAGCGCCTCCACAATTTTAAAACGAAGTCCATTATGGCCAGTTCTAAGTCGCGTATCGGGTAGTTCTTTTCGTAATCCTTCAATCCCCTGGAAGCATGGGCTATTACTTTTCCCCTTTTCTGGTCAACCGGTTTAAAGGGGCAGCAATCTTCGTGAAACCTTCGACGAAGCGTCTGTAACATCCGGCCAGGCCTAGGGACTACGGACCTCTGTCACCGTCGTCGGCGGCTGCCAGTCGACCACTGATTCCGCTTTCTTGGGGTCCACGGCGATTCCCTTCGCCGAGGTCACATGCCCTAGGAAAACCCACTTCGCGTAGCCAGAATTCACACTTCTGCTCTCTAAGAGTCTGGAGAATCATTCGCAAATGGTCCTCGTGCTCCTCGTCGGTGGGTGAATAGATCAGGATGTCGTCGAGGGTCGGGTAACTAAGTCCACCGATGCTAAGTAGGCCACACACCCACCCTCTACCGACCTTCTGGCCCGTGCCGCTGAGATGACCGCCGGGAAGGAGATGCTCTTGCCCGCCATATACTCATGCTCAGGAAAGCCCGGTTCTTGTAGTCGCACCTGTCGTTTCTCACAGTCAAACTTGGGCGTACTGTCACTGGGGGCCCGTAACTGGCGCTGGGTTGCAGGGTGCATGGAAGAAACAACTTACCAGCCGAGGCCTGTTTCGGCTTGGTCCGAAGAGGACAGCCATGAAGGACCTCAGAGGTAAGGGAGGAAAAAGGAAAGAAGTCGTGGGTAAAGCCGAACAGTCTTCCGTGGGTGTTCGCCCCCCCACCCCAAACGCGTGTGGGGGTCGAAACGGTCAAGGAAACCGAAAGGTAAAACAAAAGGCACAAGGTTCGCAAAGGTCAGACAGCCACTAGCAATAATAACTCGTTGGGCCCAAACCACAGCCCAAAATGCTTAAGCCCAGTTATTATTACTAGTGTCCAAGTCTCATATAAACCCAATCACAAATCCATCCACATCCGATGTGGGACTATTGGGGGCGTCACAGACTCCCCCCGTTTAGGCCTGACGTCCTCGTCAGCCCAAACACACACACACAAGCCCAAGATCACCAGGCGATGTGAGACTCGTCTCGCTAGCCCTGTCATCTAGACCCAGACTTAGCCTAGACTCATCACACACTTCCGGCTGGTTATTGGCTCCGATACCATTTAATCTGTCACGCCCCGGGGGTTTGTTTTAGCGGAAACGATTCACAAAAGTCGAACATTTGACGTATAAAATATTTTTTTTTTTTTTTTTTTTTTTTTTTGTTTAAAAGAGAACCCCTCTTCCCCGGCACATGCCCAGACCCGCCACACATACAGGATCCCTCTGCAAACGGACAGAGTCTCCCCTGTACGTGCACGGCGTAGCGTTCGGTACATGTTCCAACATACACAACCAATCAATCACAACAGTTATTCACAAACAACCAGCATTCTAAACTAATACAAGAAAAACATATGGCCGATCAATTTGGAAAGGATAAATCCACAGTTTTGAAAGAGCGCCTACCCGGCGCTTACGTTTTGAAAGCTAGTCTCGAAATCAGCATAAATCCACAAGGTTTGAAAACGGTGCCCACCCGACACCAAGTTTTGAAATCCCTTTCGCAATCCATAAATCCACAGGGTTTTGAAACCAGTGCCCACACGACACTTAGATTTTAAAAACGGTTTTCGCAATCTTTTCTTTGACTTTTGCCTTTTTGATTTTCAAACGGCCAATAGAAATATAAGGAAGGTAACGCACAAGGGGCACTAAATGCAACCCGTACCGACATCCACGCCGACCCCACGAGGGTATCGCGAACCTCTCACATAACTACAATGCAATGAAAAGCGAGAATGAAAGAAGAAATACAGTCCGGGGTCCCCAGCGACCCAGCTGCTCCTGTCCCGTCCTCACTACCGCCTACCTCTCCCCCCGTCTGAACCCTGTCACGAAGTGGGATGTCAGTGACGTAAAAGTAGTAGAGCAGGAGAATATAGTAAAACAAACCGTGAAGACAACCGGAGCAACCACCCCCCCTCAAGGACGAAAAGCAACCTGTACACCTGTATCCTGTAATACCCGGACACGTCGGACAACTAAACCGACGGCCCATACCGTACCTGCAGAAACCCGACCACGTCGGATAACTAAACCGACGGGTCGCACCGCTCGCACCTCGGCGCCTCAACCCCACCACTAATAAGGGGCCCCACTACGTCACCTCGTGGGTATACACGGGTCATAGACCACTTTTCCGGAAAAGCGCACCCTTTGCGGTGGCCAAACCGCGGGTGCGCGTGCTGCAGCCTCGAGCCAAGTAACCATAACCACCATCATGTCAGCATCATAATATATATAACAAGAGTAAAGCGGCAACATGTATAATCAAAAGTAAAACCGTAGCATATGCGATCAAAAGTAACCCGCTATCATGTATACTCAAAGTCAAGGCAATAATATGGGCACTCGAAGGCAGCCCGCCAACATATAAATATCAAAAGGAGAACGACCGTCGGAGACCGACGCTAAACACTATGAAGAACCCACTAACATGCATAAGCTATCACCCATCAATATTTAACCCCCGTACACTTAGAATTGACCCCGTCCAACATGATAGAGTTAGATGCTAGGACAAAGAAAATAAAAACCCACCACGTAATAAACCTGATCATAACGACATTACGCATAAAGGGATTCTAAGGGTGTACCCACCTGAAACGTGAAGAAAGTGTGTGGAAACTTCAGTTAAAATGCTCCCACCCTGAGCCCGAAAAGAACTACAGTAAGAAGTATCGTTAATAACATCGTCGGGGTCAAAACACTTAAAAACGGGGCGGAACGGGCCAAAAACGGAGCTTCTGGGCTCTTTGGCAGAAGGCTGGTGCACGGTCCAGGCGTGGACCGGGTCTGCGGCCAAGGGTGGTGGCCCTCCCAGACCGGGCGCACACTGTGCGGTGAACCGCCCCATCCTGGGCCGGGCCGCGCACGGGCAAAAGGCGCGCGCCGGGTTCATCACTTCCCGGCCGCGGCGCAGCACCGGGCGCACACTGTGCGGTGAACCGCGCTTGCGGGCTGGGCCGGCGCACGCAACCGTGCACCGGGTCTGCGCCCCCAGGCCGCGGGGCGTGCGCCGGGTGCACGCCCGGCGTGTGGACTGCGCACTTGCGGCCCGGTCTGGCGCACGCAGCTGTGCGCCGGGTTCACGCCCGCAGGTGGCCGATCCGTGCGCCGGGTGCACGATCGGCCGGTGGACCGCGGCTCAGGGAGCCGTACGGGATGAACAGTAAGTTTCCCGTTTTCGCGTTTTCTCTCCGTTTTCGCTCCCGTTTCGCGATTTCTTCTCCGTTTTCGCTCCCGTGCGATACCGGCGACGACCCCGCGAACATTGTAACGGCGGCGGCGGCCTCCCGTCTAACAACGGCGGCGGCGGCCTCCCGTTCGACACCACGCCTCGCACGCAACACGATAAGAAGGAAAACCCTAAATCGAAAAAGATAACCGGGAAGGCCCGAACCGTTTACCTTGTTTTCGCCGGTGAGGGAGGAAGGAAGAGGATCGTCCCGCTCTCGTTCGCCGGGTTCCGCAGGGCGTGCGATCGTCCTTCCTTCTCCTCGTCTCCGTCTCGGTTCCTCACGCCCTCGGTTGAAAAGAGAGGAAATATGGATTGGGGTTTTATTTTCCCCTTCCCTTTCTTAACAGGGCCGCCTTAAACCCTAGCCGTCAAGCGAAAAACCCTAAATTAACCGGAATAAAAACCGACGGCTAAGATTGTCCCGAAAAGCGTGTCAATCGCTCGCACGGATCCCGAAGCACACAAAAAGGGGCCCAAACTTCAAAAATTTATTCTGGGAGATCCGGGAGTCGGAATTCGAATCCGATCGCGTCTCCGTTCACCGTTTTGCGAGCTCTAGCACCAAAAATTGTCCGCAAGTCCCGACAACCAGCCCCGAAATTCTCGGATTTCAATCCCCTCCTTAATCAACTGAAAACATTCGGTTAGGACCCAAGATGGAAAACCGGAAGGTCGAAGTATCCCCACATAAATAAAATAACCCAGTGCCATAAACAGATGAGAATTCTGATCACAGCAGGTTCCCCGTCCGATCGCCTCGGAGAACGTGCCGGCCACCTAACACGGATTCCGATGCGCCACTCAAAAGCAAACGCTTTGACCCCCATTTCGGGAGATCCGCAAATCGGAATCCGAATCCATTCGCTTTGCCGCCCTCCGTTCTTCGAGCTCAATCGCAGAAAATACTGGCGGCCCCGGTCAGTCCATTGCAGAAAACGGTGGAAAGTTTACCTATCACTCCCGTCAAAATAAAAGGGTGGTACACAAGGGCAAGGGAACGCCAGGACTCTACACGCTAGTAGGACTTCCAGCCGCAACGTCGTCGACTTCGATCCGGATCGCGCCACGGATGGTGCAGAAGCAGCGAGAGGTTGCTGACCAGTTGTTTTATTTCATCCAGTCCCATTCCCTGCAGATTTCGGGACCGAGCTTGGAGCCTTGGAAGGCCGAGGACTGGATTGCTGCTATGGGAAAATTATTTGAGAATTGTTCATTCAGGAGAAACATCAGGACGCTTGGTCATGTACTTTTGGATAAGGACGCCGAGAGTTGGTGGCGTCGAGTTCATCCTGTTGGACCACCGGGAGCGCAGTTGATGACCTGGAGCGAGTATTTGCGACGATTGAGCTGTGTACCCCTCGTCGCCTAGGATGTGGCTTGGAGGTTGTTTATATTTGAGAAGGGACTGCATCCAGATATTTACCTCTTCGTGCATTCTCGACGAGTGCCGACTTTAGATGCAGCGTTTGGGCCTGCTCGATGGGTTGACCGAGGAGCAGTGATCACGTCCAGGAGGGACGAAGAGCGAGGGACCAGCTCCAGTGAGAGACGTCTAGCATCGTCGAATTTGGGATAGTTGAGCGGATTGAGGTTGTCACGTTTCCCGTCTCAAGACTATGAGCCTCAGAGGAGACAGACACTAGGAGGTTCTCGAGAGTCGAGGCACCAGCTGTAGTGTCTGGATGAGTTTGTCACCTGAGGTGGGCTTCCTTATAGTCATTGGATCTAGAGCATGGTTGATGCCATCACCGCTAGTGTGTTTTGGTAGAGCAGGGGTATCTTCGTGTGGGCCAGTGATAGGACTGTTGGCTTGTGCACGTGAGGATCGGGTTCCAGATCACATTTAGCATATGGATGAGTGTTACCAGTCCTACCTCAGTTTAGAGATGTTGTGATGAGTTGGATAGGGATTGGCTATCCTAACGCTATGCTATCGTGGATTGTCGTGAGAGGACAATGATCCTCCGTGGACTTGGTCAGGAGGAGTACGCTTAGAGGAAGCCAGAGCACGATAAGTTTGAGTCGTGATCGTATCGCTTCGCGAGCGACCGTAGAGGAGGTGCTTACGGCGGCACCGGGATTAAGGAGTATTGTTATCGCCGTGTGACCCAGGTGAAAGTCTGCCTGATCTGTTATTGAAGCCGCCGTTTAGTGAGATTGAAATCGGGATAGTGATTGACGTGGTTTTGGGAACTGCGCCAACTTCCATAGCACCTCTTAGTGTATCACCCGTGAGTTAGTGAGCCGATAGCACAGTTGCAGATTCTGATGGATCGAGGGGTCTGTGTGACCCAATGCTATGTCATGGGAATACGACCGTGAGGGTCTGGGAGATTGATGCTTGAGTATGATGCCACTCCGTTGATACACGGGGGTGATGCCACGCCGTTGGTACACGACAGTGATGCCACGTTGTGAGTACACAACAGTGAGGGTTCTATGATGGTTCGATCACAGACAGGTTTGGTTTGTATTTTGGCAGGCGCCCTTTGTGAGATTGATAGCTTTTTGGAACCATACAGCCGAGGGCTGTGCCCTGATGGTGTTCAGGAACTGATAGGGGCATTATGAGCTTACAGCAAGGTCAAGTGGATTAACTAATGCCCTGCCGCCTTCATGATTTGAGGAATTGTAGGTTCCAACCGGGTTTGGACGGGTTAGCAGTGGTATCTGTCGTGGATATTTGGATTTATTTCCGAGGTGACATAAGGCTTGAGGAGCACTTGAGGATAGTGCCGCAACTTCTAAGAGAGAAGAGTTGTATGCTGAGTTGAGAGGTTTTGAATTTTGATTTCGGAAGGTTTTGTGGTTAAGCCTTGTGTCTACAGCTGCAAGAGCGACGGGGAACCCAACGAAAGGTGATGCCGTTGGGATTTAGCTTAGCCTACGACTGCGACTGAGGACCGAAGCTTTTAGAGTAAGTGGTGCCAGTGTAGCTTCGAGAGGATGAAGCTGAAGATGATGTCAGCTTTGGGTGGATGTTTGCCGGTGGACAGAGTTATTCGAGATGTAAGATTGATCATGTAGTGATTATCCCGGCGATGACTCTATGGTCATGGACGCCGTGTTTAGGCGAGCAGTGTACCTTGGATTGAGATGATCGATCAGTGGGTGCCACTTTAGGAGCAGCTGATCCGTTTTCTTGCTCGTGAAGCTGAGGATTGGCGCAGACGGATCATACCTTGAGTGAAGGATCAGTGGATCCATCGTGAGGAGCGAGAACGACCACATGAGAGCTGAGGATGAGTTGAGGATCTCCTATCCCCAGTTGTTTGAGACACCCTCCTGAGTTATGGATTTATTCTGGTTTCGAGGACGAAACCCTTTTTAAGGAGGGGAGAGTGTAGAATACCGGGACTTCGGTTAGTCCACCGACCTCGCAAGATGGCGCGAAACGGAGGATTTGTTTGGGACGAGTTCCAATTGAGTTTACAGATGAGTTCGGACTGTTTCGGATCATCGCGGAAGCCCCAGCTTGGTTCGGGGTTTTTCGGGCTTTGTGCGCCGTTAGAGGCTAGTTTGGAGAGCACCGACTCCACCGTGGTCTGCGGAAAAATTGGAAAAACACTTGAAACATGTGTATTTTATGATTATAGCGGATTTCGGGAGGTTCCGGACTGACGCGGAGGACCCGAAGGAGAAAAGTGAGTTGGCACTGGCAGTTTTGGAGCCGATTTTTGGATTGAGCACACAGATTCAACGGTTGAGCTTTTAGAGGAGAAAAAGTTGTGGGCATGTGTATTTTCAGATTACAGCAGAGTTCGGTAGGTTCCGGACTGGTGCGGAGGCCCCGAGGGCAAAAAGTGAGTTGGCGGGGCTTTTAAAGGATTAATTAATTAATTATTTTTTTATTAGTGAGAGTAGCCTGTGAGGAACAGTTAAGAGATTAGAGAGATTAGAGAATGTGAGAGAGGGAATGGAATTAAGGTGCACTAGAGATAGAGATATTTTGTTGGTGGTGCATTTATTACTGCCACCTACCACACACACCTTAATTAAGCCTCTTACTTAATTAGTGTGGTTGCCACGTCATCATCCTCTTCAAGTGCAAGCAAAGCATTTGGGTTGGAACAGAGGAAAGGAAAAAAAAATGGAGATTGAACGATGATGATGATGAAAAATGAAGAACAAAATTGGAAATGAGAGGGTTTGTATGGGAGATATGATGGTGGACCTATGGTCGGAAGCCGAGCGGAGAGCGCGGCGAGCGGCTCGCGACGGAATGAGAGAGAGGTATGAGTTGTTTTTTTTGGAGCTTGGTTTGAGGTTTTTTTTTATGGATTCAAGTTTGGCTTGGGGTTTGGAGGTTTTGGTGTTGTTGGTTGAGTGTTCTTGGTTTTTCTTGGACTTGCTGTCCATTGGGGGGGAGCAGCTTGCGGAGCCGCGGTGCGCAGCGGGGGGCTGCGCAGTTGGGCGCGCGGGGCAGCCATACGGGCTGCGCGCGCGGCAGCCATGCGGGCTTCGCGCGCGGCAGCCCATGCGGGCGCGCGCGCAGCAGCCCATGCGAGCGCGCAGCGGTCTCTGTTGGGCGCGCGGCAGGCCCCGGCGCCGCGCGGTATGCGCCTGGGCAGCGCGCAGCGCGCGGGCTGCAGCAGCGCGCGCGGTTGCCGCGGCTGCTGCGTGCTGCCATCGGGCTAGCGGGGGTCGTTTCCGGTGGGCCGTGTACGCGCACGCCGAGGCGGTGGGTTGCCCGGGTGTCGCGTGGACGTTTTGTGGACCGTTTTTGATGCGGCTTTTATCCCTTTTGCTCTCACAGGTCAGCGCCAATTGTGGCGGTTTTCGGCGTGGTGCCGCGCGGAGCCGGATGATGATGATAATTGTGCTTGATGAAGATGATGATGCTGATTATGGTGATAATGATGATGAAGTTTTATAGTTGGCTCGTGATTTTGGTGCGTCTATGGATTTAAAGTGTACTTGAATCCTGGTTGTTGGCTGTGTGTTCTTGGACTTAATGTTTGAAGCTGGTGGAGTTGTTTGGTGCCCATGTGGAGCTTATTTTATTTTTTCTGGATGTAACTTGGCTTTGTGTAATTGAGGGTGTGCATTGGGAGTTTATTAGTGTGCAGATTTTTGGTGGATTTATGTAATTTTGAGGTGTGCAGGTTTGTGCTGTACTAATTTGTGTGAGAGTGTGGTGGTGGACTTGTGTGGGCTGAGGCTTAGTGTTGAATGTAGTGAGCATCATGTGTGAAGTGGGTGTGGCTGTGAGTGTTGGTGTTTATGGGAATTTATTTTCAGAGTGCAGATTGCAATTTGATTTTAATGAGAGCAATTATTTGGAGTTCAGATTTTGTGATTGGACTTGTAGTATGTTGTGGACACTTGTTTAGTGCTTTTGGGTGCGACTTGGCCAGTTTTGGTTGCCTTCGCCGCGCAGAGCCGTTGGAGCTTGTCTACTTGGGCAGGTGCCGGGAGTTGACCGTGGGTGAGCCGTGGCGCGCCGGAATTTTTATGTGGACTCGAAGGAATTTATTGGAGCTTTCGAGGTTTTTCCGGGATTTGCGGCACGATTTTCGAGGTTTCGTCAGTTCGAGGTTCCGGCACTTCACCGACTTCAGCAATTGCCTGCGGAAAGCGTTCCAGGTGGGTTGAAATTTCTCCAAAATTTACGGAATGCCCTTTAATGCTATTGAATGCAATTACTTCATGTTTATTAAGCGTTTTCGCTGTTTTTACATCTGATAATTGCCTGAATTTTTCTGTAAAATTTATTGGAACCCCGGATTATTTTTAGTAGACTCCTGACATCATATGACACTAGGTTTCACGCTTTGTTTGTATCATAACTGCACCTAAACCGTTTTAAAAATCGAGAAACGCGTTTTAAAGGAAAATCAATGATTTCAAAGATGGTTTTTAAATTATGAGATTGGCACAGATATGGCATAGGTTCAGGATGCTTGTTTACTCGTGTCGGGATGCCGAGTGGATTTTTAGAGCATGTGTGCTGAGTTCTAGTGTCCTGTGAGTTCTTCTTCCGTGTTGGGGATCGATGAATTTATCCTAGATCATGGGTTATGTTTCTGATTTAGTGGTGGAGATGGTCCTCCCACTTAGTTCTGAGGATATTTGGGGTTCTGGCAGATCGAGTCGCGGAGGTTTCCCGACTCAGCCATGGTCGTGCATTATCAGATTGAGTTGTTGAGGGTTCTCCGACATAGCTGTGAGAGTATTTGGGCTATTCCTATTTGAGTCGAGGTTCTTTTTCCGACTGAGTTGTGCTCTGAGCTTTGAGATACCGATCTGTTTGATCGTGGACTATAGCCTGCATGTGCCGCTTATGAGACAGTGATACAGATGTGATACTTGAGTTCGGTGGGGTCGCTCCCCTCGAGCTACGCCCCGGGTGCGATGATTATACCGAGCCTGACGAGGCTGCGATGATGCGCCTAGTTCATATACTAGAGGTCGCTTGATACCCCTGGCCGAGTTACCATGGGGTCACTTTGTGAGAGATTGAGATGGTCGGTTTAGGACGCCGCACGTAAATCCCGTCCTCTTGTGGATGCGTGGTAGTGGGCAGGTGCGTTCCTAGAGGACCGGCGCAGGCTGGACTGAGCCACTTTTGGCAGTCCTTGAGATTGGGTGATATGAGCAGGTGGTTACATATTATGTTCATAGATGGTTTCTTTCCTTTGAGCATTGATACCGAGGCATCTTAGCAGTAGAGAGTGTATGCATATCGTGTCATTGGTAGAGTTTTCTTTTGAACTTTATGTTTGCGACTTTCTAGCTGTAGTTTTCTATTTCAGCTTACCATTATTTGTCTATCTACCTATCTATCTGCATACCTATCTGTTTTGCCTCCAGTAGTCTTAGTGGGCATACCGCGGATATTGGGACGGTACCCACTGAGATCTGCCTTCTGCAGTAGATCTCACACCCGCTGCGGTGACAGGGTTGAGGCAGCTGTTCCGGCTTGGTTCGCGCGGAGACAGCAGATCGAGGTGAGGTCGCGGCCGATTAGTTCCTTACCAGCATTGAGAGTCTGAGGTAGATGTACCTGGTGTATTTTATGTTTCCACTTTTGTACTGGACATTCTGAGAGACTGGTGAGGATAGTATTTGTTTTATTCCTGTGAGACTTTGTACCTTGAGGATTTGTGTACTAGTGGAGATTTTACTTTTCCAGATGTTCAGTTTTATTCTATAGCTTTTGGTTTTAGTTTTAGCTCTGATACATGTTTTTAGCTATAGATCTGACTTGCAGGGTAGACGCTTCGTCTGTGCGGCAGTTTCCGTACAGATGGCGGATCTGTTGGCGAGCCCGGGTCGCAGTTTCGACCCCGGGGCGTGACACGGTGTCTGTCACGCCCCGGGGTCGAAACTGCAACTCCGGCTCGCCAACAGATCCGCCACCTATGCCAAACCCCGCATAGGCGAAGCGTCCTACCTGCAAGAAAAGTACTACAGCTAATAGATATCAAAGCTATAAATGAAAATCTGCTGTATTACTAAAATCAACCACTATACAACTGGAAATAATACAACAATGTCCATCTCCCAAAAATGATAATCATACAATAACCTCATGTACAAAGCCCAAAGCTCAACAGGGAGGTATCTCCAATAAATACATCAGTGTACAGGCTCTCTATACATATCATATCCTCACTACATGAGTCTCTCAAAAGAGGAAAACAAAATAGTCAATCTACTGCAGGTCTCCTCTGAAGCGGGTACCGCTACTCTCCAACGACGGGTAAGGATCTAGCTCGCGACTCCCTCGCCTCGATCAACAACTGCAGAATCAGCAACACCCGCTAAGACTCTGAAAAACAAAGGAGAGGAAGGAAAAAGGAGAGGGAAAACCCCCAAAGGGCGTGAGAACTACGCCAAAAAGGGAGTTCTCAGTGGGCACCACCGCCAGGCCCAACGGTCTGCCCACTAAGTCCTCAAGAGACATAAAATAATCAATGCAGTAACACTGAACAAGAGAGGTGAAGACACTCGTCAGCTATCATGCCTCTATCTATATGCTCAAAAGGGGGAAACCAAAGAATGGTATGCAACCACTAGCACATGAAGTGCACAATCGACCCAATCGAGCTGACTGCCACATCTGGTCCAGTCAAACCTATACCCACCTACAACCACTTCCCACTGCTGGGCACGAATTACGTAGGATGTCCAAACGGACTAACTCACTATCGAATAGTGACTAATGCAGGCTATAGTCAAAATCCACGCTCTCTCTCAGAACGGATAGACTCAAGATCACCAAACCTCTCGCACAACGGTCGACAACTCACAACGACCTCGGGACCACCGTCAATCCCCAAACGGTTCCCAACAACACTAGCACTGGTCTAAACACAGCTACTAGACTCCGCTCGGCCCCCAGGCATGAGTGCAACAATAAAAATACCTGCCGCATAAACCCAATCAAATGAACCGGTGTAAAACCCGGTACTGCCTGCTCTGCTGTCGAACTCATCTGCGGGAATACTGACCGACTACTGACCGGTACGGTCGCATCCCAAAATAGGTGACAGACCGACTACTGACCGGTATGGTGGCACCCAAAATAAGTAATAGACAGGCTCCTTACCGGCACGGTCGCACACTCTGGAGTGGCACTCGAGGGGAGCGACCCACACGAGTAAAGTATCACTGTAACAGTATCATAATATAGCAGGACTGGATCACAACTCTGATCAAAGTGGGAAAGCTCAACCACTAAAGAAGGCCTCGGCCCTCAATTAGATGCAAAAGTACTCAAATAGTGGGAAACTCCGTCCACTAGAGAAATATGATACCCAATCTGATGCACAAATAAATATCCGGTCAACCGCCCAATATCCGCGGTTGCCGCAATACCCTGCCATCTATAACCAGGTCCTATAGCCGACCTCCGGTCAACCGCCCAAAGTTCGCGGTCACTGAAAAACCCTGCCAATCGCAATCCAGCACAACCCGTCCCTGACACCAATGTCCCGGCTACACTACCCAAGACCCCTGCTTGCACCCGAGCAACACAGACCGCCTGACTAACAAAGAAGGAGAAAAAGATAACATGGTTTCTCCTAAGTCAAGTTCCAAAAGTAGTGCAGCAGTAAAAGATGGCCTAACTACATGTTCATACAAGCATACTTTTGTCCTCAGAAACGATAAAAGAGGGTGAAACATATAATAGCAAAGCATGCTAAAATGTTCCTACTATGCTGTACCAATCTCACACAAGTAGGCCAATGAATAAACATGTACAATAACCACATGATCTGGGCCATTCTTCAAGCTTTTCCTCTCGATGCTAAATATGGGTTGTACATTAAACATGCATGCTATCAGTCATGGAGGGGTGACATTCCCACAAGTGCACTTACATTCACCATAACATAATCATCCATGAAGATCTTATCATTGCCTTATACAGTTACTAATATTAAGCTTACCCACCTGAAGTGCTCAATCCAAGGCAAACCTGGGGTCGGTGAAGAGCGTGGCCACTTGCTAACCATATCTGCTGAACCTGTATCCACGGTACATGTCGCGCAAACCTTGGCTCCTAGCAGTGTTCCAAAAACACTCGCGAACCTTCCTGGGTACAACATAAGGTCCAAAGTTACACTTTATGCTAAAAATACCCAAGTATACACCATCTGCTGGAACAGTCCCAACGATGCGGATTTTTCACCTGCAGCAAGAACTCAGAAAAATCCAACAAAAATACTGTCGCGATCGTCGTGTCGAGCCCTTCGAAACGAGTACCTGCACGTCAAAATCCGAGTCCCGGAGGCCGAGTTACAAATTCCACAACGCAATGAGCGCGAAACTCCACTACATACACAACTGTAATACTCTGCACAGTAAAGGGGGAAGGAGTATACCTTCGGGAAAGTCTCAGAAAATTCCCCGAAAAATACGACGGTAATCCTTGCGACACGTAGTTGCAAAAAGTGTAGAGGCACGTCTATGCCTGAGCGCGGAGATAAAAATCCGGCAAGGTGTCGCTGTCCAGAAATTCCATCAGCGGCAAAGGGGGTTAAAAACATACCCGGAACCCCAAACAAAGCTCAAATCTGAGAAAAGTGGACAGTACAAGAATCGTAGATCTACCTCTCATGAATCCAACGCCATGAAAATCATCAAAAAACACTATCGGGGTAGCTCTGTGGACCTCTCAGACCGAACAACGACGATAACGGGCCTCCGATGAAAGATCGTCGCTCTGTGCTACGATGCCGAAGTCGTCGACGCCGCGGCTTCCACAAATTCCGGGCCTCTGTCAAAAGATGCGCGACAGGAAGATCTCCAACTTTGCTGAAGGGTCCAAGGGCAGTGGAGTTTGGCAAAACCTCAAACTCGGGGGTGAAAGAGGGCTTCAAATAGGCCCAGCCCGAAAAAAATCCAAGTTTGGACTTTTGGGCCGAAATTCGGGCTCCTGGGGCACTCCGGGCTGCTACAGCGTTGGGCCCGGCCCAACACTGTGCACGCCCGGATTGCTCCGGAGCCGACACGTGTCCCAGAGGCTTCCCCCGCGCCCGGCGCACGCGCGCCCGCGAATCACGGGGCGACGCGTGGCCCGACTGCCTGGCGTGCGCGGCTGCACCCGGCCAACCGTGGGGCGCCACGTGGCACCGCCACGTCGCCCGGCCGCGCCCACGTGAGCGACCGCGCAGTCTGCGGCCCTATGTCGGGCACGTATCCCGAGGCACCCGCCGCCAGCCGCTTAGACCGCGCGTTCGTGCACCAGCCAATGGCATCACGCCACGTGTCCCGCTCCGGTCCACCGTGCACCCCCGACACTCCCGTGGACCACGCCGGCTGCGCCCACCACTCACGAGGTGCCACGTGCCCCTGCCCCATGGTGCACGCCGGCCCCGTGGACCGTGCGCCTGCCCGCGCACTGCGCGCTGCCCGCGCCTGCCCACCGCCACGCCTGTGCCTGCCCGAGCCCACGCCGCCGCCCTTCGCCGTCGCCGGCGCTGCCCCAGCCGCCGGAATAGTGCCCCCACTTGCCTCGAAATCCGTGCACGACATCCGGGCTCCGAAAAATACAAGTGAATTGTCCATTTTCATCGTTTTCGCGCGCTGAATCCAAATCCGCTGTCCGTTTTGCCCAATTCCACTTCTAAAATTTGCTGAAGGCATCCAGAGAAGTGTTCTTAACCCAAATTTCGCGCTGAGTCCAATTTTAATATCTGCTTCGCGCGAAACCACTTCTACACAACCGACGGGGCCCTCCGATCACTCACGTGATCCATTTTAAGCCCGAAGTCCATCACTTGTGTCCAAATTGTGCACAAACACCACCGACACACCTCGTCGGCCTCCAGAGGCAATAGATGTGACCGTAATCCATAAGTGGGAATTTTGGGTCCTCACAGTGTCGGCATCAACCGTGCTCTAACTTCGACGACCGTAAGAAAACAACACCTGGTATGACGCGATCCACTATCCTGGCGTCCTCTAACCGGCTGCACTATCTCAACCACTAGATGCTGGTGGCCATCGCTCTATCTGTCTCGGCGTCACGGCTCTATCAGCCTACCGGTAAGTCGGATAAACCTCAACATCCTGAAGGGGGTAGTGGGGTGCCGTCTCAAGCGGCAAATCCATGAGCACCACTCTGGGACACTCTACCTGAAAATGCCCTGACTATCCACAGGAAAAACACCACCCTTTCATGAAGTCACTCTATGGCGACGAATGCGGCCCACCACAAAAGACACAGTCATCCAAGCACTGCTGCTGGTGCCTCGACTGTCGAGAACCTCCTGGTCTCTATCTCCTCTGAGGCTCATGATCCTGTGACTGGAATCATGGCAACCTCGATCCACCCTACTATCCCAAAATAAGACGGCATTGAATGCCTCTTTCCAGAGCTGGTCCCTCGCTCTCCGTCCTCTCTCGGACATGACCACTAATCCTCGGTCAGTCCATCGGGCATGCACAATCGCTGCATCTAAAGTCGCTCGCCGAGAATGCACAAGGTGATAGATATCTCGAAGCAGTCCCCTCTCAAACATGATCAATCTCCTGGGCCTCATCTTGGGCGACATGGGGTACTCTGCTCAACAATCATAGAAACTCGCTCCAAATCCTCAACCATGCTCCCGATGGTCCATCAGGACGAACTCGCCACCAACTCTCGGCGTCTCTATACAAGGGTGCGCAACCAAGTGCACCTGATGCTTCACCTGGATGAACAAGTCCTCAACCAACTTCCATAGCAGCAATCCAGCTCCCGGCCTCCCAAGGCTCCAAACTTGGCCCCAATATCAACAGGGGATGGAACTGGCGGATGAACAACAACTTATCAGCAACTCTCACTGCTCCTGCACTACTCACAGGGTCGGAGTCGACGATGTCGCGGCCGGAGGTAATACTGGCGATACCTCAGTCGATGCTCTCTGCTCAAACGTGCGCATCACGCGCTCCGTGCTCTCTTCCTGGCGCCGCGTTGCCTCAACAACTGAGCTACCTGGGCCCGTAACTCTCAGACCTCTCTCTGCTCTGTCCATTCAGCCTACCGCTGACCGGGCTCCTCATCCAAGGTCAAACACGCCCTCGCCGCTGCTCGGCATCTCGGAGGCCACAAGGACAACTGCCACAAACCAACCAAACCTCAAACACTCTCAACCCAATCAAGCGAAAGTCTAAAACATGTTAACCATTCTAAAACATTATGTTGTCTGCAGCCAACATAATCACTTTAGAGAATAAACATGTAAGATCACTCGCCCCAATCCCTCGGGGGAGGTACAAACTCAATCAGGACTCACGCTAAAATCTCGTCTCCTACGACAGTCATCCTACTGTCCAACCAATAGCCTAGGGTCACTAAATCCTTAACGACCTATATTCCTAGGCTCTGATACCACCTAAATCTGTCACGCCCAGGGGTCGAAACTGCAACCCGGGCTGGCCAACAGATCCGCCATCTGTACGGAAACTGCCGCACAGACGAAGCGTCTACCCTGCAAGTCAGATCTATAGCTAAAAATGTATCAGAGCTGAAACTAATAACCAAAAGCTATAGAATAAACCACTGAACATCTGATATAATAAAACCATCCTCAATACAACATCTCTCAACTGTCAAATAAAATACAAAGCCTCACCAAACTCTCAGACTGTCCAGTACAAAAGTGAAAACATAAAATACAGGGTACATCTACCTCTGACTCTCAAAACTGGTAAGGTACTACTCAGCCATGTCCTCACCTCGATCAGCTGTCTCCGCGCGAACCAAGCCGGAACAACTACCTCAGAAACCTATCACCGCAGCGGGTGTGAGATCTACTGCAGAAGGTAGATCCCAGTGGGTACCGTCACCAATATCCACGGTATGCCCACTAAGTCTACTGGAGGCACAAAAGATAGGTATGCAGATAGATATAAAAATGAAAGAAGGAAATGAGCTACAACTATATGCCATAACCACATGCTCAAGGAAATCTCTACTATGATCCTGCTATGCATACGCCCCCATTGCTAAATGCCTCAAGTATCATGCTCAAAAGAAAACTAATCTAAGAGCAAGCTATGCACCACCCGCACACGAGGTGCTCTCAAAACCCAAATCTCAATGACTGGCCCAAAACTGGCTCAGTCAAGCCCGCGCCTGTCGTCTAGGAACGCTCCTGCCCACTCCACGTGGGGTGTCCTACTGACTACTATGAATGCACCTGCCCACTGCTCGTGGGGCGTCCTGAACTGACTGCTATGAACGCACCTGCCCACCCCCGTGGGGCGTCCTAAACTAACCACTAGGAACGCTCCTGCCCACCCCCGTGGGACGTCCTAGTCTGTCTATCTCAATCATAATCACGCATCCGGAGCGTACTCGAGGGGAGCGACCCCAACGAGCTCTAGTATCTAGTCAGTCTCAACTGTCTCATAACGGCACATGCAGGCTATGATCCACGATCAACCAGATCGGATAACAAAAATCTAGATAGCACAACAAAGTCGGGAACCCTCCACGACTGGATCAGGGAATGTCAAACCCTCTCATAGCTATGTCGGAGAATCCTCTACGACTCAACCTGATAATGCACAAACCACGATCTAGAGTAACCCAATCAGGGAATAAATCCTCAATCTCTCACACGGGAGGCCTGGAAATTCTGAACGACTGCCACCTACAACCCTATGAAACATGAACAGGCTGCAGGTATAGCCGCCCATAGCTTCCGCCCCCGAACTGGAACAATGCTAAAACCCTCATGACACTAGAACTCATCCCACAATGCTCTAAAATCCACTCGGCCCTGCGGCACGAGTACACATGCATCTCGAACTACCCGGACCATTCATAATACTCTAAATAATTAAAAACCCCTTTAAAATCTGAGTTTCACTTAAAACCGTTTATAAGAATATTATGAAGGTCCAGATAGATCCCGACTCTAAAGGAAATATACAGCCTAGTGTCAAAGCCTCTCTAGATCATGCTAAAAATAACCGGGGCTCATAAATGCCTTTCTATGATTTTCTAGGCAACTATCAGATTTAACAGTTATATAAATAATAAGCTAAACATGATCAACATGCATACAATAGCTTTAGAAGGCATTCCATACATGTTGAAGAAATTCCAACCCACCTGGAATTCTTTCCATAGGCCACGCCGAAGTCGGTGTAGCACCGAAATCACAATCTATCGAAAATGCCCTCGCGCGCGCGCACACTGTCAAGCGCCCCAAAAACTCCGCCGAAGCTCATAGCAGCCTCGCAAGCACCTCAGCACGACCTCCGCGCGCTCCGGTCCTCTCCGCGGCCAACCCACAGCATGCACACACACTCACGTACGCACGCACGCACGCCTCGACTCCGCGCAGTGAAAATCCAAAGCTCACAGCACCAAAGCAAAAGATGGAAGGAATAATCCAATTAAGCTCAAAGGTTCATCAAAATCCATCATCAAATCCATCAAAGGACATCCAAAACCAAACTACAAAAATCTGCCAACTCACCTGTCGTGCGGCTCGACGCGCTCGCTTGACTCCTCTCCAGACCAAGCAGCAAGAACCCACCAATAGCTCAATCCTCAACCTCCTCTTCTCCTTCCTTCTTTCTTTTCCTTACTTTCTTTCTTTTTCTTTCTTTCTGTCATGGAGAAGAAGGCAGGTTGGAGGGCTCTTTATAGAGGGTGGAAAACAAGGGAGAGAAAATTACCAAAAAGCCCTCACTCAAAATATCCAACCTGCTTAATTCTGGGCAAAACGAGACACTGGGTACCGGTCCTACTAATTGGGTACCGGTACCAACCCATTAGTTCCGGAACTCTCTCCCTGGTTCTGGAACACAAGGCTTAGTTCCGGAACCAAAACCCCTGTTCCAGAACTCAGCTTCCAAATACCAAAATCCGAAGTCTGAAGCTTCGGTTCTCTCGCCGACAACTCGCTTTCTGTTCCGGAAGCTTGTGCATCACTCTGAAATCTCCCGAACCCCACTGTAAACATAAAGTACACATGGTCCAATCTTTTTCCCACTCAAAAGTTCAACGGTGGAGTCGGTGTGCTCACTCCAACAATCCGGCATTCTCACAAGAAAACCTCACTTGTATTCTTTACTCATTTTCTTCTCCCGTTCCTTTTCTCAACTCCAAAGCGGGTTATAATGAATTATCTAATTCCTTTAATTGCCAACTCCAACTCACATTTCACCCCAAAGGCTTCCGCGTCGATCCGAAACACTCCGAACTCATCAGTAACCACAATTGGAACACGCCCAAGGTGATTTCTCCGCACCACGCCATCTTGCGAGGTCGGTGCACTCTACAAAGTCCCGGTACTCTACATTAACGGCGTCGTGCGTCGTTGGCCCAGGGGCTTCAACCGTTTCCCTCGTGACGGTTTGGCGGAGGATGCACTGTCACGCCCCAGGGTCGAAACTGCGACCCGGGCTCGCCAACAGATCCGCCACCTATGCCAAACTCCGCATAGGCGAAGCGTCCTATCTGCAAGAAAAGTACTACAGCTAACAGATATCAGAGCTATAAATAAAAATCTGATGTAAATTAAAATCAACCACTGTGCAACTGGAAATAATACAACAATGTCCATCTCCCAAAAATGATAATCATACAATATCCTAATGTACAAAATCTGAACTCAACAGGGAGGTATCTCCAATAAATACATCAGTGTATAGGCTCTCAATACAAATCACATCCTCACTACATGAGTCTCTCAAAAGAGAAAAACAAAATAGCCATTCTACTGCAGGTCTCCTCTGAAGGGGCACCGCTACTCTCCAACGACGGGTAGGGATCTAGTACGCGACTCCCTCGCCTCGATCAAAAACCGCAGAATCAGCAACACCCGCTAAGACTCTGCAAAACAAAGGAGAGAAAGGAAAAAGGAGGGGAAAAACCCCCAAAGGGTGTGAGAGCTGTCACGCCCCGGGGTCGAAACCGCGACCCGGGCTCGCTAACAGATCCGCCATCTGTACGGAAACTGCCGTACAGACGAAGCGTCTAGCCTGCAAAAGACAAAACTACAGCTACACAGATATCAGAGCGGATAAAAAGCTGTACTATAAAATTTTTCTCAACTACAAAGTTGCAACAACTCATAGCCTATCTCCCAAAATC
>CM055063.1:18308747-18350105 GCA_029204045.2 Tillandsia leiboldiana | reverse complement strand
CGCGCGCGTGCGGCGGGCCTCCTGGCCGCGCGCAGGGGCGCGCGGCAGGCCGCGCGGCAGGGCCGCGCGCGTGGCGCGCGGGCCCTCCTGGCCGCGCGCCGGGCGCGCGCGGCAGGGCCGCGCGCAGGGCTGCGCGCGGGCCCGCGCGCAGCGCCTCTGGGCGCTGCGCGCAGCGCCGCTGGGCTCCGCGCGCAGCGCCGTTGGGCGCTGTGCGCAGCGCCGCTGGGGCGCTGCGCGGTGCGCTCTCCGGCACCGCGCAGCAGCCGCTGCGCGGCGCCGCTTGGTTGGGCGGCGTGCGGCGGGCCTCCCTCGTCGCGCGGCTGGTTTTTCGCCGCTCGGCGTGCTCCCGGACAGCGGGGGCGCCTCGGTTTGCGTGCCGGCGTCGTTGTTTCCCACCGTCGGCCGCTGTTTTCGCGAGGGGTTTTCGCGCTGGTTTCGCGCAGGTTTTCGCGCAGGTTTCGCGCCGTTTCGCGCAGGTTTTCGCGCAGGTTTTCGCGCCGTTTCGCGCAGGTTTTCGCGCAGGTTTTCGCGCAGTTTTCGCGCAGGTTTTCGCGCCGTTTCGCGCAGGTTTTCGCGCAGTTTTCGCGCAGGTTTTCGCGCCGTTTCGCGCAGGTTTTCGCGCAGTTTTCGCGCAGGTTTTCGCGCAGTTTTCGCGCAGGTTTTCGCCGTTTTTCGCGAGCAGTTTGCGAGCGGTTTAGCGCGTTTTTCGAGCAGATTTTGCGAGCGGTTTGAGCAGTTTTCGCTGGCTTTTCGCAAGCTGTTTTTGAGCAGTTTTTGCGCCGACGGGGCTGTTCTCGCCGTCGGGCGCTGGTTTTCGCCGACGGGCTGTTTTTCGCCGTCGGGCGCTGATATTTCGCTGACGAAGGCTGTTTTCGCCGACGGAAGCTGTTTTTCGCCGTCGGATGCTCGGTTTTGACCTTTTTGATTGATTTTGCGATTTCTTCGCTTCTGACAGCTTGCGGTGCGGTTTTTGCTTCCGCGGAGCGCGCGGTCGTGTGGTTGGTCGCCGCGTGCTCCGTTTTGCGTGCGGTTTCCGGCATCGGGCTTCGGGTTGCGTGCGGCCCCCTTGGAGGCCAGGTAAGCCGCTGTGCCAATTGCAAGTGTCGACGAGCAATTGGTGGCTTTCTGAGGTGGGTTGGTTTTCTCTCCAAGTCTACGGACTTCCTTCTAATTCTAATGTGTTAGGATTGCATGCTAGTTTAAGTGTTTTCTTGGAACTTAACTAGCACCCCCGTCATATGTGCATGATTTTGACCAGACCAATTGTGAACCTTAATTTGGGCTAGGTTCCTTATGCTTTAGACATCCCGCACTTTTCATATCCTTCGGGACTTAGAGTTTCCTCGCCCGGGTAGTGGGCCGAGTGGTCAGAGTGTTGTGGGACGGGTGTTGCACTCGGGCCCGGGGGGGCCGAGTGGGGTCTGGTGGCTGGGTTAGGCCAGTGTTAGCATTTTGGGGAGCCGTTTCAGATAAACGGTGGTCCCGGGGGTTTTTTCCTTTCCACTGTTCTTCTCGTCACCACCAGGTTGGGGTCGTGGTGCACGTGTGTTAGCAGGACCTTGAACCCAGAACCTTTTTGGATAAATACATGATTTTAGTCAGCCAATGTTTCTTCCAAGCCTCGCAAGGTTGTTTGAGTCTGTTCTCGTCTGTTGGGACGAAGGCATCAGCTCTTCGAGGTTTGGGCATAAAACTTGATTTCAAAGGGTTTTCCTAAAAGAGACTAAAAATCATTTAAAAGATGGATTTCTCTCAGATCGAATGGTTTTCTGAAATAAATGACATGGTTTCTTATAAACTTATCCACCCGAGTGGATTCGAGTGATCTGGGTTCAAAGGGCTGCTTTCTCTCTTGGGGACGTAGATGTTAGTCTCCCTGGGTTTCGGACCCTTCGTAGATCTGGCCGTGGAGTAGCTCCGGCCGTGAGTTGAGTGTTGAGTTCAGTGGAGTTGTGTTGTGGGAGCCGTGGGTGAGACGGTGGTCCCAGCTGTGTAGTACCTTCGTTGAGTGGGTCTGTGTTGTGAGATTGAGTCGTGGAGGGTTCTCCGACTGAGTTTGTGCTTTGAGCATCGAGATACCGATCTGTTTGATCGAGGACCACAGCCTGCAGGAGCCACTTGTGAGACAGTGATACTGACGAGATACTTGAGTTCGGTGGGGTCGCACCCCTCGAACCACGCCCCGGGTGCGTTGATGATTCCGAGCCTGATGAGGCTGCGATGATGATACCGAGCCTGACGAGGCTGCGATGATGCGCCTAGTTCATATACTAGAGGTCGCTTGATACCCCTGGCCGTGCTACCATGGGGTCACTGTGTGAGATATCGAGTTTGTCCGTTGGGACACCCTGGTTGATACACCAGGGGGCGCAGGCTTGACTCGACTGGACCCGGGTGGGCAGTCGCTGAGATTCGAGATACACTGAGAGTGTGATGGTGTAGCATGTGTCATAGTAGAGCGTCTTGGGCTTAGTACTTGTGACTTGTTGTCAGCAGTGAGTGACTGCATTCCATCATCCATAGTCTCTTCTTATTGAGCATAGTAGATAGAGGCATGATAGCTGTAGATTCTTTTCCAGCTTATTTATATTTCTCATCAGTCTTTTCTCTATCTTATGCCTCTGGTAGACTTAGTGGGCAGACCGTGGTTCTTGGAGACGGTACCCACTGAGAACTACTGTAGGATGTAGTTCTCACACCCTCTGTCGGTGACAGGTTGCTGAGGCTTTCTTCCGTTCCTGCTGTGCTTGACTGGACGGACCGAGGACAGGGAGTCGCGTGATAGTTCCCTACCAGCATTGTTACTTTAGAGAGAGGTAGATGTACCATCCCGGATTGTGGGAGTTGGTTATGTTTCCTGTTTAGCTATCTCCCCTTGGATTTGTAGATGTTGTATAGGTGCACTTCTTTTTGTATCAGCTGATTTTGGGAGATAGGCTATGTGTTGTAGCAGCTTGTAGTTGAGAAAAAAATTTATAGTACAGCTTTTTATCCGCTCTGATATCTGTGTAGCTGTAGTTTTGTCTTTTGCAGGCTAGACGCTTCGTCTGTACGGCAGTTTCCGTACAGATGGCGGATCTGTTAGCGAGCCCGGGTCGCAGTTTCGACCCCGGGGCGTGACAACCTCGTCCGACGGGTCACTGCCCAGGGAGTCCTGCTCCACTTGACGAGTCTCAAATTCGAAGGCGCCATTTACATTCTCTTTTCATTCTCTTTATCTTAAGCAATTTGCTTGTCTTGCTTATTAACCAAATTTTAGCTCTATCTTGAGCAATTTGCTTGTCTTGCTTATTAACCACTTTTTCATCCCTTACCCTAGGCATTGCCACACGGGTAACCAGAGAGTCTCATGGACTCTTAAACATTTTACTTTCCCTTTACTTAACTCAAATGGAAGTTAAAGTTATTGTTCATTTGCCCAACCACCCTATGACTTTCTAGGGTTATATTTATTTAATTCTTTAACCTTGGGATCTCATCCCACTTACCTGATTCCTCATTGAATCCTAGAGTTAACTTAACTCTATTTTCCTGTTCCACTATTAACTTAGAGTTACAATGACTCTAATTTCATGTTCCACTATTATCTTAGAGTTACATTGACTCTAATTTTCTGTTTTCCCTTTCATGTCTCCGCACTTGATACATTTTTTCATTCTCTTAATTCCTTACTGAATCCTAGAGTCAACTTGACTCTATTTTTCTGTCTGTGAGTCTAAACTCTTCTAGCTCGCCTTAGGTTCCCTTTACCTAAGTTCCATATAATACTTGTCCTAGAGGTCCTCGACTCTATACTGATCACTAGTTCACCTTAGGTTCTCTTTACCTAAGTTCCATGTCGTATACATCCTAGAGTTCCTTGACTCTATGCTGATCACTAGCTCTCCTTAGGTTTCCTTTACCTAAGTCCCATGTCATATACATCCTATGGTTCTCTGACTCTATGTTGATCACTAGTTCACCTTAGGTTTCCTTTACCTAAGTTCCATGTCATACCCAACCCTAGAGTTCCTTGACTCTATGTTGATCACTCTATCCAGTGTCCTTAGGTTATCACCTAAGACAATGCCACTTGTCCAAATCCTAGGATAACTCCTAAGTTGATGTCACTCGTCAAACCCCTATACTAGGTTTTCTCCTAGTCTTACTACCAACAACTGTTGTTCCCTTATGTCACGTGATTCCTAGGGTTATACCCTAACATGCTCACAACCATGAATAGCTACTCTTTTTCATGCATGCAATTATTTTCATCTCATTCATAAAATAATAATTATCTCTACGCATGCATATTCATCATATATCTTTGGCAACCAATAGTTGCACTTTTTCTCTGTGTCTCTTTGCACATGCACATCTATTTCTCTATCTCTGGCAACCAACAGTTGCTCTTTTTCATCTGAATCCATCTACACAGGCAATCATAATCATAATTACCTAACGCCTCTAACAGGCTACTATCATGCTTCGTATCGAAAAGCAAAGGAGCAAGGGGAGAGATCACCCAATTTCGGCAGAATTCCCCACCTTGTGATGCCCCTAATTGCTTGTAGACACTTGCAATTGGTCTCCGCACGATTCCACTTGTTTCCTCGAGCTTGCGCGCAAAACGGTGCACATCCCTCGAGTTAGCACGCAAAACGAAGCATGCTTCTCTTAAGGTTGCACGCAAAATGGTGCACATCTTTTCTGACCCTACACGAGAAATGATGCATAATATTAGGGTCGGCACGCAAAGCTGTGCGCGTCAACACGAACTGCACGTGAAACGATGCACGTACCTCGAAACTGCACACAAAACGGTGCACGCCTGACTGTAGGGTTGCACGCAAAACGGTGCGCATTTTTCCTGGCCCTGCACGAAAAATGATGCAAGCTATTAGAATCTACACGCAAAACGATGCGTATTGGTCCAACCCGCACGCAAAACGGAGCACGTACCCCATATTGGCATGCAAAACGGTGCACACTCTACTATAGTGTTGCACGCAAAACGGTGCACATTTTTTCGGCCCTGCATGTAAAACGAGACGAAATATTAGAGTCTGCACGCAAAACGGTGCCCGTTAGTCCAACCTGCACGCAAAACGGAGCACATACCTCATATTGGCATGCAAAACGGTGCACGCTCCTTTTTCGACGTTGCACGCAAAACGGTGCACGTTTTACGAGTTCGCGTCCAAAACTACGCGCATTTGCCGAATCCGCAAGCAAAACGGTGCATGTCTTCCACGAACGGCACGCAAAACGAGGCGCGTCCAAAACGCTCGCGAAACTTGCGCAGTAAAACGATAAAGAAAGTTGGGTCCCTAACATGCACGTGGGCAAAGGGGGTCAAATCCAAAATCCAAAAGAAAACTTCAAAACTGTGCCAAAAATACCGCAAAAACGACACACGGGGTGTAGTGTACCGGTTTTTGTGTTGAGCTTTCTGACTCCACCGGCGAGCCTTTTGACTGGAAAAAGGCGTGAGCGCGTGTATTTTTGATTTACAGCGGGGTTCGGGTGGTTCCGGGCGGCGGCGGAGGTGCCGGGGGCGAAAAGTGAGTTGCTGGGACCACTTTGGCCTTATTTTATTATTATTTTTTTTTATTGCTTTGAAAGCTAACTTTTGTTTTGTGGCTTTTTGTTTTGCTGTTGGTGGAGGTGGGCAGCAGAGGTTGGTGCCTTTTAATTAGTAGGTGAGTGGGTGAGCTTTTAATTTAGAGGGGATGAATTAATTAAGAGTTGTTGAATTAATTAATTCACTCCTCTTTATTTAAGCACTCACTCTCTCTCTCTCTCTGGTAGCACTTTACAGCTTTTTCCTCTTAAGGGCTTTGGGGTGTGCTCTGGAGCTGAGATGTGAAGGAGGGGAAAGCAAGAGAAGGAGAAGAAGAAGAAGGTGTTGGTGAGGGTTTTTCTTGGGTCCTTCCCTTGCTGCGACGGGTGGAGCCGAACGCGCGTTGTGGAGCGGCATTAGCGAGGTTGGTTGTCTTTTTGTTAATGTCGCTTTGGGTTTTGGCCTCTCCCCTCTTCTCTTTTTCCTTTCTTTTTCCTTCTTGCTGTCGGGGGCGCGTCAGCCTTGCAGGCTGTGTTGCCGGTGTTGCCGCTGCGCGGGCGCGCATGAGCGCCGCGCGCAGCGTGCACGCTGCTGCTTGGTCAAGCGGCAGCGCGCCGGGCGGCTTGGTCGTGCGGCGGGGGAGGAGGCCGCGCGGCCCTGCAGGCCGCGCGCTAGGCGCGCGGCACTGCAGGGATGCCGCGCGGGCGACCCCGTGCCGCGCGGCACTGCAGGCCGCGCGCTAGGCGCGCGGCACTGCTGGAGTGCCGCGCGGGCTGGCCTTGGGCCCCGCGGCCCTGCAGACCGCGCGCCAGGCGCGCGGCACTGCAGGGCACCGCGCGGGTGCCCCCTTAGGCCCCGCGGCCCTGCAGACCGCGCGCCAGGCGCGCGGCACTGCAGGGCACCGCGCGGGTGCCCCCTTGGGCCCCGCGGCCCTGCAGTCCGCGCGCCAGGCGCGCGGCACTGCAGGGCACCGCGCGGGTGCCCCCTCGGGCCCCGCGGCCCTGCAGGCCGCGCGCCAGGCGCGCGGCACTGCAGAGGGCCGCGCGGCGGGCCCCTCGGGCCCCGCGGCCCTGCAGGCCGCGCGCCAGGCGCGCGGCACTGCAGAGGGCCGCGCGGCGGGCCCCTCGGGCCCCGCGGCCCTGCAGGCCGCGCGCCAGGCGCGCGGCACTGCAGAGGGCCGCGCGGCGGGCCCCTCGGGCCCCGCGGCCCTGCAGGCCGCGCGCCAGGCGCGCGGCACTGCAGAGGGCCGCGCGGCGGGCCCCTCGGGCCCCGCGGCCCTGCAGGCCGCGCGCCAGGCGCGCGGCACTGCAGAGGGCCGCGCGGCGGCCCCCTCGGGCTCCGCGGCCCTGCAGACCGCGCGCCAGGCGCGCGGCACTGCAGGGCACCGCGCGGGTGCCCCCTTGGGCCCCGCGGCCCTGCAGGCCGCGCGCTAGGCGCGCGGCGCTGCAGGGCGCTGCGCGGGTAGTCCTTGGGCCGCGCGGCACTACCGGCCGCGCAGCTGGCCGTCACCACGCAGTGCGTGCGTTGGTCTTCGCAGCCGTGGGCTGCTTTTGGCCGCAGGGTTTGCGGCCCGGCGACGCGACGTGGCGATCGCGCGAGGGGCTTTCCGCGCAACGCCCGACGTTCGTCGTCGCCGGTTGGGTTTTACCGCCGATTGAGGGCGGGTCGTTGTCTTGGGTTTTTCTTCTAACCCCAGTTTTCACCAATTTTTGCAGTGTGACTTAGTGTTGGCCTGATTGCGTGGTCAGCGGTGCGCGTTGTACTACTTGGAGCTGTAGGATCGCACCGAGACCTCTTGTTGGCGTACGATTTTGCGACCTCTTCGCAGGTGGGTTGTATTCTTCCGACGGACCACGGGATGCCCCTTTTTCTTTACAAACGCAAAGGTATCGTGACCTTGTGCTATCAGGCAAGTGCGGGTCGGCCGCGCAGGTCGCGGGTTATGGTTTCCGACCGGGACGTGTATCTTGCTGATTGGTGTTCGCTTTGGAATGCACAGCTGCATTCGAAGCCCTGGCCGAGTTACCAGGAGGGTTTACCCCCGGCCGAGTTACCGAGAGGATGCATTTTTCCCTGGCCGAGCTACCAGGAGGGTACCTTTCCCCGAGTTACCGGGAAGACTGTTTACCCGGCCGAGTTACCGGGAGGACCTTTTTCCCTGGCTGCGTTACCAGGAGAGTGCTTCCCTGGCCGAGATACCAGCGGAAGTTTGCCCCCGGCCGGGCTACCGGGTGGCTGCGGGGAAATGACATGTGCGGGTGGTCATTTTCATATTGTGCTAGATGTCATTTAGTACAGCATTGCATTGAGGCATATAGTGATAGATTTACTTACAGCTTTCATTTCAGTATTATCTATCTATCTATCTATCTGTTTTTGCCTCCAGTGGACTTGGTGGGCTACCGAGGATATGGCGTCGGTACCCACTGAGATCTGACTTTTAGTTGATCTCACACCCGCCGTGTGTGACAGGTATTACAGAGGAGGCCGTTCCAGGGCCGGCGCGTGCGGAGTCTTCAGACCGTGGCAAGGGCTTGGCCGACTAGTGCCACTTGGGTCTGTTGAGTCACAGGTAGAGCTACTCGGGTATCTTTTTGGTTCCCACTTTTGTATCTGTTAGTGGTGGTGTACCCCTTTTTGGGAGGTAGCGGATGTTGTACCTGGACTATGTACTTAGTGACTCTTGTATGCAGTTTACTTTATTCGGTGTTGCTTCTCCTTTGCTCTGATACTTGTATGGCTGGCTAGATCCCTTCTTGCAGGTTAGACGCTTCGTCTGTGCGGCAGTTTCCGCACAGACGGCGGATCTGTTGGCGAGCCCGGGTCGCAAGCTCGACCCCGGGGCGTGACAGATTAGGTGGTATCAGAGCCTAGGTGTTTAGGTCTTTGGGGACTTAGGGACCCTAGGCTTTTGTTTGGACAGTAGAGTGACTGTCGTGGGAGATGTGTGTTAGCGAGAGTCTCGGTTGTGCTGTGACTCCCCCGGGATTTCGGGCGAGTGACGTTACATGTTAGCCCTCTAAAGTAGTTCTGTTGGCTGCAGACAACACAACACTTTAGAGCTGGAAACATGTCTTAGACTCTCGCTGGCCTTGGATTTTGAGGTTTTGGTTCTCTGACTCTCCGTTTTCCCTGTCACAGTTGCCTGAGATGCCTCCTAGACGTCGTGCGACGACGAGGGCGCACTCCGCGTCGGAGGATAGGCCCGAGCAGGAGGAGGCTGCGCAGGGTGAGGTTCCTGAGGTGCGGGCCCAGGTGGCCCAGATGTCTGACCATGAGCTGCGGGCCCAAGTGGCCCAGTTGACTGAGGCGTTGCGGCGCCAAGAGGAGGCTGCCAAACGCCAGGAGGAAAATATGGAGCGGTTGATGAGATTACTTGAGCAGAGGACATCTGCGGCACCGCCAGCGGCGGCTTCGTCGACCTCATCTCAGATCGCCCCTTTGACAGAGTTGGAGCAGAGGGAGCTCACGGATCGTTTAGCTTATGTCAGCCAGTTTCGTCCTCCGCGTTTCGCCGGGCAGAGTTCTGAGACGCGGGAAGTAGAAAACTGGATTTCAGCTTTAGAGAAGTTATTTGAGAACCTGTTTATTAAGGAAAAGCATCAGGTGTATTTAGCTACACACTTCCTGGAGGGTGACGCAGAGACCTGGTGGCGTCGTGTCCGCCCCCCGGGACCGCCAGGAGCTCCGGTGGTGTCTTGGCAGGAGTTCCGCGCTTTGCTACTCGGGGCCTACTTCCCCGACAGTGCAAAGCAGAAGCTTGAGGGGGATCTCCGTCGACTGCAGCAGGGTAGCCGACCCCTTCCGGATTATATTCGTGAGTTCCAGCGTTTGTTGAGCAGCGTGCCGCATGTTGCCCCTGATGAGGCCCAGAGAGTGGACCTGTTTGAGCGAGGGCTGCACCCGGATATTTATCACCTGGTTCATTCGCACCGATCGTTGACTCTGGACGTGGCCATGGAGCGTGCACGGTGGGTCTCTCGAGGGCGGGTGATCATGGCTGAGAGGGGCGGGGCGCCGGGGTCTAGTTCTGGGGAGAAGCGCCCCGCACCGCAGGATTCAGGGCAGACGAGCAGATCGCGGCCCTCGAGGCCGCCCCAGATCCCGCCTCGAGGCCGCGGGGCGCAGAGGAGACAGAGATCGGGAGGCTCCCGGCCCCCTAGGCAGCAGCAGCAGCAGAGCCGCACTGACAGTTGTGTGATTTGCGGCGGACCCCACACCCCCCAGCAGTGTGATCAGCGGCAGGGCCGATGTTACCGATGTGGGCAGGCAGGGCACAGATCGTGGTCTTGTCCTGGAGCGGGGTCATCAGCAGCGCCGGCAGCTTCGGTTCTTCCTTCACCGCCCTTTCTGACGGGCGGATCCTCGACAGGGGTTGGCCAGGGGGATAGGGCCACCTCGTCACGGCAGTCGGGCAGGCGACCACCCCCGAGCGGCAGGGTGTACACCGCACAGGTCGATGATGCGGAGGCAGCTGGCCACGTGGTGGCAGGTATTATCCTTATCTCCCCTACTCGCACTAGAGCTTTATTTGATACTGGAGCATCTCATTCATTCATCAGTAGGACTTTTGCATTCATGCATGGGCTAGAGATAGGACCGTTGTCTTGTGCTCGTGAGGTTCAGTTACCCGGTCATGTTCTACATGTTGATGAGTGTTGTTGGTCCTGCCCTGTACAGTTAAGGCCTTGGATTTTACCTGTAGACCTTTTGGTCCTTCGCCAGCTCCAGGATTTCGACGTAGTTTTGGGGATGGATTGGTTGACTCGGTATTACGCTGCTATTGATTGTCGAGAGAGGACTGTGACCCTCAGAGAGCCGGGACAGGAGGAGTATGTTTTCAGAGGTTGTCAGAGTACTCTGTTTGCAGCGACGATCTCTTCTGCTAGAGCCCGACAGCTTATGAGTCACGGTTGTGTTGCTTTCCTAGCTACTGTGGTAGAGGCGCCTACGGCGATGCCCGGACTCGAGGACATTCCTATCGTCCGAGAGTATCCAGATGTGTTCCCTCCCGAGCTATCGTCCATGCCGCCGGATCGAGAGATTGAGTTTGTGATTGACGTGGTCCCTGGAACCACGCCAATCTCGAAGGCACCCTACAGAATGGCACCAGCAGAATTGAGAGAGTTAAAGGCTCAGCTTCAGGATCTCATGGATCGCGGGTTTGTTCGTCCTAGTGTTTCTCCTTGGGGAGCCCCGATTCTTTTTGTGAAGAAAAAGGACGGGTCACTTAGGCTTTGTGTGGACTACAGGGAATTGAATAAAGTGACCGTCAAGAACAAGTATCCACTTCCTCGGATTGATGATTTATTTGATCAGCTTCAGGGAGCCACGGTTTTCTCGAAGATAGATCTGCAGTCCGGTTACCACCAGCTGAGGGTGAGGGCCGAGGATGTGTCCAAGACGGCGTTCAGGTCTCGGTATGGGCATTACGAGTTTACAGTGCTACCTTTTGGTTTGACGAATGCCCCGGCGGCGTTCATGGATCTGATGAACCGAGTCTTTCAGCCGTACTTGGACCGTTTTGTGGTGGTTTTCATTGATGACATCCTGATTTACTCCCGTAGCGACTTTGAGCATGAGGAGCACTTGAGGTTAGTGCTGCAGCTTCTGAGGGAGAAAAAGTTGTATGCGAAGTTAAAGAAGTGCGCCTTTTGGCTTCGGGAGGTTTCTTTTCTAGGCCACATTGTTTCAGCCGCAGGAGTGGCAGTGGACCCGGCAAAGATAGTTTCAGTTCGGGATTGGCCTAGACCTACGACGGTGACGGAGATTCGGAGCTTCGTGGGCCTTGCGGGCTACTACCGTCGTTTTGTTGAGGGCTTTGCAAAGCTCTCTTCTCCCCTCACAAGATTGACCAAGAAAGGGGTAAAATTTGTTTGGACAGAGCAATGTCAGCAAAGCTTCGAGGATTTGAAGCAGAGGTTGATTTCAGCACCAGTTCTTGCACTACCAGTTATGGGAGAGGGGTACGTGATTTACAGTGATGCCTCCCACAGCGGCCTTGGTTGCGTGTTGATGCAACATGGTAGGGTGATTGCCTACGCGTCTCGCCAGTTAAAGGATTATGAGAGGAATTACCCTACACATGACCTTGAGCTCGCTGCTGTGGTTTTTGCCTTGAAGCTCTGGCGGCACTATTTGTATGGCGAGCGCTATGAGATTTTTACCGATCATCAGAGTTTGAAGTACCTGTTCACCCAGAAGGAACTCAACCTAAGGCAACGCCGGTGGCTTGAGCTGTTAAAGGACTATGACTTGAGCATTCTATATCATCCCGGCAAGGCTAACGTGGTCGCGGATGCGTTGAGCAGCCGAGCAGGGCAGACCTTGAGTATGGTTTTTACCCAGCAGAGACCACTGAGAGAGCAGCTGAGGAGTTTGGATATAGAGGTTGTGTCCCCCGGGGTTTCGGCAAGACTTATGTCTATGGTCTTGCAGCCCACTCTACTGGATAGGATTAAGGAGAAGCAGAGTGGGGACCCCTATCTTCTCAGGATTCGAGACCAGATGCAGCATGGACAGAGCGGGGACTTTTCTATGGATGTCGCGGGAGTACTTAGGTACAGGGACCGCATTTGTGTACCGGCAGATGAGGATATTAGAGAGCTGATCCTGGGAGAGGCTCACTATACACCTTACACCCTCCATCCTGGGGGAACTAAGATGTATAGGGATTTGAAGACTCAGTTTTGGTGGCAGGGCTTGAAGAGGGATGTTGGTAGGTTTGTGGCCCGCTGTCTAACTTGCCAACAGGTTAAGGCGGAACATCAGGTTCCCGCTGGCAAGTTGCAAAGCCTACCAATCCCTGAATGGAAATGGGATTGTGTTACCATGGACTTTATTGTGGGTCTGCCGAGGACTCAGAGAGGAACCGATGCCATTTGGGTGATCGTTGATCGGTTGACTAAATCAGCTCACTTCCTGCCGATTCAGTCAGGTTGGGCCTTGGAGAAATTAGCACAGTTATACCTTGACGAGATCGTTAGGCTTCATGGAGTGCCAGCTTCTATTGTATCAGATAGGGATCCCAGGTTTACCTCTCAGTTTTGGAGGAGCTTGCAGACGGCTATGGGGACCCAGCTTCAGTTCAGCACTGCCTTTCACCCACAGACCGACGGACAGTCAGAGCGGACTATTCAGACTTTGGAGGACATGTTGAGAGCTTGTGTCCTGAGTTTTAGTGGCAGTTGGGATCGACACTTGAGTCTAGCAGAGTTTGCCTACAACAATAGCTTCCAGGCGAGTATCCAGATGGTGCCCTTTGAAGCATTGTATGGTAGGAGATGTCGATCGCCTCTTTGTTGGAGTGATGTGGGTGAAAGAAAAACCTTGGGGCCTGACTTGCTCTTGGAGGCTGAGGAGAAGGTTAAGGTTATTCGGCGCCACTTGGTCACTGCTCAGAGCCGACAGAAGAGCTACGCCGATAAGAGGAGGCGAGACTTGGTGTTTTTGGTGGGAGACCATGTGTTTTTGAAAGTCTCGCCCTCTCGAGGGATTCGGCGCTTTGGGGTGCGCGGGAAGTTGAGCCCGCGTTTTATTGGCCCATTTGAGATTCTTGAGCATGTCGGCCCTGTCGCCTACCGGATTGCTCTACCGCCACGGTTAGCCGGTACTCATGATGTTTTTCATGTATCTGTGTTGAGGAGGTATGTCTATGATCCCTCTCACGTTGTGGACTTCACTTCTTTGGAGCTGGACGAGGATCTGCACTTCCTGGAGCGCCCGATTCGAATTCTTGCTCATGAGTCGAGAGAATTGCGAAGTCGGGTCATACCTTATGTGAAGGTATTGTGGAGCCACCACGATGAGAGAGAGGCTACTTGGGAGCCCGAGGATGAGATGAGGAATACCTACCCACACCTTTTTGAGGCCCCCTCCTGACCTTTGAGCTTTTTCGGTTCCGAGGACGAAACCATTTTGAAGGGGGGGAGAGTGTAGTGTACCGGTTTTTGTGTTGAGCTTTCTGACTCCACCGGCGAGCCTTTTGACTGGAAAAAGGCGTGAGCGCGTGTATTTTTGATTTACAGCGGGGTTCGGGTGGTTCCGGGCGGCGGCGGAGGTGCCGGGGGCGAAAAGTGAGTTGCTGGGACCACTTTGGCCTTATTTTATTATTATTTTTTTTTATTGCTTTGAAAGCTAACTTTTGTTTTGTGGCTTTTTGTTTTGCTGTTGGTGGAGGTGGGCAGCAGAGGTTGGTGCCTTTTAATTAGTAGGTGAGTGGGTGAGCTTTTAATTTAGAGGGGATGAATTAATTAAGAGTTGTTGAATTAATTAATTCACTCCTCTTTATTTAAGCACTCACTCTCTCTCTCTCTCTGGTAGCACTTTACAGCTTTTTCCTCTTAAGGGCTTTGGGGTGTGCTCTGGAGCTGAGATGTGAAGGAGGAGAAAGCAAGAGAAGGAGGAGAAGAAGAAGGTGTTGGTGAGGGTTTTTCTTGGGTCCTTCCCTTGCTGCGACGGGTGGAGCCGAACGCGCGTTGTGGAGCGGCATTAGCGAGGTTGGTTGTCTTTTTGTTAATGTCGCTTTGGGTTTTGGCCTCTCCCCTCTTCTCTTTTTCCTTTCTTTTTCCTTCTTGCTGTCGGGGGCGCGTCAGCCTTGCCGGCTGTGTTGCCGGTGTTGCCGCTGCGCGGGCGCGCATGAGCGCCGCGCGCAGCGTGCGCGCTGCTGCTTGGTCAAGCGGCAGCGCGCCGGGCGGCTTGGTCGTGCGGCGGGGGAGGAGGCCGCGCGGCCCTGCAGGCCGCGCGCTAGGCGCGCGGCACTGCAGGGATGCCGCGCGGGCGGCCGCCGTGCCGCGCGGCACTGCAGGCCGCGCGCTAGGCGCGCGGCACTGCTGGAGTGCCGCGCGGGCTGGCCTTGGGCCCCGCGGCCCTGCAGACCGCGCGCCAGGCGCGCGGCACTGCAGGGCACCGCGCGGGTGCCCCCTTGGGCCCCGCGGCCCTGCAGACCGCGCGCCAGGCGCGCGGCACTGCAGGGCACCGCGCGGGTGCCCCCTCGGGCCCCGCGGCCCTGCAGGCGGCGCGCCAGGCGCGCGGCACTGCAGAGGGCCGCGCGGCGGGCCCCTTGGGCCCCGCGGCCCTGCATGCCGCGCGCCAGGCGCGCGGCACTGCAGAGGGCCGCGCGGCGGCCCCCTTGGGCCCCGCGGCCCTGCAGGCCGCGCGCTAGGCGCGCGGCACTACAGAGGGCCGCGCGGCGGCCCCCTTGGGCCCCGCGGCCCTGCAGGCCGCGCGCCAGGCGCACGGCACTGCAGAGGGCCGCGCGGCGGCCCCCTTGGGCCCCGCGGCCCTGCAGGCCGCGCGCCAGGCGCGCGGCACTGCAGGGCACCGCGCGAGTGCCCCCTTGGGCCCCGCGGCCCTGCAGGCCGCGCGCCAGGCGCGCGGCACTGCAGAGGGCCGCGCGGCGGCCCCATCGGGCCCCGCGGCCCTGCAGGCCGCGCGCCAGGCGCGCGGCACTGCACAGGGCCGCGCGGCGGCCCCCTCGGGCCCCGCGGCCCTGCAGACCGCGCGCCAGGCGCGCGGCACTGGAGGGCACCGCGCGGGTGCCCCCTTGGGCCCCGCGGCCCTACAGGCCGCGCGCTAGGCGCGCGGCACTACAGAGGGCCGCGCGGCGGCCCCCTTGGGCCCCGCGGCCCTGCAGGCCGCGCGCCAGGCGCACGGCACTGCAGAGGGCCGCGCGGCGGCCCCCTTGGGCCCCGCGGCCCTGCAGGCCGCGCGCCAGGCGCGCGGCACTGCAGGGCACCGCGCGAGTGCCCCCTTGGGCCCCGCGGCCCTGCAGGCCGCGCGCCAGGCGCGCGGCACTGCAGAGGGCCGCGCGGCGGCCCCATCGGGCCCCGCGGCCCTGCAGGCCGCGCGCCAGGCGCGCGGCACTGCACAGGGCCGCGCGGCGGCCCCCTCGGGCCCCGCGGCCCTGCAGACCGCGCGCCAGGCGCGCGGCACTGGAGGGCACCGCGCGGGTGCCCCCTTGGGCCCCGCGGCCCTGCAGGCCGCGCGCTAGGCGCGCGGCGCTGCAGGGCGCTGCGCGGGTAGTCCTTGGGCCGCGCGGCACTACCGGCCGCGCAGCTGGCCGTCACCACGCAGTGCGTGCGTTGGTCTTCGCAGCCGTGGGCTGCTTTTGGCCGCAGGGTTTGCGGCCCGGCGACGCGACGTGGCGATCGCGCGAGGGGTTTTCCGCGCAACGCCCGACGTTCGTCGTCGCCGGTTGGGTTTTACCGCCGATTGAGGGCGGGTCGTTGTCTTGGGTTTTTCTTCTAACCCCAGTTTTCACCAATTTTTGCAGTGTGACTTAGTGTTGGCCTGATTGCGTGGTCAGCGGTGCGCGTTGTACTACTTGGAGCTGTAGGATCGCACCGAGACCTCTTGTTGGCGTACGATTTTGCGACCTCTTCGCAGGTGGGTTGGTTTCTTCCGACGGACCACGGGATGCCCCTTTTTCTTTACAAACGCAAAGGTATCGTGACCTTGTGCTATCAGGCAAGTGCGGGTCGGCCGCGCAGGTCGCGGGTTATGGTTTCCGACCGGGACGTGTATCTTGCTGATTGGTGTTCGCTTTGGAATGCACAGCTGCATTCGAAGCCCTGGCCGAGTTACCAGGAGGGTTTACCCCCGGCCGAGTTACCGAGAGGATGCATTTTTCCCTGGCCGAGCTACTAGGAGGGTACCTTTCCCCGGCCGAGTTACCGGGAAGACTGTTTACCCGGCCGAGTTACCGGGAGGACCTTTTTCCCTGGCTGCGTTACCAGGAGAGTGCTTCCCTGGCCGAGATACCAGCGGAAGTTTGCCCCCGGCCGGGCTACCGGGTGGCTGCGGGGAAATGACATGTGCGGGTGGTCATTTTCATATTGTGCTAGATGTCATTTAGTACAGCATTGCATTGAGGCATATAGTGATAGATTTACTTACAGCTTTCATTTCAGTATTATCTATCTATCTATCTATCTGTTTTTGCCTCCAGTGGACTTGGTGGGCTACCGAGGATATGGCGTCGGTACCCACTGAGATCTGACTTTTAGTTGATCTCACACCCGCCGTGTGTGACAGGTATTACAGAGGAGGCCGTTCCAGGGCCGGCGCGTGCGGAGTCTTCAGACCGTGGCAAGGGCTTGGCCGACTAGTGCCACTTGGGTCTGTTGAGTCACAGGTAGAGCTACTCGGGTATCTTTTTGGTTCCCACTTTTGTATCTGTTAGTGGTGGTGTACCCCTTTTTGGGAGGTAGCGGATGTTGTACCTGGACTATGTACTTAGTGACTCTTGTATGCAGTTTACTTTATTCGGTGTTGCTTCTCCTTTGCTCTGATACTTGTATGGCTAGATCCCTTCTTGCAGGTTAGACGCTTCGTCTGTGCGGCAGTTTCCGCACAGACGGCGGATCTGTTGGCGAGCCCGGGTCGCAAGCTCGACCCCGGGGCGTGACACGGGGGGGCCTACCTCGACAACGCCGTGCCGTCCATCGCCTCCAATAGGATCTTTGGTATATCTTGGACGCTCCACGGAGTCCACGGCGCGTTCGTGCGCCCTCGAAAACCCCCCGCGGAATCGCCCGGTTCCCCTCCTGGTACGCTCGGGTGATGCCAAAAAGGGAAAAAGGGGAAAAAGGGAGCCGTTTCGGGCCTTTATAGGCCATTTCCGGACTTTCGGGCGCATCCTTTCGGGCGCCCGAAAATTTCCGGGCGGCTACAGTAACCGGCCCACCGCGGTCCACGCGTCCATGCAGCGCCAGCTGGGCGCCACGTCAGCACCGCTCAGCCAACGATGAGGCGACACGTGTCCCTGGACCCGTGCACCGCAACCAACGAACAGCGGCGACCAATCGTTGGCCGCCACGTGGACCGCACCCATGCCTGCTTTGACACCCGGCCGTAGCGTTGCGTCGCGTCAGCGCGTCACATCGCCCTGACCGACTAATGGGAGGCCGACACGTGGCCTCCCCCGCTAACACCGCGCCAGGCCCGCCGCGCCTTCCCCGCGCACGCCTGCCGCCTCGGCCGCTGCGACCAATGGGGAGACGCCACGTGGCGTTCCCCAACTACCCCGCGCGCCTCGAGACACGCGCCCCAGCGCGTCGCACACGAAAGGCTTGCCTCGGGATTCACGCCCGTCGTCTCGGGATCCGTGCCACTGCCTCGGGATCCGTGCCAATAGTAACTTTCGGGCGTGCTATAGTAACTTTCGGGCGCATCGAAGTCCGGACCGGGCTGCTACAGTAACCGGTTCACTTCAGCCCAAAAATGCCGGTTTGCTATAGTACTTTCCGGGTGCCCGGAACTCATTTTTAGGTGCCCGAAACTTGGGCCCAAGCCCAGTTTCGCCCGATTTCGTCCGTTCTTGCCCGTTTCTCGCCCGGTTTTGCTCAAATTTGACCGGCAGCCACAGTTTAACTTAATTTACCTCATGGTACTTAAACTTTTCATTTTGGACCATCTCTGGGTCGCCGTAAATCCCACTATATTTAATTTCGCTTGCGGAGCCCGTTCTCACTATCCGGGTGTCCGATCAACGCGAAACTTTTACTGTGGCCTTAAAACACATTTACGGAGCTCCCGTAATTTTCTCGGAATTTTCCGAAGCTGTGAATTTTCCACTTACAATCTGGGCCCACTTTCTCATGTAAGATTCAAGATCTCACATTCAAATCCCGATTTGGGCCCAATTCGTTTCCAGGTCATCCTTTACTTCCATAAATTTAATAAAACAACATTTCATACCATTTTATTTACATTTATTTATATACCAAAATTCTGGTTCACTACATTCTACCCCCCTTAAAATAAGTTTCGTCCTCGAAACTTGAGTCACATCTCGACTCCTACTTGATCAAGAGGGGGAAACTTGCCCTCACTACTGGGCTCACTGAACCTCGTGACTGGCATCACATTGCCTGCTCGCCCACAATTACACGAGCAGCCCATTCCTGGATCCCTATCTCAACTCAGGGACAACTCAGACCTGGTGTCTGGCCACTTTCACCAAGTAGGTGAGAGACACATTTGAGCACTTGCTCTCTCTCAATTGCCACAAATGGCGAAGTCTCTTCTTGCGAAATCTTCACTTTAAATTCCACGGTCATTTTATCTTTCACAACGAGGTTGCATCTGCAACTAGTTACATTTACCGCATTTTTTGGTCACTCTGCTGCCTAAAGTGGAGGGCAAAGGCCAATCCACAAGTCCTCAACTATCTCACACGCTGCTAGCGCTCTAAGTCCACGGGTTATCAGCTACCCCGACATCTCGGACTACTAATAGATTCACAGACCACGGTCCAATAGGGCCTATAGCCCAAAACTAATCCAACACTGTATAATGGCTCTCACTAGCATACAGACCCAATCATCATACGGGTAGATCCTCACTTAGGATTACTACACCAACACTCCCACTAGGAGCTACAGTACCTCAATCACCACTAGCTCTACGGCCTGGTCACACCATACTCTCAGTGTACTAATCTCAGTGTACTAATAGCCTCAATGCTCACACGTGGCATTCCACGTTCCCGGGTCATCGCTCGGACTACCGTCCCGACCAAATCTCTATCATGCCCCGCCATCAGGTCTCGGGCTGCTGTCTCTCACAGCCGACTGCGCCTACCCACTGGGCTACAGGCCCACAGTCCACAAACATGGTCCAGGCACGGATCGTCCCCAAGCGAACCCGCTAATCGTCGCCACGCCCCTATGCTCACTGAGCAAAACCAACTAACCAGTCGTCAATCCACGACCCAAACTCTCTACCAACTCTGGCCACACTGGGCAAAGGCTAATGTGCCACCTAATCAGCTCTCTCTGGCTAAACGATACTTGTGCTTCATGAGCACCCAAATAGTTGGGCGTCCTACTCCCCCACGCTAACTCGCAAAGATCCAGTGTTAAGCGATTCGCTTACGCACCCCAACGGCTCTCGTGCAACTCTCCCAACTGGGTCGAGGCACCACAATAACAGTTCACCATTCTGGTGATTCACACGCAAATCCTGCGGTGGCAATCCTTGCCATTACACCCATTCATCAGAACGACGCCAGTAAAACTCTCGCCCTATCGAGAGATCCACATATCTTGAAGCCAACTCTAGGCCTGCAAATCCTTCTTGCCCTAACTCTTAGGACATATTTACTTCGTTCTCGCAACATAGCGATCACCAGCGTTCTGTAAATCGGTCTCTCACTGGACCTTTCCAACCATACTTTGCCAGCAAATTAGCTGACACAAGCTTATAACACTCTTTGCTGAAGGTGCGAGGTGCGCCGACAAAAGCTCGGCGGCCACTGCCACCCGCTCTACTGTCGCCCCAACAGGCGGCGATGCCGTATACTCACGCGTCATCTGTACAACCTCAGCTAGCTGCGATATCAGCCACTGGAGCCTATTGATCTGCTCCGACTGTCACCTTGACGCCACCTTTAGGCGTCGGAATCTGTCTGCCTGTCGGCGGGAAGTCCCCGTCTAGCGGCAAGAAGCTTGATCTGCTGCTGGACCACACCAATAAGTGCGGCCACCTGCTACCGTAACTCGTGTACGTCGTTTGACCCCGAGCTATCTCGTGACTCGAGTCGAAACAGGCGCGTTTCTTTATGTGGTGTTATGGCCAATGTGCACACCACAATGAAACAACTAGCCCAAATTTAGCCATTTGAGCAACGCGCAGTCTACATACCGACAAAAAGGCTCGTCGACTCCAATCATGCGAAGCTATAGGAGGGTACTCCTTTTCATCTCCAACATTATGTTGTCGGCCGCCAACGTAATATCCGAAGAATGAAAACTCGTCGCCCTCGATCAGTCCCAACATCCTTTTTGGGAACAACCATAACCAATCGAATACTTTCGCCTAATAATCGACACACTCTCTCGTGCTAATCCCTAGGGTCTCCCTAAGGTTGCTAACCACCTAGGACTATTCCTAGGCTCTGATACCACTCTAATCTGTCACGCCCCGAGTCCGCCAATTTGTACGGTTCGGGCACACCAACAGACCCGCCAATCGGGTAAGACCTTTTCCTACCCGAAAGGAACGGTAACATCCATAATAACACAACAAGTGTATGCGGAAGCTCAATATCAGAGTACTAAAAATCACTACAAATTAAAACTTTCATTCAATAACAACAGTTAATGCGGAAATGAAAGCATACAAGAGTGAACCATGACTTACTTTATTACACTTTACATTTCTGAACTTGCAATATAAATTATTACAATTCTTTTACATAAATTCCTCACCATACAAGGTTCACTCAAGAAATATAAAAATGGGATACCTCTGCTAGACCCTCTAGGTCTCTATGCTGCTGGGCCCTTGCCCCTGTCGCATACCTCGCCGTCTGCCTCTGAACCGTCGGTGTGGTGACCCTGATCCCCGTGTGGCTTCTCCCATGAACCGTGGTGTAGAACACCTAGTGTTGGTGTATCTGGTCCATAGTGCATCAAAGGGATGCCACAGATGGACCCTGTTACGGCATTTTGGTGTTGGCATATTTCGTGAGTCAAGTCAGTGAGTTGAGTCGGAGTCTTAAAGGGATCAAATTGTCAATCAGCAATCAAAGACTTAGAGAAGATTCAACAAGAGCTCAAGTTGACACTCAGTGTCTTGAGTCTTGAAGATTGAAGTTGAAGAATTGTGGATCAGTTACATCAATCTCAAGAAGAAAGTATTCAAGAGGATCAGGTATGTTTAACTAAATAATTGTGGTGATCCAAATACTTTCTTATAGTGTAGAAACACTTGGATGAACTTTTAATTGCATAAAAATCAAAAACTGGACATGGGACATGTTCAGGATCCGGATCAGACCTTGCAATCCGGATCCCGAAGGGTACTTGTTCATTGGCAATTTCAATCCGGATCCTAGGCCATTCCGATCCGGATCCCGAACATGGGACTTTGCTGAATTGCATGAACGATCCGGATCGGACCTTGCAATCCGGATCCCGAACCCTTGGTTTTCTGGAATCGTCAATCTCGTTACGACGATCCAGATCGCAGTAAATCCGATCCGGATCGCCGTCCTGAAAATTTCCAGATAAGGTATGTTTTTGATTCTTATCTCTTTCCAAAGGTTTCTAAACTATAAATAGACGTTTAGGGTTTCTCAAAAACGTGGGAGCTACGGCCGATCAATTTAATTAAACACTTGAGAGCAACCCTAGAGGCTAGGTTTTCACTGTTCTTCTTAATAGCCTCTTTTAGGTCAATTCGACGGTTCTTCCAAGATCTGTTTTTTGTCGAATTGATCTAATCTTTGCTTAGAGATTTTTCCCATGGATCTTCATTGATAATCTAAGCGAAGGATCACCATCGAAGTCAATATTCTTATCGACTGAGTTTGCGTCGTGGATTCGACGTGGCATCGTGGATTCGGTGTGCTAAAGGCGTTTCGTGGATTCGAAACGTGTGCTCGTGGATTCGAGTGGCGTTCGTGGATTCGAACGTGTGCAGTGGACGTGCAAAATCGGTGGAGCGCGAGGTCCAAGAAATTGAAGGAGGGGTTAAATCCGTGGAGACGGTAATCACCTTGTTATTCTTCTTTTCTTAGGGATTGTTATTGCGTGGATATCCAACCGGTCAGCGCAAGGTCCGAAGAAGCTGAAGGAGGGGTTGAGTCCGTGGAGTCGGTAATCACCTTGTTATTCTTCTATTCTTAGTGGATTGTTATTGCGTGTTGGTCCCGTGGTTTTTCTCCTGGATTGGAGTTTCCATGTATATCTTGGTGTGCTGTTTTTATTTTCCGCATTGGTTTTTATTTTGCACTGAGATTTGGTTTTATAAGTATTACACCTATTCACCCCCCCTCTAGTTGTTTGATAGTACCTTTTTAGATCCTTGTGGATCCTTTAAAAACCTACAATTGGTATCGGAGCGGGTTTTAGGTTTATCTATCATGATGGGTGAAAGTGGTAATATTTATAGACCTCCTCTTTTTGATGGGACTAATTATGCTTATTGGAAAGTGCGGATGAGGGCTTTTCGCATCGCAATTGATGAGCCGGTATGGCAATCCGTGGAATACGGTTGGGTGCATCCTGTTGAGGAAGTAGGAAATTCTACTACCCCAAAACCTCGCTCTAGATGGTCCAAAGAGGAATTTGAAAGATCTTCTTACAATGGGAAAGGTATGAACGCTCTATTTAATTCTCTTTCCTCGACTGAATTTACACGAATTTCTGCGTGTGAAACCGCGAAAGAAATTTGGGATATTCTCAAAATTACACATGAGGGTACTAATCTTGTAAAAATTCAAAAGCTCCAGATGCTTACAAGTCAATTTGACTCTATTCATATGGAAGAGCATGAATTGTTTACAGATTATTACACTAGACTTCAAGATGTCATAAATACATGTGCTAATTTAGGAGAAAAGATCCCGGAGTCGAAAATTGTAAGAAAGATACTTCGGACTCTTCCGGAACGGTTTAGGGCAAAGGTTACCGCCATTGAAACCGTTAGTCATCCGGATAAGATGAGTGTAGAGGAATTAGTAGGTGCTTTGCAAACTTATGAAATGACTTTTCCTACTAATCAAGTTTCTTCCAAGTCTTCTTCTAAGCTTACAGGTATTGCATTCAAATCAACAAAGGAAGAAGATAGCGAATCAAGTTCCGACGATGAAATCTCTTTTGCCGATTTTGAAGAACAATTGGCGCGGATCGTAAAGAAATTTCGTCGGAAATTTTGGAAGAATCGAACCGATGGATCTTCATCCACGAAACCTTCTAAAGGATCATCGGGTTCTAAATCCTCTAACCTCAAAAGCTTTGCAAAACCTTCTAAAGAAAAAGAAAAAGATGATTTCGAATGGGAAATCCAATGCTATAGATGCAAAGGCTACGACCATTTTTCAACGGAATGTCCTTCTCCGAAATCATATAAAAAGAAGGCTTTGCAAGCGAAAACTTGGGACGATTCTACTTCTAATGAATCGACCTCAAGTAAAGAGGAAAAAGTCGTTGCCTTACATGCTTCTCAAATTCCCTCTTCTAATATTTGTTTATCATCTTTAATCACTGACTCTATTCCTTTGATTTTGCATGAAACATCAACATCCAACGGAGAGTCATCAAGTGAGGGGGAGTCGGACGACGAAGAACTCGTTGAGGCATATCAACAACTTCTTGCGGAATCTAAGAAGATGGCCAAGCATATCAAGAAGTTGAGGAAGCAACGACTTGAGAATCAAGACGAGAATCATGCTTTAAAGATCAAACTTCATGATCTCGAGGAGGAACGAGAGCTTTTATTGGATAATAATAAAATCCTCCAAGAAAAGATAAATCAATCGGAAACGATCGTTAATTCCCATATTAACAAGATTCATTTTCTTGAAAAGCAGTTTGAGGAGATTCATGTTACCAACCAAGCTTTGACCAAGCAAGTCCATCAACTTAAATCCGACATACAAAGGATTTCAACCGGTTCGAAGAAACATGATTGTATGTCCGGATTAGGTCAAACAAGCAAGGTTGGTTTGGGATTCAAAAAGGACCAAACTGTGCATGCTTCAAGTTCCACATTCAAATTGAAAGGAAGAACGTGTCACCTTTGTGGACTTGAAGGACATTTGGTGAAGGATTGCCCGAAAAAGAGAAAGAAAAATTCTTCGGCAACTTCATCTACTGAGCGGACTCAACGGACTCAAAAGATACATCAAGTCAAAGGAGTTCACTCAACCCACCAAAGGTTCGAGCCACAACATCAATCATACAAGTGGATCATTGCGAGGCAAAGACCTAAGGTGGATCAACAGTCAAAGCTATTACCTCCGGGCCACAACGAATCAAGACAACCCAAGATCCGGCGATTTTGGATTCGGAAAGGTGATATCTTTCCTTGTCTTAAGTTCTAAATAGCTTATGACTATATGTAATGCTTTGATTGGTTTTCCTTTCATATTTTTCTTAATCTCTGCATTACATGTTTTCAATGCTCTTTGTTTTTATGTTTTGTTTTTTTTTAACAAAAAGTTTTTAATGAACAAGTGCATTGAATAAAAAATGGCTTCACGGTTATTCACTCCAAATTAATTTTATATGGATTATCAACTTTACTCCATAATCATAATCTTGAAGATACTTCATTATAGGAGTTTTTGATGTTATAAGCATCAAATTTTAGAAATCATGTGTGATCTTTAGATGCTTAATCTATCTCGGTTGTGTGAATTCATTGTGATAAATGTGAGACAACCGATAGACTAAAATTTGGGATTTAATTCTTTCACGTAAGAGATTGCATTCTTACAAGGGTATTGAAATAATTTGCAAAAGATGTGGAAAGAGTTACATCCGAAAGGAGTGTGAAAACTACCACCACATGTTGGAAAGAGCTGCCACCCCGGTCGTCCGGTCTGTGTGTGAAGCTACCACATGTTATGGATGCTTGAAAATTATTTTTGAAATTTTTAGTTGAAGCATTTGGAGATTTATATGCAAAGTTCTTATATTTTGAACAATCTCCTGGTTGGTATAAGGTGGGATAGTTGAAAGATGCTCAAAGAGCCACCCTTAAGTATTTTAGTGCTTATCTCAAATTTGAAAGGGTAATAAATTAAATTGATGTCATTTGGAAATCTCTGTAAGTCATCTTTGTACATCCGTTACATCTTGATAGACTTTGAATCTCAAGATTATTTTTGATGACTTGTGTTTGATGAATATAACATGAAAAACGGTTTATAATGTTTTACCTTTATTTTTCATGATTTCGGAGTAAATCTTTTTAATTTTTGTAAAATTAATTGGATTGAATGACATCTATGTGATCTCATATTAATTTCAAGCACTTAAATTGTTTTCTTGATGGAATACAAATCGGTAATTCAATTATTTCAAAATCTGGATTTGTTTCAAGAAATTATTTGATTTTTGCTCTCTGGTGCAGGTACGCAATCTGCATTTTTGTTATATACCGGAACTGAGCCTTTATCTCTCTTTCTCTATGAACTAATGCTGTTCGTGATTTCCTTTTGTCTAGTATGTTCACTGTTTGTGACAAAAAGGGGGAGAACAGAAAATAATGATCGTATCACAAAGGGGGAGAACATGGAGAACATGGAGAACATGGAGAACATGTTAGAGATGCTCAGAACATGGAGAACATGGAGAACATGTTAGAACATGTTAGAGATGCTCTTGATAGGGGGAGATAAAGAAAAGGTTGAAAGAGCCGAAAAACAAAAGAACCAAAAGGACGAATCAAATGTAGGATTTTAATTTCTAACGACTAACGTTTGATTTTGTTTGGAGTTTTGTTTTGCAGGAATTACATCACTTTAAAGACTCCAAGTCCTAAGTCATAGAGTATGTTCTAGGACTGTTTGGTTCAAATGTAATTTTGTATTTATTGGATCTTTCACGCAAAGAAAATCAATATTTTGGTGATAACATTGAATTTCGACTTTTTGGTTTAAGATGAGTGACTTGAGCGCTTTTATGTATTTTTGGGTTTTGTCACGAAATTGCCAAAGGGGGAGATTGTTACGGCATTTTGGTGTTGGCATATTTCGTGAGTCAAGTCAGTGAGTTGAGTCGGAGTCTTAAAGGGATCAAATTGTCAATCAGCAATCAAAGACTTAGAGAAGATTCAACAAGAGCTCAAGTTGACACTCAGTGTCTTGAGTCTTGAAGATTGAAGTTGAAGAATTGTGGATCAGTTACATCAATCTCAAGAAGAAAGTATTCAAGAGGATCAGGTATGTTTAACTAAATAATTGTGGTGATCCGAATACTTTCTTATAGTGTAGAAACACTTGGATGAACTTTTAATTGCATAAAAATCAAAAACTGGACATGGGACATGTTCAGGATCCGGATCAGACCTTGCAATCCGGATCCCGAAGGGTACTTGTTCATTGGCAATTTCAATCCGGATCCTAGGCCATTCCGATCCGGATCCCGAACATGGGACTTTGCTGAATTGCATGAACGATCCGGATCGGACCTTGCAATCCGGATCCCGAACCCTTGGTTTTCTGGAATCGTCAATCTCGTTACGACGATCCGGATCGCAGTAAATCCGATCCGGATCGCCGTCCTGAAAATTTCCAGATAAGGTATGTTTTTGATTCTTATCTCTTTCCAAAGGTTTCTAAACTATAAATAGACGTTTAGGGTTTCTCAAAAACGTGGGAGCTACGGCCGATCAATTTAATTAAACACTTGAGAGCAACCCTAGAGGCTAGGTTTTCACTGTTCTTCTTAATAGCCTCTTTTAGGTCAATTCGACGGTTCTTCCAAGATCTGTTTTTTGTCAAATTGATCTAATCTTTGCTTAGAGATTTTTCCCATGGATCTTCATTGATAATCTAAGCGAAGGATCACCATCGAAGTCAATATTCTTATCGACTGAGTTTGCGTCGTGGATTCGACGTGGCATCGTGGATTCGGTGTGCTAAAGGCGTTTCGTGGATTCGAAACGTGTGCTCGTGGATTCGAGTGGCGTTCGTGGATTCGAACGTGTGCAGTGGACGTGCAAAATCGGTGGAGCGCGAGGTCCAAGAAATTGAAGGAGGGGTTAAATCCGTGGAGACGGTAATCACCTTGTTATTCTTCTTTTCTTAGGGATTGCTATTGCGTGGATATCCAACCGGTCAGCGCAATGTCCGAAGAAGCTGAAGGAGGGGTTGAGTCCGTGGAGTCGGTAATCACCTTGTTATTCTTCTATTCCTAGTGGATTGTTATTGCGTGTTGGTCCCGTGGTTTTTCTCCTGGATTGGAGTTTCCACGTATATCTTGGTGTGCTGTTTTTATTTTCCGCATTGGTTTTTATTTTGCACTGAGATTTGTTTTTATAAGTATTACACCTATTCACCCCCCCTCTAGTTGTTTGATAGTACCTTTTTAGATCCTTGTGGATCCTTTAAAAACCTACAGACCCTGTGTGATATCCACAGTCGGATTGGCTTTCGGCTGCATTTGCCGAAGTTTCGGATTTGTTTGGGGCCAATCAGAGGTTGGATTTGGATTCAGCGCGGAAAAACGCTTGAAAACGGCTATTTGCTTGTTAAATTTGGAGTCCGGATGCCCAAAAAGGACCCCCGGAAGTTTTCGCTGAATTTCGGTGCATGGGAGGGGCCGTGGACCGCCGGCTGCCACGTGGCGGCTTGTGATTGGGCCGGTCCGCAGCGCTCGGTCCACAGAGGGGAGCGGCTGGGTGCACGGACCCGGCGCATGGACACGTGGCGCCCCTGATTGGCGGGCTCGTGAGGCGCGGTCTACCGAATTTGCGCGGCGGTGCATGGACCGGGGCGGGGGGACACGTGGCATCCCCCGGTTGGTCGGTGCACGCGGCGCGGTCCACGGAACCTGAATTGGGTGCGTGGACCGGGTGCACGGGACACGTGTCGTCACGCCATTCGCGGGCTCACGAGGCGCGGCGCACTGGGTCGCGGGAGGGCCCCTCGGGCCGCGTGCGTGGCAGGCGGCCAGTGCGGCGCCCTGCCCGCACGTGTGACCACGACAGTGGCAGGGGACGCGTGTCGCCCTGCCACTGGCGGGCGCCACCTACCCGGTTTGACCGGGTAGGCGCCACGTGGCGGCACGACACGCGCCCCGCACGGCTGTTTGCTGTGCGGGACACGTGTCGGCCACCGGGTGGGCCACGTGGCAGCTCCCGGCGCGCCCCGCACAGCTGTTTGCTGTGCGGGTGACGTGGCCGCACCAGGATTTTCCGGGCGGCTACAGTAAACCACCCTTGCGCCCGGATTCGGGCGCCCGAAAGTTCGGGTGCGCCCGAATCTTGGGACAAATCAGGAATTTTCCCATTTGTTTCCTGCGGCCTATTTAAAGGCCCGAGCTCCCTTCCTCTTCGTTTTTTTAGCACTTCCGAGCTTCAAACCGGCAGGATTTCTTCACCAAAGTTGATCCTCTCGTAGTGTAGCTTCCATCTGCAGAGTTTGGGGATTTTTCGTGGCACGCTTATTGAGATTCTTATTTTCTTGGCTCGGCGCGACGTTCTTTCTTCGGTGCTTCTTCCATCGCTCTTCGGTGCACGAGCTCTCCCGGCCTACTCTGACCATCTTTTCGAGCGATTTCTTCGCCGTTGGATTCGCAACAGGTAAGGCTACAATTTTAGTTGTTTCCACATTTCATGGTTTCACGTTTTTCGAGGAGTTCTTCCTTGCTCACTGAGGACCTGGTTTGCTGTGAGGATTTGTGAGGACAGCAGCTTCATCCGCGGAGATCTCCGCGCACGAGTGTCGGATCAGGACGTGCTTATAGACTTTTTTCATCTACTCGACGCGAGGATCATCGTGGTATTTTTCTTGGAATTTTTGGAGATCTTGCCGAAGGTATACACTTTTCCTTTTATCTGTACAAGAGTTTACAGTTGAATGGTTTTGGGATTGTGCGCATCGATACTGTGGAATTTGTAACTTGGCCTACGGTGCTCGGAATTGGGCGTGCAGGTACTTGTTTCGAAGCTATCGACACGAGGATCGCAGGGATATTTTATTTGGAATTTTTCGAGCACATTCAGCAGGTGGAATAATCACATCTTTGCGGCTGAAATTTCAGTGTTGTTTTTCTTGGCAGATTTTGGGATTAAAGTATAACTGTAGCCTTATGTTGTACCCAGGAGGGATTGTGGACTGTGCTGGACCTGTTGGACATAGAGTTGTTATTTTTCCTGGTTTTCTCAGCTGTACGACTCCGGACAGTTAGCATTTTCAGGTGGGTGGCTTTGCTTTCAAGATCTATGGACTGTACTCTAATTCTATTGATATAGAATCATGCATGATAGTGATTGGACTTGGGTAGCATGCTAGAGTGTAGGAATTGTTGTTCCTAGTTTTATCTGTCGATCTTGTGATCTTTTACTTCCTTCTATCATGTTAAATATTTGTTATCTTGGAACCTGACCTAGCACCCCCGTCATATGTTGCATGTGTAACCAGACCAGTAGAAAAACCCTCACTTGGGCTAGGGTTATTTATGTTTAGACATCCACACTTTATGTTTCATTCCTGGACTTAGTGTTATCCTCGCCCGGGTAGTGGGCCGAGTGGTCGGGACTTCGTTTTAGTGTGGGATACATTTGCACTCGTGCTTGGGAGCCGAGTGGAGTCTGGTAGATATAGTGGTTCGCTTGTCTGTACCGGGAACCGTTTGGGGTAAATGGTGGACCCGGGAAATCTTGTTTTTCCCTGTTTGGGTTGTCGCCACTGTGTTAGTGGCAGTAGTTTACTAGTGTTAGCCGGACCTAGAACCCGGAACCCTTTTCGACATACACATGATTTTAGTCTATCAATGTTTTCTTCCAAGCATCGAAGGGCCGCTGGAGTCTGTTCTTGTTTGATTGGACAAAGGCATCAGCCCTTCGGGGCTTGGGTAAAACACTTATTTTTCTAACTGTTTTTCTAAAAGAACTAAAATCATTAAATATGGATTTCTTCTAGATCAAAATGATTTTCAATAACAAATGTCACCTTTTTCTTGTAAATCTTCCCACTCGAAAGGATTCGAGTGATCTGGGTTCTAGGGGTCGTTCCTCTGTCGGGAAGAAAGCCACGGGGGCCGAGCCTGGAACCTGTTCTTGTTTGATAGGGTTGTAGGTGTAGGTCTCCCGGGACTTTCGGGCCCTGTTGGTGTCTTCTGCGTGTTATACTGTGATTATTGCTTTCCCGAACTATAAGGGGATCGGGAACTTCGATAGGCGGAGCCTAGAGTTTGTTCTTGTTTGATAGGGTTCTTAGCACCGGTCTATCGGGTTTCCGAACCCTTATGGTGTCGGTCTTTTCTGAGAGTTTAGTGTTCTGTTGTGGGAGCCGTCTGGTGGACGGTGGCCCCAGCTGTGTGGTTTTTCAGCCTGTGGTTGAGAGTTGGTGTTGTTGGTCGATCTTGTTGATCGTGGTTTGGACTATAGCCTGCTTGAGCCATGTTTGAGCTCGACAGAGATACGCGGATACTTTCCTCGGTGGGGTCGCGCCCCTCGAGTGCCACTCCGGAGTTGGGCCTGTTTCTTGCTATCGCGACTTGTCGACGCCGTCCCTCTGACTGGGCCAGTTAGTGGCAGTTACGGACGCAGTCCCTCTGGCTGGGCCAGTTAGTGGCAGCCACGGACGCCCTACGTAAGTCCAGTCCTCCGTGGATGTAACGGCAGTAGGTAGGCGCAGGTTTGACTGGACCCTTTGCGGCAGTCAGTATAGATTTGGTGAGTTACTGTGTGTATTAGTAGATGCATCATGTTTCCATCTGTTCCACTTTTTGAGCATCTAGATAGAGGCATAGTAGCTGTAGGGTTACTTTTCCAGCCATTTCATTTCAGTATTATATTGTTACTTTATGCCTCTAGTAGACTTAGTGGGCAGACCGTCGGGCTTGTTGGCGGCACCCATTGAGAACTACTTGGGACGTAGTTCTCACACCCGTCGTGGTGTTTTTCCCACAGGGACTTCTACTCCTGTTCCTGCTGCTCGTGTTGCTGCTTCTTCTGATCGAGGTAAGGGAGTCACGAGTTAGTTCCCTACCAGTCATCGTCTAGAGAGTAGATGTACCCCGTACTTTAGAGAGTTCTTGTTGAGAGACTTTGTAGTGAGGTATAGAGTTGTACTTTTATTTTACTGCTTGAGAGATTTATGTACTTTTGGTGAGGGCTTTGTGTTGTATATTTTCTTATTTTTAGCAGTTTTCTTTCAGCTCTGATATCTGTATAGCATAGTTGATCTTTTGCAGGTTAGTCGCTTCGTCTATACGGGGCTTCCCGTATGGGCGGCGGATCTGTTGGCGAGCCCGGGTCGCAGTTTCGACGCCGGGGCGTGACAGTCGCGATCGCTGCATCCATACCTGAACCTGTGGGGGGAGTCACCCAAGGGGTGTGAGAACTACGACATAGTTCCCAGTGGGTTCAACCACCGAGATAAAGTGTCCTACACCACTTGGTCCAATGGAAGCAATAATAATAGCGCTAGGAAACTAAAATCCTCGATATCAAATGCAGCTATGCAAAATAATATATCACTGTCTGTATATAATCATCGACCCAGCACTACTCTGTCTAGTCATACTAGGCTACTAAGCACCAACTCAGCCACTATGCCGCTGTATACAGGGTCAAACTAACCCGGCCACCTTGGCCACTCTGTTTCCTTTATTCTTTAGATTCTGGTGCTTTAGTTCAAGTTAACCCTCAGAAATTCTTATCCGACGGGCCCCAGCCCGGTAGTCCTGCTACCATAAGATAAGATTTCTAAGGTTGCCGATAACACCCGCAAGTGTTACCCCGTCCTACGGAAGAAACGTCCCGAACGGGTCTCTACCCGGGAGACGGACACTGCCTGCTACTCCAACATGGGCCGCGTTTCTCACCGTAGGTCCGCCCGTTTTATCTTTAATTTTCTTTCTTTTCTTTTCTTTTTCTTTCTCTTTTACTTTAGTTCTTAGCCTCTTTGCCTTTGAACACGTGCTTTTCTTTCTTATTCGAGCTTATAGATCCCTTTTTGCCACTGGCAAATCACTTTCTCTTTCCTTTGAGCATTTAGCTCTTTGCTTTCACATTAAGCCTTTCGAAAGTACCTCGTCCGACGGGTCACTGCCCAGGGAGTCCTGCTCCACTTGACGAGTCTCAAATTCGAAGGCGCCATTTACATTCTCTTTTCATTCTCTTTATCTTAAGCAATTTGCTTGTCTTGCTTATTAACCAAATTTTAGCTCTATCTTGAGCAATTTGCTTGTCTTGCTTATTAACCACTTTTTCATCCCTTACCCTAGGCCTTGCCACACGGGTAACCAGAGAGTCTCCTGGACTCTTAAACATTTTACTTTCCCTTTACTTAACTCAAATGGAAGTTAAAGTTATTGTTCATTTGCCCAACCACCCTATGACTTTCTAGGGTTATATTTATTTAATTCTTTAACCTTGGGATCTCATCCCACTTTCCTGATTCCTCATTGAATCCTAGAGTTAACTTAACTCTATTTTCCTGTTCCACTATTAACTTAGAGTTACACTGACTCTAATTTCATGTTCCACTATTATCTTAGAGTTACATTGACTCTAATTTCCTATTTTCCCTTTCATGTCTCCGCACTTGATCCATTTTTTCATTCTCTTGATTCCTTACTGAATCCTAGAGTCAACTTGACTCTATTTTTCTGTCTGTGAGTCTAAACTCTTCTAGCTCGCCTTAGGTTCCCTTTACCTAAGTTCCATATAATACTTGTCCTAGAGGTCCTCGACTCTATACTGATCACTAGTTCACCTTAGGTTCTCTTTACCTAAGTTCCATGTCATATACATCCTAGAGTTCCTTGACTCTATGCTGATCACTAACTCTCCTTAGGTTTCCTTTACCTAAGTCCCATGTCATATACATCCTAGGGTTCTCTGACTCTATGTTGATCACTAGTTCACCTTAGGTTTCCTTTACCTAAGTTCCATGTCATACCCAACCCTAGAGTTCCTTGACTCTATGTTGATCACTCTATCCAGTGTCCTTAGGTTATCACCTAAGACAATGCCACTCGTCCAAATCCTAGGATAACTCCTAAGTTGATGTCACTCGTCAAACCCCTATACTAGGTTTTCTCCTAGTCTTACTACCAACAACTGTTGTTCCCTTATGTCACGTGATTCCTAGGGTTATACCCTAACATGCTCACAACCATGAATAGCTACTCTTTTTCATGCATGCAATTATTTTCATCTCATTCATAAAATAATAATTATCTCTACGCATGCATATTCATCATATATCTTTGGCAACCAACAGTTGCACTTTTTCTCTGTGTCTCTTTGCACATGCACATCTATTTCTCTATCTCTGGCAACCAACAGTTGCTCTTTTTCATCTGAATCCATCTACACAGGCAATCATAATCATAATTACCTAACGCCTCTAACAGGCTACTATCATGCTTCGTATCGAAAAGCAAAGGAGCAAGGGGAGAGATCACCCAATTTCGGCAGAATTTCCCACCTTGTGATGCCCCTAATTGCTTGTAGACACTTGCAATTGGTCTCCGCACGATTCCACTTGTTTCCTCGAGCTTGCGCGCAAAATGGTGCACATCCCTCGAGTTAGCACGCAAAACGAAGCATGCTTCTCTTAAGGTTGCACGTAAAACGGTGCACGTCTTTTCTGACCCTGCACGAGAAACGATGCATAATATTAGGGTCGGCACGCAAAACTGTGCGCGTCAACACGAACTGCACGCGAAATAGTGCACGTACCTCGAAACTTCACGCAAAACGGTGCACGTCTGACTGTAGGGTTGAACGCAAAACGGTGAATATTTTTCTTGGCCCTGCACGAAAAATGATGCAAGCTATTAGAATCTACACGCAAAACGATGCGTATTGGTCCAACCCGTACGCAAAACGGAGCACGTACCCCGTATTGGCATGCAAAACGGTGCACACTCTACTGTAGGGTTGCACGCAAAATGGTTCACACTTTTTCGGCCCTGCACGTAAAACGAGACGAAATGTTAGAGTCTGCACGCAAAACGGTGCCCGTTAGTCCAACCTACACGCAAAACGGAGCACATACCTCGTATTGGCACGCAAAACGGTGCATGCTCCTTTTTCGACGTTGCATGCAAAACGGTGGACGTTTTACGAGTTCGCGTCCAAAACTACGCGCATTTGCCGAATCCGCATGCAAAACGGTGCATGTCTTCCACGAACGGCACGCAAAACGAGGCGCGTCCAAAACGCTCGCGAAACTTGCGCAGTAAAACGGCACAGAAAGTTGGGTCCCTAACATGCACGTGAGCAAAGGGGATCAAATCCAAAATCCAAAAGAAAACTTCAAAACTGTGCCAAAAATACCGCAAAAATGACACACGGGGCCTACCTCGACAACGCCGTGCCGTCCAACGCCTCCAATAGGTTCTTTGGTATATCTTGCGCGCTCCACGGAGTCCACGGCGCGTTCGTGCGCCCTCGAAAACCCCCCGCAGAATCGCCCGGTTCCCCTCCTGGTACACTCGGGTGAAGCCAAAAAGGGAAAAAGGGGAAAAAGGGAGCCGTTTCGGGCCTTTATAGGCCATTTCTGGACTTTCGGGCGCATCCTTTCGGGCGCCCGAAAATTTCCGGGCGGCTACAGTAACCGGCCCGCCGCGGTCCACGCGTCCATGCAGCGCCAGCTGGGCGCCACGTCAGCACAGCTCGGCCAACGATGAGGCGACACGTGTCCCTGGACCCGTGCACCGCAACCAACGAACAACGGCGACCAATCGTTGGCTGCCACGTGGACCGCACCCATGCCTGCTCTGACGCCCGGCCGCAGCGTTGCGTCGCGTCAGCGCGTCACGTCGCGCTGACCGACCAATGGGAGGCCGACACGTGGCCTCCCCCGCTAACACCGCGCCAGGCCCGCCGCGCCTTCCTCGCGCACGCCTGCCGCCTCGGCCGCTGCGACCAATGGGGAGACGCTACGTGGCGTTCCCCACCTACCCCGCGCGCCTCGAGCCGCGCGCCCAGCGCATTGCGCGCGAAAGGCTTGCCTCAGGATTCGCGCCCGCTGCCTCGGGATCCGTGCCAACTGCCTCGGGATCGGTGCCAATAGTAACTTTCGGGCGTGCTACAGTAACTTTCGAGCGCATCGAAGTCCGGACCGGGCTGCTACAGTAACCGGTTCGCTACAGCCCAAAAATGCCGGTTTGCTACAGTACTTTCCGGGTGCCCGGAACTCATTTTTAGGTGCCCGAAACTTGGGCCCAAGCCCAGTTTCGCCCGATTTCGTCCGTTCTTGCCCGTTTCTCGCCCGTTTTTGCTCAAATTTGACCGGCAGCCACAGTTTAACTTAATTTACCTCATGGTACTTAAACTTTTCATTTTGGACCATCTCTGGGTCGCTATAAATCCCACTATATTTAATTTCGCTTGCGGAGCCCGTTCTCACTATCCGGGTGTCCGATCAACGCGAAACTTTTACTGTGGCCTTAAAACACATTTACGGAGCTCCCGTAATTTTCTCAGAATTTTCCGAAACTGTGAATTTTCCACTTACAATCTGGGCCCACTTTCTCATGTAAGATTCAAGATCTCACATTCAAATTTCGATTTGGGCCCAATTCGTTTCCAGGTCATCCTTTACTTCCATAAATTCAATAAAATAGCATTTCATACCATTTTATTTACATTTATTTATATACCAAAATTCTGGTTCACTACAGATTTTACGTGGAAAACTCCAATCCAGGAGTAAAAAACCACGGGACCGATCACACGGTGAAATCCACTAAGATTAAACACGTACAAAGGTGATATACCGTACTCACACGACTCAACCTTTTACCATACGCTCCTAGTTGATCTTCTCCGCTCGCTTCGCAACGCGCCTCGAATCCACGATTTGCGTCCAACGCCGAATCCACAACGTCCAACCGAATCCACGGTCTCCACCAAGTAGTACGTCTCGAATCCACGAACGCACCTCGTTTCGAATCCACGAAACGGTAGCACCTTGAGTCCACAAGGCCACGCGAATCCACGCGCCGATTTTTGGCAAAATCGTTGTTTGTTGGTGGTGAAAATCCTCCGAATACTTAGATCAAAGATAGATCGGAAATACCATCTAAGTATTCATTAATTTGATTGTACAAGAAATCTGAGTTTTGAAACCCTAGAATCAAATTAATCAATATAGATGAAGAAATATAGAATAGATCTAGTTTTTCCTTTCTTCTCTATATGTGGATTTTTCTAAGTTTTTCCGTTAATTTTTGGATTACCTTTTTTGGATTATATTCGGATTACCCTAAAAGATGAAATCAGGGTTTATTTATAGGTTAGAAACCTTCGAAAGAGGATAAGATTCAAAAACTACATTATCTGGAATTTTTCGGGTCGACGGTCCGGACTGGAATAAGTTGGGTCCGGACTGTCATCATTAAACAGAACTTTTCTAGAAAAACATGTTCGGGGTCCGGACTGAAATGTGGGCAGTCCGGACTGTTCATGCGATTTCTACAGAATCCATGTTCGGGGTCCGGACTGAACCAGGGGAGGTCCGGACTAAATTCCGCATGAACTAACCTATGTTCGGGGTCCGGACTGGAATGCCCTGATCCAGATCCTGAACATATTACATGTCCAGTTTTAGATTTTTATGCAATTAAAAATCCATCCAAGTATTTCTACACTATAAGAAAGTATTCGGATCACCAAAATTATTTAGTTAAACATACCTGATCCTTTTGAATTCTTTCTTCTTGGGATTGATGCATGTGATCTACAATTCGTCAACTTCAATCTTCAAGACTTAACCACTTCACGAAATACGCGAAAATAAAATCCTCAACAATCTCTCCCTTTGGCGGTTTCGTGACAAAACAAAAATCCACTCAAAGAAATTCAAAAAGATATTTTTGTTGTTATCACCATGCAACAAAAATTTACAATTAAGATCCAAATCAAAATGAATACATGAGATAAACTCCTAAAACAGACTCTAGACTTAGACATTTGTACTCTCTGCAAAAGAAATAATTCTTGACAAAAGAAATCATTAAATATCTTTTTGATGACTTATGTTTGACGAATATAACATGAAAAATGGTTTATAATGTTTTATCTTTGTTTTTCATGATTTCGGAGTAAATCTGTTTAATTTCTGTAAAATTAATTGGGTTGAATGACATTTATGTGAATTCATTTCAAAGCACTTAAATTGATTTCTTGATGGAACACAAATCGGTATTTGAAAAGTTTTCAAAATTTGGATTTGTTTCAAGAAATTTTTGTTTTTTTGGCTCTGGTGTACCGGTACCTGATTTTTAGTACCGGAACCAAGTTTCCGGATCAGAAAACCCAATCCGGATCCCGAACTGAAAATTTTCAGGTTTTCACTTGAGTACCGGTACTCCATGTTTAGTACCGGAACTAAATTAACGGATCCGGATCAGCTGTGTTTCAATCCGGAACCCGAACGAGTGGTTTTCAGAATTTGTATTGCTTACCGGTACTCGACTTTTAGTACCGGTACTCGATCTGGGTTTTCATAAATTCCGGAACTCAAGTGTTTTATTTCACTTCTCCCATTTCAAAACACTCCCTCTCTCTCTCTAAAAGATCTCTAAGGGTTTTTTCATCAAGAACAAGAGATTTCTTGCATTGTTTTGTAAGTTCTTTCATTTATCTTGCTTCTCTTTGCTTCAAAACCCTAGTTTTTAGGTTTTGTTGTTTTATTTAGGGATTTTTTAGTAGATCTTTACTCCAAATGAAATCTCTTGCATAAATTACCCTTAATTCTTGTTTAGAACATAAATTGTTGCTTTCTATGTAGTTAGATTCATGTTTTCATGCTTATTATGCTAGAATCTAACATTTACATATGTTCTTGACATTAAAAATTGAGAATTAGGGCTTTCAATGTAAATGGATTTTAAATGTTGAATCATCAAATGTGACATGTTTAGAATGTTTCTTAAACATGTTTAAGCCTTCCTATAAGATCAAATTATAGTGCATTGTGTTCATTGTAGGAAATGGCATTTTCGTGGCTACTTGCACTTGTGATCTTAATGGCCACTGGAAGTAGACATGAGTGTGGTCATGGAAAGAAAAAGTGTGACGCCCCAAACTTCCCAGGGGGTCACCCATCCTAGAACTACTCTAGCTCTAGCACACTTAACTCTCATAACCTCTTGGATATTGCTACCATCCAAAATGCTATAGCCGAGTTAAGAGTTTTAGTCCTATTATATCATTTATATATAGGACTATTTCAAATTCCGGGGGTGTCACATACCGTGGATACGGATTCAGTAGATATGGTTACCAAGTGGCCACGCTCTTCACCGACCCCAGGTTTGCCTTGGATTGAGCACTTCAGGTGGGTAAGCTTAATATTGATAAACTTTTTATGTTATAGTGAATGTAAGTGCACTTGTGGGGATGTCACCCCTCTATGACTGATAGCAGGCATATTTGATCTACAACCGATATGAGAGAGAGGTAAGCAAGGAATGGCCTACTTGTGTGAGATTGGTATATCATAGTAGGAATACTTTAGCATGCTTTGCTAATATATGTTTCACCCACTTTTATCGTTTCTGAGGACAAAAGCATGCTTGTATGGACATGTAGTTAGACTATCTTTTACTGCTGCACTACATATTGGAACTTGACTTAGGAGAAACCATGTGATTCCTTTTCTCCTTCTTTGTTAGTCAGGCGGTCTGTGTTGCTCGGGTACGAGCAGGGGTCTGGGGTAGTGTAGCCGGGACATTGGTGTCAGGGACGGGTTGTGCTGGATTGCGGTTGGCAGGGTTTTGCGGTGACCGCGGACTTTGGGCGGTTGACCGAAGGTCGGCTATAGGACTTGGTTATAGACGACAGGGTATTGCGGCAACCGCGGATATTGGGTGGTTGACCGGATGTTTACTTTTGCATCAGATTGGGTATCAGTTTTCTCTTGTGGATGGAGTTTCCCACTAATCGTTTAGTTGCATCCGATTGAGGTCGGGTCTTTCTTTAGTGGTTGGGTTTTCCCACTTTGATCAGAGTCGTGATCAAAGTCCTGCTATACAGAGATACTTGTTACAGAGATACTTTACTCGTGTGGGTCGCTCCCCTCGAGTGTCATTCCGGAGTGTGCGACCGGACGGATTGAGGCCGGTCTATTACTTACTTTTGTGTGCGATCGGACGGTTCGAGGCCGATCTTTTACTTACTTTGGTATGCGACCATACCGGTCCGAAGTCGGTCTGTATCCTGCGATTGAGTTCTTGAGTTCGATAGCAGAGTAGGCAGTGTCAGTGATTACTAGTCTATCGATTGGGTTATTACATGCATTTACTTTATTGTTGCACTCGTGTCTGGGGGACCGAGTGGAGTCTAGTAGCTGTGTTTAGACCAGTGCTAGTGTTGTTGGGAGCCGTTTGGGGATTGACGGTTGTCCCGAGGTCGTTGTGAGTTAGTCGACCATTGTGCGAGAGGTTGGTGATCTTGAGACTATCCGTTCTTGGAGAGAGCGTGGATTTTGACTATAGCCTGCATGAGCCACTACTCGATAGCGAGTTAGTCCGTTTGGACGCCCTACATGATTCCTGCCCGTCAGCGAGAGGTGGTTGTAGGTGGGCGCAGGTTGACTGGACCAGATGTGGCAGGCAGCTCGATTGGGTCGATTGTGCACTTCATGTGCTAGTGGTTGCATAACATTCTTTGATTCTCCCCTCTTGAGCATTTAGAGGGAGGCATGGTAGCTGTTGAGGGTCATCGGCGTTCTTGTTCAGTTCTCACGGCTTTGGTTAGTTTATGTCTCTTGAGAACTTAGTGGGCAGACCGTCGGGTCAGGCGGGGGTACCCACTGAGAACTCCCTTTTTGGTGTAGCTCTTGTAGAGTATCGGGACTTTGGATAGCGCGCCGACCACACAGATGGCTTGGAGCAGAGAATTGCCTTGGGCATGTTGCATTTGAGTTTACAGTGGATGCCGGGTTGATTCGGATCAACGCGGAAGCTCCAGCTCGATTCGGGGTTTTTCCGGGCTTTGTAGGCCGATTGAGGATGAGATTGGGAATTTCCGACTTCACCGTGGAGTGCCGGAAATTCGGGAACACTTGGAACAGGTGTACTTTCAGATTACAGCGAGGTTCGGGAGGTTCCGGACTGACGCGGAGGACCCGGAGGCAAAAAGTGAGTCGGAACTGGCTGTTTTGGAGCCGGTATTTGATTTGAGCACCCCGACTCAACGGATGAGCTTTTTGAAGAGAAAAAGCTGTGAGCGCGTGTATTTTCGATTTACAGCGGAGTTCGGGAAGTTCCGGGCAGCGGCGGAGAGCCCGAAGGCAAAAAGTGAGTTGGAGTTGGATTATTGGAATTAATTAATTAGTTAATTAATTATAAAGCCTTTTGCTTTATAAAAAGGCTTCCACCCTCCCTCTGCAGCAGGAAGAAAGAAAGAAAAGGAAGAAAGAAAGAAAGGAAAAGAAAAGAGAGGAAAAGGAAGAAGAAGAAGAGGAAGGAAAGGGCTTTGAGGCATTTTTGGTTTTTGGACTCGCCGCTGGAGGCCGCGTGGAGCTCGTGGGCGTGCGGCAAGCGGCAACGAGGTATGCAAATTCTGATTTATGCAGTTTTTTTGGAGTTTTGAGCTTTGAGGAATTTTTAATTGGTTTTTAAAATGCTAAAATCGGATTTTTGGGATTTTTGGATTTTATCGGAGTTTCTTTGGATTTGCCGTCGCCGGCGGCCGCGCGCGCGCGCAACGGCGCACACGCGGCGCCAGGGTGCTGCTGTTGGCAGCACCCTGCGGCGAGGTGCCGCTGGGCGCGGCGCCGCGTGCAGCAAAGTGCTGCACGCGGCGCTGCCAGGCCGCGCGCAGGCGCGCGCGGCAGGCCCTGCCTGGCCGCGCGCAGGCGCGCGCGGCAGGGCCGCGCGCAGGTGCGCTCGGCGCTGCCTGGCCGCGCGCGGGCGCGCGCTGCAGGGCCGCGCGCAGGTGCGCGCAGCACTGCTTGGCCGCGCGCGGGTGCGCGCGGCATGGCCGTGCGCGGGCGCGCGCGGCAGGGCCGCGCGCAGGTGCGCGCGGCACTGCTTGGCCGCGCGTAGGTGCGCGCGGCTGGGGAACTGCGCGACGCGCTCCAGCGCCGCGCAGCAGCCCCTGCGCCGCGCGGTTTGCCTTGGTGCCGCGCGGCGGGCCTCCCTCGTCGCGCGGCAGGGCTGGTGGACGCTCGGCGTGCTCCCGGACGGCGGGCGACACCTCGGGTTGCGTGCCGGCGCCATTTTTTTTCGCCGTCGGAGCCCGTTGGTCGCCGTCGGCCGCTGTTTTTCGCCGCCGCGCGCTGTTTTTCGCCGTCGGGCGCAGTTTTTCGCCGACGGAGCCGTTTTTCACAGTTTTCGCCGGCAGATTTCGCAAGCGGTTTCGCGCGCAGGTTTCGCTGTTTTCCG
>CM055063.1:18197287-18308737 GCA_029204045.2 Tillandsia leiboldiana | reverse complement strand
GGCTATTTGCTTGTTAAATTTGGAGTCCGGATGACCAAAAGCGGGCTTCCGGAAGTTTTCGGGGATTTTCGGTGCATGGGGGAGACTCGTGGACCGGCCTGAGCCACGTGGCGGCATATTGTTGGCCGGCTCACGCAGCTCGGTCCACGGGGAGGCACGGCGGTGCATGGACCGCGGGCGTGGGACGCGTGGCGTGCCCTGATTGGCCGGCGCACACGGCACGGCTCAGCATTTTTGCGGGGTTGCGGTGGACCGGGCGCATGACACGTGGCGGCTTCGGATTTGCTGGCTCACATGGGCGCGGTCCACGGTGTGCGCAGTGGGGCGCCTCGGGACGGAGCGCGCACAGTAGCGCCAGGCGGGCGGTCGGCCGCACTCGAGTGCGCCACGTGTCGCCTCGTGGTTGGGCGGCCGTACCTACCCCCGCTGACCGCGGGGGGACACGTGGCGTGCGGCGGCACCCTTGCACCGCTGTCCCCTGTTGCGGGGTGACGTGGCATCACCAGGGCTTTTCGGGCGCGTCGGACGGGAGGTGTACAACCGGGTTTCCGGGCGCAGTGCGCCCGAAACCTGCGCCCGAAAACCCGGCCCAACAGCATTTGGGCTGGGCTATAAATAGGTCCTTTGTGTTTCCTTTTCAGCTCTTCTGGCCCTTTTTCCAGAGAGAGTTCTTCAGAGCGATTTTCCCCCTCACAGTGCACTACCCTTTGGATGACTTTGGAGATTTTTGGTGGCACGCATCCAGAGGTTCAGGATTTTACGGCGCGGCGCGACGCTCGTTCTCCGGCGACCCGCTTCGCCCCTTCTCAGTGTTTGGGCTCCCCCGACTCACCCCGACTTCCGATTTTGCCGATTTTCGCGCCGTTGGACTCACGACAGGTAGGGATTCAACTCCTATGTTTTGAGGTTCCTCATTTTCTATGCTGACCTTGGAGTTTTCTGAGCACCCATTTGACCCCTTTTTCTTCGCGGATTTTTGGACAGCACCGCGGTGTTCTTGCCGTATCTTTTCGCTCAGACGTCGGATTGAGGCGATTCCAAAGGCAATCTTCATCTACTTTTCGCAAGGAGTCTCCTAGATTTTTCTCAGATTTTTCTGGATTTTGCACGAGGTTCTGAATCTCCTTTCTCTGTGGTTCTTTGTTACAGAAATTTGGTACAGTTTGGATTGGGGTGTACCCCTTGCCGGATTTTTATCTCAGCATAGGAAACTCCGATTTGGGCGTGCAGGTACACGTTTCGACGGGTTCGTCGCGAGGATCGCGATAGTATTTTTCTTGGATTTTTCTGGGCATTATTCGTAGGTAAAAATTGGAGAATTCTGGACTGTGGAATTAGGGGACAGATTTTGGAAATTGAGAATGAATAGCTTATGTACTTTCCTTTGGGGTATTTTGTACAGATTGGTGGTGAGTTTTGGGACTGAGCTTGGGCTTCGCTTTTGGGAACTTGGAATAGCGCTCGAGGTGGGTGATGTTGTGAACCTCCTACTTGTGAATGTCACTAGGCCTATTAGAATGCCTTGATCATGTGCTATTAATTGTGAATGTATCTAGCATGCTTGTATGAGATTAAGGTTCCTTTGTTAATATTTGCATTGTTAGCAAGCTACAGGTTAGTAAGTGGTGTTTCCATGTTTTAGATATGCAGTTTAATTAGTTGGAAATAATACTAAAGCCATATCATGTCATATGTTAAGGGAAGGTTTGGGCATGTGGTTAGAATGCATGTTGTAAAAAGAGGTACTTGCTAGTAGATTGTGCATCTAAATTGTATCATGTATCATATATCCTGCCACATGTACATCGGGAGTTACAAACACTTAATGTTGCATATGTTAGAATAATTGAAATGATTTTATCAAATAAAGGACTTTGCATGCTTGAATGGTCATCTAGCTAGGCCACCTTTTTTTTCTGCTACACAGACATATTGGAATTGACTTAGGAGAAACCATGCTTTTATTCGTTCTCCTGTCGTCTAGTCTTAGGGGATTGTGTAGTCAGATGTTCAGAGTTGGGACAGTCGGGGATCGATGTTTGGGTATTGCGGCGACCGCGGACTGTGGGCGGTTGACCGGATTATTATTATTATTATTACTATTGCATCAGATTGGAGGTAGGGGATCGAGTTTCCCTTTAGTGGATGGGTTTTCCCACTTTGATCAGAGTCGTGACCCAGTCCTGCTATTTTATGATACTGATGATACTAGTGACAGCGATACTATGCTCGTGTGGGGTCGCTCCCCTCGAGTGCCACTCCGGAGTAGGTTTCAGACCGTGTTGGGTGCCGGTCAGACCGTGTTGGGTTCCGGTCATTTTTGGACAGGGGAGATACTGAGTTGTGAGGTTGACAGCAGAGCAGGCAGTACCAGTGTTTACTGGTGTTTTGATTGGGTTGGTCAGGCAGTCTTTGGCGTTCTGGTGCATGCTTTCAGCTATTCTTCTAGCTAGGCATCTTAGAGGCATGTTAGGGGTAGCTCTTCATCAGTAGTGTTACTTGTAGCTTACCACCTTTGTTTTCATTTTCGCCTCTGATAGTCCTAGTGGGCATGTCTGAGTTTGAGGTCTACCCACTAGGGGAGGCTACTGTTTTTATAGTAGTTCTCACCCCCCACTGTTTTCTCTTTTCTTTTCCCCTTTGTTTTGCAGAGTCCTCTGCGGGAGTTGCGGGACCCTCTTCCCTGGACCGAGGTAAGAGGATCGCTGATTAGATAGCTACTGCCCCGAGTTCGAGTTTTGTAGTTTTGATGTATCCCCAGTACACTCAGACGGTTGTATTTCCTTTTATTTTGGGTCTGGCTGCGGCCAGCTGGTTGTATTTATTTCGTGAGCTGGGAGAGACACTTGTATATTTGTGAGAGCTTATTGTACTTTTATTTCCTGCATTTGTCTGAGTTGTATTAGTTTTAGTTTAGCTCTGTTTTATGCTCCTTTATTATATATTTTATATCTTAGCAGGTTACCAGCGCTTCGCGTACGCAGAAAATTCCATATGCACGGCGGATCTGTGGACGGGCCCGGGTTCTGGTTTACACCCGGGGCGTGACAGATTAGGTGGTATCAGAGCTTAGGGATAGGTCAGTTGGGACTTAGGAAACCCTAGGCTTTTGGCAGGCCCTAGGAAGGCAGAGCGTGAGTGACGCGATATTTTGCAAAAGTCGGCAATTAGTTGTTAACTCTTCCTGTGAGTGGAGAGGGATTGGCCTAGCCTATTTCTGGGGGACTATTATGTTGGCTGCAGACAACATAAGGTTACAGAAATGGGGGAATGTCCATGACTTTCGCTGGATTGGGTCGAGAGTGGTTTTGTTTACTGACCCGTGGATTCTTGTGTGGCAGGATGCCTCCTAGGCGGCAGATTCCTACTCGGGGTACTCCTACACCCCCGGAGGAGCCGGAGCAGTCCGGGCCTTCTGAGATCAGTGAGCTGAGGGCCATGGTGGCCCAGTTGGCGGAGAGCCACCGCCGACAGGAGCAGAGGTTCGAGCAGTTATTTGCCCAGGTTGCGGCACCTCCCCCTACTACTGCAGAGGCCCCCGTACCACCTGTTGTACCACCGGCTATTCCACCTGCCCCTACGGCGCCGTCGTCGAGCAGTGGGGCCCAGGGGATGTTCAGGCCATTGACCCCAGTGGAGGAGCGGGAGTTTTCTGACAAACTCACACAGTTCTGTAAGCGAGGACCCCCTAGGTTCTCGGGGCGGAGCACTCACCCATGGGAGATTGGATCGTGGCTAGCATCAATGGAGAAGTTGTTTCGGGACTTCTTCATTGACCAGAGGTTCAGAGCACATTTGGCAGTACACTGTCTAGAGGGGGATGCAGATGCTTGGTGGCGTCGGGTCGAGCCCTTAGAGTTTCAGGTCACCCGACAGCTACCCTGGTCGGAGTTCAGGAGGATGATCCTTGACACTTACTTCTCCACGAGCGTGAAGAAGAAGATAGAAGATGACTTGAAGAACCTTCAGCAGGGTGATCGCCCAGTGTGGGACTATTTCCAGGAGTTTACGCAGTTGCTTAACTGCGTACCCTATGTTGCCAGGGATGGGCTACACCAGGTGGAGCTGTTTGAGACAGGTTTGCGCCCTGAGATCTATACCTTGGTGCACGCCCAGAGGCTTCAGACTTTATCAGAGGCAGTGGATCATGCACAGTGGGTCGAGAGGGGAGATCATGTTGTTTCTAGACGCGGAGGTCTGGTCGCTCAGAGTTCTGAGAGGAAGCGACCAGCATCGGATGAGGGGGGACAGGCCGGTTCCTGGAGGCCGCCCCGACCGCCACCGCCTCAGTTTACGGGCCGGGGGCGTTCGGAGCGGCGAGGGCCTGGGGGATCCCAGAGGCCCCCACAGTATCAGCAGCCCCAGCGACAGCAGCAGCACTCGCAGCAGCAGAGGTCGCAGTCGCGACAGCAGGGATCTCAGCGGCAGTCGCACAGGCAGCAACAGCAGCAGCAGTCACGGCAGTTGCGGGCCCCTGGCAGTTGTATCTTCTGCGGGGGTCAGCATTTCCCCGGCACTTGTGATCAGAGGTGGGGGCGTTGTTATGGCTGTGGTCAGGCCGGGCACATACGATCTTCATGCCCTTTTTCGGCATCAGTGGCACCTTCTTCGGCCTCAGTTTCTCTTCCACCTCAGCATCGACCGCCAGCTCAGCGGCCCTATGCTCCTGCGAGCAGGGCTCCTTCCTCCCACCCTGTAGACTATCGACCACCAGCTCAGAGCGGGCGAGTCTACGCCGCTTAGGTAGGGGACTCCACGGCAGCCGACCACGTGGTGGCAGGTATCACTTTACTTTTTGGTATTAGAGCTCGCACTTTATTTGATACCGGTGCATCACATTCTTTTATCAGTAGAGCATTTGCATCATCTCATGGACTAGAGTTAGGTCGGTTGCCACATGCATTAGAGGTACAGATTCCCGATCACATATTGCATGTAGAGGAGTGTTGTTGGTCTTGCCCTGTACAGCTTGAGTCTTGGATTTTGCCAGCGGACCTGATGGTCCTTAGTCAGCTGCGAGATTTTGACATTGTACTGGGGATGGATTGGCTGGCTCGCTATTTCGCGACGATTGATTGCGCCGCAAGGACTGTTACTTTTAGCGAGCCAGGCCAGGAGGTGTTCGTTTTCGGGGGGTGCCAGAGTGCTTTCTTTGCCTCTGTGGTTTCGACTTCTCGTGCGAGGCAGATGATGCGCAGTGGATGCGTAGCCTTTATGGCATCTGTGGTTAGGAAGCCTACGGCAGCTCCGGGACTCACGGATATCCCGATTTCCCGCGAGTTCCCGGATGTGTTTCCTCTAGAGCTGATTAGTATGCCGCCGGATAGGGAGGTTGAGTTTTTGATTGACGTAGTCCCAGGAACTGCGCCAATCTCTAAGGCTCCTTACCGAATGGCACCGGCTGAGCTGCGAGAATTAAAGGCGCAACTCCAAGATTTAATGGACAAGGGTTTTGTGAGACCGAGTGTATTGCCTTGGGGAGCGCCGGTGCTATTTGTGAAGAAGAAAGATGGTTCGCTTCGACTGTGCGTTGATTACCGGGAGCTGAATAAAGTGACCATCAAGAACAAGTACCCTTTGCCGCGCATTGATGACTTATTTGATCAGCTGCAAGGGTCTTGTGTCTTCTCCAAGATTGACTTACAGTCTGGTTACCACCAATTGAAGGTGAAGGCCGAGGACATCCCAAAGACGGCATTCAGGTCGCGGTACGGGCATTATGAGTTCACCGTCATGCCTTTTGGATTGACAAATGCCCCTGCTGCTTTTATGGATTTAATGAACAGGATTTTTCGACCATACCTGGATCGGTTCGTCGTTGTTTTTATTGATGACATCCTAGTTTATTCCCGAAGCGATGTGGAGCACGAGGAGCACTTGAGGATTGTGCTACAACTTCTGAGATAGAGGAAGTTGTATGCCAAGTTATCTAAGTGTGATTTCTGGCTTCGGGAGGTTGTCTTTTTGGGCCACGTGATTTTAGCCGCTGGAATGGCAGTAGACCCGGCGAAGATCGAGGCAGTCCGGGATTGGCCCCGACCGACGACGGTATCAGAGGTCCGCAGTTTCATGGGCTTAGCGGGATATTACCGTCGGTTTGTGGAAGGTTTTGCGAAACTTTCCACACCCCTCACTCGTTTGACGCGAAAAGGGATTAAGTTCACTTGGAGTGAGGATTGCCAGAGGAGCTTTGAGGAATTAAAGAACAGATTGATGTCGGCTCCTGTCCTTTCCCTCCCCGTTATGGGGAAAGGATACGTGATTTACAGCGACGCATCGCACAGTGGACTTGGTTGCGTGCTGATGCAGGAGGGAAGGGTAATCGCTTATGCCTCTCGGCAACTGAAGGATTATGAAAAGAATTACCCTACCCATGATTTGGAGCTAGCTGCAGTGATTTTTGCACTAAAGTTGTGGCGCTACTACCTGTATGGGGAGCACTGCGAGATTTACACCGACCACAAGAGCTTGAAATACCTGTTCACACAGAAGGAGCTCAACTTGAGGCAGCGCAGATGGTTGGAATTGTTGAAAGATTATGATGTAGACATATTATACCATCCTGGCAAGGCCAACGTGGTTGCTGATGCCCTGAGCAGGAGAGCAGTACAGAGTCTATCTTTGATGATCACCGATCAGGCGCCATTACTTGAGCAGATGAGGCGGTTAGAGCTCGAGGTTGTGTCCCCTGGGGTCTCTGCTAGACTTATGTCTCTAGTCGTGCAGCCCACTCTGTTGGACAGGATTCGAGAGAGACAGAGTGAGGACCCCCACCTGATGAGGATTCGAGAGCAGATGCAGACTGGTTTGATAGGGGACTTTTCAGTTGATGCTGCGGGAGTACTGCGGTACAGGGACCGCGCTTGTGTGCCTATGGATGCAGAGATCCGAGAGCAGATCTTGAGGGAGGCCCACTATACACCTTATACCATCCATCCTGGTGGGACTAAGATGTATAGGGACCTTAAGGCACAGTTTTGGTGGAATGGGATGAAAAGAGACATTGGGAGATTTGTAGCACACTGTCTAACTTGTCAGCAAGTAAAGGCTGAACATCATGTACCTGCTGGCAAGTTGCAGAGTCTCCCAATCCCTGAATGGAAATGGGAACATGTTACAATGGATTTTGTCACAGGTTTGCCGAGAGCGCAGACGGGGGCGGACGGTATCTGGGTAGTCGTGGACAGACTTACCAAGTCCGCTCACTTTTTACCGGTTCAGATGACTTGGCCGATGGAGCGTCTAGCACAGGTGTACTTGGCTGAGGTGGTTAGATTACACGGGGTACCCGTTTCCATCATATCAGATAGAGACTCGAGGTTTGTCTCGCATTTTTGGAGGAGTTTACAGACAGCCTTGGGGACGCAGCTCCGATTTAGAACAACATTCCACCCACAGACCGACGGGCAGTCAGAGCGCACTATTCAGACCCTCGAGGATATGTTGAGAGCATGCGTTCTGGACTTTGGGGGAGGTTGGTACCGGCACTTGGGATTAGTTGAGTTTGCGTACAACAACAGCTATCAAGCGAGCATTCAGATGGCTCCGTTTGAAGCGTTGTATGGACGCAAGTGTCGGTCACCCCTATATTGGAGTGACGTGGGTGAGAAGAAGACTTTGGGTCCTGATCTACTATTAGAGGCAGAGGAAAAGGTCAGATTGATACGACGACATCTCGAGACCGCCCAGAGTCGACAGAGGAGTTATGCTGATACTCGACGGCGAGACTTAGAGTTTCAGGTGGGTGACCATGTTTTTCTGAAAGTCTCGCCTTCGAAGGGGATTCGGAGATTTGGCATTCATGGGAAACTGAGCCCTCGTTATATTGGACCTTTTGAGGTGTTGGAGCGCTTAGGGCCAGTTGCCTACAGGCTTGCGCTTCCTCCCAGGCTTTCAGGTGTTCACAATGTTTTTCATGTATCGACTCTGAGGAGGTATGTTCATGACCCGTCCCACATCATCGATTCCACCCCATTGGAGGTTGCTGAGAACCTGAGCTATGTTGAGCGGCCGTTGAGGATCTTGGACCGTGAGGTGAGGGAGTTGCGCAGTCGGGCCATCCCTTATGTGAAGATCCTCTGGAGCAGTCATGATGAGCGCGAGGCTACCTGGGAGCTGGAGTCAGCGATGATGGATGCTTACCCCCACTTGTTTGAGGCCCCTGCTTGAGGTATGACTTTTGTTTCGAGGACGAAACTTTTTCTTGTGGGGGAGGATGTAGTGTACTGTTTTTCCCATGCAACTTTCCGATGAATCCACTGTGTAGAACACCTAGTGTTGGTGTGTCTGGCCCATGGTGCATCGAAGGGGTGCCACAGATGGACCTTGTGAGACTTTGATAGCGGACTTGGCCTTCGGCTGCGTTTTCCGAATTTTAGAAAAGGTTTTGGGCCAATCTGAGGTTGGATTTGGATTCAGCGCGGAAAAACGCTTGAAAACGGCTATTTGCTTGTTAAATTTGGAGTCCGGATGACCAAAAGCGGGCTTCCGGAAGTTTTCGGGGATTTTCGGTGCATGGGCGAGACTCGTGGACCGGCCTGAGCCATGTGGCGGCATATTATTGGCCGGCTCACGCAGCTCGGTCCACGGGGAGGCGCGGCGGTGCATGGACCGCGGGCGGGGGACGCGTGGCGTGCCCTGATTGGCCGGCGCACGCGGCACGGCTCAGCGTTTTTGCGGGGTTGCGGTGGACCGGGCGCATGACACGTGGCGGCTTCGGATTTGCTGGCTCACGTGGGCGCGGTCCACGATGTGCGCAGTGGGGCGCCTCGGGACGGCGCGCGCACAGTAGCGCCAGGCGGGCGGTCGGCCGCACTCGAGTGCGCCACGTGTCGCCTCGTGGTTGGGCGGCCGTACCTACCCCCGCTGACCGCGGGGGGACACGTGGCGCGCGGCGGCACCCTTGCACCGCTGTCCCCTGTTGCGGGGTGACATGGCATCACCAGGGCTTTTCGGGCGCGTCGGACGGGAGGTGTACAACCGGGTTTCCGGGCGCAGTGCGCCCGAAACCTGCGCCCGAAAACCCGGCCCAACAGCATTTGGGCTGGGCTATAAATAGGTCCTTTGTGTTTCCTTTTCAGCTCTTCTGGCCCTTTTTCCAGAGAGAGTTCTTCAGAGCGATGTTCCCCCTCACAGTGCACTACCCTTTGGAGGACTTTGGAGATTTTTGGTGGCACGCATCCCGAGGTTCGGGATTTTACGGCGCGGCGCGACGCTCGTTCTCCGGCGACCCGCTTCGCCCCTTCTCAGTGTTTGGGCTCCCCCGACTCACCCCGACTTTCGATTTCGCCGATTTTCACGCCGTTGGACTCACGACAGGTAGGGCTTCAACTCCTGTGTTTTGAGGTTCCTCGTTTTCCATGCTGACCTTGGAGTTTTCTGAGCACCCATTTGACCCCTTTTTCTTCGCGGATTTTTGGACAGCACCGCGGTGTTCTTGCCGTATCTTTTCGCTCAGACGTCGGATTGAGGAAATTCAAAAGGAAATCTTCATCTAATTTTCGCAAGGAGTCTCCTGGATTTTTCTCAGATTTTTCTGGATTTTGCACGAGGGTGAGAATCTCCTTTCTCTGTGGTTCTTTGTTACAGAAATTTGGTACAGTTTGGATTGGGGTGTACCCCTTGCCGGATTTTTATCTCAGCGTAGGAAACTCCGATTTGGGCGTGCAGGTACTCGTTTCGACGGGTTCGTCGCGAGGATCGCGATAGTATTTTTCTTGGATTTTTTTGGGCATTATTCGCAGGTAAAAATTGGAGAATTCTTGACTGTGGAATTAGGGGACAGATTTTGGAAATTGAGAATGAATAGCTTATGTACTTTCCTTTGGGGTATTTTGTGCAGATTGGTGGTGAGTTTTGGGACTGAGCTTGGGCTTCGCTTTTGGGAACTTGGAATAGCGCTCGAGGTGGGTGATGTTGTGAACCTCCTACTTGTGAATGTCACTAGGCCTATTAGAATGCCTTGATCATGTGCTATTAATTGTGAATGTATCTAGCATGCTTGTATGAGATTAAGGTTCCTTTGTTAATATTTGCATTGTTAGCAAGCTACAGGTTAGTAAGTGGTGTTTCCATGTTTTAGATATGCAGTTTAATTAGTTGGAAATAATACTAAAGCCATATCATGTCATATGTTAAGGGAAGGTTTGGGCATGTGGTTAGAATGCATGTTGTAAAAAGAGGTACTTGCTAGTAGATTGTGCATCTAAATTGTATCATGTATCATATATCCTGCCACATGTACATCGGGAGTTCCAAACACTTAATGTTGCATATGTTAGAATAATTGAAATGATTTTATCAAATAAAGGACTTTGCATGCTTGAATGGTCATCTAGCTAGGCCACCTTTTTTTTCTGCTACACAAACATATTGGAATTGACTTAGGAGAAACCATGCTTTTATACGTTCTCCTGTCGTCTAGTCTTAGGGGATTGTGTAGTCAGATGTTCAGAGTTGGGACAGTCGGGGATCGATGTTTGGGTGTTGCGGCGACCGCGGACTGTGGGCGGTTGACCGGATTATTATTATTATTATTACTATTGCATCAGATTGGAGGTAGGGGATCGAGTTTCCCTTTAGTGGATGGGTTTTCCCACTTTGATCAGAGTCGTGACCCAGTCCTGCTATTTTATGATACTGATGATACTAGTGACAGTGATACTATGCTCGTGTTGGGTCGCTCCCCTCGAGTGCCACTCCGGAGTAGGTTTCAGACCGTGTTGGGTGCCGGTCAGACCGTGTTGGGTTCCGGTCATTTTTGGACAGGGGAGATACTGAGTTGTGAGGTTGACAGCAGAGCAGGCAGTAGCAGTGTTTACTGGTGTTTTGATTGGGTTGGTCAGGCAGTCTTTGACGTTCTGGTGCATGCTTTCAGCTATTATTCAAGCTAGGCATCTTAGAGGCATGTTAGGGGTAGCTCTTCATCAGTAGTGTTACTTGTAGCTTACCACCTTTGTTTTCATTTTCGCCTCTGATAGTCCTAGTGGGCATGTCTGAGTTTGAGGTCTACCCACTAGGGGAGGCTACTGTTTTTATAGTAGTTCTCACCCCCCACTGTTTTCTCTTTTCTTTTCCCCTTTGTTTTGCAGAGTCCTCTGCGGGAGTTGCGGGACCCTCTTCCCTGGACCGAGGTAAGAGGATCGCTGATTAGATAGCTACTGCCCCGAGTTCGAGTTTTGTAGTTTTGATGTATCCCCAGTACACTCAGACGGTTGTATTTCCTTTTATTTTGGGTCTGGCTGCGGCCAGCTGGTTGTATTTATTTCGTGAGCTGGGAGAGACACTTGTATATTTGTGAGAGATTATTGTACTTTTATTTCCTGCATTTGTCTGAGTTGTATTAGTTTTAGTTTAGCTCTGTTTTATGCTCCTTTATTATATATTTTATATCTGAGCAGGTTACCAGCTCTTCGTGTACGCGGAAAATTCCGTATGCACGGCGGATCTGTGGACGGGCCCGGGTTCTGGTTTACACTCGGGGCGTGACTGTTATTGATCTAGTTGATGTGAGAATGACATATGCTTTTGATTTCTAATTCATTTATGATAAGATGGATATCATTGTGAGTTGAGGCCTATTCCTTATGAGACTAAGCATTGTTCATGACTCTTATTACCTCCAAATGAGATTGGACGTTGTTGATTAGGTTTATTCAAGCAGTCATTTATTTACTGATGCATACACTTAGCTATACTTCTTAGCACAACATTTAGAGGTATACTAGTGGTTGCTTCCTCTTATCAGTATTTCTATTTATAGCTTACCACCTCTCTTACTCCTTCTTTTGCCTCTGGTAGACTTGTGGGTACGTCGGGGTTTGAGGCTTTACCCACAGGGGGAGGCTACTGGTTTTACTAGTGGTTCTCACCCCCATTGTTGTTTTTCCCTTTTCCTCCCTTTGTTTTGCAGTGTCTGCTGCGGGAGTTGCGAGATAGATCCATACCAATGTTGATTTCTACAGTGGGATAGATGTACCAACCCGGATTGTGGGTTGCACTGTACACAGTTGTATTTTATTATTTTAGTTATCTCCCTTTTGGATTTATAGATGTTTTATAGGTGGCTTTTACTTGTATTGCAGTTTCGGTGGACCAGATTATTGTATCATTATTTTTGGAAGATGGATATTGTACTTTTATTTTTCAGTTGTTCAGTGATTCAGATTTTTAGTACAGCAGTTTTCCTTCAGCTCTGATATCTGTTTAGTTGTTAGATGATACTTTTGCAGGTTGGACGCTTCGCCTATGCGGGAATTCGCATAGGTGGCGGATTTGTTGGCGAGCCCGGGTCGCAGTTTCGACCCCGGGGCGTGACAGATTAGAGTGGTATCAGAGCCTAGGATGTAGGTCATTATGGACATAGAAACCCTAGGCTTGTGGTTGGACCTTAGGATGACTACGTGAGAGTCGTGACTTATAGCGGGAGTCCTGATTGAGTTTTATACCTCTCCCAAGGGATGGGACAAGTGATTGCCATGTTTATTCTCCTAAGCGATTATGTTGGCTGCAGACAACATAATGTTATGGAATGGGTGACATGTCTTAGACTTTCGCTGGATTGGGTCGAGTGCTTGTTGTGTACTGTTGTGCGGTTTGTCGCAGTGAGCGGTGTCTCCCTCATGCAGAGTTCTGACCCGTGTGCACCCCATTGCAGTTTTTGGGCGAGGATAAGCAATTTCGAGCCGGATACCCAGATTGAGGTCAGAGAGCTCTGGACCCATATGACAGGATTGGCAGTGGCATATCGGCGGCGGAGTGAGCAGCGGATAGGATGATACAGTTGTTGGAGCTGTGGGCACCTCCGACAGTGCTTTCCGTCGAGACCAACCCCTTTGTAGTATCCCTGGTGGCAACGATCTCCGTGGCTCTAGTTGAGCGAGCAGCCCCCTCGGTGTCTACTTTTAGTGCAGAGGCACCGAGGCAGGGTGGACAGTGGATAGCAGATGAGCAGTGGGACACTATTGATCGACTGAGTCAGCTTTGGCTGTTTGACTTATCCCGACTCGTAGGATTGAGTTTGGAGCCTTGGGAGGTAGAGTCGTGGTTGGTGGCGCTGGACAGACTATTTGAGAGCCTTTTTATGTCAGAGGGTTTGCGCAGTTGTTGAACTGCACGCTTCACGTTATGAGGGGCGAGGCGCATGGGATGTGTGTGTGCTGGGTTAGGATTGCGCTAGGATACCTTTTTGGCTCATTCGGTCCCTCTGACTTCAGATTTTGGATGCTCCGATGGGGCATAGCGTTGTAGTTCCTTTGGATAGATGGAGGCACTCGGTGCCTGTTGATAGAGGGCAGGTTAGTGGGCAGAGACCTTCTTGATTCATTCTTTGAGGTCTAGGACTTCTGAGGCGCCAGAGGTCGGGTGGACCCCGACGGCAGTGTCAACATCAGTATCAGAGTGGCGCAGCGGAAGCACGATGGGCTGCGATCATTGTCGCAGTATTAGTGGAGGCAGAGATGGTGCTTCCTTTGGGGATAGTCAGGATATTTCTAGGCAGATAAGGTCACGATGTCGAATCTAATTGAGCGACGACCACTAACGCTGGCAGTTGAGTCTGTGCAACCTGGTCGGAGGGTGTCCTATCAGTGGGATGTGTTGTCGTAGGTATGATTTCCTTTTCAGCTATCTGAGTTAGAATGAGGTGCATCCCTGCACGGACTAAAGGTAGAGTTGCTACCACGTGCACTTGAGGTATAGATCCTTGATTAGGATGTGCACGTGGAGGAGGTTTGTGGAATATGTCCAGTGCAGTTAGGCTGTGAGTTATACCCATTGACTAGCTGGTCTTGTGGCAGCCCAGGATTTTCGACTCGGTGTATTGGATTGGTCGGTATGGCATCTTACAATTTTTGATTGTGGTGAGAGTACTGTGAACTTCTGCGAGCCGGACAGGAGGAATTCGTTTACAGGGGTTGGAAGATTGCACTAGTTGCAGCGACAACGTGTCAACAAGAGTCAGGCAGATGATGAGCCAAGGATGCATTGCCCAGTTAGTGTGTCACGCCCCGGGTCGAAACTGCGACCCGGGCTCGCAAACAGATCCGCCGCCCATACGGGAAGCCCCGTATAGACGTAGTGTCACGCCCCGGGTGTAAACCAGAACCCGGGCCCGTCCACAGATCCGCCGTGCACACAGAATTTTCCGTGTACACGAAGCGCTGGTAACCTACTCAGATATAAGAGATATAAAAGATATAGATGAAGGAGCATAAACAGAGCTAAAATAAAGCTACTACATCTCAGACTACAGCTAGAAAGTAAAAGCAAAGTAAAAACTCTCAAAATATACAAGTGTCTCTCCCAGCTCACCAAATAAGTACAAACAGCTGGCAAGAGCCAGACCCAAAATAAACTACAACTGTCTGAGATAAGAAAGGGGTACAACTGATACACGACTAAACTCGAAGTCGGGGGTAGATGAGCTACCTAATCCGCTATCTTCTTGCCTCGCTCTGCCCGAGACGGCCCTGCAACTCCCGCAGAAGACTCTGCAAAACAAAGGGAGAAAAAGAAAAGAGAGACAATGGGGGTGAGAACTACTATATAAAACAGTAGCCTCCCCTAGTGGGAAAACCTCAAACTCTGACGTGCCCACTAGGACTACTAGAGGCAAAAGGGAAAAACAGTAGTAAACTAAAAAGGCTACTGATAAGGAAAAACTATCACTACAATGCCTCTAAATGCAATATCAAAAGAGATGACTGTAAGAATGCATCAGAAAACTGTATCTGTCCCAATAACCCAATCATGTGCCACCAGTAGAACTGGCATTGCCTGCTCAGCGGAATCTGCACACATGGCTCGAAACCGCGGGATCGGCCCACATGGCTCGCATCCCAAAATAAGTAACAGATCGGCAACTATAACCGTCCGATCGCACACTCCAGAGTGGCACTCGAGGGGAGTGACCTACACGAGTAAAATAGCTCTGTAACAAGTATCTCAGTCTAGCAGGACTTTGATCATGACTATGATCAAAGTGGAAATCTCTTTCCACTAAAGAAACCTGATACCCAATCTGATGCATAAGTAAAATATCCGGTCAACCGCCCAATGTCCGCGGTCGCCGCAACACCCCACAAGTCCAAATCTGATAAGGTAATCAACAGCTGGCTAACCGCCCAAGGTCCGCGGCTGCCACAACACCCCACGATCCATATCGAGTCTAATCTGACCCTGACTCGATGGCCTCGACTACACTATCCCATACCCCTGCTCTAACTTGAGCAACATGCAACTGAATAGAAAGGAGAACAACTAAATATGGTTTCTCCTAAGTCATTTCCCAACATGATAGTGCAGCAGTAAATAGTGGCCTAACCAAATGTCCAAACAAGCATGCAATTGTCCTGTACTTGGTAAAATAGATGCAAGTGTCCGTGAAATAAAGCATGCTGGCAACAATTCATCACAATGGTCTAAGTACCCTATGTACTAGTAAATCATGCATAACATCCACAATGTTACTAATAGAGCCTTCTATCTCTCAAGTGATATTACCATTCTAATTCACTAATGTCATTAGTAAGCAAGTACTAACATATGTCCCATCTATTTCACATAAGCATGCAAATATCATTCAGAGGGTGTAATTAACTTCCTAACATGGAAAACACTCCAATAAGCCTAGTGGGTTAGTCAAAAGTAGAGATTCGCAACAACACCCACTTCGAGCGCTAAATCCTGGTCCCAAAAGTGATGTCCACGCTCTGTCCAAACAACATCCACAAAACTGTACAATATTCCCCAAAAGAACATACAACAATTAATCACACAATACACCACAAAATCTGTCCCAAATTACAGCAGTCAACTATTCGTCTATTTTCACCTGTGAAAAATGCTCGAAAAAAATCCCAGATAAATACTGTCGCGATCCTCGCGACGAACCCGTCGAAACGAGTACCTGCACGTTCAAATCCGAGTTTTCTACGCTGAGTTACAAATTCTGCAAGGGAAACACCCCAAACTAAACTGTCCAGAAATTCTGTGTCAAAGAACCACAGTAAAAGGAGACTTTCACCTTCGGAAAATATTCCAAAAATCTAGGAAAAAATCCAGGAGATTCCTTGCGAAGTGTAGATGGAAATTGCCCTCTGAATCGCCTCGATCCGACGTCCGTGCGAAAAGATACGGCTAGAACACCGCAGTGCTGTCCAAAAATCCGCGAAGAAAAAGGGGTCAAATGGAAGCTCGGGAAAATCCAAGGTTAGCACGGAAAACGAGGAACCTCAAAACATAGGAGTTTAAGTCCTACCTATCATGAGTCCAATGGCGCGAGAATCGGCGAAATCGGAAGTCGGGGTGAGTCGGGGGAGCCCAAACACTGAGAAGAGACGAAGCGGGTCGCCGGAAAACAAGCGTCGCGCCGCGCCGTAAAATCACGAACCTCGGGAAGCGTGCCACCAAAAATCTTTAAAGTCCTCCAATGGATAGTGCACTGTGTGAGGGGAATTTCTTCTGAAGGAGTCACAGTGAAAAAGGGCCCAAAAACTCGAGAAAGAACCCAAAGAAGCCTTTTTATAGGCCCAGCCCACCACTGAAGTGGGCAGGATTCGGGCGCAGGATTCGGGCGCACTGCGCCTGAAAGCCCGGTCGGATGATTCCCGTCCGACGCGCCCGAAACCCTCTGGGGCTGCCACGTGTACACGAACAGGGGACAGCAGTGCAAGGGGGCCCGCTGCACGCCGTGTGTCCCTCCGCGGTCATCGGGGGTAGGTACGGCCGCCCACACGCGAGGCGACACGTGGCCGCACTCGAGTGCGGCCGACCGCCCGCCTGGCGCCACTGTGCGCGTGCCGTCCCGAGGCGCCCCTCCGCGCACACCGTGGACCGCGCCCTCGAGAGCCAGCCAATTGCAGACCGCCACGTGTCGTGCACCCGGTCCACCGCAGCCGCGCAAGGTCGCTGAGCCGTGCCGCGTGCGCCGGCCATTCCGGGCTCGCCACGCGTCCCCCGCTCGCGGTCCATGCACCGCCGCGCCTCCCCGTGGACCGAGCTGCGTGTGCCGGCCAATAACAGGCCGCCACGTAGCTCAGGCCGGTCCACGGTCCTTCCCCATGCACCGAAAAACCCTGAAAACTTCCGGGAGCCCGTTTTTGGTCATCCGGACTCCAGATTTAACAAGCAAATAGCCGTTTTCAAGCGTTTTTCCGCGCTGAATCCAAATCCAACCTCAGATTGGCCCAAAACCTTTTCTTAAATTCGGAAAATACAACCGAAGGCCAAATCAGCTAACCAAGACACATAGGGTCCATCTGTGGCATCCCTTTGATACACTATGGGCCAGACACACCAACAATAGGTGTTCTAAACAGTGGATTCATCAGATAAGGTGCATGGAATTCTGGACCACAACACGTAGCGTCTAACCTGCAAAAGATCATCTATACTATACAGATATCAGAGCTGAAAGGTAAATGCAGAAATAAAATAAATACAACTCTAGAAATATACATCCCAAGTCCTCACCAAAATACATATATCTCTCAAAACAAAGAAGAGTACAACTCAATCCTCACTACATGATCACTCAATATGAACTCTCAAAATGTAAGGGGGTACATCTACTCTCAGGACGACGACTGGTAGGGATCTATCTCGCGACTACCTTACCTCGATCAGCCGGATCAGCAACAGGTGCAGCAGGAACAGGAGTAGAAGTCCCTGGGGAAAAGACACCACGACGGGTGTGAGAACTACATCCCACAGTAGTTCTCTGTGGGTGCCGCCAACAAGCCCGACGGTCTGCCCACTAAGTCTACTAGAGTCATAAAGTAACATATGCAGTGCTGTAAGGAAAAGCTGGAAAAGTAAACTCTACAGCTACTATGCCTCTATCTAGATGCTCAAGGAGTGGAACAGAAAGAACATGATGCTACAACTAGCTCTCAACTCAAATCACCCAATCTAAACTGACTGCCTCCTCGGGTCCAGTCAAACCTGCGCCTACCTACTGCCGTTACATCCCGGAGGACCGGACTTACGTAGGGCGTCCGTGACTGCCAAAACTGGCCCAGCCAGAGGAACGGTGTGAGGACCCGGATCCCCACGACGAGATTACTGGTTGACCAGCAGCTCCTGGAGGCCTATGTGGTGCGTCGGCGGTGTTTGTGCACCAATTGGACGCTAGTGATGGACTCAGAGTGTTTAATGGATCACGAGAGTGGTCAGTTGACTCTGTCGAAGCTTTAGAAGTGGTTTCGCGCGCAATGGATATTAAAATTGGACTCAGCGCGAAGTTTGGATCAAGGAACACCCTTCCGGATGCCTTCGGCAATTTTTAGAGTTGGAATTTGGCAAATCGGACTTCGGATTTGGATTCAGCGCGCGAAAAAGATGAAAATGGACTATTCACTTGTATTTTTCGGAGTCCGGATGATGCGCACGTTTTTCGAGGCTTCTCGGTACTGTTCCGGCCCGGCGGGCAGCGGCGGCGGCGGCGGGCAACGGCGGCAGCGGCGGAGCGCGGCGCGGGCAGGCGTGGGCAGGTGCGCGGTCCACCGCGGAGGCGTGCACCGGTCGCGGGCCACGTGGCGGATCCCGGTTGGCCGGCACAGGGGGCGCGGTCCACGGGAAAAGGCGCGGTGTACGGTGGACCGGAGGTGACACGTGGCGGCGTGTGGTTGGTGCGGTGTAGCACGCTCGGTCCACGTAGCTAGCTGGGGAGCGCCTCGGGAAGCGTGCGTACAAAGGCGCAGGCGGCGGGCGCAGGGCGCACGTGGGCGCGTTGACGCGCTGTTCCCGCGCGTGGGCGGCCACGTGTCGGCGTCTGGGGGGCGCCACGTGTCGCGTTGTGAGCGTCGGGCGTTGCTGTCGCCTGTTTGGCGGGCGACGTGGTGGCCCAGGGGAGATTCGGGCTGCTACAGTGCGCGCCCAGGGAACTTTTGGGCTGCTACAGTGCACGCCCGAAAGTTCCATGCGCCCGGAAATTAGGACACATTCGGTATTTTTCGAATTGTTTCCTGGAGCCTATAAAAGCGATCCGAGCTTCTTTCCTTCCCCTTTTTCTGGCATTTCCGAGCCTCCTCTCGCCATGGCGCCTTCAGCAAAGATGATCCCCGAGCTATGCTGCATCCATCTACAAAGTTTTGAGATTTTTGGTGGAACGGTTATCGAGGTTTCCATTTTTACGGCGCGGCACGACGCTCGTCCATTTGGGTTCCCCTTCGTTGCGTTTCGGTGCGCGAGCTCCCCCGGCCTACTCCGACTACCTTTTTGAGCGATTTCTTCACCGCTGGATCCGCGACGGACAGATCTACGATCTAGGTACTTTCGGCTTTCCCTCATTTTGCGCTTTTCAAGGTGTTTGTTCAAGCTTACTGTGACCCCATTTCTGTGATGGAGATTTGGACAGCGGCGTGGTTTTTCGGCGATATCTCCGCAACCGGGCATCGTATGGCGACGTGCTTGTACACTTTTTTCATCTACTCGACGCAAGGATTGTCACAGTATTTTTCTTGGATTTTTCTGAGTTTTGGCCGAAGGTATATGTTCTTCCCCTTATCTGTAAATGGAATTACAGTTATGTTGCTGTGTGGTTTTGCGCACCTGTACTGTGGAATTTGTAACTCGGCCTACGGGGATCGGAATTGGACGTGCAGGTACTCGTTTCGAAGGTATCGACGCGAGGATTGCTGTGATATTTTTATTGGATTTTTCTGGGCACTTTCGGTAGGTGAAATAAGCATATATTTGGGACTGATTTTCTGTGTGTTTGTGCGTGGTTAATTTTGGGAATGAAAGTGTAATGTTGGACCTTATTGTTGTACCCAGGGGTGTTTACAAGTGTTGCTGGACCCAATGGATCTGTAGACTATGATTTCGGGGTACTTTTAGTTGTTTGGAGCCAAGGCTTGCGCGACATGTACCGAGGATGCAGTTTTGGCAGATTTTGGATCGTGAGCGTCTGCACACTTCACCGACTTCAGGTTTGCCTTGGTTTAAGCGTTTCAGGTGGGTATGCTTAATATTGATAAGGTTTTATATTCTGGTGAATGTAAATGCATTTGTGGGGATGTCACCCCTCTATGACTGATATCAGGCAAAATTGATGTACAACCGATATGAGCGAGAGGTAAGCAAGGAATGGCCCACTTGGGTGAGGTTGGTATACCATAGTAGGAATACTTTAGCACTCTTTGCTAAAATATGTTTCACCCACTTTTATCGTTTCTGAGGACAAAAGCATGCTTGTATGGACATGTAGTTAGCCCATCTTTCACTGCTACACTACTTATTGGAACTTGACTTAGGAGAAACCATGCTTTTCCTTTCTCCTTCTTTGTTAGTCAAGTGGTCAGTGTTGCTCGGGTTCGAGCAGAGGTCTGGGTAGTGTAGTCGGGACTTGGTGTCTGGGACAGGTTGGATTAGTTGTGGGGCTTTGCGGCAACCGCGGATATTGGGCGGTTGACCGGATATTTATTTATGCGCCAGATTGGGCATCTGAATTCTCTAGTGGACAGAGTTTCCCACGATTTGAGTACTTTTGCATTTGATTGAGGACCAAGGCTTTCCTTAGTGGTTGGGCTTTCCCACTTTGATCAGAGTCATGATCCAGTCCTGCTTTGGTTACTTATCACACCGGCGCGGTTATTCCCCGGTGATGCTTTTACCACACCGGCGCGGTTATTGCCCGGTGATGCTTTCCTCGTGTGGGTCGCTCCCCTCGAGATCCCCTCCGGAGGCTGGGGCCAGACAGTTTTGACAGTTTTTGCTATCGCATCGGCGCGGTTATTGCCCGATGATGACGGCGGCAGCAGGCAGTACCAGTTTCACTGGTGACACTAGATTGAGTTTATTTCAGGCTTTTACTTTATTGTGGCACTCGTGTCAGGGGGACCGAATGGAGTCTAGTAGCTTTGTTTAGACCGGTGCTAGTGTTGTCGGGAACCATTTGGGGATTGACGGTGGTCCCGAGGTCGTTGTGAGTTAGTCTACCGTTGTGCGAGAGGTTTGGTGATCTTGAGTTTATCCGTTCTGAGAGAGAGCGTGGATTTTGACTAGAGCCTGCATGAGCCACTACTCGATAGCGAGTTAGTCCGTTTGGACGCCCTACGTAATTCCTGCTCGTCAGCGGGGGGTGGTCGTAGGTGGGGCGCAGGTTTGACTGGACCAGATGTGGCAGTCAGCTCAATTGGGTCGATTGTGCACTTCATGTGCTAGTGGTTGCATACCATACTTTGTTTCTCCCCTCTTGAGCATTTAGACGGAGGCTTGGTAGCTGTTAGGTGACATCAGCATTCTTGTTCAGTTCCCACTTCTTTGGCTATATTTTGTCTCTTGGGGACTTAGTGGGCAGACCGTCGGGCCTGGCGGTGGTACCCACTGAGAACTCCCTTTTTGGTGTAGTTCTCACACCCTTTGGGGGTTTTCCCCCTCCTTTTCCTTCCTCTCCTTTGTTTTGCAGAGTCTTAGCGGGTGTTGCTGATTCTGCGGTTGTTGATCGAGGCAAGGGAGTCGCGTGCTAGATCCCTACCCGTCGTTGGAGAGTAGCGGTACCCTTCAGAGGAGATCTTCAGTGGAGTAGTTGTTTTATTTTTTCCTCTTTTGAGAGACTAATGTAGTGAGGATATATTATGTATTGAGAGACTGTACACTGATGTATTTATTGGAGTTACCTCCCGGTTGGGTTCAGAGCTTGTATTTGAGGATATTGTTTTATTATTATTTTTGGGAGGCGGACATTATTGTATTATTTCCAGTTGTACAGTGATTGATTTTAGTTATACAGCAGATTTTTTATTTATAGCTCTGATATCTGTTAGCTGTAGTACTTTTCTTGCAGGTAGGACGCTTCGCCTATGCGGGTTTGGCATAGGTGGCGGATCTGTTGGCGAGCCCGGGTCGCAGTTTCGACCCCGGGGCGTGACAGATTGGGTGGTATCAGAGCCTAGGTTGTAGGTCATGGTGGACTTAGAAACCCTAGGCTTATGGTTTGACCCTTGGTTGACTTCGTGAGAGCCGTGATTTATAGCGAGAGTCCTGATTGAGTTTTATACCTCTCCCAAGAGACGGGAAGAGTGATTAGCATGTTTCTCCTCCTAAGTGATTATGTTGGCTGCAGACAACATAATGCTGTGGAATGGGTGACATGCTCTAGACTTTCGCTGGATTGGGTCGAGTGGCTTTTGTGTGCTGATTTGCAGTTTTGTGGTGGCGAGCTGTGTCTCCCCGACGCTGGGTTTTGACCCGTGTGCTTCCTGTCATGTCAGTTGAGCTTGAGCGGTTGGTTTTGGGCCGGATACCCGAATTGAGGTCAGAGAACTCCGGACCTAGATGACAGGATTGTCAGAGACTTATCAGCGACAAAGTGAGCAGCTGGTCTTCGTGACACAGTTGTCGGAGCACTGAGTAGCCCCCTCTGTGCCAATGTTTAGTGTCGAGGCACCGAGGCAGGGTGGATAGTTGACGGCAGAGGAGCTGTGGGACATGATCGATCTATTGAGCCAGATTTGGCAGATGATCCACCCCGACTCGTAAGATTGAGTTTGGAGCCTTTGGAGGCAGAGTCGTGGTTGGTGTTGATGGAGTGATTAATTGAGAGCCTCCCTGTGCTAGAGAGTGTATGCAGTTGTTGAACTGCGCGCTCCAGGTTCGAGGGACGAGGCACATAGGATATGTGGCTGGGAGTGGATTGCGCCAGGATACCTTTCAGTTTATTCAGTCCCTCCGTTACAGGTTCGACGCCTCGTTGGAATAGGCGTTGTGTTTGGAGCGTGGCGCTGTAGTTCCTTTGGATAGGGATCTGCCGCTAGAGGCGAGTTCAGGATATTGGCGCTTGGCGCCGGGTGATGGAGGACAGATCGGCCGGCAGAGGCATTTCTGATTTCTTTTTCCAGGATAACGGATTCCTGAGATGCCAGAGATCGGGTGGACCCCGATGGCAGCATCATCATCTATATCAGAGTGGCGCAGCGGTAGCGTGGATTTGTTATCTGCAGAGGACCTTATTCGTCGCCTCAATGTGATCAGAGACAGAGGTCGTGCTCCCTTGTGGATAGTCCTGATTTTCAGGCAGATTGAGCGACAACCACTTGCATTGAGCGTATGAAGCTGTGCCGCCCGGTTGGAGGGCGCCACGGTAGTGGATCGAGTGTCGCAGGTGGGATTTCACCACAGCAGTCGAAGTTAGAGCATGTTTCATTCTGGTCTGGACTAGAGGCAGATTTGTTACCACGTGCACTAGAGGTACAGGTTCCAGTTGTTGTTGTGCACGTGGAGGAGGTTTTTGGATCATGTCCAGTGCAGCCGAGACCGCGAGTTACTGGCAGAATCATTGGAAATTGTAGCAATTCGGTGTTTCGACCCTGTGCTTGAGATTGATTGGCACAACGCCACAGAACGTTTGACTGCGGCGAGAGAGGACTTTGATCTTCGGCAAGGCGGACTAGAGGAGGCTTGCTTGTTGAGATTGTTAGAGCACACAGGTTTTAGCGACAGTGTGAGAGGTGCTTACGGCGGCACCGGGACTCAGGGATATCCTTGTTGCTCATGAGATCCCGGGTGTGATTTCACCTGAGCTGTTGATAATGCCGCCGGTTAGGGAGATAGAGATTGCGTCGGACGTGGTTCGGGGAACCGCGCCACCCTCGACGGCACCGCATTGGATATCGCCTGTAGAGCTGAGAGAGCTGATGGCGCAGTTGCAGGATCTGATGGATCGAGGGGTCTGTTTGACCTGGTGCCACGCCGTTGGTATACGGCGGTGATGCCACGCCGTTGGTATACGGTGGTGATGCCACGTCGTTGATACACGACTGTGAGGGTCCTTTTATGGTTCGAGTGTAGACAAGTCCGGGTGGTATCTAGGACCTTTTGATGGAGTTATACTCCGGCAGTTAGTGTATGATGCGAGTACCTACTTGGAATTAGACAGCCGAGGACTTCGCCTAGATGGCGTTTAGGACACGGTAGGGGCATTATGAGTTTATAGCGAGGCCCAATGGAATGACGAATGCCCTGTTGACTTCAAGACCTGAGGAACTGTATGTCCCAGTTGTGCTTGGATGAATTGGGAGTCGTGTTCCCCAAGGATATTTGCTTTACTCCCAGAGCGACTTGGAGCACGAGGAGCACTTTGTGGATGTGCTACCATGCCTGTGTGGATGAGGCTGTATGCCAAGCTACTGAGGTACGAGTTTTAGCTCCAAGTGCATGCCTTCTTGGGTCACCTCATTCTATCCTTTGGAGCGGCGGTGGAATCCGACCAAATGGATGTTATTCGAGTTTGGCTGAAACCAACATTTATTCTTGAGGTGAGGAGCTTCTTAAACATGGCAGTGCTGGGAGAGCATGGCCAATGGATAATGAGACTGGTACCAGCGCCAATGCTAGTGTTTCCAGTGTTGGGGTATGGATTGGTGTGTTTTAGGGATACCTCCCATTATGGCTGTAGAGTTACCGTGGGTTGATCTTCGGTCCACACTTCATTAGTCCAACCCTATGAGTATTTTGGCAGGATGAACCGCTGTTTTGCAGGCAGCTTGGATTCCACAGTTGAGCCTTTCAGTACGCCTTTTATTTCCAGCTTTGATTGATATACCTGGGCGTAGGCCATGCCTGCTTGGCTATCAGTTCTGATTACTCAGCATCTTGAGTGGGATTTTCGCGGATTGTCGTTGATGGTTCGGACTTTTGACCGCGAGTTTGGGCATCAGCATTATGATCGCCTTTTGAGCCAGTTTTCAATCCCGTTCACTGACGGTTTGGTCCCCGTCAGGGTGTCCTTTATTAGTTGAGAGATCGACTTCGACCCGTGGGTCCGTTGGGGTTATGTTGGCATGTTGAGTGACCAACTGTGGCTTGAGATTGTGTCTCTTGAGTATCCCTTTTGAGGGTAGCCCGCGGTTGAGTAGTTCACTCGGATGGTCAGGATTCGGGAGTGACCGAGTGAGGACCCTAGTTTATGAGGGCTTCTTTCCTTCTTGGATGATCGCGGGGATGTGTTTCGGATTGCCTTGGTTGAATTGATACAGGATGTGGTTATTTTGTTTTCCCCAACTTTTTGACGGAGCCACTGTGATGTTTCGCGCCTCAGCAGGATTGATTTGCTTTTGGATCCCTCGCCCGTGATTGACTCGCTCCATCTGAGATCTTGGAATGGTTGGAGTACGAGGGAGGCCCGTTGCGAATTCTGGCTCGGGAGATTAGAGATTGTGCAATCGGGCTATGCCGTACTGGTTGTCGCTGTTGTTGTTGTTGTCGACGAGTGATCACGGGGAGTGGGTAGCAATTTGGAGCTGGGATGACGATGTTGAGTACTTACCCTTGGTGTTTGTGACTCCTGGTGGAATTGAGCTAGTTTCGAGGACGAAACTTTCTTTAGTGGGGGAGGATGTGAGGACCCGGATCCCCACGACGAGATTACTGGTTGACCAGCAGCTCCTGGAGGCCTATGTGGTGCGTCGGCGGTGTTTGTGCACCAATTGGACGCTAGTGATGGACTCGGAGTGTTTAATGGATCACGAGAGTGGTCAGTTGACTCCGTCGAAGCTTAAGAAGTGGTTTCGCGCGCAATGGATATTAAAATTGGACTCAGCGCGAAGTTTGGATCAAGGAACACCTTTCCGGATGCCTTCGGCAATTTTTAGAGTTGGAATTTGGCAAATCAGACTTCGGATTTGGATTCAGCGCGCGAAAATGATGAAAATGGACTATTCACTTGTATTTTTCGGAGTCCGGATGATGCGCATGTTTTTCGAGGCTTCTTGGTACTGTTACGGCGCCTGCGGGCAGCGGCGGCGGCGGCGGGCAGCGGCGGCAGCGGCGGCAGCGGCGGAGCGCGGCGCGGGCAAGTGCGCGGTCCACCGCGGAGGCGTGCACCGGTCGCGGGCCACGTGGCGGATCCCGGTTGGCCGGCGCAGGGGGCGCGGTCCACGGGAAAAGGCGCGGTGTACGGTGGACCGGAGGGTGACACGTGGCGGCGTGTGGTTGGTGCGGTGTAGCACGCTCGGTCCACGGAGCTAGCTGGGGAGCGCCTCGGGAAGCGTGCGTGCAGAGGCGCAGGCGGCGGGCACAGGGCGCACGTGCGCACGTTGACGCGTTGTTCCCGCGCGTGGGCGGCCACGTGTCGGCGTCTGGGGGGCGCCACGTGTCGCGTTGTGAGCGGCGGGCGTTGCTGTCGCCTGTTTGGCGGGCGACGTGGAGGCCCAGGGGAGATTCGGGCTGCTACAGTGCGCGCCCAGGGAACTTTCGGGCTGCTACAGTGCGCGCCCGAAAGTTCCTTGCGCCCGGAAATTAGGACACATTCGGTATTTTCCGAATTGTTTCCTGGAGCCTATAAAAGTGATCCGAGCTTCTTTCCTTCCCCTTTTTCTGGCATTTCCGAGCCTCCTCTCGCCATGGCGCCTTCAGCAAAGATGATCCCCGAGCTATGCTGCATCCATCTGAAAAGTTTTGAGATTTTTGGTGGCACGCTTATCGAGGTTTCCATTTTTACGGCGCGGCGCGACGCTCGTCCATTTGGGTTCCCCTTCGTCGCGTTTCGGTGCGCGAGCTCCCCCGGCCTACTCCGACCACCTTTTCGAGCGATTTCTTCGCCGCTGGATCCGCGACGGACAGATCTACGATCTAGGAATCTTCGGCTTTCCCTGATTTCGCGCTTTTCAAGGTGTTTGTTCGAGCTTACTGTGACCCCATTTCTGTGATGGCGATTTGGATAGCGGCGTGGTTTTTCCGCGATATCTCCGCAACCGGGCATCGTATGGCGACGTGCTTGTACACTTTTTTCATCTACTCGACACAAGGATTGTCACAGTATTTTTCTTGGATTTTTCTGAGTTTTGGCCGAAGGTATATGTTCTTCCCCTTATCTGTAAATGGAATTACAGTTATGTTGCTGTGTGGTTTTGCGCACCTGTACTGTGGAATTTGTAACTCGGCCTACGGGGCTTGGAATTGGACATGTAGGTACTCGTTTCGAAGGTATCGATGCGAGGATTGCTGTGATATTTTTATTGGATTTTTCTAGGCAATTTCGGCAGGTGAAATAAGCATATATTTGGGTCTAATTTTCTGTGTGTTTGTGCGTGGTTAAGTTTGGGAATGAAAGTGTAATGTTGGACCTTATTGTTGTACCCAGGGGTGTTTACAAGTGTTGCTGGACCCGATGGATCTGTAGACTATGATTTCGGGGTACTTTTAGTTGTTTGGAGCCAAGGCTTGCGCGACATGTACCGAGGATGCAGTTTTGGCAGATTTTGGATCGTGAGCGTCTGCACACTTCACCGACTTCAGGTTTGCCTTGGTTTAAGCGTTTCAGGTGGGTAAGCTTAATATTGATAAGGTTTTATATTCTGGTGAATGTAAATGCATTTGTGGGGATGTCACCCCTCTATGACTGATATCAGGCAAAATTGATGTACAACCGATATGAGCGAGAGGTAAGCAAGGAATGGCCCACTTGGGTGAGGTTGATATACCATAGTAGGAATACTTTAGCACGCTTTGCTAAAATATGTTTCACCCACTTTTATCGTTTCTGAGGACAAAAGCATGCTTGTATGGACATGTAGTTAGGCCATCTTTTACTGCTACACTACTTATTGGAACTTGACTTAGGAGAAACCATGCTTTTCCTTTCTCCTTCTTTGTTAGTCAAGTGGTCAGTGTTGCTCGGGTTCGAGCAGAGGTCTGGGTAGTGTAGTCGGGACTTGGTGTCTGGGACAGGTTGGATTAGTTGTGGGGCTTTGCGGCAACCGCGGATATTGGGCGGTTGACCGGATATTTATTTATGCGCCAGATTGGGCATCTGAATTCTCTAGTGGACAGAGTTTCCCCCGATCTGAGTACTTTTGCATTTGATTGAGGACCAAGGCTTTCCTTAGTGGTTGGGCTTTCCCACTTTGATCAGAGTCATGATCCAGTCCTGCTTTGGTTACTTATCACACCGGCGCAGTTATTGCCCGGTGATGCTTTTACCACACCGGCGCGGTTATTGCCCGGTGATGCTTTCCTCGTGTGGGTCGCTCCCCTCGAGATCCCCTCCGGAGGCTGGGGCCAGACAGTTTTGACAGTTTTTGCTATCGCATCGGCGCGGTTATTGCCCGATGATGACGGCGGCAGCAGGCAGTACCAGTTTCACTGGTGACACTAGATTGAGTTTATTTCAGGCTTTTACTTTATTGTGGCACTCGTGTCAGGGGGACCGAGTGGAGTATAGTAGCTTTGTTTAGACCGGTGCTAGTGTTGTCGGGAACCATTTGGGGATTGACGGTGGTCCCGAGGTCGTTGTGAGTTAGTCGACCGTTGTGCGAGAGGTTTGGTGATCTTGAGTTTATCCGTTCTGAGAGAGAGCGTGGATTTTGACTATAGCCTGCATGAGCCACTACTCGATGGCGAGTTAGTCCGTTTGGACGCCCTACGTAATTCCTGCCCGTCAGCTGGAGGTGGTCGTAGGTGGGGCGCAGGTTTGACTGGACCAGATGTGGCAGTCAGCTCGATTGGGTCGATTGTGCACTTCATGTGCTAGTGGTTGCATACCATACTTTGTTTCTCCACTCTTGAGCATTTAGACGGAGGCTTGGTAGCTGTTAGGTGACATCAGCATTCTTGTTCAGTTCCCACTTCTTTGGCTATATTTTGTCTCTTGGGGACTTAGTGGGCAGACCGTCGGGCCTGGCGGTGGTACCCACTGAGAACTCCCTTTTTGGTGTAGTTCTCACACCCTTTGGGGGTTTTCCCCCTCCTTTTCCTTCCTCTCCTTTGTTTTGCAGAGTCTTAGCGGGTGTTGCTGATTCTGCGGTTGTTGATCGAGGCAAGGGAGTCGCGTGCTAGATCCCTACCCGTCGTTGGAGAGTAGCGGTACCCTTCAGAGGAGATCTTCAGTAGAGTAGTTGTTTTATTTTTTCCTCTTTTGAGAGACTGATGTAGTGATGATATATTATGTATTGAGAGACTGTACACTGATGTATTTATTGGAGTTACCTCCCGGTTGGGTTCAGAGCTTGTATTTGAGGATATTGTATTATTATTATTTTTGGGAGGCGGACATTGTTGTATTATTTTCAGTTGTACAGTGATTGATTTTAGTTATACAACAGATTTTTTATTTATAGCTCTGATATCTGTTAGCTGTAGTACTTTTCTTGCAGGTAGGACGCTTCGCCTATGCGGGTTTGGCATAGGTGGCGGATCTGTTGGCGAGCCCGGGTCGCAGTTTCGACCCCGGGGCGTGACAAACGGTGTCCGTGACTTCCAAAACTGGCCAAGCCAGAGGGACAATGCATCGACAAGTCGCGATAGAAGTATCAGGCCCAACTCCGGAGTGGCTCTCGAGGGGCGCGACCCCAACGAGTAAAGTATCCGCGCATCTCTATCGAGCTCAAATGTGGCTCATACAGGATATAATCCAAATCCTCGATCAACAAGATCAGTTGTAACCAACAGAACACTGTCTCACTCACAGGCTGGAAAACTGCACAGCCGAGACCCACTGTCACTCTGACGGCTCCCACAGAACCCAGATCTACAGACTGCTATCAGACTCCACTCGGTCCCCAGACACGAGTGTAAATGCATCCCACAACAACCCGACCCCTCGGCCCACTACTCGGGCGAGGAAAACTCTAAGTCCAGAGTGCAATATAGAACAATGATGTGGGGATGTCTAGAGCAATAAAAACCTAGCCCAAGTTGGAGTTTTCTACAGTCTGGCTGAACATGCTGCATATGGCGGGGGTGCTAGGTCAAGTCCCAAAGATATCAATAAATGACAAGATGTAGGAAATAAAGCATCACAAGGTCATCAGAATTTAACAAGAATATCAATTTTCACAGAGTAGCATGCTAACAACACACTATTCCTATCATGCTTGTTCCTACACATATAGAATTAATGTGCAATCCGAAGATCTTGGAAACGGGCCACCCACCTGAAGAGTTGAACTGTCCAAATCCCACAGCTGAAAATACCAGGAAATCACTAACTCCCAATCCAACAGGTCCAGAAATATCCGCAAACTCTCCTGGGTACAACACAAAGTTCACAGTTACACTTAAATTCCAAAAATCAACCACGCACAAACACACTGAAATTCAGTCCCAAAGACACGCTTATTTCACCTACTGAAAGTGCCCAGAAAAATCCGATAAAAATATCACGACGATCCTCACGTCGAGACCTTCGAAACGGGTACCTGTACGCCCAAATCGGAGCCCCGTAGGCCAAGTTACAAATTCCACAGTACAGGCGCGCATAAACATACAACCACACAACTGTAAAATCTTGCACAGATAAAAAGGGAAATAATATACCTCCGGGAAGGTCTCGGAAAAATCCAAGAAAAATACAGTGATGATCCTCGCGTCGAGTAGGTGAAAAAAGTGTATAGGCTCGCCTTGATCCGACGCTCGTGCGCGGAGATCTCCTCGAATCAACCTGCTATCCTCACCAATCCTCACAGAAAACTGATGTCCCAGTGAGCAAGGAAAAACTCCTCGAAAAGCGCGAAACGAGGAAAAGCAGAAGTAACCAAATCATAGCCTTACCTGTCGCGGATCCAACGGCAAAGAAATCGCTTGAAAAGATGGTCGGAGTGGGCCGGGGGAGCTCGTGCACCGAAACGCGACGGAAGAAACACCGGCGAAAGATAATCGCGACGCGCCAAGAAAATGGGAATCTCGAAAACCGTGCCACGTAAAATCTCCAAACTCCGTAGATGGGTGCAGCACAACTCGGGGATGAACTCCTCTGAAGAAACCAAAGTGAAAAATGGCACGGAAATGCCAAAAAACCCAAGTTGAAGAGAGCTCGGGCTATTTATAGGCCCCAGAAAATAATTCAAAAAATACCGGATGGGTCCCAACTTTCGGGCGCATGAGATTTTTCGGGCGGCTACAGTGTTGGGCCTGGCCCAACACTGTGCGCGCCCGAAACCTCCCCGTGCTGCCACGTGGCCCAGCAAACAGGCAACAGTCGTGTGGGCCGCTCCGCTGCGGCCACGTGGCCCCCACCCGGTCAAAGGGGTGGTTGGCGCCCGCCAATGAGCGGGCGCCACGTGTCCCTGCGACAGTGCCCACGTGCGGCACTGTCGTGCCGCCTGGCGCCCTAACGCGCACGCGCCCCGAGGCGGGGTCCCACGCCTCCGTGCGCCGCGTCCGATGAGCCAGCCAATGATACTTCGACACGTGTCCCGTGCACCCGGTCCACGCACCCTAATTCGGGTTCCGTGGACTGCGCCGCGTGCACCGACCAACCGGGGGCTTCCACGCGTCCCCCGCCCCGGTCCATGCACCACCGCGCCAAATCTGTAGACCGCGCATCAAGAGCCCGCCAATCAGGCGGCACCACGTGTCCCTGTGCCGGGTCCGTGCACCCCGCCACGGCGCTCTGTGGACCAAGCGTCGTGAACCGGCCAATGATAGGCCGCCACGTGGCATGCCGGCGGTCCACGGCCCCTCCCATGCACCGAAATCCAATAAAAACTTCCGGGAGTCCGTTTTTGGGCATCCGGACTCAGAATCAAACAAGAAAATAGCCGTTTTCAAGCATTTTTCCGTGCTGAATCCATTTCCAACCTCTGTTTGGCCTAAAACCTTTTCAAAATTTCGGAAAATGCAGCCGAAAGCCAACACAGCTAAAGATAACTCACAGGGTCCATCTGTGGCATCCCTTTGATGCACCATGGGCCAAATACACCAACATTAGGTGTTCTAAACAGTGGATTCACAGGAAAAAGGGTGCATGGAAACCTAGGCCACCACATAGTGACTGTGATAGAGGTGCCTACGGCGGCCCCGAGACTCAAGGGTGTCCTTAGTGCCCGCGAGTTCTCGGATATGAGTCCACCTGAGTAGATAGATCTCGAGGCAGGATGAGCGAGTTAGCTGGACTGTTGGTGTACCCATGTTTCCTCAGACGGTTGTACTTTTACTTTGGGACTGGCTTTTGCCTGCAGTTTGTATTTATTTTTGTGAGCTGGGAGAGACAGATGTATCATTTTTACAGATGTATTGTATTTTATTTCCAGCTTCAGTCTGAGATGTATTAGTTTTAGTTCAGCTCTGTTTTTATTGCTCTTTTATTATTATCTCTTATATCTGAGCAGGTTATTTGCGCTTCGTGTACGCGGGAAATACCGTGTGCGTGGCGGATCTGTAGACGGGCTCGGGTTCTGGTTTACACCCGGGGCGTGACAGATTAGTTGGTATCAGAGCTTTGGGATAGGTTGGTTGGGACTTAGGAAACCCTAGGCTTTTGGGCGAACCCTAGGATGTTAGTGCGCGAGAGACGCGACATTTTGCGAAAGTCAGTGATTTATTTGTTTGACTCTTCCTGTGAGTGAAGAGGGATCGACATATCCTATTTTGTGGGACAATTATGTTGGCTGCAGACAACATAAAGTTACAAAAATAGGGGGATGTCTTTGACTTTCGCTAGATTGGGTCGAGTGTTTGGGGTGTGCTGATTTGCGGTTGTGTCGTGGTGAGCGGTGTCTCCCCAATGTTGGGCCCTGACCCAGGTGCACCTTGGTGCGGCAGTTGGGTTTGAGCTGGTTGTTTCGGGCCAGATACCCAGATTGGAGTCTGAGAGCTTCTGACCCGAAGGGTAGTAGTGTTGGGGGGCAGATCAGCGGAGCAGTGACACAATTGTCGGAGTAGCGCATTGACACAGTTGTCGGAGCAGTGACACAGTTGTCGGAGCAGCGCAATGACACAGTTGTCGAAGCAGTGACACAGTTGTCGGAGCAGCGCAGTGATACAGTTGTCGGAGCAGTGACACAGTTGTCGGAGTAGCGCGGTGACACAGTTGTCGGAGTAGCGCATTGACACAGTTGTCGGAGCAGTGACACAGTTGTCGGAGCAGCGTAGTGACACAGTTGTCGGAGCTGTGACACAGTTGTCGGAGCAGCGCAGTGACACAGTTGTCGGAGCAGCGCAGTGACACAATTGTCGGAGCAGCGCAGTGACACAGTTGTCGGAGCAGCGCGGTGACAGAGTTGTTGGAGCAGCGCAGTGGCACAGTTGTAGAAGTAGCGAGTAGCCCCCTCCGTGCCGACGTTTAGTGCTGGGGCACCGAGGAAGGGTGGACAGTTGACAGCGGGTAAGCTGTGGGATTGCATTGATAGAGTGAGTTAGTTTTGGCGGATGAGTCACCCTGATTTGTGGGATCGAGTATGGAGCCTTTGGAGGCAGGGTCTTGTTCGGTGGGGGATAGAGAGTACTTGGAAGCCCTTTGTGTCAAGAGTTAACGCAGTTGCTGAACTGCACGCTCCATGTGTAGAGGGACGGGGCGCATAGGATATGAGTGTCTGAGAGTGGATTGCGCCAGGATACCTTTTAATTCGTTAGGTCCCTCCATTACGGATTTGAGACGCCTCATTGGAGTAGGCGCCGGGTATAGAGCGTGGCATTGTAGTTCTTTTGGATTGGGATCTACCGCCAGAGGCGAGTTCTGATTGAGGCGCTTGGCGCCGGGTGATGGAGGACAGATCAGTCAGAGGAGGCAACCCCAATTTCTTTTTCCAGGATAGTGGATTTCTGAGACTGTCACAGCACATAGGTTACAGCGGTCGGTGTGGTGGTAGGTTTGAGTTGCTCAGGGCTTTTGGGTTAGTATCTTTTTGATACGGGAGTATTCCCTTCTTGGTGGGTAGTGCTTTTGCTTCATTGCTTGGGTTAAGGGTAGGATGGTCACCACGTGCACGGGAGGCTTATTTTCCCGATCACGCTTGGCACGTGGAGGAGAGTTGTTGGTCCTACCCGGTGCAGTTTGAGTCATGGATTTTGTCGGTAGACCTGATGGTCTTGGCTCAGCTGCGGGATGTTGCTGTGGTACCCGTTGGGCTGGCTGGTTCGGTTTTTCTTTCGCGGCGGTTGATTATGCCGCGAGGACGGTTTTCTTGGGGGAGCCAGGCCCGAAGGTGTTGGTGTACCTGGGTTGCTTGAGGGTTATCTTCTCCTCTATAGTTTTGACTTCGTGAGCGAGGTGGATGTTTCGCAGTGGATGCATAGACTTTTTGGCTGTTGTAGTTGAGGGACCTACGGCGGCGCCGGGACTTGGGGATACCCCCCCCTTTTGGTTGCGAGTTCCCGACTGTTCTCCTATCGGAGTTGTCTGGCATGTTACTAGTTTGGGAGTTGAGGACACAACTCCAGGATTCGATGTTTTGGGAATTTTGTCAGACCAAGTGTGTCGCCTTTGGGGGCGCCGGTGCTATTCGAGATGTGGAAGGTTGGTTCACTTCGGCTTTGTGTGGATCCCCAGGAATTAGGTGAAGTGACCATCTGGAGCTAGCACCCTTGTCGAGCATGGAGGATTTGATTTACCAGCTGTAAGGGTCCCGGGTCTTCCTGAAGGTGGATTTGTAATCTGGTTTTCTCGACTGCATATGGCTGTGTGTTGATGCCGGAGATTTGGGGAATTGCTTCTACATCCCGACGGTTTAAAGATTAGAGATCAGAGTCTACATGATCAGTTGGGGGACTTATATTGGATACCTTGGGAGTACAGAGGTACTTGGATCGAGCTTTTGTGCCGATGGACTTGTGGTTGGGTTATCGGGGCCCTGGGGAGGAGCGAATGCTTGTACCGATGCAGACTACTTGGTAGCTCGAGCGGTTAGCCCAGCTGTACTTGGTCGAGGTGGTGCGGTTTTCTGGAGTGCCCGCCTCTATTTTTTTCTAGTTAGAGACCCGAGGATTGCATCGCATCTCTGGAGGAGGTATTAGACAGCCTTGGGAGCTTGAGTGGTGGATGATTGGATATTTACCCCCCTCTACTTGGTTGAGGTTCCGGATTGAGGAATGACTTTAGTTTCGAGGACAAAACTTTCATTTAGTGGGGGAGGATGTTAGGATCCGAATTTCCGCAAGAGGATTACTGTTGGATCAGCAGAGCTTCTGCAGTGTGTTTGGCAGCTTGTAGGGGTCTGTACTGTGTATTGGAGGAGTTTGTGCACAATTGGACACAAGTGTTGGACTCAGGGATTAGAATGGATCACTTGTGTAATCGATTGACCCTGTCGGATGTTTAGAAGTGGTTTCGCGCGAAACGGATATCAAAAATGGACTTGGTGCAAAATTTGGGTTAAAAACACTTGTCTGGATGCATTCGGCAAATTTTGGAATTAGAATTTGGCAAATCGGACACCGGATTTGGACTCAGCGCGCGAAAACGGTGAAAATGGACTATTTATTGGTATTTTTCGGAGCCCGGATGCGAAAACATGGTTTTCGAGGCACTTGGCACTGTTCCGGCGGCCAGCGGCGGCGGCGGCGGCCAGCGGCGGAGCGCGGCGGCGCGGGCACGGGCAGGCGCTGGAGCGGGCGCGGGCAGGCGCATGGGCGCGGGCAGGCGCGCGGTGCAGCGGGGGAGTGTACCACGTGTCGTCTTCCTATTGGGTTGCCTGGGACACGTGGCCGCGTAGGATTGGTCGGTGCAGTGGACTGGGACCACGGAGCAGGCAGATGTGGCGCATGGACCGGCGGGACACGTGGCGGCTTTCTGTTGGCGGGCTCAGGAAGGCATGGTCCACCGAGGCGCCGGGGGTCACCTCGGGAACCGTGCCTGGCAGGGGCGCCAGGCGGCGTGCCAGGCAGCGCTGCAGGAGTGGTCGGGGCTTGATTGCGGGCCATGTGGCGCCCGCTGATTTGCGGGCGCCACCCACCCATGTTGACCGGGAGCAGCCACGCGGCGCCCCGCGGGTGGCGGGTCTTGCTGTCGCCTGTTCGGGGTGACGTGGCACTCCCCAGTCGTTTCGGGCGTTTGCCGTTTGAAGCCGCGCAGCGGATTCGGGCGCCCGAATCCCGTGTGGGCGCCCGAATCCAGGGCCTCAATGGGTATTTTGGGATTTGTTTTCCTAGCCTATAAATAGGCCGAGAACAACTGCTTATGGCTTTTTCCCTGTTCATCTTCTCACAGTGCGACCTTCACCAAAGTTCTTCCTCTCCCAGAGCTGGTTTCATCTGTGGATTCCCAGATTTTTTCCGCGGCACGCATCTCTAGGTTTTCATTTTTATGGCGCGGCGCGACGCTCATTCATTTGTGATCTCCTTCGTCGCGTTTTGGTGCGAGGACTCCCCCGGCTTACTCCGACCACCGTTTTCGTCGATTCTTGCGCCGTTGGCTTCACGACTGGTAGGGCTACGACCTTCGTGATTTGAGCTTCCCCTCATTTCGAGTTTATCTTGGATTTTCCTGAGCTTTCTTTTGACCCATTTTCTTGGGCGGAGTTTTGGACAGCGCCACAGTGTTTTGGCAATAACTTTGCGCTCAGGCATCGGATTGAGACGTGCGAATAGTCATTTAGAATCTACACATCGCAAGGAATGTCCTCGAATTTTTCTGGAATTTTTGGAGGTAGGGCAGAAGGTGAAAATTTCACTTTTTCTGGGCGGAGTTGTACAGATTTTGTTCTTGGGAATTTCGGGATGGTTATCTTGTTGATTTTGTAACTCGGCCTACAGGTATCGGATTTGGGCGTGCGAGTACTCGTTTCGATCGGCTCGACGCGAGGATCGCAACGAAAATTTTTCGGGAATTTTTGGTCTCCATCTCACAGGTAAAAACAGAGCATCTTTGGGACTGAATTCTGGGACAGCATGTATTTGGGTACTTGTGTGTTTATTTTTGTGTATGTTGGGGATATTTTTGTACAGTGATCGCGGCGGTTTATCTGTTTGGGCGAGAGCACTATTTGGACTTGGATTTAGCGATCGAGGTGGGTGGTTGCTATATCCCTCTTTTCTGACTTACCCACTCGGAATATTAGAGTGATCCCTATATTGGACATTTTGATTAATCATGATCGGGGTTGGAATTATGCCTGCCTGTGTGGGGATAGGGTTGCTACGATAGCGTTTAACCTTGCATATGGAATTGAATATTTAATTGGGACTATATGACTTATCCTGTTAGTGGTACTACTTGTGGATTTTTATGACATGCATAGGTAGATTGGGATAATAACCAGTGGCTTAATATATCTTCCTTGAGAACACTTGCATGCTTGTATGGACATCTAGATAGGCCATCTTTTATTGCTACACTTTCATGCTGGAACTTGACTTAGGAGAAACCTTGTTTGCTTCTGTTCTCCTTATTCTTTAGTCAGGTGGTTATTGTTGCTCGGGTTTGAGCAGGGGTTTGGGATAGTGTAGCCGGGGCCTGGATTGTGGATTGTGGGTTTTGCGGCAACCGCGGATATTGGGCGGTTGACCGGATGTCGGTTATAGGACATCGGTGGTAGGACATGATTATGGACTAGAGGGCTTTGTGGCAACCGCGAATTTTGGGCGGTTGACCGGAGGTCTGGGGTTGGACTTGATGTAGTCGGTAGAGTTGCGGCTACCGCAGATAGTAGGCGGTTGACCGGATACATATCATTTTACCCGATTTTGGATTGGGGGATTATAGCGGCTACCGCGGACAGTAGGCGGTTGACCGAATGTCGGATGTGGGACATGATTGTGATTGTGGGTTATTCCGGCGACCGCGGATATTGGGCGGTTGACCGGAGGTCGGTTATGAGACCTGGTTGTTGATTGTGAGGTATTGCGGCGATCGCGGATTTTAGGCGATTGATCGGATGTTCATTTGTGCATCAGATTGGGGATCAGTATTCTTTTAGCAGAGGGGTGTGTTCCACTGGGGCTTTATAGTTGTGATCCAGTCCTGCTTTTGATACTTATCACACCGGCGCGGTTATTGGCCGGTGATGCTTTCCTCGTGTGGGTCGCTCCCCTCGAGTTCCCCTCCGGAGGCCGGGGTCAGACAGTTATTGACAGTTTTGTTATCACATCGGCACGGCTTATTTGCCCGATGATGAGGGCGGCAGCAGGAGTTTTGCTATCACATCGCCGCGGCTTACTTGCCCGATGATGAGGGCGGTACAGATTGGGTCCATCTGGGACGGTTGGTTACTGTTACATACGGTTATTCCAGTCTAGGACTGTATTTTAGAGGCATAGTAGTGGTAGTTTCATTTCTTCAGCAGTCATTATTGCTTACCACACTTCTTTCCTTTTTGCCTCTGGTAGACCTGGTGGGTGTGTCAGAGTTTGAGGTTTTACCCACTAGGGGAGGCTACTGTTTTACTAGTAGTTCTCACCCCCATTCTCCTTTCCTCTTTTTCTTCTCCCTTGTTTAGTAGTGTCTTCTGCGGGTGCTGCTGGGCTTTCAGCGGCGGGTCGAGGAGAGAGGACGGCTGAGGAGATAGATCTCGAGGCAGGATGAGCAAGTTAGCTGGACTGTTGGTGTACCCATGTTTCCTCATATGGTTGTACTTTTACTTTGGGACTGGCTTTTGCCAGCAGGTTGTATTTATTTTTGTGAGCTGGGAGAGACAGATGTATCCTTTTTATAGATGTATTGTATTTTATTTCCAGCTTCAGTCTGAGATGTATTAGTTTTAGTTCAGCTCTGTTTTTATTGCTCTTTTATTATTATCTCTTATATCTGAGCAGGTTATTTGCGCTTCGTGTACGCGGGAAATACCGTGTGCGCGGCGGATCTGTAGACGGGCCCGGGTTCTGGTTTACACCCGGGGCGTGACAGATTAGTTGGTATCAGAGCTTAGGGATAGGTCGGTTGGGACTTAGGAAACCGTAGGCTTTTGGGCGGACCCTAGGATGTTAGTGCGTGAGAGACGCGACATTTTGTGAAAGTCGGTGATTTATTTGTTTGACTCTTTCTGTGAGTGAAGAGTGATCGACATATCCTATTTGGTGGGACAGTTTTGTTGGCTGCAGACAACATAAAGTTACAAAAATAGGGGGATGTCTTTGACTTCCGCTAGATTGGGTCGAGTGTTTGGGGTGTGCTTATTTGCGGTTTTGTCGTGGTGAGCGGTGTCTCCCCGACGTTGGGCCCTGACCCGGGTGCACCTTGGTGCGGCAGTTGGGTCTGAGCTGGTTGTTTCGGGCCGGATACCCAGATTGGAGTCTGAGAGCTCCAGACCCGAAGGGTAGTAGTGTTGGGGGGCAGATCAGCGGAGCAGTGACACAGTTGTCGGAGTAGCGCATTGACACAGTTGTCAGAGCAGTGACAAAGTTGTCGGAGCAGCGCAGTGACACAGTTGTCGGTGCAACGCAGTGACACAGTTGTCGGAGCAACGCAGTGACACAGTTGTCGGAGCAGCGCGGTGACACTGTTGTCGGAGCAGCGCAGTGACACAGTTGTCGGAGCAGTGACACAGTTGTCGGAGCAGCGCGGTAACACAGTTGTCGGAGTAGCGCATTGACACAGTTCTCGGAGCAGTGACACAGTTGTCGGAGCAGCGCAGTGACACAACTGTCGGAGCAGCGCAGTGACACAGTTGTCGGAGCAGCGCAGTGACACAGTTGTCGGAGCAGTGACACAGTTGTTGGAGCAGCGCAGTGACACAGTTGTCGGAGCAGCGCGGTGACACAGTTGTCGGAGCAGCGCAGTGGCACAGTTGTCGAAGTAGCGAGTAGGCCCCTCCATGCCGACGTTTAGTGCTGGGGCACCGAGGAAGGGTGGACAGTTGACAGCGGGTAAGCTGTGGGATTGCATTGATAGAGTGAGCCAGTTTTGGCAGATGAGTCACCCTGATTTGTGGGATTGAGTATGGAGCCTTTAGAGGCAGGGTCTTGTTCGGTGGGGGATAGAGAGTAGTTGGAAGCTTTTTGTGTCAAGAGTTAACGCAGTTGCTGAACTGCACGCTCCATGTGTAGAGGGACGGGGCGCATAGGATATGAGTGTCTGAGAGTGGATTGCGCCAGGATACCTTTTAACTCGTTGGGTCCCTCCATTACGGAATTGGGACGCCTCATTGGAGTAGGCGCCGGGTGTAGAGCGTGGCATTGTAGTTCTTTTGGATTGGGATCTACCGCCTGAGGCGAGTTCTGATTGAGGCGCTTGGCGCCGGGTGATGGAGGACAGATCAGTCGGAGGAGGCATCCCCGATTTTTTTTTCCAGGATAGTGGATTTCTGAGACTGTCGGAGCACATAGGTTACAGTGGTCGGTGTGGTGGTAGGTTTGAGTTGCTCAGGGCTTTTGGGTTCGTATCTTTTTGATACGGGAGTATTCCCTTCTTGGTGGGTAGTGCTTTTGCTTCATTGCTTGGGTTAGGGGTAGATGGTCACCACGTGCACGGGAGGCTTATTTTCCCGATCGCGCTTGGCACATGGAGGAGAGTTGTTGGTCCTGCCCGGTGCAGCTTGAGTCCTGGATTTTGCCGGTAGACCTGATGGTCTTGGCTCAGCTGCGGGATGTTGCTGTGGTACCCGTTGGGCTGGCTAGTTCAGTTTTTCTTTCGCGGCGGTTGATTATGCCGCGAGGACAATTTTCTTGGGGGAGCCAGGCCCGGAGGTGTTGGTGTACCTGGGTTGCTTGAGGGTTATCTTCGCCTCTATAGTTTTGACTTCGTGAGCGAGGCAGATGTTTCGCAGTGGATGCATAGCCTTTTTGGCTAGTGTGGTTGAGGGACCTACGGCGGCGCTGGGACTCGGGGATACCCCCGCCCTTTTGGTTGCGAGTTCCCGGCTGTTCTCCTATCGGAGTTGTCTGGCATGTTACTAGTTTGGGAGTTGAGGACACAACTCCAGGATTCGATGTTTTGGGAATTTTGTCAGACCAAGTGTGTCACCTTTGGGGGCGTCGGTGCTATTCGAGGTGTGGAAGGTTGGTTCACTTCGGTTTTGTGTGGATCCCCGGGAATTAGGTGAAGTGACCATCTGGAGCTAGCACCCTTGTCGAGCATAGAGGATTTGATTTACCAGCTGTAAGGGTCCCGGGTCTTCCTGAAGGTGGATTTGTAATCTGGTTTTCTCGACTGCATATGGCTGTGTGTTGATGCCGGAGAGTTGGGGAATTGCTTCTACATCCCGACGGTTTAAAGATTAGAGATCAGAGTCTACATGATCAGTTGGGGGACTTATGTTGGATACCTTGGGAGTACAGAGGTACTTGGATCGAGCTTTTGTGCCGATGGACTTGTGGTTGGGTTATCGGGGCCCTGGGGAGGAGCGGATGCTTGTACCGATGCAGACTACTTGGTAGCTCGAGCGGTTAGCCCAGCTGTACTTGGTCGAGGTGGTGCGGTTTTCTGGAGTGCCCGCCTCTATTTTGTTCTAGTTAGAGACCCGAGGATTGCATCGCGTCTCTGGAGGAGGTATTAGACAGCCTTAGGAGCTTGAGTGGTGGATGATTGGATATTTACCCCCCTCTACTTGGTTGAGGTTCCGGATTGCGGAATGACTTTAGTTTCGAGGACGAAACTTTCATTTAGTGGGGGAGGATGTGAGGATCCGAATTTCCGCAAGAAGATTACTGTTGGATCAGCAGAGCTTCTGCAGTGTGTTTGGCAGCTTCTAGGGGCCTGTACTGTGTATTGGAGGTGTTTGTGCACAATTGGACACAAGTGTTGGACTCAGGGATTAGAATGGATCACTTGGGTAATCGATTGACCCTGTCGGATGTTTAGAAGTGGTTTCGCGCGAAACGGATATCAAAAATGGACTCGGTGCAAAATTTGGGTTAAAAACACTTGTCTGGATGCATTCGGCAAATTTTGGAATTAGAATTTGGCAAATCAGACACCGGATTTGGACTCAGCGCGCGAAAACGATGAAAATGGACTATTTATTGGTATTTTTCGAAGCCCGGATGCGAAAACACGGTTTTCGAGGCACATGGCATTGTTCCGGCGGCCAGCGACGGCGGCAGCGGCCAGCGGCGGAGCGCGGCGGCGTGGTCACGGGCAGGCGCCGGAGCGGGCGCGGGCAGGCGCGCAGGGGCGCGGGCAGGCGCGCGGTGTAGCGGGGGAGTGTACCACGTGTCATCTTCCTATTGGGTTGCCTAGGACACGTGGCCGCGTAGGATTGGTTGGTGCAGTGGACTGGGACCACGGAGCAGGCAGGCGTGGCGCATGGACCGGCGGGACACGTGGCGGCTTTCTGTTGTCGGGCTCAGGAAGGCGGGGTCCACCGAGGAGCGGGGGGTCGCCTCGGGAACCATGCCTGGCAAGGGCGCCAGGCGGCGCTGCAGGAGTGGTCGGGGCATGATTGCGGGCCACGTGGCGCCCGCTGATTCGCGGGCGCCACCCACCCATGTTGACCGGGAGCGGCCACGCGGTGCCCCGCGGGTGGCGGGTCTTGCTGTCGCCAGTTCGGGGTGACGTGGTGCTCCCCAGTCGTTTCGGGCGTTTGCCGTTTGGAGCCGCGCAGCGGATTCAGGCGCCCGAATCCCGTGTGGGCACCCGAATCCAGGGACTCAATGGGTATTTTGGGATTTGTTTTCCCAGCCTATAAATAGGCCGAGAACAACAGCTGATGGCTTTTTCCCTGTTCATCTTCTCACAGTGCGACCTACACCAAAGTTATTCCTCTCCCAGAGCTGGTTCCATCTCTGGATTCCCGAATTTTTCCGTGGCACGCATCCCGAGGTTTTCATTTTTACGGCGCGGCGCGACGCTCGTTCATTTGTGATCTCCTTCGTTGCGTTTCGGTGCGAGGACTCCCCCGGCTTACTCCGTCCACCGTTTTCGTCGATTCTTGCGCCGTTGTCTCACGACATGTAGGGCTACGACCTTCGTGATTTGAGCTTCCCCTCATTTCGAGTTTAGCTTGGAGTTTCCCGAGCTTTCTTTTGACCCATTTTCTCTCGGAATAGGGTTTTTAGTGTCGCGATGACTTAGCGCGCATCGGAATCCGTTCAAAAGATCTGGCATGCTTTTCGAGGAATCTTGGAATTATCTCGGGAGTAGATATTTATTGTGAAATAATATATATCCGAATATTAGGATTTTCTTTTTTACGTACGTATAATAAAAAGAAAATAAAAGAAATTAAAAGGATAATTAAACCCCGGTTACCGAAAGGAAAACCCTAGTGCTCACCGAAGACCAAAATAAGAGAACCCAAACCGGAGGAGAAAAGAAAGAAAGAAGGAGAAAGCGGAGGGACCCGATCGCCCCGATTGACGTGCCGGAGACCGGAGAACGGGACGCCATCTTCTACGGTGAGCGGATCCGGATCCCCAACGCCGCGAAGGAACAAGATCGATTCTTTAATCCCGATAGATCGAGGTTAGCGACCGTTATCTCTTTTAGACGAATTAATCGGGGATTTTTCGTGTTCTTTTAAGGTCAACCTTTTTGGTACATTGATCACGGGTTTTTGATTTTTGGGTTTATGATCAATGTTTTGTCCTTGTTCTTGATCGGATTGATCGGTGGTTTTTAATCGATTTTTTGATCGGGATTTCGGTCGATGTTTTGTTGTTCGTCGATCAATAGGTTAGTTGTTAGATTTACCGCGGTTTTGTTCGGGGATTTTTGTGGGTGTTTTGTCGGAGCATGGGGAGTTAACGGGAGGCCGCCGCCGCCGTTGTTAGACGGGAGGCCACCGCCGCCGTTACCATGTTTGCGGGGTCGCCGCCGGAGTCGCACGGGAGCGAAAACGGAGAAGAAACCGCGAAACGGGAGCGAAAACGGAGAAGAAAACCGAAAAAGGGGCATTACTGTTCACCCCGTACGATTTTCTCCAAGCGGTCCACAGGCCACAGCGTGCACCCGGCGCGCGCCCCGCAGCAAGAAAGCGCGGACCCGGCGCACGATTCAGTGCGCCGGCCCGGCCCGCTCAGGCGCGGTGCAATCTACAGTGTGCACCCGGTGCGCGCCGCAGCACCTTGCGGCCGTAAGCCCGGTGCACGCCTCGGTCGTGCACCGGCCCGGCCCAACTCCCCTTGTGCACGCCTCCTGGGTGAGCCAGGTCTGCGCCACCGTCTCCACTGTGCGGTGAGCCTGGGCTACGCCTCAGCCGTGCACCACCCGTCAGCCGGAAGTTCGGTAGCTCCGTTTTGGCCCGTTTTTCCACCATTTTGAGCGCCGTTTTCGCCGTTGGGATCACGATTTCCGCGGTTTTCTTGGCATGGCTACTTGGGATCTTTTTGGTCACCATTTCGCCATTTCGGGTGCTAGTTTCACCGACGCTCCGCGCCTCGACGAAATCGTCGGGGTCGCGCCGTCGGGTCTTTTCCTTATCATTTTCGCCGTCGGGGTCTTCTTGGTTTAACCATTGTCGTCCCGAGTTGGCTACCGGTTGAGAATTGGGTTTTGTCAGTTTTCTGTTAGCGGTTTTGGGTTCCGATGGAGTCGCGATGAAATAGTCGCGGTCCGGTTGTTGTTAGCCATGGATTTTACCGATTTGATCTGAGTTTTCGGTTTTACTTGATGATTTTGACTTGTTGGGTTTTTGATTGACGACGTGGTCCTCTAGGCATAGTGGTTTCGGTTTTTGTGGGTTTAATGTTACAGTGGTTGGGACCACTGATTTTTACCTGATTAGGGTAAGGTGTTAATTTGTGCTCTTGGATATTTTAGTAGGCCGCGAGGAGTTCTGATTTGCTTAGGAGGGTCGCGGGTGCGGTCAGTTATCTTCATTCCAGGTGGGTTCTTATGCAACAAGTGCTGTAAGTGCATTGTGTGGAGTGTATCATCTAAAAGCTCGTACTAACCTGTTTAATAAAGTAGATGAGGTGTTTTCAGTGAATTAACCTTCCGCATTACTATGTACCGTTCCTTTGTTGATATTTGTGGCGACCAAGTGTCGCAGTGCTTAATTTACGCCGACTTCGGCAAACCTGTTTTGGATGCTGCACGTACACAGGCGGAATGGCCCCCGCATGGGTGTACTTTTCCGGAGAAGTGGTCTGAATGACCCGTGTGCCCCACGTGTGTAGGGTGGGGACCTCTTCACGATAGCTAAACATGTCGCTCATGCATCGTGAGGGGGTAAAAAGCATCATAAGTGTCACGTGGGGAGATCGTCGACTACCCTGACGTGATGGTGTCATTAAATCAGATAAAGTGGACTCATGATAAGGGAGAGCGAAAGGTTCCGGTGCAGAGTATTTATTTTAAAGTTATTGTTTATTGTTGATACATCTACTTTATTTGTCACTGACTTTACCCACTCCGTGACAGGTTTGACTAGTGTAGTAGTTGGGACGACGGTGAGGCAGCGATTAAAGAACACTAGCTATATGAGGTTTATTCCGTTATTCTTGCTTGGGTTATCTCATCTCTTTTTATCTAAGTTTAAGTTCTCAATTGCTTGATTGTGGAATGTTGTGGATGTTGGATTGAGAGACTGTTTCTGTGATGTGATCTTTATAATGATTCTCGACGACTTATATGCGGCGTGTTTTATACTGAACAAAAAGGGTTTCGAAAATGTTTTCCAAAACCAAGTGTCATGTGGGCACTGCTTTGTAAACCTGTGGATTTATCCTTTCAAAACGATGTAGCCGTCTTACTGTGAATGTGTAGACGTTTTAAAGGAATGGGAGTCGAGTGGACACCATTGCAAACTTGTAGGTTCCTCGTAATGTGATTGAACGTTTTTACACTCTCGTACTTGTTGACTGTGACTGTGTGGTTAAAGAATGTTGTTATTGTTGTTGTGGTAAGTATGATGCCGTGCATATACAAAGGAGACTCTGTCCGCATTGAAGAGTGAATTTGTATATGTGGCGGTCTGTCACGCACCGGTAGGCGAGGTCGTTAATTAATTGATTTCAAAAAAAAAAAAATACATACGCTTTTCCGCTTATCCTTAGACCTCCAGGGCGTGACAGATTAAATGGTATCAGAGAAAAATAATTTTAACCACAGTAGTCGGTGACCAACATCCACAGTGCATAACGCCACAAGCAAATTGAACATGAGATAACCAAGGTGTAGGTGCTGTAGATTGTGAGTGTACGAGGGATAAAAGGGGGATTTAATTCCAGTGCGTCTGTATGTCGTGGTGCTAGACTAGTTAGGTCTAGGGTTGACTTGGTTTCTTTGTATACAGCGAATAATGGCCCGAAATGGGATATCAGCGGAGAACACAGGGGCAGAAAGTACGGTGCTAACAGCGGCGGAGTATCAGCTTCTCCGACAACAATTACGAGAGATGGCCGGGCAGTTAGCAACCCTTATGGAACAGATGCGGCAGTGGGCGCAACAGCCGACTACACCAGTGGAGGTCGCCCAGGCTTCTCTACCCGGACCAGCCGCACCAGTGATAGGACCGCCGGTGGCGGACAGCGAGACTATGGTCGCCCCTTCTCCGACCACGGTGACCGAGATACCGTCGGTTCATCCGACGATGTCTTTAGTGGCACTAACACCAGCAACTTTGGGACCTACGCTGGGAGCCATTATTGGAGACCCCTTGAGAGAGACCGTGGTGACACCTGCTCCCAGAGTGTCCACCGTCGCAGCAGGGGAAGCCCCTATCAGGCAAACCGAATGGGATAGGGTGATAGCGAACTTGGCAAATTTCAAGAGGTACGACCCACCCGTGTTTGAGGGAGAGACGACCGACCCTTGGGTCGTAGAAAAATGGGTGGATACCATGGAGAAGCTTTTTGAAGACCTATTAATGGAGGAACATGAACGGGTCCCGTTGGCAGTACACTTTCTTGAGGGAAACGCCCGCCTGTGGTAGAAGACGGTGCGCCCGGGCCCCTTAGAGGGCACCGCCCTTCCATCTTGGACCACGTTTCGAGAAAAACTGTTTGGGGCATTTCTCTCCGACAGCATCAAACAGCAGATGGAAGATGACCCGAAGCATATCAAGCAAGGAAGTCGGACAGTTATGGGATACCAACGGGCATTTGTGAGATTGATCAAATGTGTTCCTTTTGTCATAAGAGATGAATCTCACAAAACCCGTCGTTTTTTGGACGGGTTACGAAGGGACATCTTCGAGGTGGTGCAAGCGGTGGATTTGCACACCTTCCAGGAGGTAGTCGATAGAGCCACCGCGGTGGAGTGCGGATTGGCAATTTCACGAGCCCGATGGGAGAGCTCAGATCACAGCGGGGATAAGAAACGAACTCGGCCAAATTTTGGAGAAGAGCATACCAAGAGGAGCCGGCCTCCTAAACACCTGAGATCGCAACAAGGAATCAAGAATGCGTCGACGGGAGGACAAAGGCCGGTGGGCAAGCCTTACATTATCTGTGACGGAATACACCAAGTGATCGAATGTCCCCAGAAGCGAGACCACTATTTTCGATGCGACAAACCGGGGCACTTTCGTTTCAACTGCCCCTCCAAGACGGGGACACCACCCGTAGCAGCATCTACGCCTTCGTCTCAACCGGGAGGAGGGAGAGTCTATATGATGACTCACCAGGGGACAGATCCACAGAGCACGATGTAGCAGGTAATACTTGAGTTTCAGATCTTCGTGCTAGAACTTTTGTGTCAACACCTGAGCATCCCACTCTTTCACCTTGCATCATGTTTCCGCCCTACCTTAGTTATTAGAAGAAATCTCCACCGTAGAAATAAGTTCGGTCGGATCCTCAGGCTATCCCTCGAGGAAGGCTGCCTTACTTCTTCCTGCCCAGCGAGGGTGGGGCGGGTTCTTAGTCTCTAAGAACTAATGAGGTTTCCGTTAAGGGTTATCGGCGTAGCACTTGGGGCCGACAGTCGCGGCAATCTTTAAGCGGTAGTTGACTGCTTGAAGTTCCAAGCGTGTCTCCAGGAACCGGACTTACCGGAACTTGTAAACTTAGCTTGTAGGATTGCCTTATGCTCGCTTTTCTTTGTTGCGGGCAAGAAGCTTGGTAGAAGGCAGTCGAGTAGCGTTCGCAAGTACCGTATGGATCTTGACACAAGAAGAACAAGTACCCCTCTGCCTCGGATAGATGACCTATTCGATCAACTACAAGGAGCAACGAAGTTCCCAAAGATTGATCTGCGGTCCGGCTACCACCAGCCTAGAGTCCTGGGTGACGACATACCCGAAACAGCCCAGCGAGCTCGGAATAGTCAACACGAGTTTACGGTTATACCGTTTAGACTCATTAACGCACCAGCGGTGTTCACGGGCATGATGAATAGGGTACTCAAGCCCTTCTTAGACCAGTCGGTGATAGTCCTATAGTCGACGTTCCGGTCTACTCTCGCACAGACAAGGGGTATGGGGAGCACTTGCGAGTAATCCCCTAGACCCTCCGGGACCAGAAACTGTATGCCAAACTCATAAAGTGTGAGTTCTGGCTCCGCGAGGTGGACTTTTTGGGGCATATCGTTTCGGCGTCTGGAATTACAGTGGATCCGAGGAGGATTGAATCAGTAACCAACTGGGCCCGGCCAACAACGGTGACGGAAATCCGAAGCTCCTTAGGACGGGCAGGCTACTACAGACGCTTCGTGGGAGACCACTTCCCTAAATCGACTAACCCAAAGAGGGTAGAGATTCATCTGGACGGCCCAGTGCCAAAAGAGTTTCAAAGAACTTAAAGACAGACGCACACAGGCGCCAGTGCTCATACAGCCGAAGCCCGGAAAGGACTATAAGATCTAGTCTGACGAATCTCCAAGGGGATCTTGGGAGACCAAACAACGGACACGCGACTACAACTGGTGCGAGACAGAATATCCTCGGAGCAAGGTGGAGTTTTCATGATTGACTCAGGTGATGTAGTAAGAATCCGGGGACGAATTTGTGTACCCGATAAGCTAGAAACGAGGGAAGAAAATTGTAGAGTCCTGGCCTCCCCTTGCCCTTGTATACCTCCCTTTTATTTTTTTTATGACGGGATTGTTAGGAAAATATTTCACTGTGTTTTCTGCAATGGACTGGCCTGGACCGCGAGTATTCTTCTGCGATTGAGCTCGAAAAACGGAGGACGGCAAAGCGAACGAATTCGGTTTTCGATTTACGGATCTCCCGGGATGAGGGTCAAAGCGGTTGCCTTTGAGTGGTGCATCGAAATCCGTGCTAAGTGGCCGGCACGCTTTTCAAGGTGATCGGACAGGATCCTGCTGTGATCGGACTTTTCATCTTTTTATGTCAGTGGGTTATTTTATTTATTTGGTGGTACCTCGACCTTTCGGTCTTCCGTTTTGGGTCCTAATTGAATATTTTCAGTTATTAAGGGGGGGTTGAAATTCGAGAATTTTTGGGCTGATCGTCGAGGTTTGCGGGTATTTTTAGATGGTAGAGCTCGCAAAACGGTGAACGGTGGCGCGATCGGATTTGAATTCCGACCCCGGGATCTCCCAGAAATAAATTTTGAAGTTTTACCATCAGTTTGGCACATCGAATGCCATGCAGGCGATCGGCACGTTTTTTGGGGTAATCTAGACCCCTCGTTGCATCCCGACTAATTTTTAGTTGTGTTTTGGGGATTTAGGGTTTTTTTTCTCGGTTTTTCATTTGGGCGTTAAGTCTAATCTGGGTGCGTGCGGGGGGGAGGGGGGACCCCAATTCTTGTTTCTCTCTTTCCAACTGTGGGCGTGAGGAACCGAGGCGACAAGACGGGGAGAAGGAAGGACGATCGCACGTCCTGCGGAACCCGGCGAACGGGAGCGGGACGATCCTCCTTCTTCCTCCCTTACCGGCGAAAACGAGGTGAGCGTTTTGGGTCTTTTCGTGGTCTTACGGTATGAGGTTTCCCTTTTGTCGGGTCGCGTGCGAGGCAAGTTTGGTACTAAACGGGAGGCCGCCGCCGCCGCCGTGGTTAAACGGGAGGCCGCCGCCGCCGTTACCGTGTTCACGGAGTCATCGCCGCAGCCGCCGTGATCGCGGGGTCGCAACCGGAGCCGAAAAAGGGGGACGGAATACTGTTCTTCAACAGGGGTTCAGGCCGCGGTCCATCGCGCCCACGTGCACCCGGCGCACGCTTCCGCAGCCCGGGGGCGCAGACCCGGTGCACGGATGCGTGCGCCAGGCCGCGCGGTCCATCGGACCGGCGTGCACCCGGCGCACGCCTCCGCGGCCCGGGGCCGCAGACCCGGTGCACGGAATGCATGCGCTAGGCGTGCACCCGGTGCTCGTCACCGCAGCGGGGAGCGGTGAACCCGGTGCGCGCACGAGCCCATGCGCGGCCCGGCCCAAGCCGTAGTGGTCCACCGCTGCAGCGTGCTCCCGGCCCGCGCCGCGGCCGCCTGCTGTCGTGGACCCGGTCCACGCCTGGTTTCCTGCACCAGTATTCAGAAAAGGATCCAGAAGCTCCGTTTTTGGCCCGTTTCGCCCCATTTTTGAATGTTTTTAACCGCGATGATGTTTTTTAACATTACTTTCTTACTGTAGTTCTTTTCGGGCACAAGGTGGGAGTGTTTTAACTGGAGTTTTCCGCACACCTTCTTCTTCGCGTTTCAGGTGGGTACACTCTTAGAATCCCTTTATGCGCACTATCGCTATTTTCATGTTTACCATGTTGTGGGTTTTATTTGGAGACTTAGCATGGCATTTCCGACGCTTGTGATTAACTCTATTTGTGCGTTTAACTGCGATATTATGGACAGTCATTATGGTTCTCGTTATATGATTATATGTGGTTGATAGTCATGATGGTTCTCATTATTTGATTATATGTGGTTGATAGTCATTATGATTCTCGTTATTTGATTATATGTGGTTGATAGTCATTATGATTCTCGTTATTTGATTATATGTGGTTGATAGTCTCTATGATTCTCGCTACTTGATTATGTACGGCATTCTTGGTTACTATGCTCGAGGCTGCAGCACGCGCACCCGCGGTTTGGCCACCGCAAAGGGTGCGATTTTCCAGAAAAGTGGTCTATGACCCGTGTAAACCCACGAGGTGACGTAGTGGGGCCCCCGTAGTTGTGGGGTTTTGAGGCGCCAAGGTGCGAGCGGTACGACCCGTCGACGTAGATGCTCGACGTGGTCAGGTGTTACAGGTGTTCGTGGCTCTTTGCGAGCGGTGCGACCCGTCGACGTAGATGCTTGACGTGGTCAGGTGTTACAGGTGTTCGTGGCTCTTTGTGAGCGGTGCGACCCGTCGACGTAGATGCTCGACATGGTCAGCTTTTGCAGGTGTTCGTGGTTTACTTTCCCTCTTGGGAGGGTGGTCAGGTTTTGCAGGTGTTCGTGCTTTATTTTTCCCTCTTAGGATGGCGGTTGCTCCGGATAGTCTTACGGTTGGCTTTACTACTTTTTCCTGCTTTATGATTAGTATTATCGGGTCGCTGACTTCCCACTCCGTGACAGGTTCCTTCAGGGGTGAGAGCTAGGCGACGGTGAGGCCGGGTCAGGAGCTTTCGGGTCCATTGAGACCTCAGACTGTATTTTTTCTCCTTTCTTTCGCATTTCATTTACTACTTGTAGACTATTGTGTGGTTCTCGATACCCTCGTGGGGTCGGTGTGGATGTCGGTATTTTCTCTCTCTAGTTATGTGGATGCTGAGTTATTTCTTATCTCTGTTCGACCGTTTTTCAAAAAAAAAAAAAAAGAAAAAAGAAAAAGGAATTGTGAAATCGTTTTGAAAACTTGGGTGTCGTGTGGGCACCGTTTTCAAAATCTTGTGGACTTATGGATTTTAGAAAACGGATTTCAAAACCTGAATGTCGTGTGGGCACTATTTTAAAAACTCTGTGGATTTATGATTTTCGAAACTGTTTTAGAAAATCTGGATGCCGGGTGGGCGCCGCTTTTAAAACTGTGGATTTATCCTTTCAAATTGGTCGGCCTTGAGAATTGTTCTGTTGTGTATGTGTAAGTGTTGTGAACTGTTGTGATTGAATAAACTGCTATGATTGCATGTTGTATTAGCCGCGACGACGTGCATATACAGAGGAGACTCTGTCCGTTTGCAGGGTGATTCTGTATATGCGGCGGGTCTGGGCACGCACCGGGGAGAAAGGAATTTCAAAAAAAAATTTATACGCAAAACGAAACTTCTTCGTTGACTGTTTCCGCTGAATGAAACCCCCGGGGCGTGAGAAAAATCTAGCAAAGGCATATAATACCTCCTATACCGCGCATCCCGGAGGTACAAAGAGGTGCAAGGATCAGTGGCAGACCTTCTGGTAGCCCAAATTAAAGAGCGATGTGACACAATTTGTAGCGCAATATTGGGGGTTCCAACAGGTGAATGCGAAATATCAGCGACCGGCGGGGAAACAGACGCTTCGGCTTACAAGGGAAGTGGTAGCAGGAAAGACCTCTTACGAAGAGTAATTTTGGTCTCGACCCCAGGAGAACCCTTAGAAGTAAATACCTCGTATCTTCCTGCCAAATAAGGAGGTGAACACTTAGTTGCCTTATGTGTTGGCTTTTTGTTTAAGGGTTAAGTAGGTTCAAATTCCTGCCTCTTGACAATAGGCACAGGGGACTCACAAGTTGAGTTGGGTGAGCCTAGTAAGTCGAGTGGGGCTGCGGTCCACAATAGACCTAACGGCAAGAGGCCCAACAATGGACCCAACGTCCAGGTGGGTTGAGTCAGGCTAAGACCCGAGGCGTTGTAACAGCACGCCTTAGACGTCCGGGTGGGTTGAGTCAGGCCAAGACCCGAGGCGTTGTAACAGTACGCCTTAGACGTCCAGGTGGGTTGAGTCAGGCCAAGACCCGGGGCGTTGTAACAGTACGCCTTAGATAAATGGGTTGCGTCTTCCTAATAGTTCGAGCTTTTGGGATTAATGGTTGGCATCATTCGGGATTTTGGGGCGCGTAGGCCCGGTGGCATACCGGTTGGCTTTACTGCTAAACCTCGATGCGGAGGCTGGCACGGGGGGGGGGGGGGGGGAGTAAAGAAAGTTCGCAACTTGACTATCCCTTACGTAAAGGTGTAGTGGAGTAACCATAAGGAGCACAAGGCGACTTGGGGACTTAAGACGAAAATGAAAGATTGTTTCCCGAGATAGTTTAGCGAGGGTTGAGTTTAAGTTTCGAGGACGAAACTTCTTATAAAGTGTGAGTGGTGTAATGACACGACTTTTCTAGTAATATTTCCCCTCCTGTTAATAAAGTGTTTCTTATAGTGATTTTGAATTATCGAGTTTCTGTAAGGCAATCGGTGTGTTGCATGAGTATTTTTCTGTGAAAGAGCATGAAAAACGATGACCGAAGGTGCGATCGGATCTGGAATCCGACCTTGGGATCTCCCGGAATAGGGTTTTTAGTGTCGCGATGACATAGCGCGCATCGGAATCCGTGCAAAAGATCTAGCACGCTTTTCGAAGAATCTTGGAATTATCTCGGGAGTAGATATTTATTGTGAAATAATAAATATCCGAATATTGGGATTTTTCTTTTTACGTACGTATAATAAAAAGAAAATAAAAGAAATTAAAAGGATAATTAAACCCCGGTTACCGAAAGGAAAACCCTAGTGCGCACCGAAGACCAAAATAAGAGAACCGTAAATGGAGGAGAAAATAAGGAAAGAAGGAGAAAGAGGAGGGACCCGATCGCCCCGATTGACGTGCTGGAGACCGGAGAACGGGACGCCATCTTCTACGGGGAGCGGATCCGGATCCCCAACGCCGCGAAGGAACAAGATCGATTCTTTAATCCCGATAGATCGAGGTTAGCGACCGTTATCTCTTTTTGACGAATTAATCGGGGATTTTTCGTGTTCTTTTAACGTCAACCTTTTTGGTACATTGATCGGTTTTTGATTTTTGGGTTTTTGATCAATGTTTTGTCCTTGTTCTTGATCGGATTGATCGGTGGTTTTTAATCGATTTTTTGATCGGGATTTCGGTCGATGTTTTGTTGTTCGTCGATCAATGGGTTAGTTGTTAGATTTACCGCGATTTTGTTCGGGGATTTTTGTGGGTGTTTTGTCGGAGCATGGGGAGTTAACGGGAGGCCGCCGCCGCCGTTGTTAGACGGGAGGCCACCGCCGCCATTACCATGTTCGCGGGGTCGCCGCCGGAGTCGCACGGGAGCAAAAACGAAGAAGAAGCCGCGAAACGGGAGCGAAAACGGAGAAGAAAACCGAAAAAGGGGGCATTACTGCTCACCCCGTACGGTTTTCTACACTGCGGTCCACAGGCCACAGCGTGCACCCGGCGCACGCCCCGCAGCAAGAAAGTGCCGACCCGGCGCACGATTCCGTGCGCCGGCCCGGCCCGCTCAGGCGCGGTGCACGCTACAGCGTGCACCCGGTGCGCGCCGCAGCTCCTTGCAGCCGTAAGCCCGGTGCACGCCTCGGTCGTGCACCGGCCCGGCCCAACTCCCCTGGTGCACGCCTCCTGGGTGAGCCGGGTCTGCGCCGCCGCCTCCACTGTGCGGTGAGCCTGGTCCACGCCTCAGCCGTGCACCACCCGTCAGCCGGAAGTTCGGTAGCTCCGTTTTGGCCCGTTTTTCCACCGTTTTGAACGCCGTTTTCGCCGTTGGGATCACGATTTCCGCGGTTTTCTTGGCATGGCTACTTGGGATCTTTTTGGTCACCGTTTCGCCATGTCGGGTGCTAGTTTCGCCGACGCTCCGCGCCTCGACGAAATCGTCGGGGTCGCGCCGCCGGGTCTTTTCCTTATCATTTTCGCCGTCGGGGTCTTCTTGGTTTAACCATTGACGTCTCGAGTTGGCTATCGGTTGAGAATTGGGTTTTGTCGATTTTCTGTTAGCGGTTTTGGGTTCCGATGGAGTCGCGATGAAACACGGTTGTTGTTAGCCATGGATTTTACCGGTTTGATCTGAGTTTTCGGTTTTACTTGACGATTTTGACTTGTTGGGTTTTTGATTGACGACGCGGTCCTCTAGGCACAGTGGTTTCGATTTTTGTGGGTTTAATGTTACAGTGGTTGGGACCACTGATTTTTACCTGATTAGGTAAGGTGTTAATTTGTGCTCTTGGATATTTTAGTAGGCCGCGAGGAGTTCTGATTTGCTTAGGAGGGTCGCGGGCGCGGTCAGTTATCTTCATTCCAGGTGGGTTCTTATGCAACAAGTGTTGTAAGTGCATTATGTGCAGTGTATCATCTAAAAGCTCGTACTAACCTGTTTAATAAAGTAGATGAGGTGTTTTCAGTGAATTAACCTTCCGCATTACTATGTACCGTTCCTTTGTTGATATTTGTGGCGACCAAGTGTCGCGGTGCTTAATTTACGCCGACTTCGGCAAACCTGTTTTGGATGCTGCACGTACACAGGCGGAATGGCCCCCGCATGGGTGTACTTTTTCGGAGAAGTGGTCTGAATGACCCGTGTGCCCCACGTGTGTAGGGTGGGGACCTCTTCACGATAGCTAAACATGTCGCTCATGCATCGTGAGGGGGTAAAAAGCATCATAAGTGTCACGTGGGGAGATCGTCGACTACCCTGACGTGATGGTGTCATTAAATCAGATAAAGTTGACTCATGATAAGGGAGAGCGAAAGGTTCCGGTGCAGAGTATTTATTTTAAAGTTATTGTTTATTGTTGATACATCTACTATATTTGTCACTGACTTTACCCACTCCGTGACAGGTTTGACTAGTGTAGTAGTTGGGACGACGGTGAGGCAGCGATTAAAGAACACTAGCTGTATGAGGTTTATTCCGTTATTCTTGCTTGGGTTATCTCATCTCTTTTTATCTAAGTTTAAGTTCTCAATTGCTTGATTGGGGAATGTTGTGGATGTTGGATTGAGAGACTGTTTCTGTGATGTGATCTTTATAATGATTCTCGACGACTTATATGCGGCGTGTTTTATACTGAACAAAAAGGGTTTCGAAAATGTTTTCCAAAACCAAGTGTCGTGTGGGCACTGCTTTGTAAACCTGTGGATTTATTCTTTCAAAACGATGTAGCCGCCTTACTGTGAATGTGTAGACATTTTAGAGGAATGGGAGTCGAGTGGACACCGTTGCAAACTTGTAGGTTTCTCTTAATGTGATTGAACGTTTTTACACTCTCGTACTTGTTGATTGTGACTATGTGGTTAAAGAATGTTGTTATTGTTGTTGTGGTAAGTATGATGTCGTGCATATACAAAGGAGACTCTGTCCGCATTGAAGAGTGGATTTGTATATGTGGCGGTCTGTCACGCACCAGTAGGCGAGGTCGTTTAATTAATTGATTTCAAAGAAAAAAAAAATACATACGCTTTTCCGCTTATCCTTAAACCTCCGGAGCGTGACAATAGGTGGATTGGGATAATAACCAGTGGCTTAATTTATCTTTCTTGAGAACACTTGCATGCTTGTATGTAGTAATCTAGAAAATTAAAGACTTTAAATTTACTTTGGAATTTATAAAATTAGTAATTTTGGCAAAATTTGGGGACATAGTGGATCAATAGTGGTCCAAAAATATCGACTTTTGATCGGGGCCTGATCTCGAAAATCCGAGAGCACCATTGCGATCGTCTCGACGAAACATGAAAAGTTCATACTCACTTGTCGACGATCCAACGGTCGGATCTTCCGCAAAACAGCGAAGAAGAAACGGGTCCCACTACTTAAGTTGTAGATAGTAATTCTATATTTTAAATTCCCCTTCGACCACTAACGACCGATCTACTATCTTGAACCCTGACATAGGGGTATGAGTAGTCAGACCTAGCTAATTTCGACGTTCTGAGCGCAATGGCACTGACGGTTTTCGCGTTTGGCGATCCGGGTGCATCGAAGTGCGTGCGTCGATATGCGACATACAAGAACTAAATGGCCCGAGATTTTATCCGAGCACCAAACTAAACAAATGAATAGCCTATTTTGAAGGTCTCGACGAGCCGGACGTCGTGGCGAAGTCCGATTCGCAAATCGTCGAGCAGATTTTCTCGAATTGCGTGAAAATCGTCGAAGAATCAATACTTTCTTAATAAACCTATATATTTTATGTATTAAAGTTAATAAGGCAAATCTTATAAGGTTCTGGATGAATAATGCATTTACAGGAAGGGTTTTGAAGGTTGAGGTTGAGTGTGAAATGGGTTTGAGGATAATTTGCAAAGGAATCAATACATTAAATGTAAGTTGGCTTTTGGGTTTCTTAGCTCTGAGCTCGAGGAGTCTGGAGGGAACCCTAAGCATCACTTGAATTCTCTGCATCTCCCAAACTTATCCCCGAAGTGTTGGAGTGGCTAGGCATAAACTCCATTAGAGACCAAACCCGAGAAAGAGAGAGGAGGAGAAAGGTTGGAACCAACTTCACTTAAAGGTTGATTTTCAGTCCCTGAGGAGTTCCTCTGTACCTGTGGAGTATTCTGCGAGTTGGCCGAGGTCGCGCAAGGAAGGGGAAGAGAGAACCGGCTTCCTCCTTTCTTCAACAACTCCGGCTAAGGTAAGGACTCCAAACCAATGGTTGATTGCACCCTAGACCCATAGCAGAAGCCTAATTTGGCACTTAGGATGCTCCCTGCACAGCCCGAGCCCCCCATGCTTGTTGCATGGCCGGCGGGAGAGATAGTTGGCCGGAAACCTAGAATAGCTCCGCCTCGAGAGAACTCGGCAACCACTGAACCAAATTGAAAAATAAAATCATGGGCATGAACTGTAGGGTCCATAGATCAATCCTGCAAAGTTTCAGCAACTTTGGTTGAGTATCCATCTCGCAGATCGAAACACTAGTTTCGGGAATTTTGCTTGTTGGCCGAGCTTCTTGCTCCGGTGCCGGCGAGCTTCTCCGACGCCGGCCACATGCCCAGAAATGTTGCTGGGACCAAGGGGAGTGCAACCATGCTGTTGCATGGCTTCCATGCATCATGAAAGTCATGATGCCATGGATGACCCGAGATGGGATTCAAATGCGGCCGCCGACGCTCCGGCCACCTCCGGCCGGGGAGGGTTGGTCGGGAAGCTTTGTATGGTCCAGTAGAACAACTCCATCCATGTTGGAGGGCTTCAAAATGCCTCTATAGAAATTCACCATTAATGGTGGTGAAGCTCCAACCCGAGCTCGCTCCACCGCCGCCGCCGCCGTGCCCTGTCGCTGGGCACGGGTCCAGGGTAAGTTGGTTGTGATGTATAGCAGCATTTTGGTCAATTAGTTGAATCCCAGATTCCCTGGTTGAGTGGTCACGAATTTCAAGGATGGGAGCTTCATCTTCCTCCTCGTGCCGCGGCTAACCTGGGATTTTGGTTGCTCCAAGTTGATGAGAATTACTCCAGGAACTTAGTAGAGTAAGTTGATCCATGTTATATTGCTCCAGGTGCTGTGATTTCAGAGAACCAACTTACTTGTTGGCTTGTGTGCTTGTGTATATATTGTACCCCTTAGGTGTTTAATAAAATGCCACAAATAAGTTTTAAATAGAATTAGACTTTGATTTAAATATGAAAGATGTCCCAAAATGTCCACTGAGCTTGATGCTCACTTCAGATCAAGTTGGATTTGTGTGGACTGAGGTTTGGAGCATTGTGTGAGTTGATTGAGAGCAAGGTGTTGGATCTGAGTGATCCAGTGTACCTGGGTTGCAAATAGGGCAAGCCCAGTGGTTTATGAAGTATTTTAAACATGTAGTAAAAGCAGAATTTTAATTGGCACCTCAAAACTAAAGATGTGGTGTAATCAAGCTCTAGAAGAAATGTTTGGCCAAAGTCCTATTTTTGGACTGTTTGAAAAACTGTAACAGTGAGCTCTAGACTAATTTGGGGTCACTAGACGCGATGCTCGCGTTAGATTTAGGTTTCGATGATCCAGAGAAACAAAAATGCATATAGGCTATGTTGGAAGAGTATTTTATGGCCCGAAGTTTTCCTCGGGTCCCGTGCTGCCGCAAATTGGTGAGCACGGTGTTCAGCCAGATAAATGTCACCTGCTGGAAGTGACGGTTCGTTAAAATGAATCTTCAGTTGAAAGAATGAGCGAAAACAGTGCTAAAAAGATTATGTTGGTCTAAGTGTGATTGTCAAACACTGAGGTTAAGTAGTTAAAAAGGGTTAAGTGACTTGAAATGAGCTAAGAGTTAGAGTTGATCCCTGATCAATATGTTTGATTCAGGTCTGTCCAGTTTGCATCTGGTTCTGAGCGTACAGTCAATTCAGTCTTGTCGCCTGCGATTTGACAGGTGGGTTTATCTTCGGTCCAGGCTTTATCATTTCGGCCCTCTGTGTACGGTATTGGTTGGACCCCTGTTTTTGGTAGCTTAACTATTACTTTGAGCCTGCCTTCCTTTTGATTCAGTTTATACTGCTTCATGCCTGAGTTATAACTTTTATCAGTTATCTGTTGCTTTACATAGTGCTTTCAGTATTTCATATCATTATTCTGGACATTGCCATGCCTGATTGGTCATTTGCTAGGTTATATACCTGATTATCAGTACTTCCTGATTATATCTGATCCATGATATTTAGTTGCTGCTTATTCTTGCATATGAGTTGAGACTCAGTTGATTCTGATATTGCATCCCAGTGGGATTTTCCCGGCTTGTTGCCGATTACCCGGTCAGTGGACCGAGAGCTTGAGCATTTGCATTATGAGTGAGCTTGCTTTCCTGTTGATCAAATATTACACTGCTGAACACATAATTTTAATCAACTAAATGTTTTACTGAACGTCGTAGGGTCGCCTGAGTCTGTTCTTGTTTGATAGGACAAAGGCATTGCTCTTCGAAGTTTGGGCCTAAAACCTGTTTTCAAAATAGTTTTCTAAAAAATATGTGTTTAGTTTTGTATGTTTGGTTGGTCTGCATGATTGAGTTGAGATTTGCTGTTGATCTTATGTTGAGTTGAGATTTGCCTTTGATCTTGCATAAGAGTTGAGATTCAGTTGATTAGTTGCTGATTATTCCTGCATGAGAGTTGAGATTCAGTTGATTCTGATATTGCATCCTTGATTGGATTGTTTCAGCTTGTTGTTCACCCATTATGCTGCTAAATACATGATTTTATTAAATAAATGTTTTTACCGAGCTTCGTAGGGTAGCCTGAGTCTGTTCTTGTTTGATAGGACAAGGGCAACGCTCTTCGTGGTTTGGACTTTTCAAAATATTTTTCTCAAAAACATGTGTTTGGTCTGCATGTCTGGTTAGTCTGCATGATCGGTATTCAGTTGTTGTTGTTGATATTGCATTGAGTTGAGATTTGTTGAGATGTTGATATCACTGTTGCATCCCAGAGGGGATTGTTTTGGCTTTTTGCCGATTACCCGGTCTGTAGACCGTGAGCTTGAGCATTCGCATTGATCGCCCGCACCGCTGTACGTCACGAACATATCCGAGGTCGCTCCTCGTGTGCTTTGTTCTTTGCCGGTAAAGTGGTCTGTTGAAAGGCCCGTGACTCCCAAGGGGAGAATGTCAGCCAGGTTGGTGCTAGGTTGGGCATATTCCCTGAGGTCTTGTGGGACCAATATGGTGGCTTGTGATTGGGTAATTTGATACATCATCTATTTGATGCATATGTTGCTTTTAGTCTGCTTAAGTTTTATCTCATGATTCCTGATTTCGGTTTGAAGATATTCATTTGTTTGATACCTGCCTATTCAATTATTCAGCATGCTTGGTTCATTATATTCCTGTCAAGGTTATACATATTCCTGTTGGTTATTCATTCGCTTCATAAATGCTTACCTAATGTGATCTTTACTATCCGCTAGTATTGTATACCAGTAGGTACGATCTGCTATTTCTCGGCTCGTCGTGCCCACTGGGATACACTCCGGTGTGTCTCACACCCTCGGGTGACTGTTTTTCAGGTCAAGCGGGTGTTGGGATGTCGGGACGAATTGGCGAGGTATCGATATAGAGGTTGACCCTGGACAGCCGAAAAGTTATGTAATAGATGTTTGAGAGAAAGGAATTTGTATTTCAGTTGTATATTTGTAAAGATAGTTGTAAGGTTTACTTGTTGTTGTTGTTTGTAGTACGTAGTTAGTACTCTGATATTTGTTGCCAAGCTAGCCGTGCATATATAGAAAAGGCTCAATTCCATAGGGGATTGGGACTCTTCTATATATGTGGCGGTCTGTCATTGCCCTGGATGATTTGCAACTCTGATTAAAAAAAAAAAAAAAAAATTTATACACTGGTTTTTAAACTCGGGGCGTGACATTGTATGGACATCTAGATAGGCCATCTTTTATCGCTACACTTTCATGCTGGAACTTGATTTAGGAGAAACCTTGTTTGCTTCTATTCTCCTTATTCTTTAGTCAGGTGGTTATTGTTGCTCGGGTTTGAGCAGGGGTTTGGGATAGTGTAGCCGGGGCCTGGATTGTGGATTGTGGGTTTTGCGGCAACCGCGGATATTGGGTGGTTGACCGAATGTCGGTTATAGAACATCGGTGGTAGGACATGATTATGGACTAGAGGGCTTTGTGGCAACCGCGGATTTTGGGCGGTTGACCGGAGGTCAGGGGTTGGACTTGATGTAGTCGGTAGAGTTGCGGCTACCGCGGATGGTAGGCGGTTGACCGGATACATATCATTTTACCCGATTTTGGATTGGGGGATTATAGCGGCTACCGCGGACAGTAGGCGGTTGACCGGATGTCGGATGTGGGACATGATTGTGATTGTGGGTTATTCCGGCGACCGCGGATATTGGGCGGTTGACCGCAGGTCGGTTGTGAGACCTGGTTGTGGATTGTGAGGTATTGCGGCGATCGCGGATTTTGGGCGATTGACCGGATGTTCATTTGTGCATCAGATTGGGGATCAGTATTCTTTTAGTGGAGGGGTGTGTTCCACTGGGGCTTTATAGTTGTGATCCAGTCCTGCTTTTGATACTTATCACACCGGCGCGGTTATTGCCCGGTGATGCTTTCCTCGTGTGGGTCGCTCCCCTCGAGTTCCCCTCCGGAGGCCGGGGTCAGACAGTTATTGACAGTTTTGCTATCACATCGGCACGGCTTATTTGCCCGATGATGAGGGCGGCAGCAGGAGTTTTGCTATCACATCGGCGCGGCTTACTTGCCCGATGATGAGGGCGGTACATATTGGGTCCATCTGGGATGGTTGGTTACTGTTGCATACGGTTATTCCAGTCTAGGACTGTATTTTAGAGGCATAGTAGTGGTAGTTTCCTTTCTTCAGCAGTCATTATTGCTTATCACACTTCTTTCCTTTTTGCCTCTGGTAGACCTGGTGGGTGTGTCAGAGTTTGAGGTTTTACCCACTAGGGGAGGCTACTGGTTTACTAGTAGTTCTCACCCCCATTTTTCTTTCCTCTTTTTCTTTTCCCTTGTTTTGCAGTGTCTTCTGCGGGTGCTACTGGGCTTTCAGCGGCGGGTCGAGGAGAGAGGACGGCTGAGTAGATAGATCTCGAGGCAGGATGAGCGAGTTAGCTGGACTGTTGGTGTACCCATGTTTCCTCAGACGGTTGTACTTTTACTTTGGGACTGGATTTTGCCAGCAGGTTGTATTTATTTTTGTGAGCTGGGAGAGACAGATGTATCATTTTTACAGATGTATTGTATTTTATTTCCAGCTTCAGTCTGAGATGTATTAGTTTTAGTTCAGCTCTGTTTTTATTGCCCTTTTATTATTATCTCTTATATCTGAGCAGGTTATTTGCGCTTCGTGTACGCGGGAAATACTGTGTGCGCGGCGGATCTGTAGACGGGCCCGGGTTCTGGTTTACACCCGGGGCGTGACAGTTTAAACGTCATTTCCTTTCTTCTCTATATGTGAATTTTTCTTATATTTGGATTCTTAAATCGCTACACTAAAAGATGAATCAAAGGGTTTATTTATAGGTTAGAAACCTTTGGAAAGATATAAGCATCAAAAACTATCTTATCTGGAATTTTTCGGGTCGACGGTCCGGACTGGAATAAGTAGGGTCCGTACTGTCGTCATTAAACAGAATTTTTCCAGAAAAACATGTTCGGGGTCCGGACTGAAATGTGGGCAGTCCGGACTGTTCATGCGATTTCTGCAGAATCAATGTTCGGGGTCCGGACTGAAACAGGGGAGGTCCGGACTGAAATTCTGCATGAACTAAACTATGTTCGGGGTCCGGACTGGAATGCCCTGATCCGGATCCTGAACATATTACATGTCCAGTTTTTGATTTTTATGCAATTAAAAATTCATCCAAGTGTTTCTACACTATAAGAAAGTATTCGGATCACCAAAATTATTTAGTTAAACATACCTGATCCTTTTGAATTCTTTCTTTTTAAGATTGATGCATGCGATCCACAATTCTTCAACTTCAATCTTCAAGACTTAACCACTTCACGAAATACGCCAAAATAAAATCCTTAACACATTTTGGGTGGTAGCAAGACCCAAGAGGTAAAGAGAGTTAAGCGTGCTAGAGCTAGAGTAGTTCTAGGATGGGTGACCCCCTGGGAAGTTGGGGCGTCACAGTTGGTATCAGAGCCATTCACCAGCCGGAAATGTGAGATGAGTGTCGGCTGAGCCAAGGTTATTTAGCAGGTAGAGCGAGGCTCCCCGGTTAATAACCGTTGTGGGTGGAGTGCAGCTCCCCACAAGATCGGCTAAGGCTAGCGAGACAAATCTCACATCGCCTGGTACTTGTGAGTGTCTTTGAGCCTGAGGAGGACGTCAGGGCTTAAAAGGGGGAAAAATGTGACACCCCCGAAATTTGGATTAGTCCTATATATAAATGATATAATAGGACTAAATTTCTTAACCCGGCTACAGCATTTTGGATGGTAGCAAGGCCCGCGAAGTTAAGAGAGTTAAGTGTGCTAGAGCTAGAGTAGTTCTAGGATGGGTGACCCCCTGGGAAGTTGGGGCGTCACACCATGTTAGCACATAGACTTTTGTGAAAGTTGCTTAAATGGAACAGGATAACAGATTTATGTGCGGGTACTACTTTGATGATTTATTATGGATCATGGATTATAGACATGTGTAGTTGGTTAGTGATTGTGGCATGTTGATTATACCTATGCTGAGCTACTATTTGATACACATGTGGAACTACTATTTGATACACTCTCTTTCATCTTTCATGAGGACATTTGCATGCTTGTATGGATATCTAGATAGGCCACTATTTATTGCTACACTATAATATTGGGATTTGACTTTGGAGAAACCATGATTGTTTTCTTTCTCCTTCTCATATAGACTTTTAGTTCATGTTGCTCGGGTTCGAGCAGAGGTTTGGGATAGTGTAGTCGGGACTTTGGAGTCTGGGACAGGTTGTACTCGATTATGGATTTGTGGGGCATTGCGGCAACCGCGGATAGTAGGTGGTTGATCGGATATTGATCATTTTTATCGAATTGTGGACATGTGGGGTGTTGCGGCGACCGCGGACGTTGGGCGGTTGACCGGATGTTTATCTTTGCATCAGATTGGGGATCGGGGGTTTCATTAGTGGATCGGTTTTCTTACTTGAGCATAGTCGTGATCCAGTCCTGCTATATCGTGATACTTGTTACAGAGATACTTTACTCATGTGGGTCGCTCCCCTTGAGTGCCACTCCGGAGTGTGCGACCGTGCCGGACAGAAGCCGGTCTGTTACTTATTTTGGGATGCGACCGTACCGGTCAGAAGTCGGTCTGTATCCCGCGGTTGAGTTCTTGAGTTCGACAGCAGAGCAGGCAGTGCCAGTTCTTACTGGTGTTTAGATTGGGTTTATTCAGGCTGGCACATTCACTGATGCATTTATTTAGTTATTCCTTCTGGCATTGCATTTAGAGGCATAGTAGTGGTAGTTCCCTTTTATCAGCAGTCTTTATAGCTTACCACTTTCCTTTCCCTTTGCCTCTGGTAGACTTAGTGGGTACGTCGGAGTTTGAGGCTTTACCCACAGGGGGAGGCTACTGGTTTACTAGTGGTTCTCACCCCCATTGTTGTTTTTTTTCCTCTTTTCTCCCTTTGTTTTGTAGAGTCTTCTGCGGGAGTTGCTGATCTTTTGGTCGTTGTTCGAGGCGAGGGAGTCACGAGCTAGATCCTTACATGCCCGAGGAGTGTAGCAGTATCCCCTGGTTGGAGACTTTTAGTACTGTCAGGTGGATTTTGTATAGTATACTTTGAGAGAGATCTGCTGTACTTTGAGAGACTATTGTACTATAGTTTTAGTTTTTTTTTCCCTTTTGAGTTCAAGGATGCTGTATTGAGGATATTGTATGATGATTATTTATACTTGAGGAGATGGATATTGTACTTTATTTCTGGATGTACAGTGATTGGATTTTATTTTACAGCACTTTATTTCCGCTCTGATATTTGCATAGCTATAGTACTATCTTTTGCAGGTTAGACGCTACGCCTATGCGGGATTTCCCGTATGGGTGGCGGATCTGTTGGCGAGCCCAGGTCGCAGTTCGACCCCGGGGCGTGACACCTAGTGGAGCCCCTGCCACTTTTGGGAACCTCTTCTAACTTCTTCTTACCCTTGGTCCCCAATTAAACTCGAGTTCTTGCAAGCTCGGCCAACCCGAGCTCTTTGTGATGAGATCTTGGACGAGGTTGTCTCTGCCACTGTTCCGGCGGCTCTCTGACAAAAACAAGGTGAGCTCTCAACCCCTTTTAGCCTAATGAGCATGGTGCTCATCTTAGATCTCCAGATGGTTGATTTCGATGGTTGGTTTTCATGAGTTGAACTTTGGGGATTGATAAAAGTTGACCCTAGCAGCTAGAGATGTCAACGGGTCGGATTCGGGGCAGATTTTCAAAAACTCGAACCCGAACACGACTACCAAACCCGAAACCCGAATTCGAACCCGAATCCGACAGATTTAAAAAATTCATATCCAAATCCGAACCCAACCAAAAATCCAAAACCCGAACCCGAACCTAAAAATCCAAATAAAAAACAATTATTTCTCCTTTTCTCTTTACAATATTTTAAAAAAATATTAAATTAAATCTAAATTTTTAAAATATAAATTTAAATATAATATCAAATATTTATATACACATATTATATTAAATTTAAATTTTTGGATATCCGTACCCATTGACATCCCTACTAGCAGCATTTCGGGATCTGTGCCACTTTCAAACAGTGAACATGAGTTTTAGTATGTCAAGGCCCAACTAGTGGTGCTCTCGGATTAATATGAAAATCCTCAGATCTAAAGTTGTAGCTTAAAAACCCTATAAATACATGTAATTATGCAATTATTAGAAACCTTAGGGGTCTTTTTGCAATTGTGACCACATGGCCTGCTTCGGGCAGCGTGCACATGATCTCTGAACTTTTCGGGAGGTCTGATGGCTTTCATTGTGCGAAAATCGTGTTCCAAACCGTAAATCGGCAAAATCACCGGTTTATCAACGTTCCGGCATAAATCACGTAATTCGAGGAACTTAAATGGTCAGTTGTCATTGCTAGGTGACCCTGGCTGTTCCCGACACTGTCCTTGCTGGTCCAATGACTTTAGTTTAGCGTTAGTGATTTTCGGAACCAAAGTCGATAGTTCTGGAAGTGCTTGTAGTATTTATGTCATCGCTTGAGTTTAAGGTGGCCCAGAGTTTGATGTTTCTGCCTGAATGTCTTAAATAAAGCATTGAATTTTGTGAGGATAAGTTTATCACTATATTTAGAAGATAACGGAATCTACTTACTTACTACAAAACAAACAATAGAACTCAAAAACTAATTACACCAGTATCAAGTTACATTAAAACAAAACAATGAAAAAATATCTACACTTCATAGGAACTCATACACCACTACACTTGAGTTACGTTGGATCTAGAGATTCGTCAATCCAAACGCCCTCTAAGTGTAGGTTTAAATCCAAAAGGTACCTTCGCCAAATATGCAATATAAGAGATCCATCATCTTTTTAAGTTATTTTTTGTGTTTGTTTTAATTACTTTTTATATATCAAATTTTAAATCATGTTGGGGAATATTAGAGTTTATAGTAATTTAAAACTTCTTCTTTGGTCTTTCGGCTTCTTGAGTGGCTTAATATCCACTTGGCTCGTTTTGTCGATGCCTGGTACTGCTCGGCTCTTCATGTTGTCACCTAATGCCATTCAGATCTTCCTGCTGATGCCTAGTGCTTCGCTTTTCCTGATTGTCGCCTGGTGCAGTTCGACTCTCCTTGATGTCGTAGCTCGGCTCTTCCCGACTATCGGAGCTCGACTCTCCCTACTGTTGGAGCTCGGCTCTTCCTGTGGTTGGAACTTGACTCTCTCTCTGTTGTCGCAGCTCGACCCTCCCTACTATGGCAACTCGGCTCTCCCTGTTGTGGCAACTTGGCTCTCCTGCTGTCGCAACTTGGGTCTCCCTGTTGTTGCCACTCGACACTTCCTGCTGTAGTCCAGATCGATTCACTTAACCTTATCTTCTATTTCTTCTTTTGAGGTTTACTTATTAATTCCCTTACCTGAGAATTGGTCGAACAACTAACACCTTAGGGGGTGTTTGGTTGGGGTACAAAGGGAGTTATTACCCCTTTTGTACCAAAACAAGAATTGGGGAGGGGGGGAACAATCGGGAACAGTTGTTCCCCACCTTACCGGTAAGGGTTATACCGGTAAGGAGATAACCCGATAAGGTGTTCTGTCACGCCCCGGGGTCGAAACTGCGACCCGGGCTCGCCAACAGATCCGCCACCTATGCCAAACCCCGCATAGGCGAAGCGTCCTACCTACAAGAAAAGTACTACAGCTAACAGATATCAGAGATATAAATGAAAATCCGCTGTATACTAAAATCAACCACTGTACAACTGGAAATAATATAACAAGGTCCGCCTCCCAAAAATAATAATCATACAATATCCTCAGATACAAGACTCATAGCTCAACAGGGAGGTATCTCCAATAAATACATCAGTGTACAGGCTCTCAATACAAATAAAATCCTCACTACATCAGTCTCTCAAAAGAGGAAAATAAAACAACTAATCTACTGAAGCTCTCCTCTGAAGGGGTACCGCTACTCCCCGAACATGGGTAGGGATCTAGCTCGCGACTCCCTCGCCTCGATCATCGACCGCAGAAACAGCAACACCCGCTAAGACTCTGCAAAACGAAGGAGAGGAAGGAAAAAAGGAGGGGGAAAACCCCCAAAGGGTGTGAGAACTACACCAAAAGGGAGTTCTCAGTGGGTACCACCGCCGGACCCGACGGTCTGCCCACTAAGTCCTCAAAAGACAATAACTAACCAAAGCCATAAAGACTGAAATAAGGAAGCTGGAGCCTCTCAACAGCTATCAAGCCTCTATGCCTGCTATGCCTGCCATGCCTGCCTATGCCTGCTATGCCTGCCATGCCTGCCATGCCTTCCATGCCTGCCATGCCTGCCATGCCTGCCTATGCCTGCTATACCTGCTATGCCTGCCATGCCTGCCATGCCTGCCTATGCCTGCCATGCCTGCCTATGCCTGCTATGCCTGCCATGCCTGCCTATGCCTGCTGCTATGCCTGCCATGCCTGCCATGCCTGCCATGCCTGCCTATGCCTGCCATGCCTGCTATGCCTGCCATGCCTGCCATGCCTGCCATGCCTGCCTATGCCTGCCATGCATGCCTATGCCGGCTATGCCTGCCATGCCTGCCATGCCTGCCTATGCCTGCCATGCCTGCCATGCCTGCCATGCCTGCCTATGCCTGCTATGCCTGCCATGCCTGCCATGCCTGCCTATGCCTGCCATGCCTATCCTGCCTACTATGCCTTCCATGCCTGCCATGACCTCTACCTAGTGCCACTAGTAAAAACTGATACTGCCTGTTGTGCCTGCCAAATCGGGTATGCCAGCCTACGCATAACACCGATGGGGGATAGGAGTCTCAAGGACTCAAAGATGCCTGCCAAATCGGGTATGCCAGCCTACGCATAACACCGATGGGGGATAGGAGTCTCAAGGACTCAAAGATGCCTGCCAAATCGGGTATGCCAGCCTACGCATAACACCGATGGGGGATAGGAGTCTCAAGGACTCAAAGATGCCTGCCAAATCGGGTATGCCAGCCTACACATAACACCGATGGGGGATAGGAGTCTCAAGGACTCAAAGTAACAAGTATCCTAGTAGAATAAATCAGCAGGACTGGATCGTGACGCTGATCTAAGTGGGAAAGCCCAACCACTAAAGAAAGCCCCGTACCTCAATCAGATGCAAAAGTACTCAAGTAGTGGGAAACTCTGTCCACTAGAGAAAACAGATACCCAATCTGGTGCTTAAATAAATATCCGGTCAACCGCCCAATATCCGCGGTTGCCGCAAAGCCCCACAACTAATCCAACCTGTCCAAGACACCAAGCCCCGACTACACTACCCAGATCCCTGCTCGAACCCGAGCAACACTGACCACCTGACTAACAAATAAGGAGAAAGGAAAAGCATGGTTTCTCCTAAATCAAGTTCCAATAAGTAGTGTAGCGGTAGAAGATGGCCTAACAGATGACCATACAAGCATGCAAAAGTCCTTTACTTAACAATATGATTTCAGGTATTCCAGTTCTTACAAAATTTAGAGTATACTATTTTATGAATACTAATTGTAACAAATTGCCACAAGCTGTCACGCCCCGGGGTCGAAACTGCGACCCGGGCTCGCCAACAGATCCGCCACCTATGCCAACCTGCATAGGCGAAGCGTCCTACCTGCAAGAAAAGTACTACAGCTAAACAGATATCAGAACTATAAATAAAAACCTGCTGTATAACTAAAATCAATCACTGTACAACTGGAAATAAAACAACAATGTCCACCTCCCAAAAGTGATAATCGTACAATATCCTCAAATACAAGCTCTGAACCCAACCGGGAGGTATCTCCAATAAATACAACAGTGTATAGTCTCTCAATACACAAAATATCCTCACTACATCAGTCTCTCAAAAGAGGAAGAAAATAAAACAACTAATCTACTGAAGATCTCCTCTGAAGGGGTACCGCTACTCTCCAACGACGGGTAGGGATCTAGCTCGCGACTCCCTCGCCTCGAACAACAACCGCAGAATCCGCAACACCCGCTAAGACTCTGCAAAACAAGGGAGAGGAAGGAAAAAGGAGGGGGAAGACCCCCAAAGGGTGTGAGAACTACACCAAAAAGGGAGTTCTCAGTGGGTACCACCGCCAGACCTGACGGTCTGCCCACTAAGTCCTCAAGAGACATAAAATAACCAAAGCAGTAAAGACTGAAGTAGGAAAGCTGGAGACTCTCAACAGCTACCATGCCTCTATCTAAAAGCTCAAATGGGGAAACTCTGATAAAGATATGCAACACTCGCACACGAGGTGCTCAATCGACCCAATCGAGCTGACTGCCACATCGGGTCCAGTCAAACCTGCGCCCACCTACAACCACCTCCCGCTGACGGGCAGGAATTACGTAGGGCGTCCAAACGGACTAACTCGCTATCGAGTAGTGGCTCATGCAGGCTATAGTCAAAATCCACGCTCTCTCTCTCAGAACGGATAAACTCAAGATCACCAAGCCTCTCGCACAACAGTCAACAACTCACAATGACCTTGGTACAACCGTCGATCCCCAGACGGTTCCCAACAACACTAGCACTGGTCTAAACACGGCTACTAGACTCCACTCGGTCCCCCTGGCACGAGTGCAACAATAAAAGTATCTGACCGAAATAAACCCAATCAAATGAACCGGTATAAAACCCGGTACTGCCTGCTATGTCATCACTCACAACTCACCAACTCTGTCATCACTCACAACTCACCAACTGACCGGCCCGTCACGGTCAAAAGCCTACTCCGGAGTGGCACTCGAGGGGAGCGACCCACACGAGTAAAGTATCTCTGTAATCAATGTCTCACAAGTATCTCTATATAGCAGGACTGGATCACGACACTGATCAAAGTGGGAAAACTCATCCACTAAAGGAAAGGCCCGATCTCAATCGGATGCAACTAAACGATAAGTGGGAAACTCCATCCACAAGAGAAAACTGATACCCAAATCTGGTGCATAGATAAACATCCGGTCAACCGCCCAATATCCGCGGTTGCCGCAAAGCCCCACAACTAATCCAACCTGTCCCAAACACGAAGTCCCGACTACACTACCCAGACCCCTGCTCGAACCCGAGCAACACTGACCACCTGACTAACAAGAAGGAGAAAGGAAAAGCATGGTTTCTCCTAAGTCAAGTTCCAATAAGTAGTGTAGCAATAAAAATGGGGCCTAACTATATGTCCATACAAGCATGCATTTGTCCTCAAGAAAGATACAACAAAGTAATCCACATGCCTACACCTGACCATAATCCTCGATCATAATAACTCCTCAGAGTACAAATCCGCACATAGCTATGAAATCCTGTCCCAAAGCTTAAACCAACCACATGAAAGGCTATGTGCTAACATGGCATGTTACATAATCTCATAGGGTAACATTATCCTAGGTAAGCTTACACTAATCATCACACAGATGTCCAAGTCATGCAAGTCCTCAGTATACCTCATAAATACTATTCTTGCAATCATTTATACAAATATCATTATCAAGCTTACCTACCTTACAAACATAAACCATGTACCCTAAACATGCATGCATCAGTCATAGAGGGGTGACATCCCCACAAGTGCACTTATATTCGCCATAACATAATCATTGCCTTATACAGTTACTGATATTAAGCTTACCCACCTGAAGCGCTTAAACCAAGGCAAACCTGAAGTCAGTGAAGAGTGTAGACGCTCATAGTCCAAAAATCTGCCAAAATTGCACCCTCGGTGCACGTCGCGAAAGCCTCGGTTCCAAACAGCTGAAAGTACCCCGAAATCAAGGTTTCCAGATCCAACGGGTCCAGCAACACTTGCAAACACCCCTGGGTACGACAATAAGGTCCAAGATCACACTTTTATTCCAAAATTTAACCAAGTACACACATTCTGAAAATCAGTCCCAAAGATGTAATTATTTCACCTGCAGCGAGAACTCAGAAAATTCCAAAATAAATACTGTCGCGATCGTCGCGTCGATACCTTCGAAACGAGTACCTGCACGTCAAATTCCGAGCCCCGTAGGCCGAGTTACAAATTCCACAGTACAGGTGCGCAAAACCACACAGCCACATAACTGTAATTCCATTTACAGATAAGGGGAAGAACATATACCTTCGGGCAAAACTCAGAAAAATCCAACAAAAATACTGTGATATTCCTTGCATCGAGTAGATGAAAAAAGTGTACAAGCACGTCGCCATACGATGCCCGGTTGTGGAGATATCGCCGAAAAACCACACCGCTGTCCAAATCTCCTTCAGATAAATGGCGTCACAGTAAGCTCGAACAAACACCTCGAAAAGTGCGAAATGAGGGAAAGCTGAAAATACCTAGATCGTAGATCTGTCCGTCGCGGATCCAGCGACGAAGAAATCGCCCAAAAAGATGGTCGGAGTAGGCCGGGGGAGCTCGCGCACCGAAACGCGACGAAGGAGAACCCAAAAGGACGAGCGTCGCGCCGCGCCGTAAAAATGGAAACCTTGATAAGCGTGCCACCAAAAATCTCAAAACTTTGCAGATGGATGCATCACAGCTCGGGGATCATCTTTGCTGAAGGCACCATGGCGAGAGGAGGCTCGAAAATGGCAGAAAAAGGGGAAAGAAGGAAGCTCGGATCGCTTTTATAGGCTCCAGGAAACAAATCGAAAAATACCGAACGTGTCCCCACTTTCGGGCGCAAGCAACTTTCGGGCGCGCACTGTAGCAGCCCGAAAGTTCCCCCGGGCGCGCACTGTAGCAGCCCGAAAGTTCCCCCGGGCCTCCACGTCGCCCGCCAAACAGGCGACAGCGATCCAGACCAACCACCGCACGACACGTGGCTCGCTGCACAGCCGACACGTGGCACGCACCTAGTCAACGCGTCGCTGCCACGCCCACGTGCGCGCTGTCAGCGCCGCCTGCGCCCCCCTGCCAGGCACGCGCCCCGAGGTGCCCAGCACCCGCTCCGTAGACCCGGTCCACAGCACCGTCAAATCATAAGCCGCCACGTGTAACCCTCCGGTCCACCGTGCACCGCGCCTTTTCCCGTGCACCGCGCCCCGCGCCGGCCCAACCGGGATCCGCCACGTGGCCCGCGACCGGTGCACGCCTCCGCGGTGGACCGCGCACCTGCCCGCGCCCCTGTGCGCCTGCTCGCGGCCAGGCGCCGCCTGCCCGAGCCTGCACCGCCGTCCTCCGCTGCTGCCCGCCGCCGCCGGCCGTCGCCGGAAACACTGTTCCGGCCATGAACAGTAATTTTACTGTAGCAACCTCCGAAAAATGCATGTAAATAGCCCATTTTGACCGTTTTCGCGCGCTGAGTCCAAATCCGGTGTCCGATTTGCCAAATTCCACTCCTAAAAATTACCGAAGGCATCCGGAAAGATGTTCTTTTGTCCAAACTTCGCGCTGAGCCCAATTTTAATATCCATTGCGCGCAAAACCACTTCCAAGCATTCGACGGGGCCATCTGATCACCCACGTGATCCATTTAAGCCCGAAGTCCCCCACTTGTGTCCAAGTTGTGCACAAACCCCGCCGACGCGCCGCATAGGCCTCCCGAAGCTGTAGATGCAACAGTAGTCTCGTCGTGGGGATCCAGGTCCTCACATCCTTCCCCACTAAGGAAAGTTTCGTCCTCGAAACTAGCTCAAATCCACCAAGAGTTACAAATACCACTGGTAGGTATCCATCAATAACGCCTCCAGCTCCCGAAACACCACTCACTCCCCGTGATTACTCCCCAACAACAACAACAACAAGTACGGCATGGCCCGATGTGCAATTCTCTCATCTCTCGAGCCAGAAATCGCAACGGGCGTCCCTCGTACTCCACCAATCACAGATCTCAAAAGGGGCAAGTCAATCACGGGCGAGGGATCCAAAAGCAAAACACTCCTGAGCTGAGACGTGAAACAACATAGAGGCTCCATCAAGAGCTAGGGGAAACAGAATAACCATCAGTCCAACACGCACCAAACCACAGCCTGGTGTCAATCTCAACAAGGCGACCCGAAGCATACCCACACATTCTTCCAATAAGCTGGGGTCTTCACTCGGTTACTTCCCGATCCAAAATCACCCGAGTGGACTACACAACTGCGGGCTACAATCTCATGCCACAGTTGGTCACTCAACATGCCAACATAACCCCAACAGACCCACGGGTCGAAGCCGATCTCTCAACTAATAAGGACACCCTGACGGGGACCAAACCGTCAGTGAACGGGACTGAAAACTGGCTAAAAAGGCGATCATAATGCTGATGCCCAAACTCGCGATCAAAAACTCCGAACCAGCAACGACAATCCGCGTAAATCCCATTCAAGATGCTGAAAGCTGTAGGCTCCACTGATGCCACCTGGTAGAAACTGTAAACTGAAGCTGAAATCTTAATCTATCACATGATATAGAACGGAAATGCTGAGTAATCAACACCGATAGCCAAGCAGGCATGGCCTATGCCCAGGTATATCAATCAAAGCTGGGAATAAAAGGCGTACTAAAAGGCTCAACTGTGGGATCCAAGCTGCCTGCAAAATAGCGGTTCGTCCTGCCACAACACTCATAAGGTTGGACTAATGAAGTGTGGACCGAAAATCAACCCACGGTAACTCTACAGCCACAATGGGAGGCATCACTAAAACACACAAATCCATCTCCCAACACTGGAAACACTAGCATTGGCGCTGGCATCAGTCTCATTATCCATTGGCCATGCTCTTCCGGCACTGCTAAGTCTAAGAAGCTCCTCACCTCAAGGATAAATGTCGGTTTCAGCCAAACTCGGATAACATCCATTTGGGCAGATTCCACCGCCCCTCCAATGGCCAGAATAAGGTGACTCAAGAAGGCATGCACTTGGAGCTAAGACTCGTACCTCAATAACTTGGCATACCGCTTCATCCACACATCCATGGTAGCACATCCACAAACGCTTCTCGTGCTCCAAGTCGTTCTGGGAGTAAATCAAAATATCCTCGGGAAACACTACTCCCAGTCCATCCAAGCACAACTAGGACATACAATTCCTCAGACCTTGAAGTCAACAGGGCATTCGTCATTCCATCTGGCCTCACTATGCTCTCATAATGCCCTTACCGGAACCTGAATGCCCTCTAGGCACGGTCCCCGGCTGTCTAATTCCAGATAGGTACTCGCACCATACACTAACCGCCGGAGTATAACTCCATCAAAAAGGTCCTAGATACCACCCGGACCTGTCTACACTCGAACCATAAAAGGACCCTCACAGTCGTGTATCAACGATGTGGCATCTCCACCGTATATCAACGGTATGGTACTAGGTCAAACAGACCCCTCGATCCATCAGATCCTGCAACTGCGCCATCAGCTCTCTCAGCTCTACAGGCGATATCCAATGAGGTGCTGTCGAGGGTGGCGCGGTCCCCCGAACCACCTCAAATGCAATCTCTATCTCCCTAACCGGCGGCATTATCAACAGCCCAAGTAAAATCACACCCGGGACCTCGTGGGCAACAGAGATATCCTTTGTAGGTTTTTATAGGATCCACAAGGATCTAAATAGGTACTATCAAACAACTAGAGGGGGGGTGAATAGGTGTAATACTTATAAAACCAAATCTCAGTGCAAAATAAAAACCAATGCGGAAAATAAAAACAGCACACCGAGATATACGTGGAAACTCCAATCCAGGAGAAAAACCACGGGACCAACACGCAATAACAATCCACTAAGAATAGAAGAATAACAAGGTGATTACCGACTCCACGGACTCAACCCCTCCTTCAGCTTCTTCGGACCTTGCGCTGACCGGTTGGATGTCCACGCAATAACAATCCCTAAGAAAAGAAGAATAACAAGGTGATTACCGTCTCCACGGATTTAACCCCTCCTTCAATTTCTTGGACCTCGCGCTCCACCGTTTGCACGTCCACTGCACACGTTCGAATCCACGAACGCCACTCGAATCCACGAGCACACGTTTCGAATCCACGAAATGCCTTTAGCACACCGAATCCACGATGCCACGTCGAATCCACGACGCAAACTCAGTCGATAAGAATATTGACTTCGATGGTGATCCTTTACTTAGATTCTCATTGAGGAACCGTAGAAGAAATCTCTAAGCAAAGATTAGATCAATTCGACAAAAGATACGTTCTTGAAAGAACCGTCGAATTGACCTAAAAGATGCTATAAAGGAGAACGATAAAAACCTAGCCTCTAGGGTTGCTCTCAAGTGTTTAATTAATTAATCGGCCGTAGCTCCCATGTTTTTGAGAAACCCTAAATGTCTATTTATAGTTTAGAAACCTTTGGAAAGAGATAAGAATCAAAAACTTACCTTATCTGGAAATTTTACGGACGGCGATCCGGATCGGATTTACTGCGATCCGGATCGTCGTAGCGTGATAGACAATTCCAGAAAACCAAGGGTTCGGGATCCGGATTGAACTTCCCGATCCGGATCGTTCATGAATTTCAGCAACATCCAATGTTTGGGATCCGGATCAGAATAGGCTTGGATCCGGATTGGATTTGCACATGAACTAATACCCTTCGGGATCCGGATTGGATCATCTGATCCGGATCCTGAACATGCCCCATGTCCAGTTTTTGATTTTTATGCAATTAAAAAAATCATCCAAGTGTTTCTACACTATAAGAAAGTATTCGGATCACCAAAATTATTTAGTTAACCATACCTGATCCTTTTGAATACTTTCTTCTTGAGATTGATATAACTGATCCACAATTCTTCAACTTCAATCTTCAAGACTCAAGACACTGAGTGTCAACTTGAGCTCTTGTTGAATCTTCTCTAGGTCTTTGATTGCTGATTGACAATTTGATCCCTTTAAGACTCCGACTCAACTCACTGACTTGACTCACGAAATATGCCAACACCAAAAAGCCGTAACAATCTCCCCCTTTGGCAATTTCGTGACAAAACCCAAAAATACATAAAAGCGCTCAAGTCACTCATCTTAAACCAAAAAGTCGAAATTCAATGTTATCACCAAAACATTGATTTTCTTTGCGTGAAAGATCCAATAAATACAAAATTACATTTGAACCAAACAATCCTAGAACATACTCTATGACTTAGGACTTGGAGTCTTAAAGTGTTGTAATTCCTGCAAAACAAAACTCCAAACAAAATCAAACGTTAGTCGTTAGAAATTAAAGTCCTACATTTGATTCGTCCTTTTGGTTCTTTTGTTTTTCGGCTCTTTCAGTCCTTTCTTTATCTCCCCCTATCATGAGCATCTCTAACATGTTCTCCATGTTCTCCCCCTGTCTTGAGCATTTATGTTCTCCCCCTTTGTGATACGATCATTATTTTCTGTTCTCCCCCTTTTTGTCACAAATTGTCAACAGTGAACATACTAGACAAAAGGAAATCACTAACAGCATTAGTTCATAGAGAAAGAGAGATAAAGGCTCAGTTCCGGTATATAACAAAAATGCAGATTGCGTACCTGTACCAGAAAGCAAAAATCAAATAATTTCTTGAAACAAATCCAGATTTTGAAATATTTGAATTACCGATTTGTATTCCATCAAGAAAACAATTTAAGTGCTTTAAACAATGAATTCACACAGATGCCATTCAATCCAATTAATTTCACAAAATTAAAAAGATTTACTCCAAAATCATGAAAAATAAAGGTAAAACATTATAAACCATTTTTCATGTTATATTCATCAAACACAAGTCATCAAAAATAATCTTGAGATCCAAAGTCTATCAAGATGTAACGGATTTACAAAGATGACTTACAGAGATTTCCAAATGACATCAATTTTGAATTTTACCCTTTCAAATTTGAGATAAGCACTAAAATACCTAAGGGTGGCTCTTTGAGCATCTTTCAACTATCCCACCTTATACCAACCAGGAGATTGTTCAAAATATAAGAACTTTGCATATAAATCTCCAAATGCTTCAACTAAAAATTTCAAGAAATATTTTTCAAGCATCAAAACATGTGGTAGCTTCACACACAGACCGGACGACCGGGGTGGCAGCTCTTTCCAACATGTGGTGGTAGTTTTCACACTCCTTTCGGATGTAACTCTTTCCACATCTTTTGCAAATCATTTCAATACCCTTGTAAGAATGCAATCTCTTACGTGAAAGAATTAAATCCCAAATTTTAGTCTATCGGTTGTCTCACGTTTATCACAAAGAATTCACACAACCGAGATAGATTAAGCATCTAAAGATCACACATGATTTCTAAAATTTGATGCTTATAATATCAAAAACTCCTATAATGAAGTATCTTCAAGATTATGATTATGGAGTAAAGTTGATAATCCAAATAAAATTAATTTGGAGTGAATAAACGTGAAGCCCTTTTTATTCAATGCACTTGTTCGTTAAAAAACTTTTGTTCAAGAACAAAACATAAAACCAAGAGCATTGAAAACATGTAATGCAGAGATTCAGAAAAATATGAAAGGAAAACCAATCAAAGCATTACATTCAGTCATAAGCTATTTAGAACTTAAGACAAGGAAAGATATCACCTTTCCGAATCCAAAATTGTCAAATTTTGGGTTGTCTTGATTCATTGTGGTTGGGAGATGATAGCTTTGACTGTTGATCCACCTTAGGTCTTTGCCTCGCAGTGATCCACTTGTATGATTGATATTGTGGCTCGGACCTTTGGTGGTTTGAGTGAACTCCATTGACTTGATGTGTCTTTTGATTCCATTGAGTTCGCTCCGTAGATGAAGTTGCCGAAGAATTCTTCTTTCTCTTTTTCGGGCAATCCTTCACCAAATGTCCTTCAAGTCCACATAGGTGACAAGTTCTTCCTTTCAATTTAGTTGTGGAACTTGAAGCCTTCACAGTTTGATCCTTTTTAAAACCCAAACCAACCTTGCTTGTTTGACCTAATCCGGACATACAATCTAGTTTCTTGGAACCGGTTGAAAGCCTTTGTATGTCGAATTTGAGTTCATGAACTTGCTTGGTCAAAACTTGGTTGGTGACATGAATCTCCTCAAACTATTTTTCTAGAAAACCAATCTTGTCCATATATGATGTAGCGTTTGTCTCCGATTGGTTTAGCTTTTCTTGGAGGATTTCATTATTATCCAATAAGCCTTCTCGTTCCTCCTCGAGATCATGAAGTTTTATCTTTAAAGCTTGATTCTCGTCTTGAATCTCAAGTCGTTGCTTCCTCAACTTCTTAATATGCTTGGCCATCTTCTTTGATTCCGTAAGAAGTTGTTGATATGCCTCAACGAGTTCTTCTTCGTCCGACTCCCCCTCACTTGATGACTCTCCGCCGGATGTTGATGTTTCATGCAAAATCAAAGGAATAGAGTCAGTGATTAAAGATGATAAGCAAACATTAGAAGAGGGAATATGAGAGGCATGTAAGGCAACGACTTTTTCCTCTTTACTTGAGGTCGATTCATTAGAAGTAGAATCGTCCCAAGTTTTCGCTTGCAAAGCCTTCTTTATATATGATTTCAAAGAGGGACAATCCGTTGAAATATGGTCGTAGCCTTTGCATCGATAACATTGGATTTCCCTTTCGAATTCATCTTTTTCTTTTTCTTTAGAAGGTTTTGCAACGCCTTTGAGTTTAGAGGATTTAGAACCCGATGATCCTTTAGATGGTTTCGTGGATGAAGATCCATCGGTTCGATTCTTCCAAAATTTCCGACGAAATTTCTTTACGATCCGCGCCAATTGTTCTTCAAAATCGGCAAAAGAGATTTCATCGTCGGAACTTGATTCGCTATCTTCTTCCTTTGTTGATTTGAATGCAATACCTGTAAGCTTAGAAGAGGACTTGGAAGAAACTTGATTAGTAGGAAAAGTCATTTCATAAGTTTGCAAAGCACCTACTAATTCCTCTACACTCATCTCATCCGGATGACTAACGGTTTCAATGGCGGTAACTTTTGCCCTAAACCGTTCCGGAAGAGTCCGAAGTATCTTTCTTACAACTTTCGACTCCGGGATCTTTTCTCCTAAATTAGAATAAGTATTGATTACATCTTGAAGTCTAGTGTAATAATCTGTAAACAATTCATGCTCTTCCATATGAATAGAGTCAAATTGACTTGTAAGCATCTGGAGCTTTTGAATTTTTACAAGATTAGTACCCTCATGTGTAATTTTGAGAATATCCCAAATTTCCTTCGCGGTTTCACACGCGGAAATTCGTGTAAATTCAGTCGAGGAAAGAGAATTATATAAAGCGTTCATACCTTTCCCATTGTAAGAAGATCTTTCAATTTCCTCTTTGGACCATCTAGAGCGAGGTTTTGGGGTAGTAGAATTTCCTACTTCCTCAACAGGATGCACCCAACCGTATTCCACGGTTTGCCATACCCGCTCATCAATTGAGATGAGAAAAGCTCTCATCCGCACTTTCCAATAAGCATAATTAGTCCCATTAAAAAGAGGAGGTCTATAAATATTACCACTTTCACCCGACATGATAGATAAACCTAAAACCCGCTCTGATACCAATTGTAGGTTTTTATAGGATCCACAAGGATCTAAATAGGTACTATCAAACAACTAGAGGGGGGGTGAATTGGTGTAATACTTATAAAATCAAATCTCAGTGCAAAATAAAAACCAATGCGGAAAATAAAAACAGCACACCGAGATATACGTGGAAACTCCAATCCAGGAGAAAAACCACGGGACCAACACGCAATAGCAATCCACTAAGAATAGAAGAATAACAAGGTGATTACCGACTCCACGGACTCAACCCCTCCTTCAGCTTCTTCGGACCTTGCGCTGACCGGTTGGATGTCCACGCAATAACAATCCCTAAGAAAAGAAGAATAACAAGGTGATTACCGTCTCCACGGATTTAACCCCTCCTTCAATTTCTTGGACCTCGCGCTCCACCGTTTGCACGTCCACTGCACACGTTCGAATCCACGAACGCCACTCGAATCCACGAGCACACGTTTCGAATCCACGAAACGCCTTTAGCACACCGAATCCACGATGCCACGTCGAATCCACGACGCAAACTCAGTCGATAAGAATATTGACTTCGATGGTGATCCTTTGCTTAGATTCTCATTGAGGAACCGTAGAAGAAATCTCTAAGCAAAGATTAGATCAATTCGACAAAAGATACGTTCTTGAAAGAACCGTCGAATTGACCTAAAAGAGGCTATAAAGAAGAACGATAAAAACCTAGCCTCTAGGGTTGCTCTCAAGTGTTTAATTAATTAATCGGCCGTAGCTCCCACGTTTTTGAGAAACCCTAAATGTCTATTTATAGTTTAGAAACCTTTGGAAAGAGATAAGAATCAAAAACTTACCTTATCTGGAAATTTTACGGACGGCGATCCGGATCGGATTTACTGCGATCCGGATCGTCGTAGCGTGATAGACAATTCCAGAAAACCAAGGGTTCGGGATCCGGATTGAACTTCCCGATCCGGATCGTTCATGAATTTCAGCAACATCCAATGTTCGGGATCCGGATCAGAATAGGCTTGGATCCGGATTGGATTTGCACATGAACTAATACCCTTCGGGATCCGGATTGGATCATCTGATCCGGATCCTGAACATGCCCCATGTCCAGTTTTTGATTTTTATGCAATTAAAAAAATCATCCAAGTGGTAACAATTCTGCCTCTAGTCCATGCAGGAATGCAACATACTCTAACTCCAACTGCTGTGAAGAATTCACCCCTGCGACAACCCGATCCGCTGCTGTGGCGCCCTCCTACCGGGCGGCACAGATTCACCCGCTCAAAGCAAGTGGTTGTCGCTCAATCTGCCTGAAAATCAGGACTATCCACAAGGGAGCACGACCTCTGTCTCTGATCACATTGAGGCGACGAATAAGGTCCTCCGCAGATAACAAATCCACGCTACCGCTGCGCCACTCTGATATAGATACTGATGCAGCCTTCGGGGTCCGTCCGATCTCCGGCATCTCGGGAACTCGTTATCCAGGAAAAGAAATCAGAAATGCCCCTACCGGCCGATCTGTCCTCCATCACCCGGCGCCAAGCGCCTAAGTCCAGAACTCACCTCTGGCGGCAGATCCCTATCCAAAGGAACTACAGCGCCACGCTCCAAACACAACGCCTTCTCCAACGAGGCGTCAATAATCCATAACAGAGGGACCAACTGAGCTGAAAGGTATCCTGGCGCAATCCACTCCCAGCCACACATATCCTATGCGCCTCGTCCCTCGAAACCTGGAGCGCGCAGTTCAACAACTGCATACACTCACTAGCACAGGGAGGCTCTCAATTAATCACTCCATCACCACCAACCACGACTCTGCCTCCAAAGGCTCCAAACTCAATCTTACGAGTCGGGGTGGATCATCTGCCAAGTCTGGCTCAGTAGATCGATCATGTCCCACAGCTCCTCTGCTGTCAACTATCCACCCTGCCTCGGTGCCTCGACACTAACATTGGCACAGAGGGGGGCTACTCAGTGCTCCGACAACTGTGTCACCAAGACCAGCTGCTCACTCTGTCGCTGATAAGCCTCTGACAATCCTGTCATCTGGGTCCGGAGTTCTCTGACCTCAATCCGGGTATCCGGCCCAAAACCAACTGCTCAAGCTCAACTGCTATGACAGGATGCACACGGGTCAAAACCCAGCGTCGGGGAGACACCGCTCGCCACGACGAAACCACAAAACAACACAAAACAGCGCTCGACCCAAACCAGCGAAAGTCTAAAGCATGTCACCCGTTCCACAGCATTATGTTGTCTGCAGCCAACATAATCACTTAGGAGAATAAACATGCCAATCTCTCTTCCCGTCCCTTGGGAGAGGTATAAAACTCAATCAGGACTCTCGCTAAAAATCACGACTCTCACGAAGTCAACCAATGGTCAAACCATAAGCCAAGTGTTTCTAAGTCCACTATGACCTACAACCTAGGCTCTGATACCACTCTAATCTGTCACGCCCCGGGGTCGAAACTGCGACCCGGGCTCGCCAACAGATCCGCCACCTATGCCAACCTGCATAGGCGAAGCGTCCTACCTGCAAGAAAAGTACTACAGCTAAACAGATATCAGAGCTATAAATAAAAACCTGCTGTATAACTAAAATCAATCACTGTACAACTGGAAATAAAACAACAATGTCCACCTCCCAAAAGTGATAATCGTACAATATCCTCAAATACAAGCTCTGAACCCAACCGGGAGGTATCTCCAATAAATACAACAGTGTACAGTCTCTCGATACATAAAATATCCTCACTACATCAGTCTCTCAAAAAAGGAAGAAAATAAAACAACTAATCTACTGAAGATCTCCTCTGAAGGGGTACCGCTACTCTCCAACGACGGGTAGGGATCTAGCTCGCGACTCCCTCGCCTCGAACAACAACCGCAGAATCCGCAACACCCGCTAAGACTCTGCAAAATAAGGGAGAGGAAGGAAAAAGGAGGGGGAAGACCCCCAAAGGGTGTGAGAACTACACCAAAAAGGGAGTTCTCAGTGGGTACCACCGCCAGACCTGACGGTCTGCCCACTAAGTCCTCAAGAGACATAAAATAACCAAAGCAGTAAAGACTGAAGTAGGAAAGCTGGAGACTCTCAACAGCTACCATGCCTCTATCTAAAAGCTCAAATGGGGAAACTCTGATAAAGATATGCAACACTCGCACACTAGGTGCTCAATCGACCCAATCGAGCTGACTGCCACATCGGGTCCAGTCAAACCTGCGCCCACCTACAACCACCTCCCACTGACGGGCAGGAATTACGTAGGGCGTCCAAACGAACTAACTCGCTATCGAGTAGTGGCTCATGCAGGCTATAGTCAAAATCCACGCTCTCTCTCTCAGAACGGATAAACTCAAGATCACCAAGCCTCTCGCACAATGGTCAACAACTCACAATGACCTTGGGACAACCGTCGATCCCCAGACGGTTCCCAACAACACTAGCACTGGTCTAAACACGGCTACTAGACTCCACTCGGTCCCCCTGGCACGAGTGCAATAATAAAAGTATCTGACCGAAATAAACCCAATCAAATGAACCGGTATAAAACCCGGTACTGCCTGCTCTGTCATCACTCACAACTCACCAACTCTGTCATCACTCACAACTCACCAACTCTGTCATCACTCACAACTCACCAACTGACCGGCCTGTCACGATCAAAAGCCTACTCCGGAGTGGCACTCGAGGGGAGCGACCCACACGAGTAAAGTATCTCTGTAATCAATGTCTCACAAGTATCTCTATATAGCAGGACTGGATCACGACACTGATCAAAGTGGGAAAACTCATCCACTAAAGGAAAGGCCCGATCTCAATCGGATGCAACTAAACGATAAGTGGGAAACTCCATCCACAAGAGAAAACTGATACCCAAATCTGGTGCATAGATAAGCATCCGGTCAACCGCCCAATATCCGCGGTTGCCGCAAAGCCCCACAACTAATCCAACCTGTCCCAAACACGAAGTCCCGACTACACTACCCAGACCCCTGCTCGAACCCGAGCAACACTGACCACCTGACTAACAAGAAGGAGAAAGGAAAAGCATGGTTTCTCCTAAGTCAAGTTCCAATAAGTAGTGTAGCAATAAAAATGGGGCCTAACTATATGTCCATACAAGCATGCATTTGTACTCAAGAAAGATACAACAAAGTAATCCACATGCCTACACCTGACCATAATCCTCGATCATAATAACTCCTCAGAGTACAAATCCGCACATAGCTACGAAATCCTGTCCCAAAGCATAAACCAACCACATGAAAGGCTATGTGCTAACATGGCATGTTACATAATCTCATAGGGTAACATTATCCTAGGTAAGCTTACACTAATCATCACACAGATGTCCAAGTCATGCAAGTCCTCAGTATACCTCATAAATACTATTCTTGCAATCATTTATACAAATATCATTATCAAGCTTACCTACCTTACAAACATAAACCATGTACCCTAAACATGCATGCATCAGTCATAGAGGGGTGACATCCCCACAAGTGCACTTATATTCGCCATAACATAATCATTGCCTTATACAGTTACTGATATTAAGCTTACCCACCTGAAGCGCTTAAACCAAGGCAAACCTGAAGTCGGTGAAGAGTGTAGACGCTCACAGTCCAAAAATCTGCCAAAACTGCACCCTCGGTGCACGTCGCGAAAGCCTCGGCTCCAAACAGCTGAAAGTACCCCGAAATCAAGGTTTCCAGATCCAACGGGTCCAGCAACACTTGCAAACACCCCTGGGTACGACAATAAGGTCCAAGATCACACTTTTATTCCAAAATTTAACCAAGTACACACATTCTGAAAATCAGTCCCAAAGATGTAATTATTTCACCTGCAGCGATAACTCAGAAAATTCGAAAATAAATACTGTCGCGATCATCGCGTCGATACCTTCGAAAGGAGTACATGCACGTCAAATTCCGAGCCCCATAGGCCGAGTTACAAATTCCACAGTACAGGTGCGCAAAACCACACAGCAACATAACTGTAATTCCATTTACAGATAAGGGGAAGAACATATACCTTCGGGCAAAACTCAGAAAAACCCAAGAAAAATACTGTGATATTCCTTGCATCGAGTAGATGAAAAAAGTGTGAAAGCACGTCGCCATACGATGCCCGGTTGCGGAGATATCGCCGAAAAACCACGCCGCTGTCCAAATCTCCTTCACAGAAATGGCGTCACAGTAAGCTCGAACAAACACCTCGAAAAGCGCGAAATGAGGGAAAGCTGAAAGTACCTAGATCGTAGATCTGTCCGTCGCGGATCCAGCGACGAAGAAATCAGCCAAAAAGATGGTCGGAGTAGGCCGGGGGAGCTCGCGCACCGAAACGCGACGAAGGGGAACCCAAAAGGATGAGCATCGCGCCGCGCCGTAAAAATGGAAACCTCGATAAGCGTGCCAGCAAAAATCTCAAAACTTTGCAGATGGATGCATCACAGCTCGGGGATCATCTTTGCTGAAGGCACCATGGCGAGATGAGGCTCGGAAATGGCAGAAAAAGGGGAAAGAAGGAAGCTCGGATCGCTTTTATAGGCTCCAGGAAACAAATCGAAAAATACCGAACGTGTCCCCACTTTCGGGCGCAAGCAACTTTCGGGCGCGCACTGTAGCAGCCCGAAAGTTCCCCCGGGCCTCAACGTCGCCCGCCAAACAGGCGACAGCGATCCAGACCAACCACCGCATGACACGTGGCTCGCTGCACAGCCGACACGTGGCACGCACCCAGTCAACGCGTCGCTGCCACGCCCACGTGCGCGCTGTCAGCGCCGCCTGCGCCCCCCTGCCAGGCACGCGCCCCGAGGTGCCCAGCACCCGCTCCGTGGACCCGGTCCACAGCACCGTCAAATCATAAGCCGCCACGTGTAACCCTCCGGTCCACCCTGCACCGCGCCTTTTCCCGTGGACCGCGCCCCCGCGCCGGCCCAACCGGGATCCGCCACGTGGCCCGCGACCGGTGCACGCCTCCGCGGTGGACCGTGCACCTGCCCGCGCCCCTGTGCGCCTGCCCGCGGCCAGGCGCCGCCTGCCCGAGCCTGCGCCGCCGTCCTCCGCTGCTGCCCGCCGCCGCCGGCCGTCGCCGGAAACACTGTTCCGGCCATGAACAGTAATTTTACTGTAGCAAGCTCCGAAAAATGCATGTAAATAGCCCATTTTGACCGTTTTCGCGCGCTGAGTCCAAATCCGGTGTCCGATTTGCCAAATTCCACTCCTAAAAATTGCCGAAGGCATCCGGAAAGATGTTCTTTTGTCCAAACTTCGCGCTGAGCCCAATTTTAATATCCATTGCGCGCAAAACCACTTCCAAGCATTCGACGGGGCCATCTGATCACCCACGTGATCCATTTAAGCCCGAAGTCCCCCACTTGTGTCCAAATTGTGCACAAACCCCGCCGACGCGCCGCATAGGCCTCCCGAAGCTGTAGATGCAACAGTAGTCTCGTCGTGGGGATCCAGGTCCTCACACAAGCCGGTCTCTATATACATGCATAAGATGTCCCAAGGTACATATCACGTGAAATAGTTTAGCAAAAATATTCCCAGTGAGTTTAGACAAAATATCCTTTGCAAGAATTAACATTCAATTCATATTTAGTCTCTAAAGATGTAAGAGCTAGCCATAGTCCAATTATGCATGCTATATCCAATTCACTAGTACCCTAGCATTATCACATAAGACTAGCTCCAATATGCCTAGTGGGTTATCACAAGTAAGAGGTTAACAACGCTACCCACCTCGAGCGGTAAATCCCTGTCCCAAAATGAAGTCCACGCTCGGTCCAAATGCTCACCGCAACACTGCGAAAAAAATTCCCCAAAAGAACATACACAATTAAATCCCTCAATGTTCACGAAAATCTGTCCAAAACACATCAGTCCAGAGTTGCCCTATTTTCACCTGCGAGAAGTGCCAAAAAATTCGAAGAAAAATACTGTCACGATCCTCGCGACGAACCCGTCGAAACGAGTACCTGCACGCTCAAATCCGAGTTTCCTACGCTGAGAAACAAATCCTACAAGGGAACCACCCCGAAATAAACTGCTCTCAAAACTGTAGCACTAATTCCTGTAAACAGAGATTCTTCACCTTCGAAAAATATTCAGAAAATTCCAAAAAAAAATTTGGGGATATTCCTCGTGATGTGTAGATGCAAAACACCTCTTGAATCACCCCAATCCAATGCCTGTGCGTGAAGATATCGCCAAAACATTGTGGTGCTGTCCAAAACTCCGCCCACGAAAATGGGTCAAAAGAAAGCTCGGGAAACTCCAAGATAAACTCGAAAAGAGGGGAAGCTCAAAACACAAAGATCGAAGCCCTACCTGTCGTGAGTCCAACGGCGCAAGAATCGCCTCAAAAGGAGGTCGGAGTAGGCCGGGGGAGCTCGTACACCAAAACGCGACGAAGGGGAACACCAATGGTCGAGCATCGCGCCGCGCCGTAAAAATGCAAACCTCGGGATGCGGGCCACCAAAAATCTCCAAACTCTGCAGATGGATGCAGCACTGCGTGGGGATCAACTTTGCTGAAGGCCTCAAGTCGGTTTGCAGCTCGGAAATGGCGGAAAAAGGGGGAAGAAGAAGGCTCGGATCGCTTTTTATAGGCTCCAGAAACAAATCGAAAAATGACGGCCATGTCCCCACTTCCGGGCGCCCGGAAGATCCGGGCTGCTACAGTGTTGGGCCCGGCCCAACACTGTGTAGGCCCGAACCTTCCACGGGCCTCCACGTAGCCCGCCACACAGGCGACACCGAAGGCAACCATTGCGCCGGCGACACGTGGCCACCCCCAACGCCGACACGTGGCCTGGCCAGGGGTCAACGCGCGCCTGGCACGCGCACATGCGCGTGTCAGCGCCGCCTGCGCACTGTGCACGCACGCGCCCCGAGGTGGCCCCCACCCGCTCCGTGGACCGCGCGCATGAGAACCAACCAACCAACGACCGCCACGCGTCCTTCCCCCGGTCCACCGTGCACCCGCTCGTTTTCCCCGCGGACCGCGCCCACAACGCCAACAAACCACGAGCTGCCACGTGGCCCGCCTCCGGTGCACGCTGGCACCGTGGACCGCGCACCTGCCCGCGCCCATGTGCGTCTGCTCGCGGCCCTGCGCGCCTGCCCGCGGCCGCGCGCCGCCTGCCCGGGCCCGCGCCGCCGCTGCCCGCCGCCATGCCGGTGCCGGCCGTACGCCGGAACAGTACCCTGCGTCTCAGAAATCGTGCCAAGTCATCCGGGCTCCGAAAAATGCAAGTGAATAGTCCATTTTCATTGTTTTCGCGCGCTGAATCCAAATCCGAAGTCCGATTTGCCAAATTCCAACTCTAAAAATTACCGAAGGCATCCGGAGAGGTGATCCTTTATCCAAACTTCGCGCTGAGCCCAATTTTAATATCCATTGCGCGCAAAACCACTTCTAAGCATTCGACGGGGTCATCTGACTACTCCCGTGATCCATTTGACACACCGAGTCCATCACTAGTGTCCAATTGGTGTACAAACGCCACCGACACGCCACATGGGCCTCCAGGAGCTGCTGATTAACCAGTTATCTCATCGTGGGGATCCAGGTCCTCATATCCTCCCCCACTAAGGAAAGTTTCGTCCTGGAAACTAGCTCAATTCCACCAGGAGTCACAAACACCAAGGGTAAGTACTCATCATCATCATCTCCAGCTCTCAAAATGGAGCGAGTCAATCATGGGTGAGGGATCCAAAAACATAACCTTCCTGAGCTGAGACATGAAACACAACAAGGGTTCCATCAAAAGTTGGGGGAAACAGGGTAACCGCCAGTGCAACACGCACCAAACCACAACCTGTGTCAACTCAACCAAGGCAACCCGAAGCACACCCACACGATTATCCAATAAGGAAAAGAGCCCTAACAAGGAGGGGTCCTTACTCGGTCACTTCCGAACCTTGACCATCCGAGTGAACTACTCAGCCGCGGTCTATCATCCAAAGGAACCATCGGGGACACAACCACAAGCCATGCTTGTCTCAATAGTCCACACAGCGCCAACTGTGGAATTATCAAACTCATCCCCAGACCGCCTTCCTGCGCCAGGTATCCGCCATCACAGTGGCCCTGTCGGGGTAACCCAGAATGCTCAACCATAACCCAACGGTAATTCCACAGTCGCTACAGGAGGCATCACTAAAACTCGCAGATATCTCTCCCAACACTGGAAATACTAACATTGGCGCTAGTATCAGTCTCATCATCCGATTGCCAAGCTCTCCTGGCACTGCCCAGTCCAAGAAACTCCTCACCTCGTCAATAATTGTCGATCTCGGCCAAATCCCAAGTGATATCCATATTGGCCGGATTTCCACCGCCGCTCCTACGGCTCGAACAAAGTGACCCAAGAAGGTATGCTTTTTGAAGCTACAAATTGTACCTCAATAACTTGGCATACAGCTTCATCCACACAGGCATGGTAGCACATCCACAAGTGCTCCACGTACTCCAAGTCGCTCTGGGAGTAAATCATAATATCCTTGGGGGAACACCACTCCCAATCCGTCCAAGTACAACTAGGACGCACAATTTCTCAAATCTTCAAGACAACAGGGCATTAATTATTCCATTTGGCTTCACTATGAGTTCATAATGCCCTTACCGGATCCTGAATGCCATCATGGCAGAATACGCAACTGTACAATTCCACATAGGTACAGATATCGCAGACGAACAACTGCCGGCGTATAACTCCATAAAAAGGTCCTAAATACCACCCGGACCTGTCTACACTCGAACCATAAAAGGACCCTCACAGTCGTGTATCAATGACGTGGCATCACCACCGTACACCAACGGCGTGGTATCAGGTCAAACAGACCCCTCGATCCATCAGATCCTGCAACTGCGCCATCAGCTCTCTCAGCTCTACCGGCGATATTCAATGAGGTGCTGTCGAGGGTGGCGCGGTCCCCCGAACCACGTCAAACACAATCTCTTTCTCCCTAACCGGCGGCATCATCAACAGCTCAGGTGAAATCACACCCGGGATCTCATGGGCAATAGAACTATCCTTGAGTCCCGGTGCCGCCGTAAGCACCTCACACACCGTCGCTATAACCTGTGTGCTATACCTATCTCAACCATCAAGCCTCCTCTCGTCTGTCTCACAGAAGGTCAAAGTCCTCTCTTTCTGTAGTCTAACATTCTGTGGCACCTTACCAATCCAAATCCAAGCACTGGGTCGAAACACCGAACCGCCACAATTACCAGTAAGCCTGCCGTTACAACTCGCGGCCTCAGCTGCACTGGGCATGATCCACAAGCCTCCTCCACATGCACAGCACTAACGGGAACCAGCACCTCGAGTGCACGTGGTAACAAATCTACCTCTAGTCCATGCAGGAATGCAACATGCTCTAACTCCGACTGCTGTGATGATATCACACCTACGACAACTCGATCCAGTACCGTGGCGCCCTCCAACCGGGCGGCACAGGTTCATCCACTCGATGCAAGTGGTTGTCGCTCAATTGGCCTGAAAGTCAGGGCTATCCACATAAGGAGTACGACCTCTGTCTCTGCTCACACTGAGGTGGCGAATAAGGTCCTCCGCCGATAACAAATCCACGCTACCGCTGCGCCACTCTGATATAGATGCTGATGCGGCCATCGGGGTCCACCCGATCTCTGGCATCCCAGGAACCCGTCATCCCGGAAAAGAAGTCAGAAGTGCCTCTGCCGGCCGATTTGTCCTCCATCACCCGGCGCCAAGCGCCAATATCCAAAACTCACCTCTGGCGGCAGATCCCTATCCAAAGGAACTGCAGTGCCATGCTCTATACACAACACCTACTCTATCGAGGCATCCAAGATCCAAAATCAGTACGGGAGGGACCGAATAAACTGAAAGGTATCTGGCGCAATCCACTCCCAAACACACCCCTCCTATGCGCCTCATCCCTCGAAACCTGGAGCACGCAGTTCAACAACTTCAAAAACTCTCTAGCACAGTGAGGCTCTCACTTGATCACTCCATCACCACTAACCACGACTCTGCCTCCAAAGGCTCCAAACTCAATCTTACGAGTCGGGGTGGATCATCAGCCAAATCTGGCTCAATAGTTCGGTCATATCCCACAGCACCTCTGCTGTCAACTATCCACCCTGCCTCGGTGCCTTGACACAAAACATTGGCACAGAGGGGGTTACTCAGTGCCCCGACAACTGTGTCACCAAGACCAGCTGCTCACTCAGCCGCTGATAATCTTGTCATCTGGGTCCGGAGTTCTCTGACCTCAATCCGGGTATCCGGCCCAAAACCAAGTGCTCAAGCTCAACTGCTATGACAGGATGCACACGGGTCACAACCCAGCGTCGGGGAGACACAGCTCGCCACAACGAAACCACAAAGCAGCACACAACAGCGCTCGACCCAATCCAGCGAAAGTCTAAAGCATGTCAGCCATTCCACAGCATTATGTTATCTGCAGCCAACATAATCACCTAGGAGAATAAACATGCCAATCACTCCTCCCGTCCCTTGGGAGAGGTATAAAACTCAATCAGGACTCTCGCTAAAAGTCACGACTCTCACGAAGTCAACCAAGGGTCAAACCATAAGCCTAGGGTTTCTAAGTCCACCATGACCAACAACCTAGGCTCTGATACCACTCTAATCTGTCACGCCCCGGGGTCGAAACTGCAACCCGGGCTCGTCAACAGATCCGCCACCTATGCCAAACCCCGCATAGGCGAAGCGTCCTACCTGCAAGAAAAGTACTACAGCTAATAGATATCAGAGATATAAATGAAAATCCGTTGTATACTAAAATCAACCACTGTACAACTGAAAATAATACAACAAGGTCCCCCTCCCAAAAATAATAATCATACAATATCCTCAGATACAAGACTCATAGCTCAACAGGGAGGTATCTCCAATAAATACATCAGTGTACAGGCTCTCAATACAAATAAAATCCTCACTACATCAGTCTCTCAAAAGAGGAAAATAAAACAACTAATCTACTGAAGCTCTCCTCTGAAGGGGTACCGCTACTCGCCGAACATGGGTAGGGATCTAGCTCGCGACTCCGTCGCCTCGATCATCGACCGCAGAAACAGCAACACCCGCTAAGACTCTGCAAAACGAAGGAGAGGAAGGAAAAAAGGTGGGGGAAGACCCCCAAAGGGTGTGAGAACTACACGAAAAGGGAGTTCTCAATGGGTACCACCGCCGGACCCGACGGTCTGCCCACTAAGTCCTCAAAAGACAATAACTAACCAAAGCCATAAAGACTGAAATAAGGAAGCTGGAGCCTCTCAACAGCTATCAAGCCTCTATGCCTGCTATGCCTGCCATGCCTGCCTATGCCTGCTATGCCTGCCTATGCCTGCCATGCCTGCCTATGCCTGCCATGCCTGCACATGCCTGCCATGCCTGCCATGCCTGCCTATGCCTGCTATGCCTGCTATGCCTGCCATGCCTGCCATGCCTGCCTATGCCTGCCATGCCTGCCTATGCCTGCTATGCCTGCCATGCCTGCTATGCCTGCCATGCCTGCCTATGCCTGCTATGCCTGCCATGCCTGCCTATGCCTGCCATGCCTGCCTATGCCTGCTATGCCTGCCATGCCTGCCATGCCTGCCATGCCTGCCTATGCCTGCTATGTCTGCCATGCCTGCCATGCCTGCCTATGCCTGCCATGCCTGCCTATGCCTGCCATGCCTGCCATGCCTGCCATGCCTGCCTATGCCTGCTATGCCTGCTATGCCTGCCATGCCTGCCTATGCCTGCCATGCCTGCCATGCCTGCCTATGCCTGCCATGCCTATCCTGCCTACTATGCCTTCCAAGCCTGCCATGACCTCTACCTAGTGCCACTAGTAAAAACTGATACTGCCTGCTGTGCCTGCCAAATCGGGTATGCCAGCCTACGCATAACACCGATGGGGGATAGGAGTCTCAAGGACTCAAAGATGCCTGCCAAATCGGGTATGCCAGCCTACGCATAACACCGATGGGGGATAGGAGTCTCAAGGACTCAAAGATGCCTGCCAAATCGGGTATGCCAGCCTACGCATAACACCGATGGGGGATAGGAGTCTCAAGGACTCAAAGTAACAAGTATCCTAGTAGAATAAATCAGCTGGACTGGATCGTGACACTGATCTAAGTGGGAAAGCCCAACCACTAAAGAAAGCCCCGGACCTCAATCAGATGCAAAAGTACTCAAGTAGTGGGAAACTCTGTCCACTAGAGAAAACAGATACCCAATCTGGTGCTTAAATAAATATCCGGTCAACCGCCCAATATCCGCGGTTGCCGCAAAGCCCCACAACTAATCCAACCTGTCCCAGACACCAAGCCCCGACTACACTACCCAGATCCCTGCTCGAACCCGAGCAACACTGACCACCTGACTAACAAATAAGGAGAAAGGAAAAGCATGGTTTCTCCTAAGTCAATTTCCAATAAGTAGTGTAGCAGTAGAAGATGGCCTAACAGATGACCATACAAGCATGCAAAAGTCCTTTACTTAACAATATGATTTCAGGTATTCCAGTTCTTACAAAATTTAGAGTATACTATTTTATTAATACTAATTGTAACAAATTGCCACAAGCCGGTCTCTATATACATGCATAAGATGTCCCAAGGTATATATCACGTGAAATAGTTTAGCAAAAATATTCCCAGTGAGTTTAGACAAAATGTCCTTTGCAAGAATTAACATTCAATTCATATTTAGTCTCTAAAGATGTAAGAGCTAGCCATAGTCCAATTATGCATGCTATATCCAATTCACTAGTACCCTAGCATTATCACATAAGACTAGCTCCAATATGCCTAGTGGGTTATCACAAGTAAGAGGTTAACAACGCTACCCACCTCGAGCGCTAAATCCCTGTCCCAAAATGAAGTCCACGCTCGGTCCAAATACTCACCGCAACACTGCGAAAAAAATTACCCAAAAGAACATACACAATTAAATCCCTCAATGTTCACGAAAATCTGTCCAAAACACATCAGTCCAGAATTGCCCTGTTTTCTCCTGCGATAATTGCCCGGAAAATTCCAAGAAAAATACTGTCACGATCCTCGCGACGAACCCGTCGAAACAAGTACCTGCATGCTCAAATCCGAGTTTCCTACACTGAGAAACAAATCCGACAAGGGAACCACCCCGAAATAAACTGCTCTCAAAACTGTAGCACTAATTCCTGTAAACAGAGATTCTTCACCTTCAAAAAATATTCAGAAAAATCCAAGAAAATTTGGGGATATTCCTCGTGATGTGTAGATGCAAAACGCCTTTTGAATCACCCCAATCCGATGCCTGTGTGCGAAGATATCGCCAAAACATTGTGGTGCTGTCCAAAACTCCGCCCACGAAAATGGGTCAAAAGAAAGCTCGGGACACTCCAAGATAAACTCGAAAAGAGGGGAAGATCGAAACAAAAAGATCGAAGCCCTACCTGTTGTGAGTCCAACGGCACAAGAATCGCCTCAAAAGGAGGTCGGAGTAGGCCGGGGGAGCTCGTACACCAAAACGCGACGAAGGGGAACACCAATGGTCGAGCATCGCGACGCGCCGTAAAAATGAAAACCTCGGGATGTGGGCCACCAAAAATCTCCAAACTCTGCAGATGGATGCAGCACTGCGTGGGGATCAACTTTGCTGAAGGCCTCAAGTCGGTTCGCAACTCGAAAATTGCGGAAAAAGGGGAAAGAAGAAGGCTCGGATCGCTTTTTATAGGCTCCAGAAACAAATCGAAAAATGACGGCCATGTCCCCACTTCCGGGCGCCCGGAAGATCCGGGCTGCTACAGTGTTGGGCCCGGCCCAACACTGTGCAGGCCCGAACCTTCCACGGGCCTCCACGTAGCCCGCCACACAGGCGACACCGAAGGCAATCATTGCGCCGGCGACACGTGGCCACCCCCAACGCCGACACGTGGCCCGGCCAGGGGTCAACGCGCGCCTGGCACGCGCACATGCGCGTGTCAGCGCCGCCTGCGCACTGTGCACGCACGCGCCCCGAGGCGGCCCGCACCCGCTCCGTGGACCGCGCGCATGAGAACCAACCAACCAACGACCGCCACGCGTCCTTCCCGCGGTCCACCGTGCACCCGCTCGTTTTCCCCGTGGACCGCGCCCACAACGCCAACAAACCACGAGCTGCCACGTGGCCCGCCTCCGGTGCACGCTGGCACCGTGGACCGCGCACCTGCCCGCACCCATGTGCGCCTACCCGCGGCCCTGCGCGCCGCCTGCCCGGGCCCGCGCCGCCGCTGCCCGCCGCCGTGCCGGTGCCGGCCGTACGCCGGAACAGTACCCTGCGCCTCGAAAATCGTGCCAAGTCATCCGGGCTCCGAAAAATGCAAGTGAATAGTCTATTTTCATTGTTTTCGCGCGCTGAATCCAAATCCGAAGTCCGATTTGCCAAATTCCAACTCTAAAAATTACCGAAGGCATCCGGAGAGGTGATCCTTTATCCAAACTTCGCGCTGAGCCCAATTTTAATATCCATTACGCGCAAAACCACTTCTAAGCATTCGACGGGGTCATCTGACTACTCCCGTGATCCATTTAACACACCGAGTCCATCACTAGTGTCCAATTGGTGTACAAACGCCACCGACACGCCACATGGGCCTCCAGGAGCTGCTGATTAAACAGTAATCTCGTCGTGGGGATCCAGGTCCTCACATGTTCCCCCCCCCCCCCCCCCCCCCCGGAACAAGGTTAGAAGCAACCCAACTTTTTCCACCCTTTTTTCTTTTTCATTTTTTAAAATTAAAAAATTTTAAATTTTAAGATATTTAAATTATAAAATTTTTAATTTTTAATTTTTTTTATTTTATAAATTTTAAATTTTTTAACTTTACTTTTTAATAAATTTAAAAATTTATTTTTAAAATTTTTTTTTAAAATTTATTAATTTTAAAATTTTAAAATTTATATAATTTTTTTATAAAAATTTCTAAATTTATAAAAATTTAAAAATTAAAATTTTTACTCCTACTTAAAATTTAAAATTATAATTTTTGCTCCCACTTAAAATTTTAATAGAAATTAAAATTAATAAAACTTAAAATTTATACAAATTTATGAAACTTTAATTTTTAATAAATTTATAAAAATTTTAAATTTTTAACTTTAATTTTTAATAAATTTTAAAATTTTAAAATTTTTAAAAATTTAAAATTTATACCAATTTTTATATACAAAATTTTGAATTTTTAAAAATTTATAAAGTTTCTAAATTTTAAAATTTTTTAATAATTTTTTTTATGTACAAGTAAAATATAAATTTTAATAATTTTTTTTAATAAATATCTTAAATCAAATATTTAAAATCATACCAATTAAAATTTTTATTTGCTTTAAAAACCATTATGGTTGAGGGCAATTTTGTCATTTCATACAATTACTACTCTTTATTCCCCTTATTCTCCATTATCACATCAAACACAAATTTTCTGTAATGACACGGGTTTTTTGTAGTATGTTACCCTCCTTCTATTAAAGTGTTCCTTTAGTGGATCGGAACTATCGTATTTCCGTAAGTCGGTCGGTATGTGGCGTGAGTATTTTTCTGTGAAAGAGCGCGAAAAATGATGACCGGCGGTGCGATCGGATCTGAAATCCGATGTAGTGATCTCCCGGAATGGAATTTTTAGTGTCGCGGTGACTAAACGCGCATCGGAACCCGTGCAAAATATCCTGCACGCTTTCCGAGGAAAAGGTGGGTTTATCTCGTGTGATTAATTAGTTAGAGAATTAGTTATTCGGTTACGGATATTAAAAGGTGGGTTATCCCGTAGGATTAATTAATTAATGAATTAATTAATTGGTGACGAAAATTAAAAGGCGGGATTTATTTGTACGTACGAAAAGGAAAATCCCACTTTTCGTAAAAGAGGAAAACGAAACCCTAACCGAGAGAACGGAAAGGAAAAAAAAAAAAAAAAGAGGAGGAGAAAAGGCGAAACCCTAACCGGAGGAAAGAAAGAGGAAGAAGACGGCGGGATCCGATCACCCCGAACCACGTACCGGAAGCAAGAACGCGATCGGTCGATTCCCCGTCGGATTATCCGGTGAGTGTTTTTACGTTCGTAGTATCTTCGGGGTTCTTTCGTATTTTTAGTTGTCTTCTCCGTCTCCGTCTCCGTCTCCATCGTCTCCGCCGGCCCGTCGCCGTTACCGTGCAACTTAGGGCACAACGCGGGCGGGCAGACGACGTGTGGTGCCGCTAGGGCACCGCGCGGGCGGGGAAGACGCGCGGTGCCGCTAGGGCACCGCGCGGGCGGACACCGCGAAGGCGGGCGCCGCCGCGCGGGCAGTCACCGCGCGGGCGCCGCGCTGGCGCCACCCGCAGGCACACGTCGCGCGGCCTTGAGCCGCGCGGGGCACCCGCGGGCCGGCGGCTGCCGCGCGAACGCCGCACGGGACATCCGCGGACGGCGGGCAGCCCCCGCGGGCGACGACGCCTGCGGGGCGGGGATGTGCGCGCGCGCGAGGAGTCGTCAAGTGTAGTTCAAGGCGCCGTTCTGGGGTTTCGGCGCAGAGTTAATTGGGTTTTCGTTTTCCGGTAATTGTATGCGTTATTAACTGTTGTTTCTGGGGACGTCATTAGGTCCAGGTGCGCAGCGGGAGAGTATCAAAGACCCCTAGTGTCACGCCCCGGGGCCGAAACTGCGACCCGGGCTCGCCAACAGATCTGCCGCCCATACGGCGAACCCCGTATAGACGAAGCGTCTACCTGCAAAAGAAAGATGCTATACTAAACAGATATCAGAGCTGGAAGTAACTGCTAAAAATAAAATATATACAACTCCAAGTCCTCACCACAAGTACAAAAGTCGCTCAACTCTGATATAAAAGTACAACTCTATACCTCACTACAAGGTCTCTCAACAACAAGTAACTCTCAAAATGTAAAAAGTGGGTACATCTACTCTCTGGACGACGACGTCTGGTAGGGAACAAGCTCGCGACTCCCTTACCTCGCTCTGAAGAAACAGCAGCTAGAACAGCAGGAACAGGAGTAGAAGTCCCTGGGGAAAATACACCACGACGGGTGTGAGAACTACATCCCACAGTAGTTCTCAGTGGGTGCCGTCAACAAGCCCAACGGTCTGCCCACTAAGTCTACTAGAGGCATAAGGTAATAAATGAAATACTGAAGGAAAGAGCCGGAAATGAATAACTCTACAGCTACTATGCCCCTATCTAGATGCTCAAAAAGTGGAACAGATGATAACATGATGCATCTATTAACTCTCAGGTACAGTAACCCATAACTATATTAACTGCCACATAGGGTCCAGTCAAACCTGCGCCCACCTACTGCTGCACATCCTCAACAGGACGGTCTACCGTAGGGTGTCCATGACTGCCACATCTGGGCCAGCCAGAGGGGCGGCGTCGACAAGTCACGATAGAAGAACTCAATCTCACGCCGGTTACAACAACCCGGTCTAAAGCTCAATCTCAACGCCGGTTACAACAACCCGGTCTAAAGCTCAATCTCAACGCCGGTTACAACAACCCGGTCTCGCCTACTCCGGAGTGGCACTCGAGGGGAGCGACCCGCTCGAGTCCATAAGTAACCCATGTCCAACAGCTCTGTCATGCATCTCAGTCAATCGGGCAAAAGTCGACACTATGCTCAAAGTGGAGACTCACTCAATCCACAATGCAAAAACCCAGCCCCAACTGATGTATAACACTAATCGGTCAAACCGCCCACAGTTCGCGGTTACCGAAAAATTAACCCGAGTCGATAATCTGGTGCAATCCCACCCGACTCAACAATATAGCTATACTATCCCCCCATCCCTGCTCTCTAACCCGAGCAACAAGGAACACTTGACAGTCGGGACCGCTGTCAACCCAACGGCTCATTAAAACAGGCATCACTGACAGGATAACTCCCCAACAGACACAATAAAGGGTCCGGGAACCCCGGAAGGCTAGAACCTACAACCCTAATCAAACAAGAACAGGCTCTGGGCATAACCTCTCGTTGTTCTCGTCCCAAAGAAAAAAGGCAGACCTTGGAACCCAGACCACTTGAATCATCTCGGGTGGTTAAATTTATCGGAAAAAGTGATATTTCTTATTGAAAGCCATTTGATCTGAAAGAAATCCATATTTAATGACTTTTAGTTCTTTTTAGGAAAACGATTGAAAACAAGTTTTATATCCAAGCCTCGTAGAGCTAATGTCTTTGTCCAATCAAACAAGAACAGACTCGGCGACTCTACGATGCTCGGAAGAAAACATTGGTTAACTAAAATCATGTGCGTGTCCAAAAACAGTTCTGGGTTCAAGGTCCTGCTATCACTGGTACAAGCTGCCACTGACACGGTGGCGACAAATAAACAAGAAACCAAAACATCTCGGGACCGCCGTCTACCAACGGCTCCCGCCACAGATGAACGATCAACTATATCTACCAGACTCCACTCTGCTCCCAAGCACGAGTGTAAAATGCATCCCACACTAAAAGAAATCCGACCACTCGGCCCACTACCCGGGCGAGTAAAACACTATGTCCAGGAAAGAAAAGAAGTATGGATGTTTAAAGCAGTATGAACCTAGCCCAAGTTGAAGTTTTCTACAGTCTGGCTGCACATGCTGCATATGACGGGGGTGCTAGGTCAAATTCCAAGATAATAATAATAATTTTACAGAGAAGGAACAAGAGATCGCATGATCATCATATAACTCTAGAATCAACAGCTATCACCTTCTAGCATGCTACATAGGAAAATCACTATTATGCATGGTCCTACTATAGCAGATTTAATGCACATTCCATCATTCTTGGAGACAGGGCCACCCACCTGAAGGTGCACAACTGTCCAGGGTCGTACAGCAAATAAAGCCCAGAAACAGATATACGAGCACAATCACCAAGCCAGCAGTACCAAAGTAGTGTTCAAAGCATCCTGGGTACAAAAATACCACCCAAAGTTACATTAATTCCATAAAATTCCAAGTTCCACAAATCTGCTGTGAATAGTCCCCTTAAAGCGAAATTTTCACCTGTAAAACAATCTCCAAAAATTCCAATAAAAATATGATGGCGATCTTCGCGAAGAGTAGATGTCGATAGAGCCTTGAATCGTCGAATTCCGATGTCCCGATGAGGAGATAAAAATCCGCGAAGGCCTTGCTGTCCAAAAACTCCAACAGAAAAAGGGGGTTCAGAAACTCCTCGGGATTCATGTCAAAAACCCCAAACGAGATGAAGCGATCAATACGGAAATCGACGGCGTACCTCTCGTGATTCCAACGCCGTCAAAATCGTCCAAAAATATAGTTGGGGTAGCTCTGTAGACCTCTCAGACTGAAGTGCGACGGAAACTGGCCTCCAACTGAAAATCATCGCACTGCGCTCCGATGCCGAAGTCATCGACGTCGCGGCTTCCAAAAATTCCGGGCCCCTGCCAGAAGATGCGCAACACAAAGATCTACAACTTTTCTAAAGGGACCAAGGGCAGGGGAGCTCGGGAAAGGGGGCAAAAAGCCCCAGCAAGCCGGCTATTTATAGGCCCAGCCCGAAATCTGCATTTTTGGACTTTTGGCCCAAAAATTCGGGCGCCCGGTACTTCCGGGCTGCTACAGTAACGGGCCCGGCCCGTTACTGTTCACGCCCGGAAACCTCCCAGGCCTCCACGTAGCCCCCCGAACAGGCGACAGCCAAAAGGGCCAACCGCGTTGCGCCACGTGGCCGAAGCAAAGGCTGACGCGTGCACCCACGAGCGGGAAGCGCGGGTCAACGCGCCCACGTCGCGCCCCACGCGCGCCCACGCGCGCCTGTCGGGCACACTTCCTGAGGTACCCACTCCCCACACCGTGGACCGCGCGCACCAAGACCGGCCAATGCCAGCATGCCACGTGGCATGACCACGGTCCACCGTTCACCCCGCCAAGGTCCATGGACCGCGCCTGCTGCGCCGGCCAACCGGAGCGCGCCACGTGGCCCGCGCCCGGTGCACGACTCCCACGGTGGACCGCGCGCCTGTGCCGCCGCCAGCCGCCGCGCTCCGCCGCGCTCCGCCGCCGCCGACGCCGCTCCGGCCGCCGGAACAGTAATCCTTGCCTCGAAAAACGTGTTTTCGCATCCGGGCTCCAAAAAATTCAAGTAAATAGTCCATCTTGACCGTTTTCGCGCGCTGAATCCAAATCCGATGTCCGATTGGCCAAATTCCACTTCTAAAATTTCCCAAAAATTCTCGGAAAAGTAAACTTGATCCTTTTTCGTGCCGGGTCACTTTCTTGGTTCCAATAAGCGCGCACAAATCTCAATCATCCAATATGGGCTTCCTGATAAGCAATTCTTGCTCCAATTACTCCAGAAATCCAATAACTTGGGCCCGACACGTGCACAAACACCTCCCGAAGACACTAATCCAACAATAACCCTTAAGCGGGGATTCGGGTCCTCACATCCTCCCCCACTAAAAGAAAGTTTCGTCCTCGAAACAAACACGGCTCAAAAGGGAGTTCAAAGACAAGGGTAACCATCCAACAACACCATTTCCAACCCCCCAGTCGCTACACACTCTCCACAAAGCGAGTCCAACAGCTGGATAAACCTCAGAAATCCCAAATACTGGGGAACGAGGAAGAACAGCCAACCATACGCGTCCAAACTACATGAATCACGTCACACAATTAACAAGAAAGGGTAAGGGCCCACCAGCAGGAAAGCATCAACCCCCAACTCTCCAACTTAGAAAACAACCGAAATTAGCGAAAAGTTCGAAAGTTTCGAAAGACCAGTGCCCTTGCCCCAATCAAACAAGAACACGTTCGGGCACCGTCTCCATTTCTGGAGTAGCCTTACGAATCTTTCGTCATGTTCGCAAATATCAGCACAAAGGTGAGAAAAAGGGAGAGAAGTGTTGATGCCGTTCCTGCTGTGGCAAGAGAAACGGTAGCTACGGTCTATCCGTGCCCCTAAAAAGAAATACACAACCCTATCCGAGACCCCTAGAGACATAACCTCTAGTCCTAGGCGTCACCTACGCTCAACAAGTAGCACCTAACCCGAAACCGCTGAAGCCACTGCTGCAGCAAGGATGCCTCGGTGACCTGTGGAACTGATCTCCCATTGTCCAACTCGCGGAAAGGTCACTGTTCTCAATCCACAAGCAATCATTGCATGAAACCGCACCAGCTGGTCCATTTCGTGTGCTCAATCTGAGTCGTGGAACTGTAACTGAACCGTCACTCCTGCCAGTGTACTCCCCAAAGTCTCAGCTGTCCTGGCCATGCCTCACAATCCTCCTTTGCTCGCAGGATACTGCGAAGGATCCAATTACAATTACCTGTAGCAAATTCCCTATCCCCTAACCATGCAGAGATGCAAAAGCCCTACTAACATGTGCAGAAGGATGCAGCGGTATCCAAAAAGCTCAATTAAGCTGACAGAAAATAAAGTCATACCTGCGGCGATATGATCTGCTGTCGAGGTGCCCTCCACCAGAGCTGCGTATACCCGTCCACTGGGTGCTGCAGACCGTCATCCCGTCTGTCCCGACGTCGTACCCCACTCTGTCTGACGGTACATCGGAGGGGCCTCCACTTCCTGAACAGGCAAGGGGGGTGCTACAGCAAGGGGTAGCACTGACAGAATGGCTCGGGGACAAGCTGCTCAAAAATGTCCCAACTCTCCACAAAGGAAACACCGTCCCTGTCTCTGGTCACACTGCGACGGTGGGTGAGGGCCGCCACAGATGACACACCGCTCCTGTCGCTGCTGCCGATACTGCTGCTGAAACTGCTGTCGCTGCTGATACTGCGGCTGCTGCGGGGGCCCACCAGATCTCTGGCGCCTCTGAAACCCACGACCCTCAGGGTGAGGTCGGGGAAGTCTCGAAGGTGCCTGCCGACTCGTCTGTCCCTCATCAACCGGTGCTGGGCGCTTCGCCCCTGGAATCACTGCAGGAGCTGGAACCACCTCATCCATCACCGCCTCCCCGCACTCAACGTAAAGTGCCTGCTCCATAGATGCATCCAACGCCTGCAATCTGTGCGAACGGACGAGCTGATAAATCTCCCGGCGCAAACCCCGCTCAAACATATAAATCCGATGCGCCTCGTCCCTGGCTGCGTACGGCACACAGGCCAACAACTGGTTGAAGTCTGCGATGTATTCATGCACGGGCCGATCTCCCTGACGGAGATTCTTCAGTCGCTCCTCTAACCCCTGCCTGACGCTCTCTGGGAAAAAGGCTCCAAGAAATAGACTGCGAAACTCCGCCCAAGAGAGAAGCTGCACCCCAGGCGGTCCAGCAAGTCGCACACGCCGCCACCAAGCCTCGGCGTTGCTTTCCAAGAAGTGAGTGGCCAACAGGACTCGAAACCTCTCCTTAATAAATAAGCTCTCGAAATGGCGCTCCATGGCCGTGATCCAAGTCTCAGCCTCCCACGGCTCTACACTCAATCCAGAAAAATGGGGTGGATCGAACTGGCGGAACCTCATCAATAGATCCACCACCTCACGCTGCTCTGTAGGGGTCAATTGTCCTGCCGTCCCGGACGGCTGCCCACGGGTAACCGATGCAATAGGGGGTGCCTGAGCTGCCGATACAACTGGGGGTGCCACAGCTGGCGAAGAAGGTGCGGGGAAACTCTCAGGGGGTGCTACAGCTGACTGCGCCCTCTGCTCCATCATACGGATCATCCGGTCCACGGTCTCCTCCTGGCGCCGTGAAATCTCCTCCTGGCGCCGCAGAGTCCCTGTCAAATGGGCCATCTGAGCCCGAAGCTCCTGCACCTCACTCCGCTGACCCTGTGCTGACTCCTCCTGCTCAGGCTCAAGGGAGGAGGAAGGCTGAGAACGTGTCTGCATCCTGCGTCGGGGAGGCATCGTACCCACCTACAATCCACATGCAAACATCAGGACAGCACCAAACAACATACGACCCAATCCAGCGAAAGTCTAAGACATGTCATCCATTCCATAGCATTATGTTGTCTGCAGCCAACATAATCGCTTAGCAGAATAAACATGCCAATCACTCATCCCATCCCTTGGGAGAGGTATACAACTCAATCAGGACTTTCGCTAACAGTCACGACTCTCACGTAGTAATCCTAATGTCCAACCACAAGCCTAGGGTTTCTAAGTCCTCAATGACCTACAACCTAGGCTCTGATACCACTCTATCTGTCACGCCCCGGGGCCGAAACTGCGACCCGGGCTCGCCAACAGATCCGCCGCCCATACGGCGAACCCCGTATAGACGAAGCGTCTACCTGCAAAAGAAAGATGCTATACTAAACAGATATCAGAGCTGGAAGTAACTGCTAAAAATAAAATATATACAACTCCAAGTCCTCACCACAAGTACAAAAGTCGCTCAACTCTGATATAAAAGTACAACTCAACACCTCACTACAAGGTCTCTCAACAACAAGTAACTCTCAAAATGTAAAAAGTGGGTACATCTACTCTCTGGACGACGACGTCTGGTAGGGAACTAGCTCGCGACTCCCTTACCTCGCTCTGAAGAAACAGCAGCTAGAACAGCAGGAACAGGAGTAGAAGTCCCTGGGGAAAATACACCACGACGGGTGTGAGAACTACATCCCACAGTAGTTCTCAGTGGGTGCCGTCAACAAGCCCAACGGTCTGCCCACTAAGTCTACTAGAGACATAAGGTAATAAATGAAATACTGAAGGAAAGAGCCGGAAATGAATAACTCTACAGCTACTATGCCCCTATCTAGATGCTCAAAAAGTGGAACAGATGATAACATGATGCATCTATTAACTCTCAGGTACAGTAACCCATAACTATATTGACTGCCACGTAGGGTCCCGTCAAACCTGCGCCCACCTACTGCTGCACATCCTCAACAGGACGGTCTACCGTAGGGTGTCCATGACTGCCACATCTGGGCCAGCCAGAGGGGCGGCGTCGACAAGTCACGATAGAAGAACTCAATCTCACGCCGGTTACAACAACCCGGTCTAAAGCTCAATCTCAACGCCGGTTACAACAACCCGGTCTAAAGCTCAATCTCAACGCCGGTTACAACAACCCGGTCTCGCCTACTCCGGAGTGGCACTTGAGGGGAGCGACCCGCTCGAGTCCATAAGTAACCCATGTCCAACAGCTCTGTCATGCATCTCAGTCAATCGGGCAAAAGTCGACACTATGCTCAAAGTGGAGACTCACTCAATCCACAATGCAAAAACCCAGCCCCAACTGATGTATAACACTAATCGGTCAAACCGCCCACAGTTTGCGGTTACCGAAAAATTAACCCGAGTCGATAATCTGGTGCAATCCCACCCGACTCAACAATATAGCTATACTATCCCCCCATCCCTGCTCTCTAACCCGAGCAACAAGGAACACTCGACAGTCGGGACCGCTGTCAACCCAACGGCCTACTAAAACAGGCATCACTGACAGGATAACTCCCCAACAGACACAATAAAGGGTCCGGGAACCCCGGAAGGCTAGAACCTACAACCCTAATCAAACAAGAATAGGCTCTAGGCATAGCCTCTCGTTGTTCTCGTCCCAAAGAAAAAAGGCAGACCTTGGAACCCAGACCACTTGAATCATCTCGGGTGGTTAAATTTATCAGAAAAAGTGATATTTCTTATTAAAAGCCATTTGATCTGAAAGAAATCCATATTTAATGACTTTTAGTTCTTTTTAGGAAAACGATTGAAAACAAGTTTTATATCCAAGCCTCGTAGAGCTAATGCCTTTGTCCAATCAAACAAGAACAGACTCGGCGACTCTACGATGCTCGGAAGAAAACAATGGTTAACTAAAATTATGTGCGTGTCCAAAAACAATTCTGGGTTCAAGGTCCTGCTATCACTGGTACAAGCTGCCACTGACACGGTGGCGACGAATAAACAAGAAACCAAAACATCTCGGGACCGCCGTCTACCAACGGCTCCCGCCACAGATGAACGATCAACTATATCTACCAGACTCCACTCTGCTCCCAAGCACGAGTGTAAAATGCATCCCACACTAAAAGAAATCCGACCACTCGGCCTACTACCCGGGCGAGTAAAACACTATGTCCAGGAAAGAAAAGAAGTGTGGATGTTTAAAGCAGTATGAACCTAGCCCAAGTTGAAGTTTTCTACAGTCTGGCTGCACATGCTGCATATGACGGGGGTGCTAGGTCAAATTCCAAGATAATAATAATAATTTTACAGAGTAGGAACAAGAGATCGCATGATCATCATATAACTCTAGAATCAACAACTATCACCTTCTAACATGCTACATAGGAATATCACTATTATGCATGGTCCTACTATAGTAGATTTAATGCACATTCCATCATTCTTGGAGACAGGGCCACCCACCTGAAGGTGCACAACTGTCCAGGGTCGTACAGCAAAGAAAGCCCAGAAACAGATATACGAGCACAATCACCAAGCCAGCAGCACCAAAGTAGTGTTCAAAGCATCCTAGGTACAAAAATACCACCCAAAGTTACATTAATTCCATAAAATTCCAAGTTCCACAAATCTGCTGTGAACAGTCCCCTTAAAGCGAAATTTTCACCTGTAAAACAATCTACGAAAATTCCAATAAAAATATGACGGCGATCCTCGCGAAGAGTAGATGTCGATAGAGCCTTGAATCGTCGAATTCCAATGTCCAGATGAGGAGATAAAAAATCCGCGAAGGCCTTGCTGTCCAAAAACTCCAACAGAAAAAGGGGGTTCAGAAACTCCTCGGGATTCGTGTCAAAAACCCCAAACGAGATGAAGCGATCAATACGGAAATCGACGGTGTACCTCTCGGGATTCCAACGCCGCAAAAATCGTCCAAAATACAGTCAGGGTAGCTCTGTAGACCTCTCAGAATGAAGTGTGACGGAAATGGCTTCCAACTGAAAATCGTCGCACTGCGCTCCGATGCCGAAGTCGTCGACGTCGCGGCTTCCAAAAATTCCGGGCCTCTGCCAAAAGATGCGCAACACAAAGATCTACAACTTTTCTAAAGGGGCCAAGGGCAGGGGAGCTCGGGAAAGGGGGCAAAAAGCCCCAGCAAGCCGGCTATTTATAGGCCCAGCCTGAAATCTGCATTTTTGGACTTTTGGCCCAAAAATTCGGGCGCCCGGTACTTCCGGGCTGCTACAGTAACGGGCCCGGCCCGTTACTGTTCACGCCCGGAAACCTCCCAGGCCTCCACGTAGCCCCCCGAACAGGCGACAGCCAAAAGGGCCAACCGCGTTGCGCCACGTGGCCGAAGCAGAGGCTGACGCGTGGCACCCACGAGCGGGAAGCGCGGGTCAACGCGCCCACGTCGCGCCCCACGCGCGCCCACGCTCGCCTGTCGGGCACACTTCCCGAGGTACCCACTCCCCACACTGTGGACCGCGCGCAACCAAGACCGGCCAATGCCAGCACGCCCACGTGGCATGACCACGGTCTGTTGGGTTATATGTAATAAGGATCTAAATAGGGGAAAAAACACCTAGAGGGGGGGTGAATAGGTGTAAACGTATAAACACCAAAAAATCGTTGCGATAAAAACCCAATGCGGAAATAAAAATAACTCGCAAGATTTTTACGTGGAAAACTCCATCACCGGAGTAAAAAACACGGACCCGATAACACGAACGAAATCCACTAGAATTAAAACACGTACAAGGTGATTTACCGTACACACTTACGACTCAACCTTTTCCATACGCTCCTAGAGGATCTCTCCGCTCGCTCCACGACGCTTCTCGAATCCACGATCTGCGCCCAACGCCGAATCCACGGCGTCCAACGTCGAATCCACGACGTCCGACCGAGTCCACGGTCTTCACCCAATAGCACCCTTCAAATCCACGAACGTGCCTCGCTCCGAATCCACGAGAGCGGTTGAACCTTGAATCCACAAGGACACGCGAATCCACGCGCCGATTTTTGGGGTAAATCGTTGTTTTTGGTGGTGATGATCCGCCGAATACTTAGATCAAAGATAGATCGGAAATACCATCTAAGTATTCATTAGTTGATTCAACTCAAGATGTGAGTATGAAAACCTAGAATCAAACTAATCAATATAGATGAAGAAACATAGAGTATTCTCTAATGATTTCCTTTCTTCTCTATATGTGGATCTAGAGCCGTATAAAATAAGATATGAATATGACGGCTATTTTCCTTAACCCTAGAAAAGGAGTCATAGGGTCTATTTATAGGTTAGAAACCCTAGGAAGGAGATAAGAATCAAAAACCTACCATTTCTGGAAATTTTACGGACGGCGATCCGGATCGGATTAGCTGTGATCCGGATCGTCGTAACGAGTCAGGTAGTTCCAGAAAAACGAAGGTTCGGGTATCCGAATCGAAGTGCTCGATCCGGATCGTTCATACAGTTCACCAAACATCAACGTTCGGGATCCGGATTGCGAAGCCTGATCCGGATCGTTCAAGGAAAATGGTAAACTCAGTGTTCGGGATCCGGATCAAGAGAGGCTACGATCCGGATTGAACTGGTGTATGAACGAACACCTTCGGGATCCGGATTGAACAACCTGATCCGGATCCTGAACATGTCCCAAGTCCAGTTTTTGATTTTTATGCAATGAAAGATTCTTCCAAGTGTTTCTACACTACAAGAAGTATTCGGATCACACAAAATCTTTAGTTAAACATACCTGATCCTTTTGAATCTTCTTTCTTGAGATTGAGTTAAATGATCCAACTTTCTTCACCTTCAATCTTCAAGACTTGAAACTTTCACGAAACTACGCCAACTCAAATTCCATAACAATCTCCCCCTTTGGCGGTTTCGTGACAAAACACAGATCCACTAAAGAAAATTCAAAAAGATATTTTTGTTGCTATCACCATACAACAAAAATTTACAATGGAGATCCAAAATAAAATACATGAGTTAAACTCCTAAAACAGACTCTAGACTTAGACATCTGTACTCTCTGCAAAAGAAATCATTCTTGACAAAAGAAATCGTTAGATACCTCAAGAATTTTATATCATTCAAAATCCATATACAGAGATGAAGTTTATACTCATTTATACTTACCATGACATTTATACATTCAGATATGTAAACTGATCATAGTTAAAACACCAACATATCTTTTATGCAATCAAAAACCAAATGTCATGTTAGTGAACATCAACTTGTTAGTTATATTACATGCCCAAATAGTTAGTTGAATAGTTAGTCGAGGCATGCATTCAAACAAATGGAAACCAAAAGTTGAAGTTCTACTTACCTTTCAAGTTGAGGTTATACTTACCTTGATGTTCACACATTCACATCATCATTGTTCAAGTTCGATATTCACATCATCATTGTTCAAGTTCTCTCTAAACTCTCTCCCCCTTTTTGTCACAAACAAAGCCATAATTACAAAAATTTTGAGGAGAGTTAAATAGATCAGAATAAAGAAACGTGAGAGCTGGAATAATAACAAAAACTTAAAAACCTGCGAAGGAAAGGTTAGAAACAAAAGTTTATGCAGAGTCGTCGGAGCTGATACACCCAAGCTTCTGAAACATTTTCTTGATCCGTTTGTTCATAGAAGCTTGTTCCTTCTTAACTTCTTTGATATCTTCTCTCATTTCAGCGAAATCAGTAGCCATGCGTTCTTGTTCGTTTGAGAGTCGCTGTTGCTCCTTAAAGATTGAGCTAAACCGACGCATCATCATCAGACATTGATGGAGGTGCTGGTTGTGCTGCTGGTGTAGAGGTTGTCGCTTGTTGTTGTTGTGCTCGTTGCGGTGAGGAGGTATTATGGGTTCATCTGGCTTCGTCGAGAGAGACTTCACAATTGTCGTCTCATTAATGGTGCCCAAACTGTACATGTATGAGCTCGCGCTTGTATCGACTTTAAACTTTCTAAGGATGCGCATGATAATCATTGGGTAGGGTAGTCTTTCTGTGGGATGAGAGTGTTCCACATACCGCGCCATCCTTGACCAAATGAGATAAGGAATATTCAAGTTTGCTCCCATCAATGCGGCCGGGTTTTCCAAGAAGATAAAGGTATAACATTCTGTCCCATCGAAGAACCTTCGTATTCATGTTGGGAAGAATGTTGTAGCAGACAATGAAGTTTATATACCGATACTCTGGTCGAAGCTCTTTAGAGAAAACAGAATTTCCGGTCGACCGAGTATTTGGAAGACAAATTCCATTAACTACAACTCCTCCAGGAGTTGTCGTTGAAGCTTTGAGTTTTTAGGTAATGGAGTCCATCAGCTCTGGCTGTCATACCTAGCACAACTCCAATCAGCTGGGGGTGTGACTTTGATTTTGATATTTTTAACCAAAGTGTGAAATTCTCGACGTCCATCCTCGTGATCAATCAGACTTGCAGCGTTCTGATAAAACATTCGAACTAAGTGTGGACAGTACCCAGTAGTCTCAGGGAAGTTGCAAATTTGAGCAAGACCAACTTGGTCAAACAAAGTCCCAAAGCTACAGATCGTTCCTTCATTGGTTTGACATTGACATGTCCTCCTCGCCAATGCATTCCCTCTTCTCAAAATCCTTGATTCTTTCGGAGCTGATGAAGTCTTGTGGAGGAGGCTGCCTAGCAACTGGTTCCTCAATGGTAATTCCCTGAGCATGCCTCTTTTTCTTGCACCGGTTTTTCTTTTTGTTCCAATTGGACTTGGTTCCATAGGGGCTTTTCCTTTTTCAGCTGCAGTAGGCTTTGAAGCTTCAGCAGTTGCTTTCCCTTTGGAGACAATGGGAGCAGCTTGCTCGATTTCGATGTTATCCCAGTCGATCGACTCCGTCTCTGATTCAGTGTCGGAATCATCCTTGGTCTTCTTCGCTTTCTTAGCCTTCTTAGGCTTGACAGTATCCTTGGTATGAACCATGGCAGCAAGTAGGAAAATAATCCAAGTGATCACCATAGCTATTGGTCTCTTGAGAAAAGAAATCCTGTGTGCAACAACTCAAGAACACGAAAAAATTGTTAATTTTCAAAGATTTGAAAAATTGTACCCAAACAATCATTATCGTGTAGAGAGACTAAAAATCAAATTAGTTTTGTAAAAGAGATTTTTAAAAACAGATCAATTGCATGATTTTCGAAAATCCTTATTATATGCCCTAAAACCGAAATTTTTGAAATCGAAGACCAAAAATCCGTTATCTTGAGAATACCTAGCATATAATCAAAACTAATCTACCCAGAAGTTCTTATTTCAAAAGAAATTTGATCAAAAACCATCCACAAACAAAATTGATCCAATTCATCACGTTTGAGGAGGAAAGAAAAACGGTGAAAAACCGAGATTTTGATCAATAAACTTACTTGGAGTTGAAGAACTTGATTTTGAAAGCTTCCAAGAAGGATGAATCTAGAGAGAGAGGCTCTGGAAACTTTGGAACAAAAGATTGGAGTAAAAGAAATCAAAACCCTTTTGTTCTTTATAAAAAACCTAGCCGCGATCCGGATCAGACCATGCTTGCGATCCGGATCGGCTACCCAGTGAGAAACTGCGTTCGGGATCCGGATCGACAGGTCCAATCCGGATCGTCAGCCCGCAGAAGCTACCTGCG
>CM055063.1:18137743-18197187 GCA_029204045.2 Tillandsia leiboldiana | reverse complement strand
CCTCTAACTCTTCCTTGGTCCATTTCGACCTAGGTTTTCATTGCGAACATCAGAGATAATTTCAGTTGGATTAGTCCATCCTAATTCAATTGATGTGCCACACCCGTTCTGTTCGATGAAATTAAAAAGGCTTTCATCGCACTTTCCCAGTACGCATAATTTTGTTCCATCGAAGAACCCGGGGGTCGGTTGATTTTCCACCTTCAACCATGTTTAAACCCTATTCCCCCCGCTCTGATACCACTTGTTGGGTTATATGTAATAAGGATCTAAATAGGGAAAAAACACCTAGAGGGGGTGAATAGGTGTAAACTATAAACACACTCAAAAAACGTTGCGATAAAAAACCCAATGCGGAAATAAAATAACACGCAAGATTTTTACGTGGAAAACTCCATCACCGGAGTAAAAACCACGGGACCGATAACACGGCAGAAATCCACTAGAATTAAAACACGTACAAGGTGATTTACCGTACACACTTACGACTCAACCTTTTCCATACGCTCCTAGAGGATCTTCTCCGCTCGCTCGCTCCACGACGCTTCTCGAATCCACGATCTGCGCCCAACGCCGAATCCACGGCGTCCAACGTCGAATCCACGACGTCCGACCGAATCCACGGTCTTCACCCAAGCACCCTTCGAATCCACGAAACGCCTCGCTCCGAATCCACGAGAGCGGTTGAACCTTGAATCCACAAGGACACGCGAATCCACGCGCCGATTTTTGGGGTAAATCGTTGTTTTTGGTGGTGATGATCCGCCGAATACTTAGATCAAAGATAGATCGGAAATACCATCTAAGTATTCATTAGTTTGATTCAACTCAAGATGTGAGTATGAAAACCTAGAATCAAACTAATCATATAGATGAAGAAACATAGAGTATTCTCTAATGATTTCCTTTCTTCTCTATATGTGGATCTAGAGCCGTATAAAATAAGATATGAATATGACGGCTATTTTCCTTACCCCTAGAAAAGGAGTCATAGGGTCTATTTATAGGTTAGAAACCCTAGGAAGGAGATAAGAATCAAAAACCTAACATTTCTGGAAATTTACGGACGGCGATCCGGATCGGATTAGCTGTGATCCGGATCGTCGTAACGAGTCAGGTGTTCCAGAAAAACGAAGGTTCGGGATCCGGATCGAAGTGCGCTGATCCCGGATCGTTCATACAGTTCACCAAACATCAACGTTCGGGATCCGGATTGCGAAGCCTGATCCGGATCGTTCAAGGAAAATGGTAAACTCATGTTCGGGATCCGGATCAAGAGAGGCTACGAATCCGGATTGAACGGTGTATGAACGAACCACCTTCGGGATCCGGATGAAAACCTGATCCGGATCCTGAACATGTCCCAAGTCCAGTTTTGATTTTTATGCAATGAAAGATTCTTCCAAGTGTTTCTACACTACAAGAAGTATTCGGATCACCAAAATCTTTAGTTAAACATACCTGATCCTTTTGAATTCTTCTTTCTTGAGATTGAGTTAAATGATCCAACTTTCTTCACCTTCAATCTTCAAGACTGAAACTTTCATGAAACTACGCCAACTCAAATTCGTAAACAGGCCACCGTGCACCCCGCCAAAGGTCCATGGAACGTGCCCTTCCTGCGCCGCCACCTGGAGCGCGCCACGTGACCCCCGCGCCCGGTGCACGACTCCCGCGTGGACCGCGCACCTGTGCCGCCCGCCAGCCGCCGCGCTCCGCCGCCGCCGGCGCCGCTCCGGCCGCCGAATAGTAACCCTTGCCTCGAAAATCGTGTTTTCGCATCCGGGCTCTCCGAAAAATTCAAGTAAATGTCCATCTTGACCGTTTTCTCCGCCGCGCGCATTAATCCTAATCCGATGTCCGATTGGCCCCAAATCCACTTCTAAAATTTCCCAAAATTCCCGAAAAAGTAAAACTTGATCCTTTTTCGTGCATGGTCACTTCTTGGTTTCAATAAGCGCGCAACAAATCTCAATCATCCAATATGGGCTTTCCTAAAAGCAATTCTTGTCTCTCCAATTACTCCAAAATCCAATAACTTGGGCCCACACGTGCACAAACACCTCCCTAAGACACTATCCACAATAACCCTTAAGCGGGGATTCGGGTCCTCACATCCTCCCCCACTAAAAGAAAGTTTCGTCCTCGAAACAAACACGGCTCAAAGGGAGTCAAGCCAAGGGTAACCATCCACAACACCATTTCACCCCCCAGTCGCTCTCACACACTCCCAAAGCGAGTCCAACAGCTGGATAAACCTCAAAATCCCAATACTGGGAACGAGGAAGAACACAGCCAACCTACGCGTCCAAACTACACAAGCCGTCACCATTTTAACAAGAAAGGGTAAGGGCCCACCAGCAGGAAAGCATCACCCCCAACTCTCCAACTTAGAAAACAACGGAAATTAGCGAAAAGTTCGAAAGTTTCGAAAGACCAGTGCCCCTCGCCCCAATCAAATAAGAACATGGTTCGGCACCGTCCCCTTTCTTGAGTACCTTTTCCGAATCTTTCGTCATGTTCGCAAATTTCAGCACAGTGAGAAAAAGGGAGAGACAGTTGTTGATGCCGTTCCTGCTGAATGGCAACAAAACGGTAGTACGGTCCTCTTGCCCTAAAAAGAAATACACAACCCTATCCGAGAACCCTAGAGACATAACCTCCTAGTCCTATTCGTACACCTACGCTCAACAAGTAGCACGTTACCGAAACCGCTGAAGCCACTGCTTGCAGTAAGGATGCCTCGGTGACCTGTCACCTGATCTCCCATAGAATGTCCAACTCGCGGAATTCACTGTTATCAATCCACAATCAATCATTGCATGAAACTGTCACGTCCCGGGGTCGAAACTGCGACCCGGCTCGCCAACAGATCCGCCACCTATGCCAAACCCGCATAGGCGAAGCGTCCTACCTGCAAGAAAAGTACTACAGCTAAACAGATATCAGAGCTACAAATAAAAATCTGCTGTATAACTAAATCAATCACTGTACAACTGGAAATACTACAACAATGTCCGTCTCCCAACAATGATAATCATACAGTATCCTCATATACAAACTCAGAACTCAACCGGGAGGTATCTCCAATAAATACAACATGTACAGGCTCTCAATACATAACAATCCTCACTACAACAGTCTCTCAAAGGAGGAAAATAAAATAACTAATCTACTGAAGCTCTCCTCTGAAGGGGTACCGCTACACTCCAACGACGGGTAGGGAACTAGCTCGCGACTCCCTCGCCTCGGTCAGAAGGATCAGCAACAGGAACAACAGGAACTGGAGTAGAAGTTCCTGTGGGAAAAGACACCACGACGGGTGTGAGAACTACGTCCCAAGTAGTTCTCAGTGGGTGCCGCCAACAAGCCCGACGGTCTGCCCACTAAGTCCACTAGAGGCATAAAGTAACAAAAGCAGTGCTGTAAGGAAAGCTGGGAAAAGTAAATTCTACAGCTACTATGCCTCTATCTAGATGCTCAAAGAGTGGAACAGAAAGAACATGATGCCACAACTAACACTCATCTCTGATCACCCAATCTGAACTGACCTGCCTCCTCGGGTCCAGTCAAGCCTGCGGCCAACCTACTGCCGTTACGTCCCGGAGGAGCGGACTTACGTAGACGTCCATGACTGCCAACACAAGCACAGCCAGAGGGACAAATGCGATGACAAGCCGCAAAAGAAAAGCTCAAACTCTCGCCGGTACAACAGCCCGGTCTCGCCTACTCCGGAGTGGCACTCGAGGGGAGCGACCCGCTCGAGTCAAGTAAGTAACCCATATCAAGTATCTCTGTAAAGTATCTCTGTCAAGCCAAATGTGGCTCATGCAGGCTATGATCCACGATCAAACAGATCGGTAACTCCAAGCTCAAAACACAACTCAGTCGGAAAAAGAACCTCGACTCAAACAGCTAAGTCGGAGAACCCTCAACGACTCAATCTGATAATACACGACCATGGCTGAGTCGGGAAACCTCCACGACTCGATCTGCCAGAACCCCAAGATCCTCAGGGCTAAGTGGGAGAACCACCTCCACCACTAAATCAGAAAAACAACCTCTAGATCACACTCTACCAACTCATAGCACAAAGTCGCATCCACTGCGAGAAACTGTCTCAACAGGCAAAACAGGCCAAACGTCGCATCTACTGCGAACAACTGCCTCAACAGGCCAACATCGCATCCACTGCGAACAGCTGACTCAACAGGCCAAACAGGCCGAACATCTCAACCACTGACTCAATGAAGGGTCTGGGAACACCGAAAGACTAGAACCTACAACCCAAATCAAACAAGAACAGGCTCTAGGCATAGCCTCTCGTTGTTCTCGTCCCAAGAAGAAGGCAGACCTTAGAACCCAGACCACTCGAATCATCTCGGGTGGTTAATTTATAAGAAAAAGGTGACATTTCTTACTGAAGCCATCTGATCTGTAAGAAATCCATATTTAATGATTTTTAGTTCTTTTAGGAAAATAGTTGAAACCAAGTTTTATATCCAAGCCTCGAAGGGCTAATGCCTTCGTCCAATCAAACAAGAACAGACTCCGGCGACCCTACGATGCTTGGAAGAACCATTTGGTTGACAAAATCATATGTGTGTCCAAAAAGGTTCTGGTTTAAGGTCCTGCTAACACTGATCCACCGCTGCCACTAGCACAGCAGGCGACAGATAAAACAGAAAAATAAAACATCTCGGGACCGCCATCTACCCAAACGGCTCCCGCTACAGATGAACAACCAACTACATCTACCAGACTCCACTCTGCTCCCAAGCACGAGTGTAACATGCATCCCGCACTAAAAGATAACTCCTGACCACTCGGCCCACTACCCGGGCGAGGAAGAACACTATGTCCAGGAAAGTAGAAGTGTGGATGTCTAAAGCAGAAATAACCCTAGCCCAAGTGAGGGTTTTCTACTAGTCTGGTTACACATGCAACATATGACGGGGTGCTAGGTCAAGTTCCAATAACTATAATTTACAGATGGTAGAAAGCAAGGAGATGACAATACCATCAGATAATACAAGGAATAGCAATTCCTACATTCTAACATGCTGCACAAGCATTTCACTATCATGCATAGTCCTACTATAGCAGATTTAAAGCACAGTCCGTCAATCTTGGAGACAAGGCCACCCACCTGAAAATGCTAACTGTCCGGAGTCGCACAGCTGAGACAGTCCAGAAACAGATATCTCTACACACCCACCAATCCAACGATACAGGAACAGTGATCAATACCTCCTGGGTACAAAAACACAACCCAAAGTTACACTTAATTCCATAAAATCCAAGCATCACAAATCTGCTGGGAACAGTCCCCTTAATGCGAAATTTTCACCTGTAAAACGAACTCCAAAAATTCCAATAAAAATATCACAGCGAGCGTCTCGTCGAGACCTTCGAAACGGGGACCTGCACGCCCAAATCCGAGCCCGTAGGCCAAATTACAAATTCCACAGTACAGGTGCGCAAACACTCACAACCATACAACTGTAAACTCAAACACAGAAAAGAGAGGAATAGTATACCTCCGGGAAGGTCTCGGAAAAATCCAAGAAAAATATGATGATAATCCTTGCGACGAGTAGATCCAAAAAGTGTATAGGCTCATCTTGATCCGACACTCGGTTGCGGAGATAAAATTCCGGCAAGGGGCCGCTGTCCAAAAACTCCACCAGAAAACAGCGGCTTAGAAATGCCTCGAAAACCGTGTCATAAACTCTGAATCCAGCAAGATGATCAACACGAAAATCGAAGACGTACCTCTCATGATTCCAACACCGCAGAAATCGTCCAAAAATACTGACGGAGTAGCTCTGTAGACCTCTCAGATCAAACTGCGACGATAACGGGCCTCCGATGAAAAATCGCCACACTGCGCTCCGATGCCGAAGTCGTCGATGCCGCGGCTTCCAAAAAATCCGGGCCTCCACCAGATGATGCGCAGCACAAAGATCTCCATCTTTGCTTAAGGGTGCAAGGGGAAGGGAGCTCGGGAAAGGGGGCAAAAAGCCCCAGCCAACCGCCTATTTATAGGCCCAGCCCAAAAAATCCGACTTTGGACTTTTGGGCCAAAGTTCCGGGCGCCCGGAACATTCGGGCCGCTACAGTGTTGGGCCCGGCCCAACACTGTGCGCGCCCGAAAGCCCGAGGGCCCGCCACGCGTCCCGCCGACGCCGCCTGCGCCCGGCGCACGCACGCCCGCCAACTGCGCAGCGCCACGTGTCCCGACACGCGGGCGTGCGCAGCTGCACCCGACCAACCGCGGGGCGCCACGTGGCGCCCCCACGTCGCCCCCGACCGCGCCCACGCCGCGCCCACGTGCGCGACCGCGCCTCCCGCTGCCGCACGTCGGGCACGCGCCCCGAGGCACCTGCCTCCCGTCGCGTGGATCGCGCGCACCAGAACCCGCCAACCAAAATCAGCCACGTGTCCGCACCCGGTCCACCGTGCACCCGCGACGATCCCGTGGACCGCGCCTGCTGCGCCCGCCAACTGGGAGCCGCCACATGGCCAGCCCCCGGGTGCACGCCTCCGCGGTGGACCGCGCGTCTCCGCCGCCGCCAGCCGCCGCGCTCCGCCGCCCGCCGCCGCCGCCGGCGCCCCTCCGGCGGCCGGAACAGTACCAAATCACCTCGAAATCCGTGCCGGGTCATCCGGGCTCCGAAAAATACAAGTAAATAGTCCATCTTGACCGTTTTCGCGCGCTGAATCCAAATCCGAAGTCCGATTTGCCAAATTCCACTTCTAAAATTTCTCAAAAATTCCCGGGAAAGCAAACTTGATCCATTTTTTATGCCGAGTCCAAATCTTGGGTCCAATATGCGCGCAAACACCTCAAACACCCAACATGGGTCTCCAGAAGCCGCAGATCCAACAGTAATCAAACGTGGGAATTTCCGGGTCCTCACATCCTCCCCCACTAAAAGAAAGTTTCGTCCTCGAAACAAACACGGCTCAAAAGGGAGTTCAAAGCCAAGGGTAAGCATCCAACAACACAGTCTCCAACTCCCCAGTCGCTATTCACTCCCCGTGACTATTCCTCAACAAAATAATAATCAGTACGGCATGGCCCGGTTGCGCAATTCTCTCATCACACGAGCCAGAATTCGCAACGGGCGTCCCTCGTACTCCCACGCCCACAAATCTCAACTAGAGCGAGTCAATCACGGGCGAGGGGTCCAAAGCAAAACACCTCTGAGCTGAGACGCGGAAAACCTCAGGAACTCCAAAAAGCTGGGGACAAGGAAGATTAACCGAATCTACTCGTCCAAACCACACGAAGAACGTCACCACAACCCAACAAGAAAAGGTAAGGGCCCCACCAGCAGGAAAGTCGTCAACCCTAACTCTCTGTTTATAAAAATAGCTGAAATTAACGAAAAGTCTGAAAATTCCGAAAGACCAGTGCCTTCGCCCCAATCAAACAAGAACAGGTTCGGGCACCGTCTCCATTTCTGGAGCAGTCTATCGAAGCTCTCGTCATGTTCGGAAATTTCAGTACAAGGCGAGGAAAGGGAGAGAAGTGTTGAAGCCGTTCCTGCTGTGGCTACAAAACAGAAGCTACGATCTAACCGTGACCCCTAGGAACACAACTCTAGTCCTAAACGTCACCTACGCTCAACAGGTAGCACCCAACCCAAAACCGCTGAAGCCACTGCTGCAGGAAGGATGCCACGGTGACCTGAGAAAAATGATCTCCAGTCGTCCAACTCGCGGGAAGGTCACGGTTCTCAATCCACAATCAAACGTTGCGCGATACCGCACCAACTGGTCCATCCCGTGTGCTCAATCTGAGTCGTGGAGCTGTAACCCAACCGTCAACTGCCGGCAAAATTCCAAGTCTCAACAGCACAAGACATAATCCAGAAGGCTTCCCCAAGTGCACAATACCAACAGGAACCTGTACCTCTAGTGCACGTGGTAACAACTCTACCTCCAGTCCAGACAGGAAAACCAAAAACACTCTATCTCAGACTGCTGTAAAGAAATCATGCCGGTGACAACCCAATCCGCTGCTGTGGCGCCCTCCAGCCGGGCGGCACCAATTCATCCGCTCGATGAAAGTGGTCGTCGCTCAGTTGCCTGAAAATCAAGACTATCCATATAGGGAGCACGACCTCCGCCTCTACTCACACAGGGGTGACAAATGCGGTCCTCCGCAGATAGCCAATCCACGCTACCGCCGCGCCACTCTGACCTAGATGCTGATGCTGCTATCGGGACCCGCCCAAACTCTGGCATCTCGGGGACCCGTTATCCAGGAAAAGAAATCAGAAATGTCTCTGCCGTCCGATCTGTCCTCCATCACTCGGCGCGAAGCACCAAAATCCAGAACTCGCCTCTGGTGGCAGATCCCTATCCAAAGGAACTGCAGCGCCACGCTCCACACACCACGCCTACTCTATCGAAGCGTCAATAATCCAAAACGGAGGGACCAACTAAACTGAAAGGTGTCCTGGCGCCAACCATTCCCAGTCAAACATATCCTATGCGCCTCGTCCCTCGAAACCTGGAGCGTGCAGTTCAACAACTGTATAAACTCCCTAGCACAGGGAGGCTCTCAGATAGTCTCTCCATCACCACCAACCCCAATTCTGCCTACAAGGCTCCAACTCAAACCTATGAATCGGGATGGTTCAGACTGCCGGGACTGGCTCCATCGATCAATGATGTCCCTAAGCTCAGCTACTATCCACTATCCATCCTGCCTCGGTGCCTCGGCACTACTCATCGACACGGAGGGGCTGCTCGCTCAGTCGGTGCCACAAGTACAACTGAAGGTACCACTGCATAGGAAGAAAGTACTGGAGGACACTCAAGCGGTACTGCAACTAGCTGTGCTCTTTGCTCCAACAAGCGCATCAAACGTTCCATGGCTTTTTCCTGGCATCGGACAGCCTCCGACATCTGTGCCATCTGGATCCATAACTCCTGGGTCTCGCTCTGCTCTGATAGCTCTGCCTCCCGCTGCTCGGGTTACTCATCAGATGCGGAATGCGCATTCCTCACTGCACGACGTCTCAAAAGCATCGTAGGTCCACTGCACAATAACAAACATCAGGACACAACAATCATACGACCCAATCCAGCGAAAGTCTAAGGCATGTTACCAATTCCACAACATTATGTCGTCTGCAGCCAACATAATCGCTTAGGAGCATAAACATGCCAATCACTCATCCCGTCTCTTGGGAGAGGTACAAAACTCGATCAGGACTCTCGCTAAAAGTCACGACTCTCACGTAGTCATCCTAATGTCCAACCACAAGCCTAGGGTTTCTAAGTCCTCGATGACCTACAACCTAGGCTCTGATACCACTCTAATCTGTCACGCCCCGGGGTCGAAACTGCGACCCGGCTCGCCAACAGATCCGCCACCTATGCCAAACCCGCATAGGCGAAGCGTCCTACCTGCAAGAAAAGTACTACAGCTAAACAGATATCAGAGCTACAAATAAAAATCTGCTGTATAACTAAATCAATCACTGTACAACTGGAAATACTACAACAATGTCCGTCTCCCAACAATGATAATCATACAGTATCCTCATATACAAACTCAGAACTCAACCGGGAGGTATCTCCAATAAATACAACAGTGTACAGGCTCTCAATACATAACAATCCTCACAACAACAGTCTCTCAAAGGAGGAAAATAAAATAACTAATCTACTGAAGCTCTCCTCTGAAGGGGTACCGCTATACTTCAACGACGGGTAGGGAACTAGCTCGCGACTCCCTCGCCTCGGTCAGAAGGATCAGCAACAGGAACAACAGGAACTGGAGTAGAAGTTCCTGTGGGAAAAGACACCACGACGGGTGTGAGAACTACGTCCCAAGTAGTTCTCAGTGGGTGCCGCCAACAAGCCCGACGGTCTGCCCACCAAGTCCACTAGAGGCATAAAGTAACAAAAGCAGTGCTGTAAGGAAAGCTGGGAAAAGTAAACTCTACAGCTACTATGCCTCTATCTAGATGCTCAAAGAGTGGAACAGAAAGAACATGATGCCACAACTAACACTCATCTCTGATCACCCAATCTGAACTGACTGCCTCCTCGGGTCCAGTCAAGCCTGCGCCAACCTACTGTCGTTACGTCCCGGAGGAGCGGACTTACGTAGGACGTCCATGACTACCAACACAAGCACAGCCAGAGGGACAAATGCGATGACAAGCCGCAAAAGAAAAGCTCAAACTCTCGCCGGTACAACAGCCCGGTCTCGCCTACTCCGGAGTGGCACTCGAGGGGAGCGACCCGCTCGAGTCAAGTAAGTAACCCATATCAAGTATCTCTGTAAAGTATCTCTGTCAAGCCAAATGTGGCTCATGCAGGCTATGATCCACGATCAAACAGATCGGTAACTCCAAGCTCAAAACACAACTCAGTCGGAAAAAGAACCTCGACTCAAACAGCTAAGTCGGAGAACCCTCAACGACTCAATCTGATAATACACGACCATGGCTGAGTCGGGAAACCTCCACGACTCGATCTGCCAGAACCCCAAGATCCTCAGGGCTAAGTGGGAGAACCACCTCCACCACTAAATCAGGAAAAACAACCTCTAGATCACACTCTACCAACTCATAGCACAAAGTCGCATCCACTGCGAGAAACTGTCTCAACAGGCCAAACAGGCCAAACGTCGCATCTACTGCGAACAACTGCCTCAACAGGCCAACATCGCATCCACTGCGAACAGCTGACTCAACAGGCCAAACAGGCCGAACATCTCAACCACTGACTCAATGAAGGGTCTGGGAACACCGAAAGACTAGAACCTACAACCCAAATCAAACAAGAACAGGCTCTAGGCATAGCCTCTCGTTGTTCTCGTCCCAAGAAGAAGGCAGACCTTAGAACCCAGACCACTCGAATCATCTCGGGTGGTTAATTTATAAGAAAAAGGTGACATTTCTTACTGAAGCCATCTGATCTGTAAGAAATCCATATTTAATGATTTTTAGTTCTTTTTAGGAAAACAGTTGAAACCAAGTTTTATATCCAAGCCTCGAAGGGCTAATGCCTTCGTCCAATCAAACAAGAACAGACTCCGGCGACCCTACGATGCTTGGAAGAAACCATTTGGTTGACAAAAATCATATGTGTGTCCAAAAAGGTTCTGGGTTTAAGGTCCTGCTAACACTGATCCACCGCTGCCACTAGCACAGCGGCGACAGATAAAACAAGAAAAATAAAACATCTCGGGACCGCCGTCTACCCAAACGGCTCCCGCTACAGATGAACAACCAACTACATCTACCAGACTCCACTCTGCTCCCAAGCACGAGTGTAACATGCATCCCGCACTAAAAGATAACTCCTGACCACTCGGCCCACTACCCGGGCGAGGAAGAACACTATGTCCAGGAAAGTAGAAGTGTGGATGTCTAAAGCAGAAATAACCCTAGCCCAAGTGAGGGTTTTCTACTAGTCTGGTTACACATGCAACATATGACGGGGTGCTAGGTCAAGTTCCAATAACTATAATTTACAGATGGTAGAAAGCAAGGAGATGACAATACCATCAGATAATACAAGGAATAGCAATTCCTACATTCTAACATGCTGCACAAGCATTTCACTATCATGCATAGTCCTACTATAGCAGATTTAAAGCACAGTCCGTCAATCTTGGAGACAAGGCCACCCACCAGAAAATGCTAACTGTCCGGAGTCGCACAGCTGAGACAGTCCAGAAACAGATATCTCTACACACCCACCAATCCAACGATACAGGAACAGTGATCAATACCTCCTGGGTACAAAAACACAACCCAAAGTTACACTTAATTCCATAAAATCCAAGCATCACAAATCTGCTGGGAACAGTCCCCTTAATGCGAAATTTTCACCTGTAAAACGAACTCCAAAAATTCCAATAAAAATATCACAGCGAGCGTCTCGTCGAGACCTTCGAAACGGGTACCTGCACGCCCGAATCCGAGCCCCGTAGGCCAAGTTACAAATTCCACAGTACAGATGCGCAAACACTCACAACCATACAACTGTAAACTCAAACACAGACAAGAGAGGAATAGTATACCTCCGGGAAGGTCTCGGAAAAATCCAAGAAAAATATGATGATAATCCTTGCGACGAGTAGATCCAAAAAGTGTATAGGCTCATCTCGATCCGACACTCGGTTGCGGAGATAAAATTCCGGCAAGGGGCCGCTGTCCAAAAACTCCACCAGAAAACAGCGGCTTAGAAATGCCTCGAAAACTGTGTCATAAACTCTGAATCCAGCAAGATGATCAACACGAAAATCGAAGACGTACCTCTCATGATTCCAACACCGCAGAAATCGTCCAAAAATACTGACGGAGTAGCTCTGTAGACCTCTCAGATCAAACTGCGACGATAACGGGCCTCCGATGAAAAATCGCCACACTGCGCTCCGATGCCGAAGTCGTCGATGCCGCGGCTTCCAAAAAATCCGGGCCTCCGCCAGATGATGCGCAGCACAAAGATCTCCATCTTTGCTTAAGGGTGCAAGGGGAAGGGAGCTCAGGAAAGGGGGCAAAAAGCCCCAGCCAACCGCCTTTTTATAGGCCCAGCCCAAAAAATCCGACTTTGGACTTTTGGGCCAAAGTTCCGGGCGCCCGGAACATTCGGGCCGCTACAGTGTTGGGCCCGGCCCAACACTGTGCGCGCCCGAAAGCCCGAGGGCCCGCCACGCGTCACGCCGACGCCGCCTGCGCCCGGCGCACGCGCGCCCGCCAACTGCGCAGCGCCACGTGTCCCGACACGCGGGCGTGCGCAGCTGCACCCGACCAACCGCGGGGCGCCACGTGGCGCCCCCACGTCGCCCCCGACCGCGCCCACGCCGCGCCCACGTGCGCGACCGCGCCTCCCGCTGCCGCACGTCGGGCACGCGCCCCGAGGCACCTGCCTCCCGTCGCGTGGACCGCGCGCACCAGAACCCGCCAACCAAAATCAGCCACGTGTCCGCACCCGGTCCACCGTGCACCCGCGACGATCCCGTGGACCGCGCCTGCTGCGCCCGCCAACTGGGAGCCGCCACGTGGCCAGCCCCCGGGTGCACGCCTCCGCGGTGGACCGCGCGTCTCCGCCGCCGCCAGCCGCCGCGCTCCGCCGCCCGCCGCCGCCGCCGGCGCCCCTCCGGCGGCCGGAACAGTACCAAATCACCTCGAAATCCGTGCCGGGTCATCCGGGCTCCGAAAAATACAAGTAAATAGTCCATCTTGACCGTTTTCGCGCGCTGAATCCAAATCCGAAGTCCGATTTGCCAAATTCCACTTCTAAAATTTCTCAAAAATTCCCGGGAAAGCAAACTTGATCCATTTTTTATGCCGAGTCCAAATCTTGGGTCCAATATGCGCGCAAACACCTCAAACACCCAACATGGGTCTCCAGAAGCCGCAGATCCAACAGTAATCAAACGTGGGAATTTTCGGGTCCTCACAAAACCGCACTAGCTGGTCAATTTCGTGTGCTCAATCTGAGTCGTGGAACTGTAACTGAACCGTCACTCCTGCCAGTGTACTCCCCAAAGTCTCAGCTGTCCTGGCCATGCCCCACAATCCTCCTTTGCTCGCAGGATACTGCGAAGGATCCAATTACAATTACCTGTAGCAAATTCCCTATCCCCTAACCATGCAGAGATGCAAAAGCCCTACTAACATGTGCAGAAGGATGCAGTGGTATCCAAAAAGCTCTATTAAGCTGATAGAAAATAAAGTCATACCTGCGGCGATATGATCTGCTGTCGAGGTGCCCTCCACCAGAGCTACGTATACCCGTCCACTGGGTGCTGCAGACCGTCGTCCCGTCTGTCCCGACGTCGTACCCCACTCTGTCTGACGGTACATCGGAGGGGCCTCCGCTTCCTGAACAGGCAAGGGGGGTGCTACAGCAAGGGGTAGCACTGACAGAATGGCTCGGGGACAAGCTGCTCGAAAATGTCCCAACTCTCCACAAAGGAAACACCGTCCCTGTCTCTGGTCACACTGCGACGGTGGGTGAGGGCCGCCACAGATGACACACCGCTCCTGTCGCTGCTGCCGATACTGCTGCTGAAACTGCTGTCGCTGCTGATACTGCGGCTGCTGCGGGGGCCCACCAGATCTCTGGCGCCTCTGAAACCCACGACCCTCAGGGTGAGGTCGGGGAAGTATCGAAGGTGCCTGCCGACTCGTCTGTCCTTCATCAACCGGTGCTGGGCGCTTCGCCCCTGGAATCACTGCAGGAGCTGGAACCACCTCATCCATCACCGCCTCTCCGCACTCAACGTAAAGTGCCTGCTCCATAGATGCATCCAACGTCTGCAATCTGTGCGAACGGACGAGCTGATAAATCTCCCGGCGCAAACCCCGCTCAAACATATAAATCCGATGCGCCTCGTCCCTGGCTGAGTACGGCACACAGGCCAACAACTGGTTGAAGTCTGCGATGTATTCATGCACGGGCCGATCTCCCTGACGGAGATTCTTCAGTCGCTCCTCTAACCCCTGCCTGACGCTCTCTGGGAAAAAGGCTCCAAGAAATAGACTGCGAAACTCCGCCCAAGAGAGAAGCTGCACCCCAGGCGGTCCAGCAGGTCGCACACGCTGCCACCAAGCCTCGGCGTTGCTTTCCAAGAAGTGAGTGGCCAACAGGACTCGAAACCTCTCCTTAATAAATAAGCTCTCGAAATGGCGCTCCATGGCCGTGATCCAAGTCTCAGCCTCCCACGGCTCTACACTCAATCCAGAAAAACGGGGTGGATCGAACTGGCGGAACCTCATCAATAGATCCACCACCTCACGCTGCTCTGTAGGGGTCAATTGTCCTGCCGTCCCGGACGGCTGCCCACGGGTAACCGATGCAATACGGGGTGCCTGAGCTGCCGATACAACTGGGGGTGCCACAGCTGGCGAAGAAGGTGCGGGGAAACTCTCAGGGGGTGCTACAGCTGACTGCGCCCTCTGCTCCATCATACGGATCATCCGGTCCACGGTCTCCTCATGGCGCCATGAAATCTCCTCCTGGCGCCGCAGAGTCCCTGTCAAATGGGCCATCTGAGCCCGAAGCTCCTGCACCTCACTCCGCTGACCCTGTGCTGACTCCTCCTGCTCAGGCTCAAGGGAGGAGGAAGGCTGAGAACGTGTCTGCATCCTGCGTCGGGGAGGCATCGTACCCACCTACAATCCACATGCAAACATCAGGACAGCACCAAACAACATACGACCCAATCCAGCGAAAGTCTAAGACATTTTATCCATTCCATAGCATTATGTTGTCTGCAGCCAACATAATCGCTTAGGAGAATAAACATGCCAGTCACTCATCCCATCCCTTGGGAGAGGTATACAACTCAATCAGGACTTTCGCTAACAGTCACGACTCTCACGTAGTCATCCTAATGTCCAACCACAAGCCTAGGGTTTCTAAGTCCTCAATGACCTACAACCTAGGCTCTGATACCACTCTATCTGTCACGCCCCGGGGCCGAAACTGCGACCCGGGCTCGCCAACAGATCCGCCGCCCATACGGCGAACCCCGTATAGACGAAGCGTCTACCTGCAAAAGAAAGATGCTATACTAAACAGATATCAGAGCTGGAAGTAACTGCTAAAAATAAAATATATACAACTCCAAGTCCTCACCACAAGTACAAAAGTCGCTCAACTCTGATATAAAAGTACAACTCTATACCTCACTACAAGGTCTCTCAACAACAAGTAACTCTCAAAATGTAAAAAGTGGGTACATCTACTCTCTGGACGACGACGTCTGGTAGGGAACTAGCTCGCGACTCCCTTACCTCGCTCTGAAGAAACAGCAGCTAGAACAGCAGGAACAGGAGTAGAAGTCCCTGGGGAAAATACACCACGACGGGTGTGAGAACTACATCTCACAGTAGTTCTCAGTGGGTGCCGTCAACAAGCCCAACGGTCTGCCCACTAAGTCTACTAGAGGCATAAGGTAATAAATGAAATACTGAAGGAAAGAGCCGGAAATGAATAACTCTACAGCTACTATGCCCCTATCTAGATGCTCAAAAAAGTGGAACAGATGATAACATGATGCATCTATTAACTCTCAGGTACAGTAACCCATAACTATATTGACTGCCACATAGGGTCCAGTCAAACCTGCGCCCACCTACTGCTGCACATCCTCAACAGGACGGTCTACCGTAGGGTGTCCATGACTGCCACATCTGGGCCAGCCAGAGGGGCGGCGTCGACAAGTCACGATAGAAGAACTCAATCTCACGCCGGTTACAACAACCCGGTCTAAAGCTCAATCTCAACGCCGGTTACAACAACCCGGTCTAAAGCTCAATCTCAACGCCGGTTACAACAACCCGGTCTCGCCTACTCCGGAGTGGCACTCGAGGGGAGCGACCCGCTCGAGTCCATAAGTAACCCATGTCCAACAGCTCTGTCATGCATCTCAGTCAATCGGGCAAAAGTCGAGATAAGAGGTACACAACAACCATCCACCTGGAACGCGCAATCCACAAGTGTAAAAGTCTCCTCGCTGTCCAACTCCCCTTTTACCGCAAAATGCCCAGAATCTGCGAACCACTGCAAAAGAACCGCACTTGGCATAAATGGGGATTCTCAAAAGAACAGCAATTACTGTTTTGCAAAACAACACAGAAAAAAATGATATTTCACCTTTGCGCAATCCTCAAAAAAATCCAGAAAAATCACGACTGCGATCCTCGCGACGCGTAGATGCAAAACGAGTACTTACGCACCCCAATCCGACGCTCGTAGCCCGAGAAAATCCATAAATACTCCGCCGCTGTCCAAAATCTGTCGCAGAAAAATGGTTCCCAAAGATGATCCGAAAAACCCAATAAATACTCGAAGCGGAGGGAAGCGGTAAATACAAGAAATGTAGCCCTACCTGTCGTGAAGACAATGACGCAAGAATCACCAAAAAACTCCTTCGAGGTAGCCCAGGGGAGCTCGCGGACCGAAATGAAAGAACGTCGAAGTGCGTCGAATCGCCGAATACGTCGATGTCGCGACCTCCAAAAATTTCGGGAATCCTTCGAAAGATGGAGCACAAGATGAGGAACAACTTTTCTTTAGGACTCACCCACAGAGGAGCTCGGGAAAAAGCCCAAAAGAAGGAGGGAGGGGGCATATTTATAGGATTTTCCAAAAGAAAATCCAAAAAACCCAATTTGGACTTTTGGAGCCACGGCCCGGCCCACGATCAGCGCCCGAATCCCCCAGGGCCCGACACGTGTCCCGAACAGCGGACAGCGTGTGCAGGGCCACTAGGGGCCTGCCACGCCACGTTGCCCGACCGGGTGGGTGGAGCGGGTGGCGCCCCGCACCTGCCCCCACCTGCCCCGCCTGCTCCCTGCATTGTGTGGACCGCGCGTGCGTGAGCCGGCCACTCACAGGCCGCCACGTGGCCCGCCCCGGTCCATGCACTAGCCCGTGCGACGCCGTGGACCACGCCGCGTGAGCCCACAAATCAGAGACTGCCACGTGTCCCCCGCGCCTGGTCCATTGCACTCGCGCCCTTTTCTGTGGACCGCGCCGCGTGTGCCGGCCAATCAGAGGCCGCCACGTGGCACCCGGCCGGTCCACGGCTCCCCCCTGCACCGAAATGAGCAGAAAACTTTCGGGTGTCCGTTTTTGAGCATCCGGACTCCGAAAAATACAAGTAATTAGCCGTTTTTCAACATTTTTCCGCGCTGAATCCAAATCCGCCCTCAGATTAGCCTGAAACCCTTTCTAAAATTCGGCGAAAGCAGCCGAAAGACAGGCTTGATCGAGAAACCTCACAGAGTTCATCCAACGCGTCCATTTGACGCGTTGCGGGCCCGACACACCAATAATAGGTGTTCCACAACATAGATCATGGGAAAAACTGCACGGGGATCGGGGCCACTACATCTAATATCCAACCAAACACATATATACAATAGTTCCAGCTTGTTTCCAAATTTATACTTATCCCTGCAACAACTAGTTTTCTCTTATTCCCCAACCAAACGCAGCCTAAATGCTTTACCCGGGTATTGGTCCATGGCTAACCTAAGAAAGGATAAAGTGTCTGTTGGATCCTTGCCTCCCGATTAGCTGCATAGAGTAGCAGTGTCTATTGGTCTCCTGCTATCTTCTTCAAACTGCTGGATCTCTAAAAGCTATTCTGGTTCATACCGCGCTACCTTAAAGACGGCGCCGATGGGATATGTAGTGGTCATTGTATCTCTAAAAATGATTACCTGAGATTCAAACATGGAGGGACAATCTCGCTTTTAGAGTAGTTCCTAACACCCATTAACTCACAAACCTCGTATGAATTATATATATATATATATATATATATATATATATATATATATATATATATATATATATATATATATATATATATTCGGTTGTAGATACTTGGATGCGATCTTTCATATGCATTTTTTAAATATTTTTGATTAAAAAATATTCAGAAGTGTTATTTATACTAAGAGGATAGACATCAGTTTTTCCAAGGTTAACTCCAACTTTACACGGTCATTCAATTTCTATTGTTCACCTTTTGAGCATTTGAGATGTTTAATCACCGATTAAATGTCCAAAAATACAAAATCTGAAAGCGAGATATTTCAATTACTTTATATTATATTTAACGGATTGGATTAAAGACTGAACAGCACCTGCGCAACAAGAGAGGACTGAACCAAATTCATATCATATCAAAGGACTCAAATGGCCAGAAAAAACCTCTGGGCAACATCCAAAGGGACCAGAAAATCTTATATTTACGACAAACAAAAAATACTCGAGCAGTTATGTAGGAATGCATATACATAAGTTAACATGTTATGTTTTAGTCCCCAACGATTGTCATTAAATTCTGCCACCTAAATTTGATTGTAAAAAAATGACTTTGCACCCTCATTATTAATAGGCTAAAGTGCAGAAAATGTCCTGCTAAGCGAAATTAGCTTCGTGCTATTTAACCCCTTGTGCTCGTAGTATTTTAAGAAAAGAAATGGTTGAACTTAAACACAACTCGTAGGGATTAGGGTGCGACAAAATAAAATTTGAAGACTAAAATACAACATGAGGACCATTAGTTTAAATTTCCCAGCATTATTGTTCCTTCACCAAATATCCAGTGTCAGGACTACAAAACTTTCCTCACTTTTTCAATTTATCTTTGATTCAAATTTTTGCTCTGGTGGGCAGAAGCTGAAGGAGATGACAAAGTCAGGTGTTCCCTATTTCACTTTCCTTTCCCGTTCCACATAATTTAAGATAGCATGACTAGGATAAACTCTATGTTTTCACACAAAAGAAATTTAATTCTACAAAACATTTAAACCACAACACTGGAGAAACCTGCGAGTACCAGATCCATCAAGATGAAAAGTTTCAGCTTGTTTAATACATGAAACAGTAAGATTACAGATCAAGAAAACCTGCAAATCTCTCAATAATAAATAACAGAATAATATGCTAATTTAGTACAATTGGAGAGATTTAGCCTACAATATTTCATCATAAAAACAAGGTTCAAGAAAGCAAAAGACAACTATTAAGGATGGCACTACACAAGCTTAAAACAATACAGTTATGAGACTTTTGATGTACTATTAGAACCTGTTTTGTTGCACATACTTATAACTGCACTGCAATTATAACTGTAAATAGATTCAAATCCAATATTTGGTTCGATTACATTTGAATTTAACTACTGCAATTCAAGCTACAAGAGGAGGTTGAACTGCAGCAGTTGTAACTACGCCCAAATCGGCTGTAGTTCCAACTATAGCAGTTGAAGAGAGTAATTTTAAACAAAAAATAAACTTATCTATTTAATTATCTTTTAAATAGAAAAAAAAAATGTCTACGTAGGGAAAAAAAAACTCATCACCCCATATATAAAGTGATAAAACTTTATAAATGCACTTCTGAACCGCATACAATCAAACAAATTATTTATAGTTGTAGCGGTTTCTACTACATCCAACTAAAGTACCAACCAAATGCATGTAATTGTAACTACTGCATTTTCAGCTGTATGCATCTTCAACTACACTTGCATCTATAATTACATCCAACCAAAAAATCCCTAAATATAAACACAATAGATTTTTGAGGGCCATCAGTATTTACCAATTTAGTTTCTAAAGATTAGCATATAGACTATCATCCCAACATTTAACTCCGATGTTTTTCGATGAAGTTCCAAAAGACAGCAACAATATCCAGGTGACAGAACTAGTGCAGATTGTAGTGCCTAAGGAGTAGTCTTGAGTAGTCTACAAATGTGATGCATGAGAGTCCATATAACATATACGATAAGAATATTTGAGGTATACTAGATTGTTAGAATATATAAAAACAAAAAAACAAAAGAAAAATATAAACAAAGATCATGTTAAAGTCCTGAATAAGCTAATACAAGATTCATATTCTGATCATACGATTACAAAAGAACAAGATATAAACTACAAGAATTTAAATCTAAAATGTTAATTATTTACATGCACTCATAGTAGTGGTTGGTTTGCCTTGTTAGTGGAAGAGCTTATCTACTCCAAGCAAGAGCAACCAGACAGTTGGCAAACAAAATGTATAAAGCTTATGTCACAGTAGAAAACGGAAATCAGCTTTTGGGCCTCAAAAAGCAAAAAGCTCAAATTTGAAGATTCCAATCTATTCTGTGAGAAGATCATGTCGGATATTACCAGGAAAGTTGTTCATAATTCTTTGAACTGTCCTCATAGAAGTTTCTTCGGAATCTCAAACTAGGCCAAATAGGCCTCTTTTCCCGTTAAGATTACAGCACCAACTTAAAAGCTTTACTAATATATTGACAACAGGAGAAAAGTTATATAGACTAACAAATTGTTAAACATCGAGAAAAAGGATACAGATAGGAAATAACCAAATGCTACCTTTCTGTTTTCTCCTCTCTTGACAAACCATTGGGTATTTGGGTCCAACTTGGATATAGCATACCTTGATTTAGTTTGTAAATAGTCAAGGGAGGACGACAATTGTATTAACAGTTTATGATAAGTTCATACGAAACAAGGGGCCCAAAATCGAAATTTACAGTAGAAATTTTTTCAATACAAAATTTACGAAGCAAGATCTACCAAATTTGCGAAAAGCACAACCTAAAGCAAGAGTCACAGTTTACTGCCCTAAATCTGGAACTTATATAGAAAACAACTTCAATATGATAGATTGGACACTACACTTAAAAAGATTTAAGTGATTGAATTTAAAATTAAATAGTTTACAAAAATGAATTGCTCACCACAATCTAAACATCCTTATGTACAACATAACTGAATCAAGGAGTGAAAGTCAAAAGCACCCACTATAACACAAGCAAGACTACTATGATCATCTTTAACTGTGTGGATTGTAAAGGATTGTAAAGGATGCCTAGCATTGAATATGGCTTGATATAACAATGCCCGAATACTATCGGTGGTATTCTAGCGTACCAAATTGAAGAAGAGACATCATTACAAACCAAGGATAACATAAATCATACTATAAAGCATCTATGTGGGAGGACAAAATGTAAGAGTTGCAAAAGCAGAATTTGAACGATAGGTAAAAAGTAAAAACCAAGGAAAAGACTTAGCAATACTGAACGCGAGTCAAATTATAAAGTTGAAATTACAAGAGTACTCAAAAAACCCAGCCAACGAACATACTTGAGATATAGGGTTCATCAAAGAGCATAAGAAATGAACCATACCATCAAAACAGAGTTACCTAAACAAAAGAGCCTTAAGAATAGAACTTACAGCAGCAATGCATGTTCTTTATAGAGCTGTTAATACTAACAAATCAAGAGTTGCTGTCAACTTTCCAAACAGTGGCTTTTCTGACTACTACAACAGTCTATTTATGCTAAAATTCAACTATAATATCCATAGAAAGAACAATCAACTAGAAGGAAATCCAAGCGGCTTGTAGAAAGCAAAAGCAAGTAGAAGATCAACCAAATTAAGAAAAAAAGAATGTGAATTATAGCACAGACCAAAAGAGAGAATCGAAGAGATTTATTTGCAATAGCAGAATAGAGAGGATTAAAACAGAACATAACTTATCTGCACAATTGAATTTTCTTCTCTTTCATCTCCAAGTAAAATTCACAATAGAAAGTAAAAAATGATACATAGTGAAAGAGACGAAGTTACCATATCATAATTTCTATGGCAATTATTGGTAAAAGTTGTATAACTAGAAGCAGGGATAATATATACAAGTTGCAAGAATAAAATCTCCCCCTTAGATTGTTTCATTAGGAGTGTACAATCTGTTTTTAAAATAAATTTTCTTTTTTGTTTTCTGTCAGATAAAAAAATTCATAGAGAAGGTTTGTGTGATGATTATCACAGCTCAATCGCTGAAATATTTGAATTATTCTATTCTATCTACATTTTCAATTCAAGACAACATGACCATTGTGATTTAAATATGACAAAACAAGATCTTCATGCAACAATAATTCATGGTAGAACAAAACAAAAGCTGAATTATATTGGAAAAAACATAAAGCGGAACAAAAATTGTAGTTACAAGGCCAGGAACTCAAAAAGGCCTCGGCAGCAACAAGAGAATTAAAAGTATGACAAATCTTTACTCCTTTTGTTCCTGTAATCATTAATCATGTGTTAACAAAAAAAAAAAGAACTTATATAAGCAAGCAATTCTCTATACCGATATACCCTATTGCAGAGGCCAGAAATCACCAAAAATGAAATCACTAGGAACGGTAGAACCGACATATAATACTGATATAGCAAAACTTCTTGGTCTTCTTCATCTTTCAAGTACTTGCCGAACTGAAAACATGCAAGTCAAGCAATCTATTATACTGCCCTTGCTCTATTTCCTCCTCAGCCACACCATGCAGCAGTAAGAGCTCTATAGTGCAATCCTCCCAATCAGTGCCATTTTTACTGTCTCCACTCTTCCTCCTCCGCTTCCTAGCAACCGTACACTCCACCGGAGGATCATCCTCCTCGACAACCAAATCATCACAAGAAGATTGGCCCTTCATGATCTCATTAATTCGACGTTTTGCAGCTTTAATCTTCGTCCTCCTCGATCTCCGCAACTCCTCCCCGGCAACAAAAGACGGGGGCGGGGCATCATACCCGATGTCCCTCTCCAATATCTGCTCGAGGGTTAAATTCTTGTCAGAGTCCCATCCCCCCTCCCAAGATTCCAACCACAATTCTGTGTCAACACCTCCTTTTCTCCTCCTCTTCTTTCCTGCCTCCTTCGCAAGCTCTCCGGCATTGTCGAGGTTTGCGGCCTTCTCTACGGCATTCTTGTGAGCATCCAACAGGCGCTCTCCCGACAGCTTGAGACTCTCATACTTGTTAACGTCAGAGTTATCATTCTCTTCGCCCCGGTCAAGGCGGAAGTACTTGGCCTCGTCCTCGTCAGCAGCGTTGCCAGGATAGGTAATCGCGAGCTCGGACGGGTCGAAAGAGTACTCGTCGAAGAATTCGTCCCCCAGGGGCTTGGCCTTGGACTTCATCTCCATCAAGCGGAGCAGCAGGGGAGCGTTGTGGGCGAGGTTGCGGGGCGTAACGTCGTCCCCCCACGGGAGCAGCGCGCGGGCAGCGCTGACGAGGGCGTCGACGAGTTCCTTGAGGCGGACTCTGCTGGTGGAGACGCCCGCGGGGATTTCCCTGGCGATGTCGTCGACGGAGACGGAGGAGACGCCGTTGATTTGGGCGGCGAAGGCGATGACGGCGGCGAGGATGGGAAGAGGGTGGCGGCCGGTGGTGAGGGCCCACTTGGCGGCGCAGCGGAGGAGGAAGCGGCCGTGGGAGACGATGGCGTCGGCCTTGTCGGAGGACGAGGCGAGGGCGGGGGAGGAGCGGACGGCGCGGTCGAGGGCGCGATCGGCGTCGAAGGGGGGGAGAGGGGGGAGGGAGAGGTGGCGGGCGAGGCGGGCGGCGAGGTGGGCGAGGGAGCGGGGGGGGCAGAGGGCGGCGGCAGCGGCGTCGGCGAGAGAGAGGGGGAGGCGGTGGCGGCGGGCGACGAGGAGGGCGGAGGCGGCGGCGAGGGCGGGGAGGAAGGCGGAGGAGGGGGTGGCTAGGGAGCCGGAGGTGGCGGAGAGGGCGAGGCTGAGGGCGTCGGCGGAGCGGGAGGCGGAGAGGCCGAGGCGGGAGCAGAGGGAGGAGAAGAGGAGGGTGGCGCAGCGGAGCTTGCGCTCGCGGTAGCCGAAGTCGCCGACGGAGTGGACGATGGAGGAGGCGGAGGCGTCGGGGCGGCCGTCGGGGGTGAAGTCGGGCTGGTGGACGAAGACCGCCGCGGCCTCGTGCTCGTGCCCGCACGAGCTGCAGACGCGCGCGCCCGTGTCCGGGTCGGTGATCACGCGCCCCTCGCCGCACGACCAGCACGTCCGCTCCATCCTGCTTGTTTTCGGGTTCCGCCGGTTCAGGACGCGGCTCTCTCTCGCCGGTACCAGTCTAAATTACTGCTGGCCGCTATATGCGTCCGGGTTAGGTTGCAAACGGGCGGATCTGTGAGCGGAGACCCGCCCCAAATCCTTGACGGGTTAAAAAAAAAATTATTTCATAATTTGCCGTCTCATAATCTGCCTCGCGCCCACTAAAAAAATTTAGAATTAATTGCGTATAAATTTTAGAAAACAGATTAAATAGTAAATATATTTTTATAAAATTTAAATTTTATATTTATTTTTTTAAAAATTCATCATTATTCATATATATTCCTACCGTTTAGAAAAATTTAGTTAACTATAGATTAAATATTTAATCTTGATTAGGTAAAAAAATTAATTTAATTTTTATCTTTCGTACGGGCGCTCTTCTCCGCCGCGGTGGCGAAGAGAAAGGCGGTGGGCGGAGATTGAAAGGCGGCGAGGGGCTGAGCGCGGGCGCACACGGCGAGCATGGACGACTTCGGCCCGATGGGCGGCGGGGCGACCTCCAACACGGCGACGTTCGCGGCCGCGGCGGCGCACCTACCTCGCATTGTTCGAATCTGACGGCGGGGCGATGCTCGTGGTGCCCCCCGGGCGCTAGCTCACCGGGCCCTTCAACATCACCTGCAGCCACTTCACCTCTTCCTCCACCGCGACGCCATCATACTCGCAGCTACACACTCCCCCTCCTCACTCTATCTATCCTCAGTTAAAAAAAAAATAAATAAAATTAATAATATGATAAAATTCAAAATGTATTTATTTATTTAATTTGTATTCAAATATTACACACAGTAAGCAACTCATCATTTATTTATTTAATTTATATTTATTTATTTAATTTTTTTTTATAGATGAAGGAGATGATGACTATTGGGATTTTTGGAGAGTTACATTTTTGTAACAAGTATAAAAATTTTGCTTGTAAGTGAAAAAAAATTATTTCATATCTATTCTGTTAAAATATAAACAGTTTTCAAACGGTAATAAACCAGAATGGTAGATATGAATAAATTAGGATTTTTGAACAAAAAAATATGAAAAGTTGAATTTTGTAGGAATATATTTGCTATTCGATCTGTTTTCAGGATCCATATGTAATTAACCCAAAAATTTATGTATCCTCCCAACTAATATTTATTTTATAAATTATAATATTATTAATATTTTATAAATATAAATCGATAAATTTTTTAATCGTAATGGATGGTATTATTAAGTTATATATAATTAATTTTATTAATTATAAAAATTAAAAATATTAATCACAATTTACAATAAAATTCAAAAATTTTAAATATATATATATTAAAAAACAAAAGTCTACTAGCATTACAATAATTTGTCAACAAAATAAAAATACAATGTAATACACCAATACACCATTCATGAAAAAGAAAACAAAATATGCAAATAATAATAAAAAAATCCTCCAGAAATCACAAATTTACAGTAATAACAACATTGCAAAGTGTTTTATAAAACATAATGTCACGCCCCGGGGTCGAAACTGCGATCCGGGCCCGCCAACAGATCCGCCGCCCATACGGGAAACCCCGTATAGACGAAGCGTCTAATCTACAAAAAAAATGATACTATAGCTATACAGATATCAGAGCTGAAAAGTAAACTACTGAAACATGAAATAATACAACTGTCAAATAGTACAAGTCTGAACCTCACTACAATAGTCTCTCAAAATAAAACTCTCAAAAGTAACTAACAACTAAAATCCAGCAGACTGTACTACTAAGCTCCAAAAAGGGTACCGCTATACTCCAAGGACGGATAGGGAACTAGCTCGCGACTCCCTCACCTCGATCAGCAACAAAAGGATCAGCAACTGGAGCAACAGGAACTGGAGAAAGGGTCCCTGGGGAAAGACACCACAGCGGGTGTGAGAACTACATCCCACAGTAGTTCTCAGTGGGTACCGCTACCAAGCCCGATGGTCTGCCCACTAAGTCTACTAGAGGCATAAAGTAATAAATGCAATACTGAAAGGAAAAGAGCTGGAAAATAACTCTACAGCTACTATGCCTCTATCTAAATGCTCAAGAAGTGAAACAGATGGAAACATGATGCATCTATTATCTCTCAAATATAATCACCCAATCAATACTGACTGCCACATAGGGTCCAGTCAAACCTGCGCCCACCTACGGCCGTTACATCCCAGGAGGACCGGACTTACGTAGGGCGTCCGTGACTGCCAAAACTGGCCCAGCCAGAGGGACTGCGTCGACAAGTCGCGATAGCAAAGTAACAGGCCCAACTCCGGAGTGGCACTCGAGGGGCGCGACCCCACCGAGGAAAGTATCTGCGCATCTCTGTCGAGCTCAATATGGCTTATGCAGGCTATAGTCCAATCCACGATCAACAAGATCGACAGTACCCAAATCACCTCTCTAACTCACTAACAGGAATCACTCGAACAGTCGGGACCGTTGTCAACCCAATGGCTCCCCAAAAAGAGCATCAACTCCACATGTAAACTCACTAGCTGGGTATACTCCACAGCCAACAACACTGAAGGGTCCGGGAACCCCGAAAGACTAGAACCTATAACCCAAATCAAACAAGAACAGGCTCTAGGCATAGCCTTTCGTTGTTCTAGACCAAAAGAAAAAGGTAGCCCTTAGAACCCAGACCACTCGAATCCTCTCGAGTGGGGAAGTTTACAGAAAAAATATGACATTTATTACTGAAAACCATTTTTCACTCAAACCCGCGCGGGGTGAGGACTAAAAGTAGTTCCTTTTTGAAAAACCATCTTGATTTAAGGAAAACCCATTTTTAATGATTTTTAGTTCTTTTAGGAAAAACAGTTAGAAAACAAGTTTTTATACCCAAACCCCAAAGGGCTAATGCCTTCATCCAATCAGACAAGAACAGACTCCGGCGACCCTTCGATATTTGGAAGAAAATATTGGTTGACTAAAATCATGTGTGTGTCCAAAAGGTTTTGGGTTCAAGGTCCTGCTATCACTGGTATACTATTGCCACTAACACAGTGGCAACACATAAAATAGAGAAACAAGACAACCCGGGACCACCGTTCACCCAAATGGTTCCCGCCACAGATAGAAGACCAGCTACATCTACCAGCCTCCACTCTGCCCCCAAGCACGAGTGTAACATGCATCCCACACTAAGAGAAATCCTGACCACTCGGCCCACTACCCGGGCGAGGATAACACTATGTCCAGGAATCGAATAAGAAGTGTGGATGTCTAAAGCATAAATAAACCTAGCCTAAGTGAGGGTTTTCTACTGGTCTGGTTACACATGCAACATATGACAGTGTGCTAGGTCAAGTTCCAATAGTGGTACCTAGTTAACACAGATAGGAAGCATACATCAACATGATCATGATAACAACGCGAGAACATCCTCTCTATATCTAACATGCTTCATAACACATCTAACAATCATGTATGATTTACTACACGATAGAATTAATGAATATTCCACCGATTTTGGAGGCGAAGCAACCCACCTGAAAGTGCTAAACTGTCCAAAATCCAAAAAGCTGAAAATACCCGGGAATAATTCTCTAAATTCCCACAAGTCCAACGGGTCCAAAAACACCCAAACAACTTGTGATGACCCGGATCTCCGTAGAGAGTTTGCAGTGTGATTGGGGACTTCTGGAGACCTATGGTGTATGTTAGAGGTGATTGCGCGCAAGATCGAACTCTAGTTTTGGACCCGGCACGAAAAACAGATCAAGTTTGCTTCTCCAGAAATTTTTGGCAAATTTTGGAGGTGGAATTTGGCAAAACGGACATCGAATTTGGATTCAGCGCGCGAAAACGATGAAAATGGATTATTTATTTGTATTTTTCGGAGCACGGATTTCGAGGCATTGGGCACTGTTCCGGCGGCCGGCGGGCAGCGACGGCGGCGGCGGGCAGCGGCGGAGTGCGGCGGCACAGGCTTGGGCAGGCGGTGGAGCGGGCGCGGGCAGCGCGCGCGCGCGGGCAGGCAAGCGGGCGCGCGGGCAGGCGCGCGGTGCACGGGGGCGGCGTGCCACGTGTCGTCCTCCTATTGGTTTGCCTTGGGACACGTGGCCGCGTAGGATTGGTTGGTGCATGGACTTGGTTCACGGAGCAGGCAGGGGGCGCCTCGGGCTGCGTGCCGGTCAGGGTGGCAGGCGGCACGCGCAGGCGTACGTGGGCGCGCGGCTGGAGCGTTGACGCGCGGTTCCCGCGCGTGGGCGCGCCACGCGTCTGCTTCCGCGCGGGCCACGTGGTGCAAGGAGGTTGGCGGAGTTGGCTGTTCGCTGTTGTGTGGGTGACGTGGCGCCACCGGGTTGTTTCGGGCGCAGTCGGACGGGCCGCATCCGACCCGGTTTCGGCGCCCGAAACTTTCGGGCGCCCGAAACCGGGGACACACCCGGTATTTCGGCAATTGTTTTTGTGGGCCTATTTAAAGGCCCGAGCCACCTTCTTCTTCATCTTTTCATCGTTTTCGAGCCTTCTCTCACCTAGGACCCTTCAGGAAAGTTGCTCCCCGCGCTGTGCTGCATCCACCTAAGGATTTATGGGATTTTACGTGGCACACTTTTCGAGGTTTCCATTTCTTTGGCGCGTCGCAACGTTCCTTCGTCGGTGTTTCCTTCTGTCGCGTTTCGGTGCGCGAGCTCCCCCGGCCTACTCCAACCACCTTTTCAAGTGATTCTTGCGCCGTTGGATCCGCGACAGGTAGGGCTTTGATTCTTATGTTTTGAGCTCCCCCTTATTTCTGGTTTTTCTTGGAGTTTTTCTGAGCTTACTGGGACCCCATTTTCTGTGAGGATTTCTGGGACAGCGCTGATTGTTTCATGGATATCTTCGCGCTTGGGCATCGGATTGAGGCGTGCCTGTACTCTTTTTGCATCTACGCGTCGCGAGCATTATCGCCGTAATTTTTTGGGATTTTTTTGAGGCTTTCCCGAAGGTATATGTTTTTCCCTTTATCTGTGCATGGTATTACAGTTGTTATGTTGAGGGGTTTCGTGCTCTCCGTGTTGTGGAATTTGTAACTCGGCCTACGGGGCTCGGATTGGGACGTACAGGTACTCGTTTCGAAGGGCTCGATGTGAGGATTGCAGCAGTATTTTTGTTGGATTTTTCAGAGTCCTTTCCGCAGGTGAAAATATCGCATTTTTGGGACTGTTACCGCAGATAGTTTGTACTTGGATACTTTTGGAATAAAGTGTAACTTTGGACCTCTTTGTTGTACCCAGGAGGGTTTGCGGGTATTTCTGAACCCGTTGGAACTGGAGGGAATTGGAAATAATTGTTCCTGGGTATTTTCGGCTGTTGGACATTGGACAGTTTAGCTCATCAGGTGGGTTGCCTTGTCTTCAAGATCTATGGACCGTACACTAATTCTATTGATGTAGGATCATGCATATTTGTGATTGTACTTTGTAGCATGCTAGAATGTGAGAGTTCATATTCCTAGTGTTATTTGATGATCATGTGATTCTTCTACTTCCTACAATCTGTTAAATTATTGTTATCTTGGAACTTGACCTAGCACCCCCGTCATATGTTACATGTGTAACTGGACTAGTAGGAAAACTCTCACTTGGGCTAGGTTTATTCATGTTTTAGACATCCACATTATACTCTATTTCTGGACATAGTGTCATCCTCGCCCGGGTAGTGGGCCAAGTGGTCGAGATTCTTCTTAGTGTGGGATGCATGTTATACTCGTGCTTGGGAGCAGAGTGGAGTCTGATAGTTGTAGCTAGTCTTTTATCTGTGGCGGGAGCCGTTTGGATAAACGGTGATCCCGGGATGTTTTGTTCTTTATTTCATTTGTCGCCACTGTGTTAGTGGCAGCAGTTTACCAGTGATAGCAGGACCTTGAACCCAGAACCTTTTTGGACACACACATGATTTTAGTCAACCAATGTTTTCTTCCAAGCATCGTAGGGTCGCCTGAGTCTGTTCTTGTTTGATTGGACGAAGGTATTAGCTCTTCGAGGTTTGGATATAAAACTTATTTTCAAATTGTTTTCCTAAAAAGAACTAAAAATCATTAAAAATGGATTTCTCTCAGATCAAAATGACTTTCAGTAATAAATGTCACCTTTTCCTATAAACTTACCCACTCGAGATGATTCGAGTGGTCTGGGTTCTAAGGACTGCCTTTTCTCTGGGTCGAGAACAATGAGGGGCTATGCCTAGAGCCTGTTCTTGTTTGATAGGGTTGTAGGTTCTAGTCTTTCAGGGTTCTCGGACCCTTCATTGTTGTCGGTTGTGGAGTATACCCGGCTAGTGAGTTGCATGTCGAGCTGTTATTCTTTCTAGGGGCCTTTTCTGTTTCTGTTTCGGGACGAAAGCTACGGGGACCGTGCCTGGAACCTGTTCTTGTTTGATAGGGTTGTAGGTGTTGGTCCTTTAGAACTTTCGGGCCTGGTTGGTTTCCTCCGCATGTTTTATCGAGGGTGTTGTTTTCCCGAACTGTAAGGGAGTCGAGAACTTCGATAGGCGGAGCCTGGAGTCTGTTCTTGTTTGATAGGGTTCTAGGCACCGACCTATCGGTGTTTCCGAACCCTTATGGTGTCGGTCTGTGTTGTGTCGTTATGGGTTGGTGTTCTATTTTGGGGAGCTATTGGGTTGACGGCAGTCCTAGTTGTTGGATATTTCCAGCTAGTGAGTTAGAGATGCGATGTTGGTTTTTGTCGATCTTGTTGATCGTGGATATGGACTATAGCCTGCATGAGCCATATTGAGCTTGACAGAGATGCGCTGATACTTTCCTCGGTGGGGTCGCGCCCCTCGAGTGCCACTCCGGAGTTGGGCCTGTTACTTTGCTATCACGACTTGTCGACGCAGTCCCTCTGGCTGGCCCAGTTTTGGCCGTCACGGACACCCTACGGTAGACCCGTCCTCTTGTGGATGTGCGGCAGTAGGTGGGTGCAGGTTTGACTGGACCCTATGCAGCAGTCAGTGTAGATTGGGTGATTATATTTGAGAGTTAGTAGATGCATCATGTTTCCATCTGTTCCACTTCTTGAGCATTTAGATAGAGGCATAGTAGCTGTAGAGTTATTTTCCAGCTCTTTCCTTTCAGTATTACATTTGTTACTTCTTGCCTCTCGTAGACTTAGTGGGCAGACCGTCGGGCTTGTTGGCGGCACCCACTGAGAACTACTGTGGGATGTAGTTCTCACACCCGCCATGGTGTATTTCTCCCCAGGGACCTCTACTCCGGTTCCTGCTGCTCCAGTTGCTGATCCTGCTGATCGAGGTGAGAGAGTCGCGAGATAGATCCCTACCAGTCGTCTTCCTGAGAGAGTAGATGTACCCCCTTTTTATTTTGAGAGACCTTTGTAGTGAGGTTCAGACTTGTACTTTTTCTTTTTCAGTTGAGAGACTTATGTATTTGTGAGGACTTGGGTTGTATTTATTTTACTTCTAGCAGTTTACTTTTCAGCTCTGATATCTGTATAGCTTTAGTATCTTGGATTTGCAGGTTAGTCGCTTCGTCTATACGGGGCTTCCCGTTTGGGCGGCGGATCTGTTGGCGAGCCCGGGTCGCAGTTTCGACACCGGGGCGTGACACAACTCCCCCTGGGTACAAAGATATAGTCCAATGTTACAATCAACACAATTAATCCAAGTACAGAATCTGCTAAAATTTCAGTCCGAAAGATGCGAAATTTCCACCTGTAATATAAACTTCAAAAATTCCAATAAAAATACGACGGCGATCCTCGCGAAGCGTAGATGTCGATCGAGTCCTCACATGTCGAAATCCAATACCCGAGTGCAGAGATAAACATCCGACAAGCCTCCGCTATTTAGAAAAACCACCAGCAGAAAAGGGGTTCAAAGATGCCTCGTAAACCATGCCAAGAACTCAAAAAGAAGCAAGATGATCAACACGGAAATCGAAGGCCTACCTCTCATGAAACCGATGCCACAAAAACCATCCAAAAATTCTGTTGGAGCAGCTCTGTGGACCTCGTGGACTGAAACACAACGAAAATAGGCCACCGAATAAGAAACGTCGCACTGCGCCGAATCGCCGAAGCCGTCGATGTCGTGCCCTCCAAAAATTCCGAAACTCCCTCGAGAGATGCAGCAAAAGAAGATCAACAAAGTTGCTTGAGGGCTCAAGGGGATTTGGGTTCGGGAAAAAGCCCAAAACAGCAAGAGAAGGGGCCTATTTATAGGCCCCCTCACAAAAAGCCCACAAAAATCCAAGCATTGGGCTTTCGGGCCCAATTTCCGGGCGCCCGCGAGATTTCGGGCGGCTACAGTGCTGGGCCGGCCCAACACTGTGCGCGTCCGAAACACTGAGAAGCCGCCACGTGTCCCCTCCGCGTCCCACGAACCCGGCGCATGCGCGCCCGCCAATCGCAGCGCGCCGCGTGGCCGCCTTGTCCACTGCGGGAACCGTGGGCCGCGGTTCACGGCGGCCCAGCCGGGTCGCTGCGCCCGCCAATGGGCGGGCGACACGTGGCCTGGCGGGGTCCACGGTGCGCCGCGCCCGGCGTGCTATCGCGCTCGCGTTGACCGCCCAATCAACGCGGGACACGTGGCACGCCCGTCGTTGGCTGCTCCCGGTGCACGCCAAAATCCGTGGACCGCCCTGCCCGCCGCCGCGCACACGCCTGCCCGCGCCCCCGCCGCCGCGCTCCGCCGCTGCCCGACGCCGCCGGCGCTTCCCTGGCCTGCCGGAATAGTACAATCTTGCCTCGAAATTCGTGTTTTGGCATCCGGGCTCCGAAAAATGCAAGTAGTCAATTTTCATCGTTTTCGCGCGCTGAGTCCAAATCCGATGTCCGTTTTGCGAAATTCCACTTCTAAAATTTGTCGAAGGCATCCGGACAGGTATTCTTAATCCAAATTTCGCGCTGGGTACAAATCTGAAGTCTGATTTGCGCGCAACCAACTCCAACACACATCATAGGCCTCCAGAAGCCACAATTCACACTGCAAAAGCTCTGCGGAGATCCGGGTCATCACACATAAACCACGACATTCAAATCTACCAAAGCCATTACTGTTAAATAATGCTAATTAGTTAGAATTAGATTATCTAGTATATTTGGTTATTTAAATTATGATAGGATATCTAATTAGATAGGATATCTAATTAAAATATGATTTTGTGTAATAATCTATAAATAGAGAGGCGGAGTTATTATAGTTAACAAAACCGGAGTTGCCTTAATTAATTAATTATGCCTAAGATGGTAAGGGCAAATTGATTTTTTTAATAAAAGCAAGTTTAGTTTGCTTCCATCAAAATGTACCAGATTCTTTCATTATTTGTCTTTCTCTCTTCTCTTTTCTATTCTATTTTTTGTAGAGATTTCTATATATCATAGCAATTTTATAGTATATAAGTATTGGAGGCCCACCGCCGTAACAAGTGGTATCAGAGCCTTATTTTCAAGAGAAGAAAATACGGATGACATTTAACAGTACAAACGGAGTTGCACAAGAATTCCCAATATTCAAAGGGGACAATTATGATTTTTGGTGCGTGAAGATGCGGACGTTGCTGCGATCCCAAGATTTATGGGATTTTGTTGAAAAATGATGTAAGGAAGCAACTGGAGAGAATCTGAAAAAAGATGCGAATGTGTTTTTCTTTATTCAACAATCTATTGACGACTCAATATTTTTTCACATTGCCGGTGCTACCCGATCGAAAGAAGTATGGGATATATTACAGAAAGAATACCAAGGTAACGAAAAAGTGCTCAAAATTAAAATTTAAACTCTAAAAAAAAAATTTGAGACTTCATTTGTGGAAGAAAAAGAAAATATTTATACCTTTTATTCTAGAATTATGGAATTAGTTACCTTGATGCGTACCTATGGTGAACAAATTACTGATCAAATAGTAGTTGAAATTTTTTTAAAAAGTTTGACGAAAAAATACAGCGACGTAGTTTCTGCTATAGAAGAAGCAAAAGATTTATCTAAATTATCTTGTAGCGAACTTCTTGGTTCTCTCTTAGCATATGAGAAACGAAAAGATAAAATAGAAAAAAATTTTGAGCATGCTTTTCAAAGTGAATTGAAAGGCAATGAAAAAGATAAAGCAGATACTTCTAATCGCATAGCTGCAGCATTTGGAGACCATCGTAGAGGTCGTGGTGGTGGCCGTGGTAGAGGTCGCGGCGGTAGATCGGGTGGATACAATAACAGAAACTGTGAAGGATCAGGTAATCAAAATCAGAGAACCTACAGAGGTAATGATCAGCCCCATAATTATAAAAATATTCAATATTATTATTATAAGAAATTTGGCCATATCGAGCGGTTTTGTCGATTGAAACAACAAAACACTAATTTTTGCTCAAGGAAATAATGAAAATGATAATGTACTTTTTGCATGTCGTTCATCAGAAAAAGCTGCTAATAGTATTTGGTATATCGATAGTGGTTGTAGCAGTCACATGACAGGAAAAGAAGAGAACTTTATTAATTTGGATAAATCTGTTAAAGACCGAGTGACGATGGGTGATGGCAATGTTCAGGACTTGCATGGAAGAGGTACAATTGAGACAAATATTTCTGGAATTCAAAAAATAAATAATGTTTTATATGTTCCTGATTTGAATTCCAATCTTTTTAGTGTGGGCCAATTTTCGAAAGAAGGTTATTCGCTTATTTTTGAAGATTCTAAGTGCATTATTTATAAAGATAAAAATAAAAGGAATTTATTTTTTGAAGTTCCGATGACAGAAAATAAAGTTTTTCCTGTTCATGTTGCAATAAAAGTAGTGCTAGATGATGATTGGTTATGACACTATAGATATGGTCACTTGAGTTTTAAGAGGCTTGATTTATTACATAGAAAGAATATTATCACGCCCCGGGATCGAAACTGCAACCCGGGCTTGCCAACAGATCCGCCACTCATACGGGAAACTCTATATAGGCGCAGCGTCTAACCTGCAAAAGATAGTACTACAGCTATATATATATCAAAGCGGGAATAAAGTGTTGTAGAAATAAAATCCAATCACTGTATATCAGGAAATAAAGTACAGTATCCGTCTCCCCAATATAAATAATCATCATACAACATCCTAAATACAGCATGCCTGACCTCAAAAAGGAAGATAAACTAAAACCATAGTACATTAGTCTCTCAAAATACAGAAAATCTCTCTCAAAAGTAAACTATACAATAATCTAGCTGACAGTACTAAAAATCTCCAACCAGGGGATACAGCTACACTCCAGTGACATGTGGGGGTCTAGCTCGTGACTCCCTCGCTCCGAACAGTGGCCGAAGAACCAGCAACTCCCGCAGAAGACTCTGCAAAATAAATTAGAGGAAAGAAAAGAGGGGGGGGGCGAGAACCCCCAATGGGTGTGAGAACTACAAGTAAATCAGTAGTCTTCAGTGGATAAATTCTCAAACGCCGACGTACCCACCAAGTCTACCAGAGGCAACAAAGAAGGTAAAGTGGTATGCCAAGAATAAAGTACTGCAGCGGAAACTACCACTACTATGCCTCTAATGCAGTACTGAATAAAACGATTGTATGTGTTGGTTTTTGGATCCCCAAGGATCTAAATAGGTACTATCAAACAACTAGAGGGGGGGTGAATAGGTGTAATACTTAAAAACTCAATCTCAGTGCAAAATAAAAACCAATGCGGAAAATAAAAACAGCACACCGAGATATACGTGGAAACTCCAATCCAGGAGAAAAACCACGGGACCAACACGCAATAACAATCCACTAAGAATAGAAGAATAACAAGGTGATTACCGACTCCACGGACTCAAACCCCTCCTTCAGCTTCTTCGGACCTTGCGCTGACCGGTTGGATATCCACGCAATAACAATCCCTAAGAAAAGAAGAATAACAAGGTGATTACCGTCTCCACGGATTTAACCCCTCCTTCAATTTCTTGGACCTCGCGCTCCACCGTTTTGCCCGTCCACTGCTCACGTTCGAATCCACGAACGCACGCTTCGAATCCACGAAACGCCTTTAGCACACCGAATCCACGATGCCACGTCGAATCCACGACGCAAACTCAGTCGATAAGAATATTGACTTCGATGGTGATCCTCTGCTTAGATTCTCATTGAGGAACCGTAGAAGAAATCTCTAAGCAAAGATTAGATCAATTCGACAAAAGATATGTTCTTGAAAGAACCATCGAATTGACCTAAAAGAGGCTATGAAGAAGATCGATAAAAACCTAGCCTCTAGGGTTGCTCTCAAGTGATTTATAAATTGATCGGCCGTAGCTCCCACGTTTTTGAGAAACCCTAAATGTCTATTTATAGGTTAGAAATCTTTGGAAAGAGATAAGAATCAAAAACATACCTTATCTGGAAATTTTCAGGACGGCGATCCGGATCAGATTTATTGCGATCCGGATCGTCGTAACGAGATTGACGATTCCAGAAAACCAAGGGTTCGGGATCCGGATTGCAAGGCCCGATCCGGATCGTTCATACAAATCAGAAAACTTAACATTCGGGATCCGGATCGGAAATTGCATGGATCCGGATCGAAGTCTTGTATGAAGCAACAACCTTCGGGATCCGGATCGTTGGCTCTGATCCGGATCCTGAACAAGTCCGAACACCAGTTTTTGATTATTATGCAATTAAAAGTTCATCCAAGTGTTTCTACACTATAAGAAAGTATTCGGATCACCACAATTATTTAGTTAAACATACCTGATCCTCATGAATACTTTCTTCTTGAGATTGATGTAACTGATCCACAATTCTTCAACTTCAATCTTCAAGATTCAAGACACTGAGTGTCAACTTGAGCTCTTGTTGAATCTTCTCTAAGTCTTTGATTGCTGATTGACAATTTGATCCCTTTAAGACTCCGACTCAACTCACTGACTTGACTCACGAAATATGCCAATACCAAAAAGCCGTAACAATCTCCCCCTTTGGCAATTTCGTGACAAAACCCAAAAATACATAAAAGCGCTCAAGTCACTCATCTTAAACCAAAAAATCGAAACTCAATGTCATCACCAAAACATTGATTTTCTTTGCGTGAAAGATCCAATAAATACAAAATTACATTTGAACCAAACAGTCCTAGAACATACTCTATGACTTAGGACTTGGAGTCTTAAAGTGATGTAATTCCTGCAAAACAAAACTCCAAACAAAATCAAACGTTAGTTGTTAGAAATTAAAATCCTACATTTGATCCGTCTTCCTTTTGGTTCTTTTGTTTTTCGGCTCTTTCAATTTTTTCTTTGTCTCCCCCTATCTTGAGCATCTCTAACATGTTTTCCATGTTCTCCATGTTCTTGAGCATCTATGTTCTCCCCCTTTGTGATACGATCATCATTTTCCGTTCTCCCCCATTTTTTCATTTTCGTTTGTACTCTCTTGATGATCTCATCTCCGATCATTTCTCTTCTCCCCCTTTTTGTCACAAATTGTCAAACAGTGAACATACTAGACAAAAGTAAATCACTAACAATATTAGTTCATAGAGAAAGAGAGATAAAAACTCAGTTCTGGTATATAACAAAAATGCAGATTCCGTACCTATACCAGAAAGCAAAAATCAAATAATTTCTTGAAACAAATCCAGATTTTAGAATCTTTTCAAATACCGATTTGTATTCCATCAAGAAATCAATTTAAGTGCTTTAAACAGTGAATTCACACAGATGTCATTCAATCCAATTAATTTCACAAAATTAAAAAGATTTACTCCAAAATCATGAAAAATAAAGGTAAAACATTATAAACCGTTTTTCATGTTATATTCATCAAACACAAGTCATCAAAAATAATCTTGAGATCCAAAGTCTATCAAGATGTAACGGATTTACAAAGATGACATACGGAGATTTCCAAACGACATCAATCTTGAATTCTACCCTTTCAAATTGAGATAAGCACTAAAATACCTAAGGGTGGCTCTTTGAGCATCTTTCAACTATCCCACCTTATACCAACCAGGAGATTGTTCAAAATATAAGAGTTTTGCATATAAATCTCCAAATGCTTCAACTAAAGATTTTCTCATAAAATACTATCAAGCATCCATAACATGTGGTAGCTTCACACACAAACCGGACGACCGGGGTGGCAGCTCTTTCCTACATGTGGTGGTAGTTTTCACACTCCTTTCGGATGTAACTCTTTCCACATCTTTTGCAAATCATTTCAATACCCTTGAAAGAATGCAATCTCTTACGTGAAAGAATTAAATCCCAAATTTTAGTCTATCGGTTGTCTCACGTTTATCACAATGAATTCACACAACCGAGATAGATTAAGCATCTAAAGATCACACATGATTTCTAAAATTTGATGCTTATAAAATCAAAAACTCCTATAATGAAGTATCTTCAAGATTATGATTAAGGAGTAAAGTTGATAATCCAAATAAAATTAATTTGGAGTGAATAAAAGTGAAGCCCTTTTTATTCAATGCACTTGTTCAGTAAAAACCCTTTTGTTCAAAAACAAAGTATAAAAACGAAGAGCATTGAGAAACATGTAATGCAAAGATTAAGAAAAATATGAAAGGAAAACTAATCAAAGCATTACATACAGTCATAAGCTATTTAGAACTTAAGACAAGGAAAGATATCACCTTTCCGAATCCAAAATCGCTGGATTTTGGGTTGTCTTGATTCGTTGTGGCCGGGGGTTGTCCGCTTTGACTGTTGGTCCACCTTAGGTCTTTGCCTCGCAATGATCCACTTGTATGATTGATGTTGTGGCTCGGACCTTTGGTGGGTTGAGTGAACTCCTTTGACTTGATGTGTCTTTTGATTCCGTTGAGTTCGCTCCGTAGATGAAGTTGCCGAAGAATTCTTCTTTCTCTTTTTCGGGCAATCCTTCACCAAATGTCCTTCAAGTCCACATAGGTGACAAGTTCTTCCTTTCAATTTAGTTGTGGAACTTGAAGCCTTCACAGTTTGGTTCTTTTTAAATCCCAAACCAACCTTGCTTGATTGACCTAATCCGGACATACAATCAAGTTTCTTGGAACCAGTTGAAAGCCTTTGTATGTCGGATTTAAGTTCATGAACTTGCTTGGTCAAAGCTTGGTTGGTGACATGAATCTCCTCAAACTGTTTTTCTAGAAAATCAATCTTGTTAATATGGGAATTAACGACCGTTTCCGATTGATTTATCTTTTCTTGGAGGATTTTATTATTATTCAATAAAAGCTCTCGTTCCTCCTCGAGATCATGAAGTTTGATCTTTAAAGCATGATTCTCGTCATGATTCTCAAGTCGTTGTTTCCTCAACTTCTTGATATGCTTGGCCATCTTCTTAGATTCCGTAAGAAGTTGTTGATATGCCTCAACGAGTTCTTCCTCGTCCGACTCCCCCTCACTTGATGACTCTCCGCCGGTTGTTGATGTTTCATACAAAATCAAAGGAGTAGAGTCAGTGACTAAAGATGATAAACAATTATTAGAAGAGGGAAAATGAGAGGCATGAGAAGCAACGATTTTTTCCTCTTTACTTGAGGTCGATTCATTAGAAGTAGAATCGTCCCAAGTTTTCGCTTGCAAAGCCTTCTTTTTATATGATTTCGGAGAAGGACAATCCGTTGAAAAATGGCCGTAGCCTTTGCATCGATAGCATTGGATTTCCCCTTCGAAATCGTATTTTTCTTTTTCTTTAGAAGGTTTTGCAACGCCTTTGAGGTAAGAGGATTTAGAACCCGATGATCCTTTAGATGGTTTCGTGGATGAAGATCCATCGGTTCGATTCTTCCAAAATTTCCGACGAAATTTCTTTGTGATCCGCGCCAATTGTTCTTCAAAATCGGCAAAAGAGATTTCATCGTCGGAACTTGATTCGCTATCTTCTTCCTTTGTGGATTTGAATGCAATACCTGTAAGCTTAGAAGAAGACTTGGAAGAAACTTGATTAGTAGGAAAAGTCATCTCATAAGTTTGCAAAGCACCTACTAATTCCTCTACACTCATCTCATCCGGATGACTAACGGTTTCAATGGCGGTAACCTTTGCCCTAAACCGTTCCGGAAGAGTCCGAAGTATCTTTCTTACAATTTTCGACTCCGGGATCTTTTCTCCTAAATTAGCACAAGTATTGATTATATCTTGAAGTCTTGTGTAATAATCAGTAAACAATTCATGTTCATCCATATGAATAGAGTCAAATTGACTTGTAAGCATCTGGAGCTTTTGAATTTTTACTAGATTAGTACCCTCATGTGTAATTTTGAGAATATCCCAAATCTCCTTTGCAGTTTCACACGCGGAAATTCGTGTGAACTCAGTCGAGGAAAGAGAATTAAATAAAGCGTTCATACCTTTCCCATTGTAAGAAGATCTTTCAAATTCCTCTTTGGACCATCTAGAGCGAGGTTTTGGGGTAGTAGAATTTCCTACTTCCTCAACAGGATGCACCCAACCGTATTCCACGGATTGCCATACCCGCTCATCAATTGCGATGAGAAAAGCTCTCATCCGCACTTTCCAATAAGCATAATTAGTCCCATCAAAAAGAGGAGGTCTAAAAATATTACCACTTTCACCCATCATGATAGATAAACCTAAAACCCGCTCTGATACCAATTGTTGGTTTTTGGATCCCCAAGGATCTAAATAGGTACTATCAAACAACTAGAGGGGGGGTGAATAGGTGTAATACTTAAAAACTCAATCTCAGTGCAAAATAAAAACCAATGCGGAAAATAAAAACAGCACACCGAGATATACGTGGAAACTCCAATCCAGGAGAAAAACCACGGGACCAACACGCAATAACAATCCACTAAGAATAGAAGAATAACAAGGTGATTACCGACTCCACGGACTCAAACCCCTCCTTCAGCTTCTTCGGACCTTGCGCTGACCGGTTGGATATCCACGCAATAACAATCCCTAAGAAAAGAAGAATAACAAGGTGATTACCGTCTCCACGGATTTAACCCCTCCTTCAATTTCTTGGACCTCGCGCTCCACCGTTTTGCCCGTCCACTGCTCACGTTCGAATCCACGAACGCACGCTTCGAATCCACGAAACGCCTTTAGCACACCGAATCCACGATGCCACGTCGAATCCACGACGCAAACTCAGTCGATAAGAATATTGACTTCGATGGTGATCCTCTGCTTAGATTCTCATTGAGGAACCATAGAAGAAATCTCTAAGCAAAGATTAGATCAATTCGACAAAAGATATGTTCTTGAAAGAACCATCGAATTGACCTAAAAGAGGCTATGAAGAAGATCGATAAAAACCTAGCCTCTAGGGTTGCTCTCAAGTGATTTATAAATTGATCGGCCGTAGCTCCCACGTTTTTGAGAAACCCTAAATGTCTATTTATAGGTTAGAAATCTTTGGAAAGAGATAAGAATCAAAAACATACCTTATCTGGAAATTTTCAGGACGGCGATCCGGATCAGATTTATTGCGATCCGGATCGTCGTAACGAGATTGACGATTCCAGAAAACCAAGGGTTCGGGATCCGGATTGCAAGGCCCGATCCGGATCGTTCATACAAATCAGAAAACTTAACATTCGGGATCCGGATCGGAAATTGCATGGATCCGGATCGAAGTCTTGTATGAAGCAACAACCTTCGGGATCCGGATCGTTGGCTCTGATCCGGATCCTGAACAAGTCCGAACACCAGTTTTTGATTATTATGCAATTAAAAGTTCATCCAAGTGTTTCTACACTATAAGAAAGTATTCGGATCACCACAATTATTTAGTTAAACATACCTGATCCTCATGAATACTTTCTTCTTGAGATTGATGTAACTGATCCACAATTCTTCAACTTCAATCTTCAAGATTCAAGACACTGAGTGTCAACTTGAGCTCTTGTTGAATCTTCTCTAAGTCTTTGATTGCTGATTGACAATTTGATCCCTTTAAGACTCCGACTCAACTCACTGACTTGACTCACGAAATATGCCAATACCAAAAAGCCGTAACAGTATGCATGCATCAGGGAACAGTATCTGCCAAAATAAACCCAATCAAACGGACCGGTATAAACTCCGGTACTGCCTGCTCTGTCGTCACCATCGGTTACGCCAGCTTACGCGTAGAGCCGATGTGATATCAAACTCAAGAACCCAGTAACTGACCGGCACCTACCCGGTACTGTCTCACACTCCGGAGTGGCACTCGAGGGGAGCTACTCGCACGAGGAAGTAATCCGTCAAACATATCTCAATATAGCAAGGCTTAGTCACGACTATGCTCAAAGTGGGAAACTTCGTCCACTAATGAAACATCGATCCCCAATTTGATGCAAAGATCGTGTCACGCCCCGACGTCGAAACTGCGATCCGGGCTCGCCAACAGATCCGCCACCTATACGGAAACCCCGCATAGGCGAAGCGTCCTACCTGAAAAGTCATCTCTATAGCTAAACATGTATCAGAGCTGAATAAGAATAAGTAGATACAGAATCAAAAACTGAACATCTGAAAATAATACACTCCATAATACATAGTCATCTCCCATTATGAACAATATACAATGAAACTCTCAGACTTGTTACGGCCTTTTGTGTTGGCATATTTCGTGAGTTGAGTCGGAGTCTTAAAGGGATCAAATTGTCAAATCAGGTTTCGAAGACTCATTGAAGATTCAACATGAGCTCAAGATAACACTCAGGTATGGTTAATTAAACCATGGTGATTTAAGTTCATTTATAATCATTGGAATCTAGAAATGATTGAAACCCGGTTTAGACTTGGTTTTAGGAACTTGGTTTTAACTTACAACTTATTTTAAGTTTGGATTCCGGTACTAGGTCTGTTTTGGATAAAGCTTATATTGGAAAAATTAGTTTTTACATTGAGTACCGGAACCACACTTTCAGTTCCTCAAACCCGACACAGAATTTTCTGTAATTTGCATTGCGTACCGGAACACAGACTTGCGTACCGGAACACAATAGAAAAATCTGTGTTTTGCACCATTGAGTACCGGAACACGTTTTGTTGGTACCGGTACACAATGCCTTCTCGGGATAAAATCTCTAAACCGGCTTTTATCTTTTTCCAAGGGTTATAAATAGACACTTAGGGTTTCTCGATACTTACCGATTAATTGATAAAACACTTGAGAGTAACCCTAGAGGCTAGGTTTTTATCGTTCTTCTTTATAGCCTCTTTTAGGTCAATTCGACGGTTCTTCCAAGATCTATCTTTTGTCGAATTGATCTAGTCTTTGCTTAGAGATTTCTTCTACGGTTCCTCAATGATAATCTAAGCAAAGGATCACCATCGAAGCCAATATTCTTATCGGCTGAGTTTGCGTCGTGGATTCGACGTGGCATCGTGGATTCGGTGTGTTGAAGGCGTTTCGTGGATTCGAAACGTGTGCTCGTGGATTCGAGTGGCGTTCGTGGATTCGAACGTGTGCAGTGGACGTGCAATCGGTGGAGCGCAAGGTCCGAAGAAGTTGAAGGAGGGGTCAAGTCCGTGGAGTCGGTAATCACCTTGTTATTCTTCATTTTCTTAGTGGATTGTTATTGCGTGTTGGTCCCGTGGTTTTTCTCCTGGATTGGAGTTTCCACGTAAATCTCGGTGTGCTATTTCTATTTTCCGCATTGGTTTTTATTTTGCACTGAGATTGGTTTTATAAGTATTACACCTATTCACCCCCCCTCTAGTTGTTTGATAGTACCTATTTAGATCCGTGTGGATCCTTAATATATAAAAACCTACAAGTGGTATCAGAGCGGGTTTTAGGTTTATCTATCATGTCGGGTGAAAGTAGTAATATTTATAGACCTCCTCTTTTTGATGGGACTAATTATGCGTATTGAAAAGTGCGAATGAGAGCTTTTCTCATCGCAATTGATGAGCGGGTATGGCAATCCGTAGAATACGGTTGGGTTCATCCTGTTGAGGAAGTAGGAAATTCTACTATCCCAAAACCTCGCTCTAGATGGTCCAAAGAGGAATTCGAAAGATCTTCTTACAATGGGAAAGGTATGAACGCTTTATATAATTCTCTTTCCTCGACTGAGTTTACTCGAATTTCCGCGTGTGAAACCGCGAAGGAAATTTGGGATATTCTCAAAATTACACATGAGGGTACTAATCTTGTAAAAATTCAAAAGCTCCAAATGCTTACAAGTCAATTTGACTCTATTCATATGGAAGAGCATGAATTATTTACAGATTATTACACTAGACTTCAAGATGTAATCAATACTTGTGCTAATTTAGGAGAAAAGATCCCGGAGTTGAGAATTGTAAGAAAGATACTTCGGACTCTTCCGGAACGGTTTAGGGCAAAGGTTACCGCCATTGAAACCGTTAGTCATCCGGATGAGATGAGAGTAGAGGAATTAGTAGGTGCTTTACAAACTTATGAGATGACTTTTCCTACTAATCAAGTTTCTTCCAAGTCTTCTTCTAAGCTTACAGGTGTTGCATTCAAATCAACAAGGGAAGAAGATGGCGAATCAAGTTCCGACAATGAAATCTCTTTTGAAGAACAATTGGCGCGGATCATAAAGAAATTTCGTCGGAAATTTTGGAAGAATCGAACCGATGAATCTTCATCCACGAAACCATCTAAAGATCATTGGGTTCTAAATCCTCTAAACTCGAAGTCATTGCAAAATCTTCTAAAGAAAAAGAAAAAGAAAAAGATGATTTCGAAGGGGAAATCCAATGCTATAGATGCAAAGGCTACGGCCATATTTCAACGGATTGTCCTTCTCCGAAATCATATAAAAAGAAGGCTTTGCAAGCGAAAACTTGGGACGATTCCACTTCTAATGAATCGACCTCAAGTAGAGAGGAAAAAGTCGTTGCCTTTCATGCCTCTCAAATTCCCTCTTCTAATATTTGCTTATCATCTTTAATCATTGACTCTATTTCTTTGATTTTGCATGAAACATCAACATCCGGCGGAGAGTCATCAAGTGAGGGGGAGTCGGACGAAGAAGAACTCGTTGAGGCATATCAACAACTTCTTACGGAATCAAAGAAGATGGCCAAGCATATTAAGAAGTTGAGGAAGCAACGACTTGAGATTCAAGACGAGAATCATGCTTTAAAGAACAAACTTCATGATCTCGAGGAGGAACGAGAGCTTTTATTGGATAATAATAAAATCCTCCAAGAAAAGATAAATCAATCGGAAACGATCGTTAATTCCCATATTAACAAGATTGATTTTCTTGAAAAGCAGTTTGAGGAGATTCATGTCACCAACCAAGCTTTGACCAAGCAAGTTCATCAACTTAAATCCGACATACAAAGGCTTTCAACCGGTTGGAAGAAACTTGATTGTATGTTCGGATTAGGTCAAACAAGCAAGGTTGGTTTGGGATTTAAAAAGAACCAAACTGTGAAGGCTTCAAGTTCCACAACTAAATTGAAAGGAAGAACTTGTTACCAATGTGGACTTGAAGGACACTTGATGAAGATGTGCCCGAAAAAGAGAAAGAGGAATTCTTCGGCAACTTCATCTACGGAGCGAACTCAACGGAATCAAAAGACTCATCAAGTCAAAGGAGTTTGTTGGGTTATGTATAATTGGATCTAAATAGGGGAAAAAACACCTAGAGGGGGGTGAATTGGTGTAAACGTTAAACACTCAAAAAATCATTGCGCAATAAAACCCAATGCGGAAATAAAAATAAACACGCAAGATTTTTACGTGGAAAAACTCCAAACCGGAGTAAAAAACCACGGGACCGATCACACGGCGAAATCCACTAGAATTAAACACGTACAAGGTGATATTTCGTACTCACAGACGACTCAACCTTTTCCATACGCTCCTAGTAGATCTTCTCCGCTCGCTCCGCAACGCTTCTCGAATCCACGATCAGCGCCCAACGCCGAATCCACGGCGTCCAACGTCGAGTCCACGACGTCCGACCGAATCCACGGTCTTCACCCAGTAGCACGTTTCGAATCCACGAACGTACCTCGCTCCGAATCCACGAGAGCGGTAGCACATTGAATCCACAAGGCCACGCGAGTCCACGCGCCGATTTTGGGAAAATCGTTGTTTTTTGGGTGGTGAAGATCCGCCGAATACTTAGATTAGAAATAGATCGGAAATACCATCTAAGTATTCATTAATTTGATTCTACTCAAAATCTGAGTTTGGAAAACCTAGAATCAAATTAATAATATAGATGAAGAAACATAGAATTAAATCTAGTATTTCCTTTCTTCTCTATATGTGGATTTTTCTATTTCGGTCGTATTTTTCGCATACCCTAAAAGATGAATCATAGGGTCTATTTATAGGTTAGAAACCATTGGAAGAAGATAAGCATCAAAAACTAACCAATTCTGGAATTTTACAGGACGACAGTCCGGACTGGAATTGACGGTCCGGACTGGAATTGACGGTCCGGACTGTTTCAGCGAAACAGACTTTTTCTAGAAAAGACGACATTCGGGGTCCGGACTGCAATCCACGGTCCGGACTGTTCATGCAATTTCAACAATTTCACGTTCGGGGTCCGGACTGAAATTTCCAAGGTCCGGACTGGAATTGCACATGAACAAACCTACGTTCGGGGTCCGGACTGAGATCCACGGTCCGGACTCTGAACATGTAAAATGCCCAGTTTTTGATTTTTATGCAATCAAAAATTCATCCAAGTGTTTCTACACTATACTAAGTATTTGGATCACCATAAATCTTTAGTTAAACGTACCTGATCCTTTTGAATTCTTCTTTCTTGAGATTGAGGTATATGATTCAAACTTCTTCATCTTCAATCTTCAAGACTTAACCAATTTCACGAAATACGCCAACTCAAATTCCGTAACAATCTCCCCCTTTGGCGGTTTCGTGACAAAACACAAATCCACTCAAGAAAATTCAAAAAGATATTTTTGTTGATATCACCATACAACAAAAATTTACATTGAGATCCAAATAAAGATAAATACATGAGTTAAACTCCTAAAACAGACTCTAGACTTAGACATCTGTACTCTCTGCAAAAAGAAATCATTCTTGACAAAAGAGATCGTTAGATACCTCAAGAATTTTCAACAATCAAAACCAAACACAGAGATAGAGTTTTTACTCATTATGACATTTGCAAATTCAGATATGTATGAAACTCACAATCAAAAATCGACATATCTTTTAAGCAATACAAATCCAAATGTCACAGAAAGGTTAGTCAACAAGCAACTTGTTAGTTATATTACATGCCCAAATAGTTAGTCGAATAGTTAGTTGAGGCATGCATCAAAACACATATAAAACCAAAGTTGAAAGTTATACTTACCTTTGTTTCAGCATTGTTCTCACACAAGTATAGTCATGGTCAATCACAGAGCATTGTGCATTGTTCAAAGTTCTCCTATACTCTCTCCCCCTTTTTGTCACAAAACTCAGCCAAAATTACAAAATTTAAGGAGAGTTAAAAAGAGTTCAAGATCCAAAAGTTTGAGAGCTAAAACCAAAAAAAAAAAAACTAAAACTTGAAACCTGCACAAGAAAAGATTAGCCATGAGATCAAGCTAAATCCGAACTGTCTGAGCTGGTATGATCTAGCTTGTTCAAAATTCCTTTTATAACGGTTTGCCATAGAGCATTCGTCAAGTTTTTTCCAGTTAAATAGTTAATCCCCGATCTACTCGATGGCATTTCTAGAACTTCCCCGATCAACTACGGAGTTATTTTGAGTCTCATCCCTTGGATGTTTGTGTAAAATTGCATCGAACCGTGTTCATCTTCCTGAAGATGTCTCGCATTTGAGTAAAAGGTTCTCAGACGATGCAAACAATACCCAAGTAATTCCGGGAATTTGCAAACTTGGATAAGATTAGCTCGTTCAATTAACATCCCGAACTCCGGTGAGTGATCTCGGAGGGCACCAATATTCACATGTCTTTCTCCGATGCATTCTCGATGTTCAAATTCCCTAAGACGGTCAGCATTAATGAACACTTCTTCCAAGCGAGGCGGAGAATCAGGAACTATTGGTTTGTTAATATCAACATCTCGTGCTTGTCCAAAGCGTCGAGCTAGTCGTTTCCTTTTCACCGAGATGGTTGGTGAAGTCATAGGTGCTTTTCCTCTTGATGTGTCGGAAGTCTTTTGCTTAGATTTAATGGGCATTGATTCATCATCCGTCAATTTGTCCCAATCTACTTTTTCATTATCAGCTTCAGCCTCTGAATCGCTGACAAGAAGAAACTCACCTTTCCGTTGAGTTTTCTTAGCTCTTTTCAGTTTGTTTGTTGCTCGAGTGTGCACCATTGTGACTAGCAGAAAGATGATCCATGAAAACTCCTGTAGTACTCTAAAAATTTAAAGACTATAAAATACTTTAGGAATTTATTTAATAAATAAAGTTTAGCAAAATAGGGACTTAGTGGATCAATGATGGCCCGAGATTTTATCCGTGCGCCAAATTAGTCGAACAAATATGCTACCTGACAGGTCTCGACGAGCCGGACGTCGTGACGAAGTCCGTTTCGCAAAACGGCGAGCGGATTTTCTCGAAATGCGTGAAAACCCCTAAAAATGGACTAATTTGTAAGGAAATTTAATATTTCATGTATTAATAATTATGGGACCTAAACAAAAGGGACCTAGGTGTAATTGTAACCTACAATAAGAAGCTCGGATGCTAAGGATTAAGTGTGAATAGGGATGTTGGGTAGAATCTTGCATTAACTCAAAATGGCTTTTGGGTTTCCTTGGAGCAAATCCGAGGAGTCAAGGGGGGGGGATGCTAAGCATCACCTTGATCCTGTGAATCCCCCAGACCAACCTCGTGTGCTTGGGGAGACCAAAGGACACAAGTCCTTTGAGCAAACCCGAGAGGAGGGAGTGGAAGGAGGAGCAAGTTCCAACACTGGTCCCACTGCTCTCTGGGAAGTTCCTCAAGCTCCCTTAAACCTCTGCTTCCTATCCAGACCAAGCCGAGAGCATAGAGGCTGTGGGACACCAAGTCTAGAGAGAGAAACTCGAGAGAGAGGAAGAGAAAGAAGAGGTTGGAACCAACTTCCATCTCGAAGAGGTTGGAACCAACTTCCATCAAGTGCTCTGAGGCTTCCTCTGGGTCTGTGGAGTGTTCCTGGAGGTTGCCGAGGTTGCGCGTGGAGGAAGGACCCAGATTCCGGCTTCATCCCTTCTTCCCCGAGCTTGGCCAAGGTAAGGATCCCAAACCATGGTTTGTTAGAACCCAGGACCCCTATCAGTGGGTTTTAAATGTCCTTAGGATGCTACAGGCCAAGCCCCGAGCCCCCATGCACAGTGCATGGCCGGCGGGAGCAAGGTTGGCCGGAACCCTAGATTTAGCTCCACCTTGGAACAACTTTGCAACCGTGGACTTATATGGGCTGAAAATTGGTGTGCTTGGACTGTTGGTGGTAGGTACCAACTCCACCAAATTTGGTGGAGTATGGTTAATCCAGCGAGTGGCAGATTTATGCCCTAACTTTTTGAGATATGGCAAGTTGGCCGAGCTTCTTGCTCCGGCGCCGGCGTGCTTCCCTGCCGCCGGCCATGTGTTCGGAAGCATTGTTGGGACCAAGAGGATCCCAGCCATGCTGTTGCATGGCTCCCATGCAAGCTGCGGAAGGCCTTGTTGAGTTGGGTTTGAAATTTGCACCAAGTGCGGCCGCCGGCGCACCGGCCAACTCCGGCCGGGGAGGCATGGTCCGGAAGCTTCCTGGGAATGTCTTGAGACTTTCCATCCATGTTGGAGGTCTTCAAAGTGGCTCTGTGGAATTCCGCCATTAGAGGGCATGAGCTCCAAATCAGAGCTTTGCTCCGCCGCGCCGCCGCCGCACCCCGAGGCCAGCCAAGGGTATGGGAAGCTTCCAAGAGGCAAATGGCACCTATTGGTGCATTTGGTTGAGCCCCAGACCCTCTGGATGGAACATCATGAATTTCAAGAAAACATGTCATCTTCTTCCTCGAGCCAAGCCCAACTTGGAGGGTTTTCGAGTTGCTCCAGTTGAGGGGAAATGTTCCAGAATCTCTGGGGATCTAGTTGATCCAAGTTGGAAGCCCTCAGGTGCCCTGGTTGCAGAGAACCAAGTTTCCCATGGTGTTGTGTGTATGTGTTGCAAATGTGCATGCCACCTGTCTGAAAAAATGCCTCAAAGAACTTTGAATTAGAATTTGACAAAACTGTAAACATAAAACTTGCATCCAATGAGCCCCTGAGCTGTGTGCTCACTTCAGTTCAAACAGAAACTGAGTGGAATAAAAGTTGGAGCAATGTGAACTTGTGTGTTTGCAAGATGAAGGATCTCTGTGATCCAGCACACCTGGGCTGCAACTAGTGCAAGCCCAGGCACCCTAGCAATGTTTAGAGACAGATTGATATACAAACTTTAGTTGTTTGAAGTTTAGAACAAAAGTTATAGTGAAATCTACTTTAAACTATAATGTTGGAACAAAACCCTATTTCAGGTTGTTTGCGAAGCCGTGACAGTGTACTCTTGGCTAATTTGGGGTCACTGGACGCGATGCTCGCGTTAAAAAACTGATTTTGAAGTCCCGGAGAAACAAAAAAATGCAAAATGGCTATGTAGAGGTTTTAAAATTGATCTGGGTTTTAAGTTGAATTGGAATAAGTTAGAGTCAGAGTTGATCCTTGATCAATATGATTGATTCAGGTTTATTCGGTGCCTCTGGTTCTGAGCATACAGTGGATACGGCTAGTCGCCTGCGATTTGTCAGGTGGGTTTATCTTCGGTCCGGGCTTTATCATTTCGGCCCTCTGGGGTATAGTATTGGTTGGACCCCTGTTCTTGTAGCCTAGTTGATGTTTGAGCCTGCCTTCCTTTTGATCAGTTTTATTTTGCTATAAACGTGTTTTTATTCAACCAATGTTTTGTCTCCATGCATCGCAGAGTCGCCTGAGTCTGTTCTTGTTTGATAGGACAAAGGCATCTCTCTTCGAGGTTTGGATATAAAACATGTTTTCAAAATTGTTTTTCTAAAAAGGATTTTAGTTGTGCATGATTGATTCTCAGTTGCTTCCAAATATTATGACTCTATTCCTGGACATTTGCCATGCCTGATTGGTCATTAGCTAGCTTGTACATTTATACTTGATTATCAGTATATCCTGATCTATGCTTTAAAGGTTATTGATTATACTCTGCATTGCACCCTTATTGGGATTTTGGTCATTTGCTAGATTGCATACCTGTTTATCAGTACCCCCTGATTATTCTGATCCATGTTATAGGAGTGGATGATTATTCCTACATATGAGTTGAGATTTAGTTGATTCTGCTTTGCATTCTTGATTGGCTTGTTTCGGCTTGTTGTTCACCCGTTATGCTGCTAAATACACGATTTTATAAATTAAATGTTTTACCGAGCTTCGTAGGGTCGTTTGAGTATGTTCTTGTTTGATAGGACAAAGGCACTGCTCTGCGAGGTTTGGACCGAAAACCCAAGCTTCGTAGTGTCGCCTGAGTCTGTTCTTGTTTGATAGGACGAGGGCAACGCTCTTCGAGGTTTGGACTTTTCAAAACAGTTTTCTTAAAAATATGTGTTTAAGTTTTGTATCATTTGGTTGGTTTGTGTGGTTGAGTTGAGTTTATCTGTGAGCTTCTGTTGAGAGAGATTTGCTTTGATCTTGCATATGAGTTGAGATTTATTGTTGCTGAGTGTTCCTGCATGAGTGTTGAGATTCAGTTGATCTTGTCATTGCATCCCAGTGGGGATTTCCCGGCTTGTTGCCGATTACCCGGTCAGTGGACCGAGAGCTTGAGCATTTGCATTATGATCGCCCGCACCGTTGTTCTTCACGTACACTAGCGGGCTGATCCCCCGTAGCGGTGTACTTTACCGGTAAAGTGGTTAGCTGTGGCAACCCGTGACCCTCAGTGGAGGGAATGTCAACTAGGTGGTGCCAGGTGGGCAGCCTTGCCTGAGGTCTTGTGAAGGCCAATATGGTAGCTTGTGATTGGGTCTTTGTGTTTTCATTTATTTGATGCATGTGTTGTTAAGTTACTTTAACATACTTCCTTGATTCTTTGATCTGGCTTCTAGTTATCTACCTGTATATGATTCTTTGTGATGCCTTTGATTATAGTTTCATTGTTATCTTGCTGATTGTCCTAACTCCTTGATGCGTTGATTATCCTGATACATGTTTGTCCTGTTTTAAATTCTGCTAAAATTATCTCCTATGCTTGTACCCAGATTATAAGTTTTGCTTTCTTTACAGCACCAGTTATATATCTGCTTTACCCTAACCCCTGATTATTACTATCCTCTAGTATTGTATACCAGTAGGTACGATCTGCTATTTCTCGGCTCGTCGTGCCCACTGGGATACACTCCGGTGTATCTCACACCCTCGGGTGACTGTTTTTCAGGCCGAGCGGGTGCTGGGATGTCGGGACGTGTTGGTGAGATTCCGAGATAGAGATTGACCTTGGACAGCCGTGTATTTAGAAATAGTTAATTAAAGTGGTATTCTGATGTAATATATTTGTAAAGAAATCTGTAACATTGTTGTTGTTGTTGTTATTGTTATTTGAAGTACGTAGTTAGTACTCTGATGATTATTGCCAAGCTAACCGTGCATATATAGAAAAGGCTCAATTCCATAGGGGATTGGGACTCTTCTATATATGTGGCGGTCTGTCATTGCCCTGGTTATTTTTGCAACTCTGATTCTGATAAAAAAAAAAAAAATAAAATAAAATTATACACTAGTTTTTGAACTCGGGGCGTGACAGATTAGATGGTATCAGAGAAATAGGAATACGATGCCTGGGTTTGGTTAGGAACGAACCCTAGGATGACTTGTGTCTACGAGAGAGCAATGGGTAGTGTTCTAAGTCTTGTAGTTTGAAACAGAAGTTGTGGGTCGGTCAAACTAAAATCCATCCTTGGTATTGCAGTTATGGCTCACACTAGACATGGTGCTTGATGGTAGAAAGCTAAGGTGTTGGATCTTTTGATCCAGCAACTTCTGTGCTGCACTAGGGCAAGCACAGTGATTCTTGAGGTATTTTAAGCATGTGGTTCATGCAGGATTGGTTCTGGTTAAGTAGAAGTTGAGTTCTAATGTAATCAAGCTCTAGAAGAAATGTTTGGCCAAAGTCCTGTTATTGGACTGTTTGAAAAAAAAACTGTAACAGTGCTAAAAAGACATTAAACATGCGATTTTCGGAAACCCTAAGGGTCTAAACGCAAAAGTGACAGCGTGTACTGTTTAGGACAGTGTGTTGGTGATTCCTAAGCTTTTCGTTAGGATTCCAACGGCTCTCGTTGAGCGAAAATCGGATAACGATCCGAGAATCGGCAAAATCGTCGATTTTACGGTATCCGGGTGGCAATCACATAATTTGAGAAATTACGGCGGTTTCACCAAGCCGACTGTTGAGTCCCAGTAGAATCTGGTTGAGCCAGCAGCAAGATTAAGCCTGAGTTTTTCCAGAAATTCAAAAAGGGAATTTTCGGAGGGGCAATTTGGTAATTTTACCAAAGATTAAACGAAAAAGATTACGTAGGTCTAAGTGTGTTAACAAACACTGATGTTTAAATAATTAGAGGTTATGTCATCGGCATAGAGACTGTGATGGGAGGTATGTGATGTACCTTCAGATGTGAGTTGTGTCCCCAACTGGATGTTGGCGACAGATTTGTGGTATTTTACTTTTCTTTTGGTAAGCACGTTGGCTGCAGACAACGTACGGTCGAAAGAATTGAGGAAATACTCTGCCCTGTAATGGGAAGTATCAGATTGGGTCTAAATGAGTAACCTGAGAGTTGTCGACATTATGTGACTGAGTGTCACTACTGCGAACCTGTTGGAGGTTTAATAGTGGATTAGTTAAGTTTAAGTTTCGGGGACGAAACTTCTTAGAAGTTGTGGGTAATGTAGTACTCTAAAAATTTAAAGACTATAAAATACTTTTGGAATTTATTTAATAAATAAATTTTAGCAAAATAGGGACTTAGTGGATCAATGATGGCCCGAGATTTTATCCGTGCGCCAAATTAGTCGAACAAATACGCTACCTGACAGGTCTCGACGAGCCGGACGTCGTGACGAAGTCCGTTTCGCAAAACGGCGAGCGAATTTTCTCGAAATGCATGAAAACCCCTAAAAATGGACTAATTTGTAAGGAAATTTAATATTTCATGTATTAATAATTATGGGACCTAAACAAAAGGGACCAAGGTGTAATTGTAACCTACAACAAGAAGCTCGGATGCTAAGGATTAAGTGTGAATAGGGATGTTGGGTAGAATCTTGCATTAACTCAAAATGGCTTTTGGGTTTCCTTGGAGCAAATCCGAGGAGTCAAGGGGGGGGGATGCTAAGCATCACCTTGATCCTGTGAATCCCCCAGACCAACCTCGTGTGCTTGGGGAGACCAAAGGACACAAGTCCTTTGAGCAAATCTGAGAGGAGGGAGTGGAAGGAGGAGCAAGTTCCAACACTGGTCCCACTGCTCTCTGGGAAGTTCCTCAAGCTCTCTTAAACCTCTGCTTCCTATCCAAACCAAGCCGAGAGCATAGAGGCTGTGGGACACCAAGTCTAGAGAGAGAAACTTGAGAGAGAGGAAGAGAAAGAAGAGGTTGGAACCAACTTCCATCAAGTCGGGTTTTGAAGTGCTCTGAGGCTTCCTCTGGGTCTGTGGAGTGTTCCTGGAGGTTGCCGAGGTTGCGCGTGGAGGAAGGACCCAGATTCCGGCTTCATCCCTTCTTCCCCGAGCTTGGCCAAGGTAAGGATCCCAAACCATGGTTTGTTAGAACCCGGGACCCCTATCAGTGGGTTTTAAATGTCCTTAGGATGCTACAGGCCAAGCCCCGAGCCCCCATGCACAGTGCATGGCCGGCGGGAGCAAGGTTGGCCGGAACCCTAGATTTAGCTCCACCTTGGAACAACTTTGCAATCGTGGACTTATATGGGCTGAAAATTGGTGTGCTTGGACTGTTGGTGGTAGGTACCAACTCCACCAAATTTGGTGGAGTATGGTTAATCCAGCGAGCGGCAGATTTATGCCCTAACTTTTCGAGATATGGCAAGTTGGCCGAGCTTCTTGCTCCGGCGCCGGCGTGCTTCCCCGCCGACGGCCATGTGTCCGGAAGCATTGTTGGGACCAAGAGGATCCCAGCCATGCTGTTGCATGGCTCCAATGCAAGCTGCGGAAGGCCTGTTGAGTTGGGTTGAAATTTGCACCAAGTGCGGCCCGGCCCGGCGCTCCGGCCAACTCCGGCCGGGGAGGCATGGTCCGGAAGCTTCCTGGGAATGTCTTGAGACTTCCATCAATGTTGGAGGTCTTCAAAGTGGCTCTGTGGAATTCCGCCATTAGAGGGCATGAGCTCCAAATCAGAGCTTTGCTCCGCCGCGCCGCCGCCGCACCCCGAGGCCAGCCAAGGGTATGGGAAGCTTCCAAGAGGCAAATGGCACCTATTGGTGCATTTTGGTTGAGCCCCAGACCCTCTGGATGGAACATCACGAATTTCAAGAAACATGTCATCTGTCTTCCTCTCGAGCCAAAGCCCAACTTGGAGGGTTTTCGAGTTGCTCCAGTTGAGGGGAAATGTTCCAGAATCTCTGGGGATCTAGTTGATCCAAGTTGGAAGCCCTCAGGTGCCCTGGTTGCAGAGAACCAAGTTTCCCATGGTGTTGTGTGTATGTGTTTGCAAATGTGCATGCACCTGTTGTAAAAATGCCTCAAAGAAACTTTGAATAGAATTTGACAAACTGTAAACATAAAAACCTTGCTTTCCAATGGAGCCCCTGAGCTGTGTGCTCACTTCAGTTCAAACAGAAACTGAGTGGAATAAAAGTTGGCAGCAATGTGAACTTGTGTGTTTGCAAGATGAAGGATCTCTGTGATCCAGCACACCTGGGCTGCAACTAGTGCAAGCCCTGGCACCCTAGCAATGTTTAGAGACAGATTGATATACAAACTTTAGTTGTTTGAAGTTTAGAACAAAAGTTATAGTGAAATCTACTTTAAACTATAATGTTGGAACAAAACCCTATTTTAGGTTGTTTGCGAAGCCGCGACAGTGTACTCTTGGCTAATTTGGGGTCACTGGACGTGATGCTCGCGTTAAAAAACTGATTTTGAAGTCCCGGAGAAACAAAAAAATGCAAAATGGCTATGTAGAGGTTTTAAAATTGATCTGGGTTTTAAGTTGAATTGGAATAAGTTAGAGTCAGAGTTGATCCTTGATCAATATGATTGATTCAGGTTTATTCGGTGCTTCTGGTTCTGAGCATACAGTGGATACGGTTTAGTCGCCCTGCGATTTGTCAGGTGGGTTTATCTTCGGTCCGGGCTTTATCACTTTCGGCCCTCTGTGTATAGTATTGGTTGGACCCCTGTTCTTGTAGCCTAGTTGATGTTGAGCCTGCCTTCCTTTTGATCAGTTTTATTTTGCTATAAACGTGTTTTTATTCAACCAATGTTTTGTCTCCATGCATCGCAGAGTCGCCTGAGTCTGTTCTTGTTTGATAGGACGAAGGCATCTCTCTTCGAGGTTTGGATATAAAACATGTTTTCAAAATTGTTTTTCTAAAAGGATTTAGTTGTGCATGATTGATTCTCAGTTGCTTCCAAATATTATGACTCTATTCCTGGACATTTGCCATGCCTGATTGGTCATTAGCTAGCTTGTACATTTATACTTGATTATCATATATCCTGATCTTGCTTTAAAGGTTATGATTATACTCTGCATGCACCCTTATTGGGATTTTGATCATTTGCTAGTTTGCATACCTGTTTATCAGTAACCCCTGATTATTCTGATCCATGTTATAGGAGTGGATGATTATTCCTACATATGGTTGAGATTTAGTTGATTCTGCTTTGCATTCTTGATTGGCTTGTTTCGGCTTGTTGTTCACCCGTTATGCTGCTAAATACACGATTTTATAAATTAAACGTTTTAACGAGCTTCATAGGGTCGCCTGAGTCTGTTCTTGTTTGATAGGACAAAGGCACTGCTCTGCGAGGTTTGGACGAAAACCCAAGCTTCGTAGTGTCGCCTGAGTCTGTTCTTATTTGATAGGACGAGGGAAACGCTCTTCGAGGTTTGGACTTTTCAAACAGTTTTCTTAAAAATATGTGTTTTAAATTTTGTATCATTTGGTTGGTTTATGTGGTTGATTGGAGTTTGCGTTATCTATGAGCTTCTGTTGAGAGAGATTTGCCTTGATCTTGCATATGAGTTGAGATTTCTTGTTGCTGAGTGTTCCTGCATGAGTGTTGAGATTCAGTTGATCATGTCATTGCATCCCAGTGGGGATTCCCGGCTTGTTGCCGATTACCCGGCCGTGGACCGAGAGCTTGAGCATTTGCATTATGATCGCCCGCACCGTTGTTCTTCACGTACCCTAGCGGGCTGATCCCCCGTAGCGTTTACTTTACCGGTAAGTGGTTAGCTGTGGCAACCCGTGACCCTCAGTGGAGGGAATGTCAACTAGGTGGTGCCAGGTGGGGCAGCCTGCCTGAGGTCTTGTGAAGGCCAATATGGTAGCTTGTGATTGGTCTTTGTGTTTTCATTTATTTGATGCTGTGTTGGTTAAGTTACTTTAACATATTTCCTTGATTCTTTGATCTGGCTTTAGTTATCTACCTGTATATGATTCTTTGTGATGCCTTTGATTATAGTTTCATTGTGTATCTTGTTGATTGTCCTAACTCCTTGATGCGTTGATTTCCTGATACATGTTTGTCCTGTTTTAAATTCTGCTAAATTATCTCCTATGCTTGTACCCAGATTATAAGTTTTGCTTTCTTTACAGCACCAGTTATATATCTGCTTTACCCTAACCCCTGATTATTACTATCCTCTAGTATTGTATACCAGTAGGTACGATCTGCTATTTCTCGGCTCGTCGTGCCCACTGGGATACACTCCGGTGTATCTCACACCCTCGGGTGACTGTTTTTCAGGCCGAGCGGGTGCGGGATGTCGGGACGTGTTGGTGAGATTCCGAGATAGAGATGACCTTGGACAGCCGTGTATTTGGAAATAGTTAATTAAGTGGTATTCTGATGTAATATTTTGTAAAGAAATCTGTAACATTGTTGTTGTTGTTGTTATTGTTATGTGAAGTACGTAGTTGTACTCTGATGAGTATTATTGCCAAGCTAGCCTGCGATATATAGAAAAGGGCTCATTCATAGGGGATTGTGGACTTTTTCTATATATGTGGCGGTCTGTCATTGCCCTGGTTGTTTTTGCAACTCTGATCTGATAAAAAAAAAAAAAAAAAAAATTTATAGACTAGTTTTGAACTCGGGGCGTGACAACTCCATTGCTCTTTGTGCTTTAAGAAGGAATGTCCTGTGAAGACCAACTCAAGACACGAAAAATTGTTTATTTCAAAAATTTGAAAATTGTACCCAAACAATCATTATCGTGTATGAGAGACTAGGATCAAATTAGTTGTGCAAAAGAATTTTAAAAATAATCAATTCCATGATTTTCAAAATTCTGAAAATATGCCCTAAAACGAATTTTTAGAAATCCCACCCGAAAAATTCGTTTATCATGAAAAACCTAGCTATATCAAACTAATGTTCCCAGAGTTCTTATGTCAAAAGAGTTTGATCAAAAACCATTCACAAACGAAAAAGATATGCAATTGCCTCACGTTCTGAGCAAAAAAATATGAAAACTGTGAAAAACCGAGAATTTTGATCAAGATAACTTGTTTTGAAGTGAAGAGAATGAGTTTAGAGGGCTCCAAGAGCCTTGCTTTTAAGAGAGAAAGTTTGGAAGCTTAGAAACGAAAGCTTGTGATGAAATTCAAAATCCTCTTCGTTTCATATAACCTAGCCGCGGTCCGGACTGCCCGAGAGTCAGCCGGATTGGCTACCCGCAGGATTTTTCCTGTGTTCGGGGTCCGGATCAGCTTGTCCAGTCCGGACCGGCTCCAACTTTTTCTTCAGAAAATTTCAGAAAAATCCAGAAATTCCAGAAAAAGAGTGTAAGTACTTTTGTGTATCAATTAAATAAAAATCCGTTCATACAACAAGAAATAGATTATGCCAAATCTATTAAAAATATTCAAATAACGAACAAAATTTATAAAAATTAAATCCTTAAAGTTGAACA
>CM055063.1:18099746-18137643 GCA_029204045.2 Tillandsia leiboldiana | reverse complement strand
GTGTCGCTCTCCAATGCATGGGCCGTTTGAAATCTGCACGGCGTTTTGCACTCAACATGCGGTTCACTTTCATCAAAATTGTGATCTCCGTTGAGAGCGCTCGCGTATTCCGGTCCACCCGTACTTCTACGCGGGGAGAATCCGCACACTTCTTTTTCCTGGAGCCATAGGTGTTTTCCCTGTCCGTTGAACAAGTTTCTTCTTCATAGTCTGACGGAATGTTCAGATTATGAGCTAGTTGGAATCCTCATTGCGTGTCGGTTCGTAGCCTTTCTTTCCAGAACCGCGACCACGTCCACTTCTAGTGGCCATTAGATCCATAGTGCAAGAAGCCCGAAAAGTTCATTCCTACAAAGAAGACATGCACTATGATTTGATCGTATAGGAAGGATTAAACAATGTTGAAAGAACCATTCTAAACATGTCACCATTTGATGATTCATCATTAAAATCCATTTACTTGAAGCCCAAAAATTTAATTTTGATCTCAAGAAAACAATGAAAATGTTAGATTCAAGCATTAAGCATGGGAACATGAATCTAATTACAAAGAAAGCAACCATTTATGTTCTAAAAACATGAAATAGGGGTGATTTATACAAGAGATTTCATTTGGAGTAGGATCAACTCAAAAATCCCAAAATAAAACATCAAAACCTAAAACTAGGGTTTTGAAACAAAAGAAAGCAAGATTAATGAAGAAATTTACAAATCAAAGCAACAAATCACTGATCTTGATGAAAAACCCCTTAGAGATGTTTTAGAGAGAGAGAGGGAGTGTTTTTGAAATGGGAGAGATGATTTAAAAACCTAGGAGTTCCGGAATATAAAGAATCCAGATCGCGTACGGTACTAATAGTCGCTACCGGTACGCAGTGCAATTCCTGAAAATCTTTCGTTCGGGTTCCGGATTGAAAACAGGGGGTGATCCGGATCCGCAATTTTGGTTCCGGTACTAAATATGGAGTACCGTACACAAGTGAAAAACCAAAAAAATTCATGTACTAAAAAGCAGGGTACCGGTTCACCAGAGCCAAAAAGCAAAAAATTCTTGAAACAAATCCAAATTTTGAAATCTTTTCAAATACCGATTTGTATACCATCAAGAAATCCATTTAAGTGCTTGAAAATTGTGAGATCACATAGATGTCATTTAATCCAATTAATTTTATAAAAATTAAAAAAATTTACTCCTAAATCATGAAAAATAAAGATAAGACATTATAAACCGTTTTTCATATTATATACGTCAACACATGTCATCAAAATAATCTTGAGATCCAAAGTCTATCAAGATGTAACGGATTTACAAAGATGGACTTACAGAGATTTCCAAATGACATCAATTTTGAATTTTACCCTTCTAAATTGAGATATGCACTAAAATACCTAAGGGTGGCTCTTTGAGCATCTTTTAACTATCCCACCTTATACCAACCAGGAGATTGTTCAAAATAAGAACTTTGAATTTAAATCTCCGAATGCTTCATCTAAAAATTTCAAAAATATTTTTCTAGCATCCAAAACATGTGGTAGCTTCACACACTAACCGGACGACCGGGGTGGCAGCTCTTTCCAACATGTGGTGGTAGTTTTCACACTCCTTTCGGATGTAACTCTTTCCACATCTTTTGCAATTCATTTCATTACCCATGTAAGAAAATGCAATCTCTTATGTGAAGAATCAATCCCAAATTTTAGTCTATCGGTTGTCTCATGTTTATCACAATGAATTCACACAACCGAGAGGGGTTAAGCATCTAAAGATCACACATGATTACTAAAAATTGATGAATATAATTATCAAAAACTCCTATAATGAAATATCTTCAAGAATTATGATTAGGGAGTAAAGTTGATAATTCATATAAAATTAATTGGAGTGATTGAAAGTGAAACCCTTTTTATTCAATGCACTTGTTCCTTAAAACCCTTTTGTTTAAAAACAAAACATAAAAACAAAGAGCATTGAAAACATGTAATGCAGAGATTCAGAAAAATATGAAAGGAAAACCAATCAAAGCATTACATACAGTCATAAGCTATTTAGAACTTAAGACAAGGAAAGATATCACTTTTCCGTATCCAAAATTGTCGAATTTTGGGTTGTCTTGATTCATTGTGGCCGGGAGTTGATAGCTTCGACTGTTGGTCCACCTTAGGTCTTTGCATCGCAATGATCCACTTGTATGATTGATTTTGTGGCTCGAACCTTTGGTGGTTTGAGTGAACTCTGTTACGGAATTGAGTTGGCGTATTTCGTTAAATTGGTTAAGTCTTGAAGATTGAAGATGAAGAAGTTTGAATCATATACCTCAATCTCAAGAAAGAAGAATTCAAAAGGATCAGGTACGTTTAACTAAAGATTTATGGTGATCCAAATACTTAGTATAGTGTAGAAACACTTGGATGAATTTTTGATTGCATAAAATCAAAAACTGGGCATTTTACATGTTCAGAGTCCGGACCGTGGATCTCAGTCCGGACCCCGAACGTAGGTTTGTTCATGTGCAATTCCAGTCCGGACCCTGGAAATTTCAGTCCGGACCCCGAACGTGAAATTGTTGAAATTGCATGAACAGTCCGGACCGTGGATTGCAGTCCGAACCCCGAATGTCGTCTTTTCTGGAAAAAGTCTGTTTCGCTGAAACAGTCCGGACCGTCAATTCCAGTCCGGACTGTCGTCCTGTAAAATTCCAGAATTGGTTAGTTTTTGATGCTTATCTTCTTCCAATGGTTTCTAACCTATAAATAGACCCTATGATTCATCTTTTAGGGTATGCGAAAAATACGATCGAAATAGAAAAATCCACATATAGAGAAGAAAGGAAATACTAGATTTAATTCTATGTTTCTTCATCTATATTATTAATTTGATTCTAGGTTTTTCAAAACTCAGATTTTGAGTAGAATCAAATTAATGAATACTTAGATGGTATTTCCAATCTATTTCTAATCTAAGTATTCGACGGATCTTCACCACCCAAAAAACAACGATTTTCCCAAATCGGCGCGTGGACTCGCGTGGCCTTGTGGATTCAAGGTGCTACCGCTCTCATGGATTCGGAGCGAGGTACGTTCGTGGATTCGAGACGTGCTACTGGGTGAAGACCGTGGAATCGGTCGGACGTCGTGGACTCGACGTTGGACGCCGTGGATTCGGCGTTGGGCGCTGATCGTGGATTCGAGAAGCATTGCGGAGCGAGCGGAGAAGATCTACTAGGAGCGTATGGAAAAGGTTGAGTCGTCTGTGAGTACGGTATATCACCTTGTACGTGTTTAATTCTAGTGGATTTCGCCGTGTGATCGGTCCCCGTGGTTTTTTACTCCGGTTTGGAGTTTTTCCACGTAAAAAATCTTGCATGTTTATTTTTATTTCCGCATTGGGTTTTATTGCGCAATGATTTTTTGAGTGTTTAACGTTTACACCTATTCACCCCCCTCTAGGTGTTTTTTCCCCTATTTAGTTCCAATTATACATAACCCAACAAGTGGTATCAGAGCTGGAATAGGGTTGTAAACAATGGTTGAAGGTGGAAACATCAACAGACCCCCGTTATTCGATGGAACAAATTATGCCTACTGGAAAGTACGGATGAAAGCCTTTTTAATTTCCATTGACGAACGGGTGTGGCAATCAATTGAATTAGGATGGTCTAATCCAACTGAAATTATTGCTGATGTTCGCACCATCAAACCTAGGTCGAAATGGACCAAGGAAGAGATTGATTTATCTTCTTACAATGGCAAAGGAATTAATGCTCTATTTAATGCTTTGTCACAAACTGAGTTCTCTCGCTTCTCTGCATGTGAGACTGCGAAAGAAATCTGGGATGTTCTTCAAGTTACACATGAGGGAACTAACCTTGTGAAGATTCAAAAACTGCAAATGCTTACGAGCAAGTTTGACTCTATTTTCATGGCAGAAAATGAATCTTTTTTTTTTTAGAAAATCAGAAAATGAATCTTTCACAGACTACTATACACGATAGCAAGACATCGTAAACACATGTGCTAACTTGGGAGTGAAAATTCCAGAATTTAAAATTGTAAGAAAAATTTTAAGAACTCTTCCTGAAAGATTTCGATCCAAGGTTACGGCCATTGAAACTATTAAACACCCGGACAAAATCCGTGTAGAAGAATTTGTTGGTTCATTACAAACTTATGAAATGACATTTCCTACAAACTATTCTTCTGGACAAGCATCCTCTTCTAAGTCTTCAGGTTTTGCGTTGAAAACAATAAAAGAAGAAAACGCGGATTCATCCTCCTCAGACGATGACGAGAACCTATCTATGGAGGACTTTGAGAAGCAGCTCGCTCTCTTGACAAGGAAGTTTCGCCAAAATTTTCGAAGGGGTATGTGGTGACCCGGATCTTTGCAGGGCTTCTACAGTGTGACCAGCAGCTTCTGGAAGCCTACATGGCATGTCGGCGGTGTTCGCGCGCCAATTTGGACACAAGAGATGGACTCGGGGCTTAAAATGGATCTCGTAGGTAATCGGGGGACCCCATCGGATGTTTAGAAGAGTTTACGCGTGGAGTGGATATCAAATTTAGGCTCGGCGTGGAATTCGGATTAAAAATACCTTTCCGGGAGCCTCCGGCAAATTATAGGATTGGAATTTGGCACCAGCGCCGATTCTAACCTAGTCAGTGGTGGGAGATGGATTTGTGAGTTATAGTGATACCTCCCGTAGTGGCTGTAGAGCCACCATTGGATTTTGTGACCATCCAGTATCACCCCGACAGAGCCACTGTGGTGGCGGATGCCTGGAGCAGAAGAGCTATTTGGGAGTCGAGTTTGACGGTTCCATAGCTGGCACTGTGTGGGGCCATCCTTGTGTGCAGGGTTTGAGTTGAGTCCCTGAGGATCCCTTTTGATGAGAGGCTGCGGCTGAGCAATCCACTTAGGTGGTTAAGTGTTGAGGGCGACCGAGTGTGAACCCCTGCTTGTTTGGGCCCCTTTTCTGTGCAGGTGTTTGTGTGGATGTGATTCGGGTCGCTTTGGTTGAGCTGGCTCTTGGGAGTGATTTTAGAGCGTGTTACTCAGGCTGTTTGTTCCTTTTCCCCCGCCTTTTGTTGGAGTTTTTGAGGTTTTTCTGCGTATCAGCTCTGGAGTGTCATGTTTTGGACCCCTCGCCCGTGATTGACTCGTTCCTTTTGGGGTCTGTGAGAGTTTGGAGTACGAGGGACGCCCGTTGCGAATTCCGACTCGTGAGGTGAGGGAATTGCGCAATCGGGCTATGCCGTACTGGTTGTTGCTGTTGTTGTTGCTGAGGAGTAATCACGGGGAGTGATAGGTGACTTGGGAGCTGGAGACGGCGGTGTTGAATTTTGACCCCTGGTTTCTGAGACTCCTTGGGAGTTGCTCTAGTTTCGAGGACGAAACTTTCTTTTAGTGGGGGAGGATGTGGTGACCCGGATCTTTGCAGGGCTTCTACAGTGTGACCAGCAGCTTCTGGAAGCCTACATGGCATGTCGGCGGTGTTCGCGCGCCAATTTGGACACAAGAGATGGACTCGGGGCTTAAAATGGATCTCGTAGGTAATCGGGGGACCCCATCGGATGTTTAGAAGAGTTTACGCGTGGAGTGGATATCAAATTTAGGCTCGGCGCGGAATTCGGATTAAAAATACCTTTCCGGGAGCCTCCGGCAAATTATAGGATTGGAATTTGGCAAAATGGACGCCGGATTTGGAATCAGCGCGCGAAAACGGTCAAGATGGGCTAATTACTTACTGTTTTTGAGCTTGTGGGTACTGTTCATGCCGGAACAGTATTTCCGGCGATCGCCGGCGGCGGCCGGCGGCGGCGGACAGCGTCGGCGGGCGGCGGCGCAGCCTCGGGCAGGCGTTTGGCGGCCGCGGGCAGGCGGCTGAGGGCGCGGGCAGGCGGCTGAGCGCGCGGGCAGGCGCGCGGTCCACCGCGGAGGTCGTGCACCGGGGGCGGGCCACGTGGCGCTCTCCGGTTGGCCGGTTCAGCGGGCGCGGTCCACTGAAATTGGGCCCGGGTGCACGGTAGACCGGGTGGACACGTGGCGTGAGGTGATTGGTTCGGTGTTGTGCTCCCGGTCCACGCAACCGGTGGAGTGGGTGACCGGGGCAGGTGGCCGTACGGCGGGGCAGGTGGCCGTACGGCCCGGGTCAGCCGCGACGTGCGCGGTCCACGGCGCGACGTGCGTGGTGCACGGGTTGCCGGGCCACGTGTCGCGTCGCCATTTGCGGGCGCAGGTGCACCGGGTGCAGTGGGGCCCGGGGGAGTAGTGGACTGAGCTGTGTGGTGGACCGGGCCGCACTGTGCGCGCCCGAAACTTGGCGGGCCGGGCCGCACTGTGCGCGCCCGAATTCGGGCAGACCGGACCGGGCGCCCGAAAGTTGGGACACAATGGGAATTTTTTCCAATTGTTTCCTCAGCCTATAAATAGGCAGCCCGAGCCCTCTTCTTTGGCTCTTTTCTCTCAGCCCACGCACCATCTGCCCGAGCACCTTGAAGAAGACTTGTTCAACTCTTAATTCTTGATCTTCCTGCCAAGTTCTACGATTTTAGGAGCACGCATCCCGAGGTTCTGGATTTTACGGTGCGGCGCGGTGTTGCTTTCTAGTGTTCTTCTTCGGCGCAGCGGCAGTGTTTTGGCTCCCCTGGGCTGCCCCGAGATCATTTTGCAGTGATTCTTGCACCGACAGACTCCTAAGAGGTAGGGCTTCATCTTTCGTATTGATCGCGCTTTCCTGTTTCGAGTTTTTGGCACGGATCCCGAGGCAACACTGTGACCCTTTTTCTGTTTGGCTTTGTGGGACAGCATCGAGGTGTTCTGGCCATATCTTTGCGCACAAGCGTCAGCCGGAAACGAGCTTATACAACTTTTTCATCTACAGATCGCAAGGAACGCGCTCGTATTTTTCTTGGATTTTTCTGAGATTTCATCAGAGGTGAAAATTACTGTTTTCTCAGTGAACAGTGTACAGTTTTAATACAGATTTTTGTATGAGTGTACCACCTTGTCGAATTTATATCTTGGCTTACTGAACTCAGATTTGGGCGTGCAAGCTACCGTTGCGAAGCTATCGACGCGAGGATCGCGGTGATATTTTTCTGGGAATTTTCTGGGCTCTTGCTGCAGGTGAAAATTAAGCATTTTTGGGACTGTTGTTGTATGTGTGTGTGAGAGCAGATTTTGGAATGTATGTGTAATAGTGGACTTTGTGTTGTGCCAGGAGAGTTACGGGTGTGCTGAACTTATTGGAGCAAGGGATTAGAGTTATCTGGTGTTTTCAGCTGTTGGGCTTTGGACAGTCAGCTTTTCAGGTGGGTGCTTGTTCCGAGAACCGGTGGACGGTTCTCTAACTCTATATGTTAGAATTGCATGCAGGTGTAGGGTACAATACCTGGGATTGATTGGTAAGCTTAACAATGTTGATTTATGGGAATTGCAAGTTAATTATTCATATTATGACAATGGTATTAATCAGACATTTATGTTGATGATTAGTGGAAGCTTACCTAAGGCAAGGTTACCCCATATGATTAATTATCATGCCATGTTAGCATATAACCCTTTTATGAGGCTGGTTTATACAATGGGATAGGATTATGTAGTTATGTGCAGGTTCTACTCCAAGGAGTGATTATGGATCGAAAATCATGGACAGGTATGGTCATCGCTAATTCTGGCATGAGGTTTATTTTCCTTATTCTTCTCGAGGACAAATGCATGCTTGTATGGACATATGTGTATGGACATATAGTTAGGCCATCTTTTACTGCTGCACTACATATTGGAACTTGACTTAGGAGAAACCATGTTATTCCTTTCTCCTTCTTGTTAGTCAGGCGGTCTGTGTTGCTCGGGTGCGAGCAGGGGTCTGGGGTAGTGTAGCAGGGACATTGGTGACAGGGACGGGTTGTGCTGGATTGCGGCTGGCAGGGTTTTGGCGGTGACCGCGGACTTTGGGCGGTTGACCGGAGGTCGGTTATTGTACTTTGGTTATGGACGGCAGGGTATTGCGGCAACCGCGGATATTGGGCGGTTGACCGGATATTTATTGATGTATCAGATTGGGTATTAGACTTTCCTCTAGTGGATGGAGTTTCCACTTATCATTTACTGTTATATCCGTTTAGGGATCGGGTTTCCCTTTAGTGGACGAGTTTTTCCACTTTGATCAGAGTCGTGATCCAGTCCTGCTATACAGTGATACTCGACACAGAGATACTTGTGATACTGATGACAGAGTTACTTTACTCGTGTGGGTCGCTCCCCTCGAGTGCCACTCCGGAGTGTGCGACTAGACGGATCGATGCCAGTCTGTTACTTACTTTTGTGTGCGATCGGACGGTTCGATGCCGATCTGTTACTTACTTTGGGATGCGACCGTACCGGTCCGAAGTCGGTCTGTATCCCGCGATTGAGATCTAGAGTTCGACAGCAGAGCAGGCGGTACCAGTGATTACTGGTCTATCGATTGGGTTTATTCAGGCTGATACTTTTTGTTACACTCGTGCCTGGGGGACCGAGTGGAGTCTAGTAGCTGTGTTTAGACCAGTGCTAGTATTGTTGGGAACCGTTCGGGGTTTGACGGTGGTCCCGTGGTCGTTGTGAGTTCTTTGACCATTGTGTGAGAGGTTGAGCATCTTGAGTCTTTCCGTTCTGAGAGAGAGAGAGGGCATGGATTTGACTATAGCCTGCATGAGCCACTACTCGATAGCGAGTTAGTCCGTTTGGACGCCCTACGTAATTCCTGCCCGTCAGCGGGAGGTGGTTGTAGGTGGGCGCAGGTTTGACTGGACCCGATGTGGCAGTCAGCTCGATTGGGTCGATTGAGCACCTCGTGTGCGAGTGTTGCATATCTTCATCAGAGTTTCCCCATTTGAGCATTTGGATAGAGGCATGGTAGCTGTAGAGTGTTTCCAGCTTCTTCTTTCAGTTTTACTGGATCGGTTATCTTTTGCCTCTAGTAGTCTTGGTGGGCAGATCGTCGGGCCTAGTGGCGATACCCACTGAGAACTCCCTTATTGCGTAGTTCTCACGCCCGTTGGGGGTTTTCCCCATTTTGTCCTTTCTCCTCTTTGTTTTGCAGAGTCTTGGCGGGTGTTGCCGTTCTGTGGTTGCTGTGCGTGGTGAGGGAGTAGCGAGCTAGATCCAGACCCATCTTTGGAGAGTAGCGGTACCCCCTTTGGAGGAGATCTTCAGTATAGTCGGTAGATTGGTATTTATTTCCTCTTTTGAGAGACTGCTGTAGTGAGGATATGATGTATTGAGAGCTTGTACACTGATGTTTTATTGAGATATCTCCCTGTTGAGCTATGAGTTTTGTACTCGAGGTTAATGTATGATTATCATTTTTGGGAGATGGACCTTGTGGTTTTATCTTCAGTTGTACAGTGGTTGATTTTATTCTACAGCAGTTTTATCTTTTAGCTCTGATATCTGTTAGCTGTAGTTCTTTTTGCAGGTAGGACGCTTCGCCTATGCGGGTTTGGCATAGGTGGCAGATCTGTTGGCGAGCCCGGGTCGCAGTTTCGACCCCGGGGCATGACAGATTAGGTGGTATCAGAGCCTAGGTTGTAGGTCATGGTGGACTTAGAAACCCTAGGCTTGTGGTTGGACCCTAGGATGACTTCGTGAGAGTCGTGATTTGTAGCGAGAGTCCTGATTGAGTTTTGCACCTCTCCCGAGGGACGGGATGAGTGATTGGCATGTTTATTCTCCTAAGTAGTTATGTTGGCTGCAGACAACATAATGCTATGGAATGGGTGACATGCTCTAGACTTTCGCTGGATTGGGTCGAGCGTTGTTGTGTGCTGATTTGTGGTTTCGTCGTGGCGAGCGGTGTCTCCCCGACGCTGGGTTTGGGACCTTTGTGCATCCTGTCATGGCAGTTGAGCTTGAGCGGTTGGTTTTGGGCCGGATACCCGGATTGAGGTCAGAGAACTCCGGACCCAGATGACAGGATTGTCAGAGGCATATCAGCGGCAGAGTGAGCAGCTAGTTTGGTGACGCAGTTGTCAGAGCAGTGGGCAGCCCGACTGTACTTTTCTTCTGAGACCACCAGGATGTAGTACCCTCAGCGGCAGGGATTTTTGTAGTGCCAATAGAGCGAGTGGCCCCCTCCGTGCCAATGTTTTGTGCCAAGGCACTGAGGTAGGGTGGATGGTTGACAGCAGAGGAGCTGTGGGGCATGTTTGATTTAGTGAGCCAGATTTGGCAGATGAACCACCCCGACTCGTAAGATTGAGCTTGGAGCCTTTGGAGGCAGAGTCGTGGTTGGGGGTGATGGAGTGATCAATTGAGAGCCTCCCTGTGCTAGAGAGTTTATGCACTTGTTGAACTGGTGCTCCAGGTTTCGAGGGACGAGGCACATAGGATAAGTGAGATTGGGAGTGGATTGCACCAGGATACTCTTTAGTTTCTTTTCGGTCCCTCATGTTCGGGTTTTGGACTGTGGATGCCTCGTCGGAGTAGGCATTGTGTTTGGAGCTGGACACTGCAGTTCCTTGGATGGGGATCTGCCGCTAGAGGCGAGTTCTGGAGGGAGGCGCTTGGCGCTAGGTGATGGAGGACAGATCGGCAGGCAGAGGCAATTTTCGTTTTGCTTTCCTGGGTGGTGGATATCCTTGTGGATGGTTAATGTAAAGCTTACCCAAGGGAATTCTACCCTTTGTGATTTACAACTTGCATATTTTGATTGTATCATATGGGATTGAGGGGTGAGCTTAGAAAGGATAAGTGTATAGGGAATTGCATGGATTAATGGTGTTTTGTCTTATGACGGTTGCAATGATGGATTTCTGAGATGTTGGGGATCGGGTGGACCCCGATGGCAGTATCAGTGTCTATATCAGAGTAGCGCAACGGTAGCGTGGTTTTGTTGTCTGCGGAGGATCGTATCTGTTGCCTCAGCGTGAGCAGAAACAGAGGTCGTGCTCCCTTGTGATTGATTGGATATTTTCTGATGGACTAAGCGACAACCGCTTGCATCGTGTGGATGAGTTTGTGCCGCCTGGTTGGAGGGCGCCACGGCAGTGGATCGGGTTGTTGCATGTGTGATTTCATCACAGCAGTCGGAGTTAGTGCACTTTGCTTTCCGGCATGGACTAAAGGCAGAGTTATTACCACGTGCACTAGAGGTACAGAATACCATCGGTGTTATGCATGTGAAGGAGGCTTGTGGGTTTTGTTCAGTGTCGTTGAGACCATGAGTTATACCAGCAAACCTCTTGCTATGGGTGGCAGTTCGATGTTTTGACCCAGTGCTTGGGATTGGTTGGCACGGCACCACTGGATGGTTAAGTGCAGAGAGGGTGCTGATTGTGACTTTTGCGAGGAAGACAAAGGAGGCTTGTTATGGGGAGATTGTTCGAGCACACAGGGTTTAGCGACTGTGTGAGAGGAGCTTATGGTGGCGCCGGGACCAAAGGATATTTCTATTGCTGCGAAATCCAGGGTGTGAGTCAACTCGAGTTGATGATTATGCCGCCTGTTAGGGAGATTTTGATTGCGGTTGACGTGGTTCTGGAAACCGCGCCAACCTCAATAGCACCACTTGGATTATCTGTAAGAGCTGGGAGAGTTGATCGCACCGGTGCAGGGATCTGTTGGATCGAGGGTCTGTTTGACCTAGTGCCACGTCGTTGATACACGACGGTGAGAGCCCTTTGGGATTGGAGCCCAGGCCGGTCCAGGTATTATTTAGAACCTTTTGAAGGAGCTATATTCCGGCAGTTATTGTTTGATGCCTGCGCCAATTTGGAATTTCAACTGAGGGCTTTGTCTAGATGGTGTTCAGGACGGTAGGGGCATTACGAGTACAGTGAAGCCAATGGATGGACTAATGCCCTGTTGCCTCTAGATTAAGGAATTCTGTGTTTCAGTTGGGCTTGAACGGTTTGATAGCGGCATCCTCCAGGAATATTTTGGTTTTACCCCCCCCTCCCTGAGTGTTTAGAGTTTGTGCAGCATTTGTATATGGTGTGACAAGGTCTGTGGGGAAGAAGCTTTTTGCCAAGTCGTTGTGGTGCAAGTTTTAGCTTCGAGAGCATATCTTCCTGGATTACTTTTTCTAGCCGAAGGGGCGGCGGTGGAAATTCGGCCAAAGTGGATGCTATTTAAGACTGGCCGAGATCGACGGTCATTGTTGGGGTGAGGAGTTTTTGGACCGGATAGTGCTAGCAGAGCTTGATGACCGGGTGATGAGATTGGTACCAGCGCCGATTCTAACCTAGTCAGTGGTGGGAGATGGATTTGTGAGTTATAGTGATACCTCCCGTAGTGGCTGTAGAGCCACCATTGGATTTTGTGACCATCCAGTATCACCCCGACAGAGCCACTGTGGTGGCAGATGCCTGGAGCAGAAGAGCTATTTGGGAGTCGAGTTTGACGGTTCCATAGCTGGCACTGTGTGGGGCCATCCTTGTGTGCAGGGTTTGAGTTGAGTCCCTGAGGATCCCTTTTGATGAGAGGCTGCGGCTGAGCAATCCACTTAGGTGGTTAAGTGTTGAGGGCGACCGAGTGTGAACCCCTGCTTGTTTGGGCCCCTTTTCTGTGCAGGTGTTTGTGTGGATGTGATTCGGGTCGCTTTGGTTGAGCTGGCTCTTGGGAGTGATTTTAGAGCGTGTTACTCAGGCTGTTTGTTCCTTTTCCCCCGCCTTTTGTTGGAGTTTTTGAGGTTTTTCTGCGTATCAGCTCTGGAGTGTCATGTTTTGGACCCCTCGCCCGTGATTGACTCGTTCCTTTTGGGGTCTGTGAGAGTTTGGAGTACGAGGGACGCCCGTTGCGAATTCCGACTCTTGAGGTGAGGGAATTGCGCAATCGGGCTATGCCGTACTGGTTGTTGCTGTTGTTGTTGCTGAGGAGTAATCACGGGGAGTGATAGGTGACTTGGGAGCTGGAGACGGCGGTGTTGAATTTTGACCCCTGGTTTCTGAGACTCCTTGGGAGTTGCTCTAGTTTCGAGGACGAAACTTTCTTTTAGTGGGGGAGGATGTGGTGACCCGGATCTTTGCAGGGCTTCTACAGTGTGACCAGCAGCTTCTGGAAGCCTACATGGCATGTCGGCGGTGTTCGCGCGCCAATTTGGACACAAGAGATGGACTCGGGGCTTAAAATGGATCTCGTAGGTAATCGGGGGACCCCATCGGATGTTTAGAAGAGTTTACGCGTGGAGTGGATATCAAATTTAGGCTCGGCGCGGAATTCGGATTAAAAATACCTTTCCGGGAGCCTCCGGCAAATTATAGGATTGGAATTTGGCAAAATGGACGCCGGATTTGGAATCAGTGCGCGAAAACGGTCAAGATGGGCTAATTACTTACTGTTTTTGAGCTTGCGGGTACTGTTCATGCCGGAACAGTATTTCCGGCGATCGCCGGCGGCGGCCGGCGGCGGCGGACAGCGTCGGCGGGCGGCGGCGCAGCCTCGGGCAGGCGTTTGGCGGCCGCGGGCAGGCGGCTGAGCGCGCGGGCAGGCGCGCGGTCCACCGCGGAGGTCGTGCACCGGGGGCGGGCCACGTGGCGCTCTCCGGTTGGCCGGTTCAGCGGGCGCAGTCCACTGAAATTGGGCCCGGGTGCACGGTAGACCGGGTGGACACGTGGCGTGAGGTGATTGGTTCGGTGTTGTGCTCCCGGTCCACGCAACCGGTGGAGTGGGTGACCGGGGCAGGTGGCCGTACGGCGGGGCAGGTGGCCGTATGGCCCGGGTCAGCCGCGACATGCGCGGTCCACGGCGCGACGTGCGTGGTGCACGGGTTGCCGGGCCACGTGTCGCGTCGCCATTTGCGGGCGCAGGTGCACCGGGTGCAGTGGGGCCCGGGGGAGTAGTGGACTGAGCTGTGTGGTGGACCGGGCCGGACTGTGCGCGCCCGAAACTTGGCGGGCCGGGCCGCACTGTGCGCGCCCGAATTCGGGCAGACCGGACCGGGCGCCCGAAAGTTGGGACACAATGGGAATTTTTTCCAATTGTTTCCTCAGCCTATAAATAGGCAGCCCGAGCCCTCTTCTTTGGCTCTTTTCTCTCAGCCCACGCACCATCTGCCCGAGCACCTTGAAGAAGACTTGTTCAACTCTTAATTCTTGATCTTCCTGCCAAGTTCTACGATTTTAGGAGCACGCATCCCGAGGTTCTGGATTTTACGGTGCGGCGCGGTGTTGCTTTCTAGTGTTCTTCTTCGGCGCAGCGGCAGTCTTTTGGCTCCCCTGGGCTGCCCCGAGATCATTTTGCAGTGATTCTTGCGCCGACAGACTCCTAAGAGGTAGGGCTTCATCTTTCGTATTGATCGCGCTTTCCTGTTTCGAGTTTTTGGAACGGATCCCGAGGCAACACTGTGACCCTTTTTCTGTTTGGCTTTGTGGGACAGCATCGAGGTGTTTTGGCCATATCTTTGCGCACAAGCGTCAGCCGGAAACGAGCTTATACAACTTTTTCATCTACAGATCGCAAGGAACGCGTTCGTATTTTTCTTGGATTTTTCTGAGATTTCATCAGAGGTGAAAATTACTGTTTTCTCAGTGAACAGTGTACAGTTTTAATACAGATTTTTGTATGAGTGTACCACCTTGTCGAATTTATATCTTGGCTTACCGAACTCAGATTTGGGCGTGCAAGCTACCGTTGCGAAGCTATCGACGCGAGGATCACGGCGATATTTTTCTTGGAATTTTCTGGGCTCTTGCTGCAGGTGAAAATTAAGCATTTTTGGGACTGTTGTTGTATGTGTGTGTGAGAGCAGATTTTGGAATGTATGTGTAATAGTGGACTTTGTGTTGTGCCGGGAGAGTTACGGGTGTGCTGAACTTATTGGAGCAAGGGATTAGAGTTATCTGGTGTTTTCAGCTGTTGGGCTTTGGACAGTCAGCTTTTCAGGTGGGTGCTTGTTCCGAGAACCGGTGGACGGTTCTCTAACTCTATATGTTAGAATTGCATGCAGGTGTAGGGTACAATACCTGGGATTGATTGGTAAGCTTAACAATGTTGATTTATGGGAATGGCAAGTTAATTATTCATATTATGACAATGGTATTAATCAGACATTTATGTTGATGATTAGTGGAAGCTTACCTAAGGCAAGGTTACCCCATATGATTAATTATCATGCCATGTTAGCATATAACCCTTTTATGAGGCTGGTTTATACAATGGGATAGGATTATGTAGTTATGTGCAGGTTCTACTCCAAGGAGTGATTATGGATCGAAAATCATGGACAGGTATGGTCATCGCTAATTCTGGCATGAGGTTTATTTTCCTTATTCTTCTCGAGGACAAATGCATGCTTGTATGGACATATGTGTATGGACATATAGTTAGGCCATCTTTTACTGCTGCACTACATATTGGAACTTGACTTAGGAGAAACCATGTTATTCCTTTCTCCTTCTTGTTAGTCAGGCGGTCTGTGTTGCTCGGGTGCGAGCAGGGGTCTGGGGTAGTGTAGCAGGGACATTGGTGACAGGGACGGGTTGTGCTGGATTGCGGCTGGCAGGGTTTTGGCGGTGACCGCGGACTTTGGGCGGTTGACCGGAGGTCGGTTATTGTACTTTGGTTATGGACGGCAGGGTATTGCGGCAACCGCGGATATTGGGCGGTTGACCGGATATTTATTGATGTATCAGATTGGGTATTAGACTTTCCTCTAGTGGATGGAGTTTCCACTTATCATTTACTGTTATATCCGTTTAGGGATCGGGTTTCCCTTTAGTGGACGAGTTTTTCCACTTTGATCAGAGTCGTGATCCAGTCCTGCTATACAGTGATACTCGACACAGAGATACTTGTGATACTGATGACAGAGTTACTTTACTCGTGTGGGTCGCTCCCCTCGAGTGCCACTCCGGAGTGTGCGACTGGACGGATCGATGCCAGTCTGTTACTTACTTTTGTGTGCGATCGGACGGTTCGATGCCGATCTGTTACTTACTTTGGGATGCGACCGTACCGGTCCGAAGTCGGTCTGTATCCCGCGATTGAGATCTAGAGTTCGACAGCAGAGCAGGCGGTACCAGTGATTACTGGTCTATCGATTGGGTTTATTCAGGCAGATACTTTTTGTTACACTCGTGCCTGGGGGACCGAGTGGAGTCTAGTAGCTGTGTTTAGACCAGTGCTAGTATTGTTGGGAACCGTTCAGGGTTTGACGGTGGTCCCGTGGTCGTTGTGAGTTCTTTGACCATTGTGTGAGAGGTTGAGCATCTTGAGTCTTTCCGTTCTGAGAGAGAGAGGGCATGGATTTGACTATAGCCTGCATGAGCCACTACTCGATAGCGAGTTAGTCCGTTTGGACGCCCTACGTAATTCCTGCCCGTCAGCGGGAGGTGGTTGTAGGTGGGCGCAGGTTTGACTGGACCCGATGTGGCAGTCAGCTCGATTGGGTCGATTGAGCACCTCGTGTGCGAGTGTTGCATATCTTCATCAGAGTTTCCCCATTTGAGCATTTGGATAGAGGCATGGTAGCTGTAGAGTGTTTCCAGCTTCTTCTTTCAGTTTTACTGCATCGGTTATCTTTTGCCTCTAGTAGTCTTGGTGGGCAGATCGTCGGGCCTAGTGGCGATACCCACTGAGAACTCCCTTATTGCGTAGTTCTCACGCCCGTTGGGGGTTTTCCCCATTTTGTCCTTTCTCCTCTTTGTTTTGCAGAGTCTTGGCGGGTGTTGCCGTTCTGTGGTTGCTGTGCGTGGTGAGGGAGTAGCGAGCTAGATCCAGACCTATCTTTGGAGAGTAGCGGTACCCCCTTTGGAGGAGATCTTCAGTATAGTCGGTAGATTGGTATTTATTTCCTCTTTTGAGAGACTGCTGTAGTGAGGATATGATGTATTGAGATCTTGTACACTGATGTTTTATTGAGATATCTCCCTGTTGAGCTATGAGTTTTGTACTCGAGGTTAATGTATGATTATCATTTTTGGGAGATGGACCTTGTGGTTTTATCTTCAGTTGTACAGTGGTTGATTTTATTCTACAGCAGTTTTATCTTTTAGCTCTGATATCTGTTAGCTGTAGTTCTTTTTGCAGGTAGGACGCTTCGCCTATGCGGGTTTGGCATAGGTGGCGGATCTGTTGGCGAGCCCGGGTCGCAGTTTCGACCCCGGGGCGTGACAGGGTAATTCAAGCAAAACTCCATCCTTCGGAAAGTCGAAGAAAGGCAAAGGCTCTCCAAGTTACAAGCCAAGAAAGCAAGAGAACTTCTCAAAGGATAAGAAAAGCTCAGAAGGACAAGTCCAATGTTTCAAGTGCCGAGGATACGGCCATATCTCAACGGAGTGTCCAAATAAGAATCCGTCCAAGAAGAAGGCGATGCAAGCCGTCACTTGGGATGACACCTCAACGTCAAATGAGTCATCTTCCAGTGATGAAGAGAACAACGCAACGGCATTCCACGCGTCCACATCTTCACCCTTCATGTGTTTAATGGCAAGTACATCCGACTCACTGTCCAACTCCACTGTTGAAAAGATTGCAACGTACGATGAATCGGATAATTCGGAAGGTGAAGACTTTGCTCTCGCCTACCATAAGCTTTTGAGGGATTCAAAGAAACTGGCAAAGCAAAATAAGAGTTTGAGAGGGAGATTGCAGGATCTCGAAGAAGAAGCAAAAAGGGAATCTTCTCTCTCAAACGCTCTTGAAGTGGAAAGGGATAATCTGATTAAAGTAAATGTTTCCCTTCAAGAGTCCAATGAGCATTTCGAGAAGAATTATGTAGATATGGTGAACAAAGCGAATTACTTCTTGAAGCTCTACGGCGAGGCTCGGCAGGAAAAATTGGAAATGACGGAGACCATTTTCCAACTCAAGGATGATCTAAAGCAATTTTCTTCTGGAAGGAGTAAGTTGGATAAGATTCTTGGTCTTGGTCAAACAAACAAATTCGGCCTTGGATACAATCGAACTGAAGACAATTTTAGTTCGGTTGGGACAGTCTTTGTGCCCCAGTTGGTTACTCCTCCTCCGACACCGGAATTCACGACAAACAACGACAACAAACCTACTTCCCCCTTTTCGGGATCGTCTAGAACAAAGGTATGTTTTCGTTGTGGTTATGCAGGGCACATAAGAAGAAATTGCAAGAATGGAGCGCAAAGATCAAATCAAGCACTTCTTGCAACGACTACCAAAAAGGTGATTCCTCAGAAATCAAATTTAAATTATTCGAAGGAAAAGAGCCTCGGTAGTTCATCAAACAAGACGACGACGTCAAGGAAAAGCGATGGATCAATCAAGACGCTTTCACCAAAGGTATCAACTTCACAATCATTTTCGACGTACACCAAAACTCGAAAGATTTGGGTACGCAAAGGTGAAATCTTCCCTTGTCTTGTTACTAATATTTCCTTGCATGCATATGATAATTCGTCTTGGTATCTGGATAGCTGTTGTTCCCGTCACATGACCGGTGACAAAAAAAAACTGCTTTCAAAATTTTGAGAAAATCTCCGGAGGACTTGTAGTTTTCGGAGACGGTCGGTCTTCCAAAATTGTTGGAAAAAGAAACAGTAGCTATTCCAGATGGCCCGATTCTGAATAATGTGTTATTTGTTGAAGGCCTTAAGACTAACCTCATAAGTATCAGTCAACTTTGTGACAATGGTTTTTCAGTTAATTTTTCATCTGTTGAATGTGTTGTAACTGATAAGGACCATGTTTTCTTTTTAAAGGGGGTTAGATCTGAAAACAATTGTTATGTTGTTCCCAATAAAATTTCTGAAAACTATAACTTAGCCTCTTTGAATAATGAAACACTTTGGCATGAAAGGCTAGGTCACATAAATTTTAAGGAACTTGCTAGAATTTCAAACAAAGACGTGGTCAAGGGGGTTCCAAAACTTTCACTTAAACAAAACATTGTGTGTGGTGGTTGCCAAAAGGGAAAACAATCCAGGACTGCACACAAGAACTTGAACCACGTTGGTACTAAACGGCCTTTGGAACTATTGCACATAGATTTAATGGGGCCAACACGTCAACCATCTTTGGGAGGTAAATGGTATATTTTCTTATTGGTTGATGATTTCTCTAGATACTCATGGGTAGCATTTTTAAAAGAGAAAGCTGATACTTTTGATTCTTTTCACGAGATTTGCCATCGTATTATGATTGAAAAGAATGAAAAGATCATTCGTGTTAGAAGTGATAGAGGTGGAGAATTCATAAATTCTAAATTCATTGAATTTTGCACTTCCAACGGCATTAAACATGAATTCTCTGCACCCTATACACCTCAACAGAATGGTGTCGTCGAGCGCAAAAACAGGGTTGTATAAGAGATGGCACGTGTTATGCTTCATAGCCGGAATTTACCGTTATATTTTTGGGCTGAAGCTGTGAGCACTGCAGTCTATGTTATTAATCGAGTTTATTTGCGCCCGGGAACTTTAAATACACCATATGAACTATGGTTTTGTAGAAAACCGAACATCAAATATTTTCGTATCTTTGGGAGTCGGTGTTACATTTTACGTGACCGCGAAAATCTTGGAAAATTTGACTCTCGAAGTGACGAAGGGATTTTTATGGGTTATTCTACAAACAGTAGAGCATATCGGGTATTTAACTTAGAATCTAAAACGATTGTAGAATCTATAAATGTTAAAGTAGATGAAGCTTTTCACTTTGCATCTGATAAATCTACCCCTGATATCTCTCTTGATGATGATACTCCTGCAAATGCATCTTCTCATAACAAGTCTTCCGATAATGATGATGCATCTAATGGTTCTTCAAGTTTATCTGATGTGCAGGAATCATCTCATGTACCTCCGAGTACTCCGTTACCTCAAACGTTACGCATCTCCAAGGATCATCCGGAATCTAATATTATTGGAGACCCACAAGAAGGATTCAGGACTCTGAGACAGTTGGTTTGTGGATTCGCTTGTTACGTTTCCTTAATCGAACCAAAGAACGTCGATGAAGCTCTTCAGGATGACTAATGGATTAAAGCAATGCAGGAAGAGCTCCATCAGTTTGAACGAAACAAAGTCTGGGAATTAAAGACGCCTCCGAAGCAACACAATGTGATTGGTACTAAATGGATTTTCAAGAACAAGAAAAATAAGGATGGTACCATCATTAGGAACAAAGCACGTTTAGTTGCTCAAGGCTACTCTCAAATAGAAGGTATAGACTTTGATGAAACTTTCGCCCCTGTAGCTAGACTCGAGTCCATTCGTATCCTATTTGCAATTGCTTGTCATTTTAAAATAAAACTTTTTCAAATGGACGTTAAGAGCGCGTTTTTAAATGGGTTTTTAAATGAGGAAGTTTATGTGGCTCAACCGAAAGGTTTTGTAGACCTTAAACTACCTAACCATGTTTTTCGTTTGAAAAAGGCTCTTTACGGTCTAAAACAAGCACCGCGAGCATGGTACGAAAGGTTAACGAAGCACTTTTTGGAGAAGGGCTATACTCGAGGGGGAGCAGACAGGACTCTCTTTGTGAAGCATTATCAAAATAACTTCATTGTAGCACAAATCTATGTCGATGACATTGTTTTTGGTGCAACAAGAGATAATGATGCTTCTAAATTCGCTGAAACCATGGAAAGCGAATTTGAGATGTCCATGATGGGCGAACTGACATATTTTCTTGGATTACAAGTGAAACAAAGTGACGATGGCATCCATTTGTGTCAATCCAAGTATGCAATGGAGTTGGTCAAAAAGTTTGGTTTAGAAAATTCTAAAGATTTTCCGACTCCAATGGGAACTAGCAATAAGGGATTAGGAAGTGAATCTCTCAGTGAGAATGTAGACGAGAAACTTTATCGCAGCATGATTGGAAGTCTACTTTACCTCACGGCTAGTCGCCCGGACATATCCTTTAGTGTTGGGATTTGCGCGAGATATCAATCAGCACCAAAGGAGGTTCACCTGAAAGCGGTGAAACGGATCATCCGGTACATCAAAGGAACCATAAAGTTCGGAATTAGGTATCCTATGGGAACAAGTCTAGATATTGTTGGATATTCAAATGCCGATTGGGCAGGATCTGTGGATGATCGGAAAAGTACGAGTGGTGCATGTTTTTATCTTGGCCATTGCCTTGTTGCGTGGCATAGTAAAAAGCAAAACTGCATTGCACTCTCGACTGCCGAAGCGGAATATATCTCAGCGGGTAGTTGTTCAACCCAACTCATTTGGATGAAAAGTGTGTTGAGCGACTTCCGAATTTCAGCAACTTCGGTAACGATTCTCTGTGACAACACCAGTGCTATAAACATTTCCAAAAATCCTGTGTTGCACTCAAGAACAAAACACATTGAACTTAGATATCATTTTCTTAGAGAGCTAGTTGAATCAAATATTCTTCAACTTTCATATATTTCAACTGAAGATCAATTAGCTGACATTTTAACAAAACCTTTGGATCAAAAACGATTTATTCATTTGCGAAAGGCAATTAGAATGCTTTCCTTGAAATAATTTCTTTTTGAAACCAATCCTTAGGTTAGGTTTTGTTTTTGTGTTTCTGTTTTTTATCTATGTGTGTACATAGAACATTAATTGAGCATTAGTTATATTGACTTTAACTGCATCCTTTCACGCATTTAGAAATTTATTATGCTTTTGATATCATAATATTTCAGTTGATGCAGTGATCATTTATATCAATTAAGTCATCTTTTAAGTGATCAAAGTCAATTTCTCTCTCAATGATCTCTTGGTATAGTTATTATCTTATTTGACTATTTAGTCGAGTATGAATGCGAGATCAATTTTTGGTTGAATACCTTATATCTTAAATAATTGATAGCCAAATGAGGGGGAGTCAAAGAAATGTAATATGCTCAAAAGATGTGGAAAGAGTTACATCCCAATGAGGAGTGCGAAAACTACCACCACATGGAGGAAAGAGCTACCACCTCGGTCGTCCGAGTACTGTGTGCAGCTACCACATGTATACAAAGCATAGTTTTTCAAGTTGTCTAGATAAAATGCTTTTTGGAATACTTGACTCTGTCAAATTCCAAAGTTGGTATAAGGTGGGATTTTTGTTGAAAAGATGCTCATAGAGCCACTCCTTACAATAAATTGACTAGATATATTATCTAACTTATCTGGGATTTCAAACATCTATTAATCTTGGTATTTCATTTTCTTTACCAAATTGATGATTTGATAAAGGCACTACTCATAAGATCATGTTAGATGTGATTGAAGTTGTTCAACTTTAAGGGATTTAATTTTTATAAATTTTTGTTTCGTTATTTGAATATTTTTAATAGATTTGGCATAATCTATTTCTTGTTGTATGAAACGGTGATTTTTATTTAAAGTTGATACACAAAAGTACTTACAATCTTTTTCTGGAATTTCTGGAATTTTTCTGAATTTTTCTGAAGAAAAAGTTTGGAGCCGGTCCGGACTGGACAAGCTGATCCGGACCCCGAACACAGGAAAATCCTGCGGGTAGCCAATCCGGACTGGACTCTTCGGGCAGTCCGGACCGCGGCTAGGGTTTATATGAAACGAAGAGGATTTTGATTTTATTTCATCACAAGCTTTCGTTTCTAAGCTTCCAAACTTTCTCTCTCTAAAAAGCAAGGATCTTGGAGCCCTCTAAACTCATTCTCTTCACTTCAAAACAAGTTATCTTGATCAAAATCTCGGTTTTTCACAGTTTTTCATATTTTTGCTCAGAACGTGAGGAAATTTCATATCTTTTTCGTTTGTGAATGGTTTTTGATCAAACTTCTTTTGAAATAAGAACTCTGGGAACATTAGTTTTGATTATATGCTAGGTTTTCTCATGATAAACGAATTTTTGGGTTTGGATTTCTAAAAATTCGGTTTTAGGGCATATTTTCAGAATTTTTGAAAATCATGGAATTGATCTATTTTTAAAATTCTTTTTGCACAACTAATTTGATCCTTAGTCTCTCTACACGATAATGATTGTTTGGGTACAATTTTTCAAATTTTTGAAAATAAACAATTTTTCGTGTTCTTGAGTTGGTCTTCACAGGACACTTCCTTCTTAAAGCACAAAGAGCAATGGAGTTGTCACGCCCCGAGTTCAAAAACTAGTCTATAAATTTTTTTTTTTTTTTTTTTTTATCAGAATCAGAGTTGCAAAAACAACCAGGGCAATGACAGACCGCCACATATATAGAAAAGTCCCAATCCCCTATGTAATTGAGCCTTTTCTATATATGCACGGCTAGCTTGGCAATAATCATCAGAGTACTAACTACGTACTTCAAATAACAATAACAACAACAACAACAATGTTACAGATTTCTTTACAAATATATTACATCAGAATACCACTTTAATTAACTATTTCCAAATACACGGCTGTCCAAGGTCAATCTCTATCTCGGAATCTCACCAACACGTCCCGACATCCCAGCACCCGCTCGGCCTGAAAAACAGTCACCCGAGGGTGTGAGATACACCGGAGTGTATCCCAGTGGGCACGACGAGCCGAGAAATAGCAGATCGTACCTACTGGTATACAATACTAGAGGATAGTAATAATCAGGGGTTAGGGTAAAGCAGATATATAACTGGTGCTGTAAAGAAAGCAAAACTTATAATCTGGGTACAAGCATAGGAGATAATTTTAGCAGAATTTAAAACAGGACAAACATGTATCAGGATAATCAACGCATCAAGGAGTTAGGACAATCAACAAGATAACAATGAAACTATAATCAAAGGCATCACAAAGAATCATATACAGGTAGATAACTAGAAGCCAGATCAAAGAATCAAGGAAATATGTTAAAGTAACTTAACAACACATGCATCAAATAAATGAAAACACAAAGACCCAATCACAAGCTACCATATTGGCCTTCACAAGACCTCAGGCAAGGCTGCCCACCTGGCACCACCTAGTTGACATTCCCTCCACTGAGGGTCACGGGTTGCCACAGCTAACCACTTTACCGGTAAAGTACACCGCTACGGGGGATCAGCCCGCTAGTGTACGTGAAGAACAACGGTGCGGGCGATCATAATGCAAATGCTCAAGCTCTCGGTCCACTGGCCGGGTAATCGGCAACAAGCCGGGAAATCCCCACTGGGATGCAATGACATGATCAACTGAATCTCAACACTCATGCAGGAACACTCAGCAACAATAAATCTCAACTCATATGCAAGATCAAGGCAAATCTCTCTCAACAGAAGCTCATAGATAAACTCAACTCAACCACATAAACCAACCAAATGATACAAAATTTAAACACATATTTTTAAGAAAACTGTTTTGAAAAGTCCAAACCTCGAAGAGCGTTTCCCTCGTCCTATCAAATAAGAACAGACTCAGGCGACACTACGAAGCTTGGGTTTTCGGTCCAAACCTCGCAGAGCAGTGCCTTTGTCCTATCAAACAAGAACAGACTCAGGCGACCCTATGAAGCTCGTTAAAACGTTTAATTTATAAAATCGTGTATTTAGCAGCATAACGGGTGAACAACAAGCCGAAACAAGCCAATCAAGAATGCAAAGCAGAATCAACTAAATCTCAACTCATATGTAGGAATAATCATCCACTCCTATAACATGGATCAGAATAATCAGGGGGTACTGATAAACAGGTATGCAAACTAGCAAATGATCAAAATCCCAATAAGGGTGCAATGCAGAGTATAATCAATAACCTTTAAAGCATAGATCAGGATATATTGATAATCAAGTATAAATGTACAAGCTAGCTAATGACCAATCAGGCATGGCAAATGTCCAGGAATAGAGTCATAATATTTGGAAGCAACTGAGAATCAATCATGCACAACTAAAATCCTTTTTAGAAAAACAATTTTGAAAACATGTTTTATATCCAAACCTCGAAGAGAGATGCCTTCGTCCTATCAAACAAGAACAGACTCAGGCGACTCTGCGATGCATGGAGACAAAACATTGGTTGAATAAAAACACGTTTATAGCAAAATAAAACTGATCAAAAGGAAGGCAGGCTCAAACATCAACTAGGCTACAAGAACAGGGGTCCAACCAATACTATACACCAGAGGGCCGAAATGATAAAGCCCGGACCGAAGATAAACCCACCTGACAAATCGCAGGCGACTAAACCGTATCCACTGTATGCTCAGAACCAGAAGCACCGAATAAACCTGAATCAATCATATTGATCAAGGATCAACTCTGACTCTAACTTATTCCAATTCAACTTAAACCCAGATCAATTTTAAAACCTCTACATAGCCATTTTGCATTTTTTTGTTTCTCCTGGGACTCAAAATCAGTTTTTTAACGCGAGCATCACGTCCAGTGACCCCAAATTAGCCAAGAGTACACTGTCGCGGCTTCGCAAACAACCTAAAATAGGGTTTTGTTCCAACATTATAGTTTAAAGTAGATTTCACTATAACTTTTGTTCTAAACTTCAAACAACTAAAGTTTGTATATCAATCTGTCTCTAAACATTGCTAGGGTGCCAGGGCTTGCACTAGTTGCAGCCCAGGTGTGCTGGATCACAGAGATCCTTCATCTTGCAAACACACAAGTTCACATTGCTCCAACTTTTATTCCACTCAGTTTCTGTTTGAACTGAAGTGAGCACACAGCTCAGGGGCTCATTGGAAGCAAGTTTTATGTTTACAGTTTTGTCAAATTCTAATTCAAAGTTCTTTGAGGCATTTTTACAAACAGGTGGCATGCACATTTGCAACACATACACACAACACCATGGGAAACTTGGTTCTCTGCAACCAGGGCACCTGAGGGCTTCCAACTTGGATCAACTAGATCCCCAGAGATTCTGGAACATTTCCCCTCAACTGGAGCAACTCGAAAACCCTCCAAGTTGGGCTTGGCTCGAGGAAGAAGATGACATGTTTTCTTGAAATTCGTGATGTTCCATCCAGAGGGTCTGGGGCTCAACCAAATGCACCAATAGGTGCCATTTGCCTCTTGGAAGCTTCCCATACCCTTGGCTGGCCTCGGGGTGCGGCGGCGGCGCGGCGGAGCAAAGCTCTGATTTGGAGCTCATGCCCTCTAATGGCGGAATTCCACAGAGCCACTTTGAAGACCTCCAACATTGATGGAAAGTCTCAAGACATTCCCAGGAAGCTTCCGGACCATGCCTCCCCGGCCGGAGTTGGCCGGAGCGCCGGCGGCCGCACTTGGTGCAAATTTCAAACCCAACTCAACAAGGCCTTCCGCAGCTTGCATGGGAGCCATGCAACAGCATGGCTGGGATCCTCTTGGTCCCAACAATGCTTCCGGACACATGGCCGGCGGCGGGGAAGCACGCCGGCGCCGGAGCAAGAAGCTCGGCCAACTTGCCATATCTCGAAAAGTTAGGGCATAAATCTGCCGCTCGCTGGATTAACCATACTCCACCAAATTTGGTGGAGTTGGTACCTACCACCAACAGTCCAAGCACACCAATTTTCAGCCCATATAAGTCCACGATTGCAAAGTTGTTCCAAGGTGGAGCTAAATCTAGGGTTCCGGCCAACCTTGCTCCCGCCGGCCATGCACTGTGCATGGGGGCTCGGGGCTTGGCCTGTAGCATCCTAAGGACATTTAAAACCCACTGATAGGGGTCCCGGGTTCTAACAAACCATGGTTTGGGATCCTTACCTTGGCCAAGCTCGGGGAAGAAGGGATGAAGCCGGAATCTGGGTCCTTCCTCCACGCGCAACCTCGGCAACCTCCAGGAACACTCCACAGACCCAGAGGAAGCCTCAGAGCACTTCAAAACCCGACTTGATGGAAGTTGGTTCCAACCTCTTCTTTCTCTTCCTCTCTCCTCTCAAGTTTCTCTCTCTAGACTTGGTGTCCCACAGCCTCTATGCTCTCGGGCTTGGTTTGGATAGGAAGCAGAGGTTTAAGAGAGCTTGAGGAACTTCCCAGAGAGCAGTGGGACCAGTGTTGGAACTTGCTCCTCCTTCCACTCCCTCCTCTCAGATTTGCTCAAAGGACTTGTGTCCTTTGGTCTCCCCAAGCACACGAGGTTGGTCTGGGGGATTCACAGGATCAAGGTGATGCTTAGCATCCCCCCCCTTGACTCCTCGGATTTGCTCCAAGGAAACCCAAAAGCCATTTTGAGTTAATGCAAGATTCTACCCAACATCCCTATTCACACTTAATCCTTAGCATCCGAGCTTCTTGTTGTAGGTTACAATACACCTTGGTCCCTTTTGTTTAGGTCCCATAATTATTAATACATGAAATATTACATTTCCTTACAAATTAGTCCATTTTTAGGGGTTTTCATGCATTTCGAGAAAATTCGCTCGCCGTTTTGCGAAACGGACTTCGTCACGACGTCCGGCTCGTCGAGACCTGTCAGGTAGCGTATTTGTTCGACCTAATTTGGCGCACGGATAAAATCTCGGGCCATCATTGATCCACTAAGTCCCTATTTTGCTAAAATTTATTTATTAAATAAATTCCAAAAGTATTTTATAGTCTTTAAATTTTTAGAGTACTACATTACCCACAACTTCTAAGAAGTTTCGTCCCCGAAACTTAAACTAACTAATCCACTATTAACCTCCAACAGGTTCGCAGTAGTGACACTCAGTCACATAATGTCGACAACTCTCAGGTTACTCATTTAGACCCAATCTGATACTTCCCATTACAGGGCAGAGTATTTCCTCAATTCTTTCGACCGTACGTTGTCTGCAGCCAACGTGCTTACCAAAGAAAAGTAAATACCACAAATCTGTCGCCAACATCCAGTTGGGGACACAACTCACATCTGAAGGTACATCACATACCTCCCATCACAGTCTCTATGCGATGACATAACCTCTAATTATTTAAACATCAGTGTTTGTTAACACCACTTAGACCTACGTAATCTTTTTCGTTTAATCTTTGGTAAAATTACCAAATGGCCCCTCTCGAAAATTCCCTTTTTGAATTCTGGAAAACTCAGGCTTAATCTTGCTGCTGGCTCAACCAGATTCTACTGGGACTCAACAGTCGGCTTGGTTGAAACCGCCGTAATTTCTCAACTTATGTGATTGCCACCCGGATACCGTTAAAATCGACGATTTTGCCGATTCTCGGATCGTTATCCGATTTCGCTCAACGAGAGCCGTTGGAATCCTAACGAAAAGTCTTAGGAATCACCAACACACTGTCCCTAAACAGTACACGCTGTCACTTTGCGGTTTAGACCTTAGGGTTTCCGAAAATCGCATGTTTAATGTCTTTTTAGCACTGTTACAGTTTTTTTTTCAAACAGTCCAATAACAGGACTTTGGCCCAAACATTTCTTCTAGAGCTTGATTTACATCGAACTCAACTTCTACTTAACCAGAACCAATCCTGCATGAACCACATGCTTAAAATACCTCAAGAATCACTGTGCTTGCCCTAGTGCCAGCACAGAAGTTGCTGGATCAAAAGATCCAACACCTTAGCTTTCTACCATCAAGCACCATGTCTAGTGTGAGCCATAACTGCAATACCAAGGATGGATTTTAGTTGACCGCCCCACAACTTCTGTTTCAAACTACAAGACTTAGAACACTACCCATTGCTCTCTCGTAGACACACAAGTCATCCTAGGGTTCGTTCCTTAACCAAACCCAGGCATCGTATTCCTATTTCTCTGATACCATCTAATCTGTCACGCCCCGAGTTCAAAAACTAGTGTATAATTTTATTTTATTTTTTTTTTTTTATCAGAATCAGAGTTGCAAAAATAACCAGGGCAATGACAGACCGCCACATATATAGAAGAGTCCCATCCCCTATGGAATTGAGCCTTTTCTATATATGCACGGTTAGCTTGGCAATAATCATCAGAGTACTAACTACGTACTTCAAATAACAATAACAACAACAACAACAATGTTACAGATTTCTTTACAAATATATTACATCAGAATACCACTTTAATTAACTATTTCTAAATACACGGCTGTCCAAGGTCAATCTCTATCTCGGAATCTCACCAACACGTCCCGACATCCCAGCACCCGCTCGGCCTGAAAAACAGTCACCCGAGGGTGTGAGATACACCGGAGTGTATCCCAGTGGGCACGACGAGCCGAGAAATAGCAGATCGTACCTACTGGTATACAATACTAGAGGATAGTAATAATCAGGGGTTAGGGTAAAGCAGATATATAACTGGTGCTGTAAAGAAAGCAAAACTTATAATCTGGGTACAAGCATAGGAGATAATTTTAGCAGAATTTAAAACAGGACAAACATGTATCAGGATAATCAACGCATCAAGGAGTTAGGACAATCAGCAAGATAACAATGAAACTATAATCAAAGGCATCACAAAGAATCATATACAGGTAGATAACTAGAAGCCAGATCAAAGAATCAAGGAAGTATGTTAAGTAACTTAACAACACATGCATCAAATAAATGAAAACACAAAGACCCAATCACAAGCTACCATATTGGCCTTCACAAGACCTCAGGCAAGGCTGCCCACCTGGCACCACCTAGTTGACATTCCCTCCACTGAGGGTCACGGGTTGCCACAGCTAACCACTTTACCGGTAAAGTACACCGCTACGGGGGATCAGCCCGCTAGTGTACGTGAAGAACAACGGTGCGGGCGATCATAATGCAAATGCTCAAGCTCTCGGTCCACTGACCGGGTAATCGGCAACAAGCCGGGAAATCCCCACTGGGATGCAATGACAAGATCAACTGAATCTCAACACTCATGCAGGAACACTCAGCAACAATAAATCTCAACTCATATGCAAGATCAAAGCAAATCTCTCTCAACAGAAGCTCACAGATAAACTCAACTCAACCACACAAACCAACCAAATGATACAAAACTTAAACACATATTTTTAAGAAAACTGTTTTGAAAAGTCCAACCTCGAAGAGCGTTGCCCTCGTCCTATCAAACAAGAACAGACTCAGGCGACACTACGAAGCTTGGGTTTCGGTCCAAACCTCGCAGAGCAGTGCCTTTGTCCTATCAAACAAGAACATACTCAAACGACCCTACGAAGCTCGGTAAAACATTTAATTTATAAAATCGTGTATTTAGCAGCATAACGGGTGAACAACAAGCCGAAACAAGCCAATCAAGAATGCAAAGCAGAATCAACTAAATCTCAACTCATATGTAGGAATAATCATCCACTCCTATAACATGGATCAGAATAATCAGGGGGTACTGATAAACAGGTATGCAAACTAGCAAATGACCAAAATCCCAATAAGGGTGCAATGCAGAGTATAATCATAACCTTTAAAGCATAGATCAGGATATACTGATAATCAAGTATAAATGTACAAGCTAGCTAATGACCAATCAGGCATGGCAAATGTCCAGAATAGAGTCATAATATTTGGAAGCAACTGAGAATCAATCATGCACAACTAAAATCCTTTTTAGAAAAACAATTTTGAAAACATGTTTTATATCCAAACCTCGAAGAGAGATGCCTTCGTCCTATCAAACAAGAACAGACTCAGGCGACTCTGCGATGCATGGAGACAAACATTGGTGAATAAAAACACGTTTATAGCAAAATAAACTGATCAAAAGGAAGGCAGGCTCAAACATCAACTAGGCTACAAGAACAGGGGTCCAACCAATACTATACCCCAGAGGGCCGAAATGTTAAAGCCCGGACCGAAGATAAACCCACCTGACAATCGCAGGCGACTAGCCGTATCCACTGTATGCTCAGAACCAGAGGCACCGAATAAACCTGAATCAATCATATGGATCAAGGATCAACTCTGACTCTAACTTATTCCAATTCAACTTAAAACCCAGATCAATTTTAAAACCTCTACATAGCCATTTTGCATTTTTGTTTCTCCGGGACTTCAAAATCAGTTTTTAACGCGAGCATCGCGTCCAGTGACCCCAAATTAGCCAAGAGTACACTGTCGCGGCTTCGCAAACAACCTAAAACAAGGTTTGGGCAAAATTACTCTTAAAGGTAGTAATACTATAACTTTTACCTACACATCTTTTATTAAAACTTTGTATATGAAAGTGTCTCTGGACAGTGTCAAGATACCAGGGCTCACCCTAACTGTAGCCCAGATCTGTTGGTTCAACAGAACCATAGCCTTGCACACATACAAGTTCACAATGCTCCAACTTTATTCCACACAGATAACTTGATCGAAGTGAGCATCAAGCTCAGGGGACATTTTAGAGCAGCTTCATTTTACTGTGTGAAGCCAGATTCCATCTTTTTCTTCATTGAAACATTTAATCGAACACCTTATGTGCATAAATAACTATATTAATACACAAGCAAACAAGTGAATGGTTCTCTGCCTCCACTGTACCTGGGCCCTTCCAAGATGGATCAAATTAATCTTCTAAGTTTATAGAGCATTTTCCCTCAATCTGGAACAACCAAAAACCCCCAGGTTGGCCACGGCAAGGTGGAGAAGATGAAGCTTCAACCTTGAAATTCGTGACCAATCAACCAAGGGATCTGGGACCAAAACCACTTGCACCAACTTCCTAAAAGCTCAAGGCAACTACCTAGACTCATGCCCGGCGACAGGACACGGCTGAGACGCGGCGGCCACAAGCTCGGTTTGGAGCTTCAACTCCATTAATGGTGGATTTTCCAGAGGCTATAGAAGCCTTCAAACTTGGATAGAAGGTTCCTCTGGTCCATACAAAGCTTCCCGACTAACCTCCCCGGCGGAGTGGCCGGAGCGCCGGTGGCGACGTTGGGGTTCACCTTTTCGGGTCAACCATGGCCGCCCTTATTCGGGCTACATGGGATCCATGCAAAAGCATGGTTGGGATCCTCTTGGTCCCAGCAAGTTATCCGGGTAGGTGGCCGGCGTCGGGGAAGCCCGCCGGCGCCGGAGTTGAGTCGAAGTTCGGCCATTATACAAATAGACCCAAAACTAGGGCATCAAATATCTCCCGAAATACTAAGCTACATTTATTCAAATTTTTCAGAATTATTAGGCATGTCCTACAATCCCTACATACCAATTTTCAGCTTAGTTGGTTCATACTTAAGGAGATCGGCCGCGGCAGAGCAAATATTAGGTTTCCGGCCATCTAATGCTTCGCCGGCCCATGCGCTTTGCATGGGGGCTTGAGACTTGGCAGGGAGCATACTAAGGACCTAAGAACTCTACTGCTAAAGGTCTCGGGCTCATACAACCAAAGGTTTGGAAAAACCTTACCTTGGCCGTATTCGGAGAAGATGGGGAAGCCGGAATGGGTTTCTTCTTCACGCGCGGCCCACGGCTAGCTCCACAGTGATCCTTAGATGCAGTAATTCACCACAGGAACCTCCCAGACCTCAAGGTTGAAGTTCGGTTCCAACCTTCCACTTCCCTCTCTCTCTCTTGGGCTAGGACTTGTGTTCCATGGCCACCCAGTACTCGGCTTGGTCTGGGGAGTTCAGAGGATTAAGTGATGCCTTTGGTATCACTTACTGACTCCTCGAACTCCAGCCAAGGTAGTCCAAGAGTCATTCAAAGGAAATGCTTTGAATTTTGCAACTAACCCCAATCGGTTTCACACTAAATCCCTTGCTTCCGAAACCCTCTTATATGTATAATTTGCACCCAACACCCTAACACATTAAGCCTGAAGTATTTGGTACAAAAAGTATATAGGTTCTTTAGAAAATAATGGTTTTCCGACGCTTCTCACGCAAATCGAGAAGATTCGCTCGACGAAATGCAAATCGAACTTCGCCACGACGTCCGGCTCGTCGAGACCTGTCAGGTAGCGTATTTGTTCGACTAATTTGGCGCACGAATAAAAATCTCGGGCCTCATTGATCCACTAAGTCCCTATTTTGCTAAAATTTATTAATTAAATAAATTCCAAAAGTAATTTATAGTCTTTAAATTTTTAGAGTACTACATTACCCACAACTTCTAAGAAGTTTCGTCCCCGAAACTTAAACTTAACTAATCCACTATTAAATTCCAACAGGTTCGCAGTAGTGACAATCAGTCACATAATGTCGACAACTCTCAGGTTACTCATTTAGACCCAATCTGATACTTCCCATTACAGGGCAGAGTATTTCCTCAATTCTTTCGACCGTACGTTGTCTGCAGCCAACGTGCTTACCAAAAGAAAAGTAAAATACCACAAATCTGTCGCCAACATCCAATTGGGGACACAACTCACATCTGAAGGTACATCACATACCTCCCATCACAGTCTCTATGCCGATGACATAACCTCTAATTATTTAAACATCAGTGTTTGTTAACACACTTAGACCTACATAATCTTTTTCATTTAATCTTTGGTAAAATTACCAAATTGCCCCTCCGAAAATTCCCTTTTTGAATTTCTGGAAAAACTCGGGCTTAATCTTGCCGCTGGCTCAACCAGATTCTACTGGGACTCAACAGTCGGCTTGGTGAAAACCGCCGTAATTTCTCAAATTACGTGATTGCCACCCGGATACCGTAAAATCGACGATTTTGCCGATTCTTGGATCGTTATCCGATTTTCGCTCAACGAGAGCCGTTGGAATCCTAACGAAAAACTTAGGAATCACCAACACACTGTCCTAAACAGTACACGCTGTCACTTTTGCGTTTAGACCCTTAGGGTTTCCGAAAATCGCATGTTTAATGTCTTTTTAGCACTGTTACAGTTTTTTTTTTTTTTTTCAAACAGTCCAATAACAGGACTTTGGCCAAACATTTCTTCTAGAGCTTGATTACATTAGAACTCAACTTCTACTTAACCAGAACCAATCCTGCATGAACCACATACTTAAAATACCTCAAGAATCACTGTGCTTGCCCTAGTGCAGCACAGAAGTTGCTGGATCAAAAGATCCAACACCTTAGCTTTCTACCATCAAGCACCATGTCTAGTGTGAGCCATAACTGCAATACCAAGGATGGATTTTAGTTTGACCGACCCACAACTTCTGTTTCAAACAACAAGACTTAGAATACTACCATTGCTCTCTCGTAGACACAAGTCATCCTAGGGTTCGTTCCTAACCAAACCTAGGCATCGTATTCCTATTGCTCTGATACCATCTAATCTGTCACGCCCCGAGTTCAAAAACTAGTGTATAATTTTTTTTTTTTTTTTTTTAAATCAGAGTTGCAAAAACAACCAGGGCAATGACAGACCGCCACATATATAGAAGAGTCCAATCACCATGGAATTGAGCCTTTTCTATATATGCACGGCTAGCTTGGCAACAATCATCAGAGTATTAACTACATACTACAAATAACAATAACAACAACAACAACAATGTTACAGATTTCTTTACAAATATATTACATCTGAATACCACTTTAATTAACTATTTCTAAATACACGGCTGTCCAAGGTCAATCTCTATCTCGGAATCTCACCAACACGTCCCGGCATCCCAGCACCCGCTCGGCCTGAAAAAACAGTCACCCGAGGGTGTGAGATACACCGGAGTGTATCCCAGTGGGCACGACGAGCCGAGAGAATAGCAGATCGTACTACTGGTATACAATACTAGAGGATAGTAATAATCAGGGGTTAGGGTAAAAAGCAGATATATAACTGGTGCTGTAAAGAAAGCAAAACTTATAATCTGGGTACAAGCATAGGAGATAATTTTGCAGAATTAAAACAGAACAAACATGTAAGGATAATCAACGCATCAAGGAGTTAGGACAATCAGCAAGATAAACAATGAAACTATAATTAAAGGCATCACAAAGAATCATATACAGGTAGATAACTAGAAGCCAGATCAAAGAATCAGGAAGTATGTTAAAGTAACTTAACAACACATGCATCAAATAAATGAAAACACAAAGACCCAATCACAAGCTACCATATTGGCCTTCACAAGACCTCAGGCAAGGCTGCCCACCTGGCACCACCTAGTTGACATTCCCTCCACTGAGGGTCACGGGTTGCCACAGCTAACCACTTTACGGTAAAGTACACCGCTACGGGGGATCAGCCCGCTAGTGTACGTGAAGAACAACGGTGCGGGCGATCATAATGCAAATGCTCAAGCTCTCGGTCCACTGACCGGGTAGTAATCGTACAAGCCGGGAAATCCCCACTGGGAGCAATGACAAGATCAATGAATCTCAACACTCATGCAGGAACACTCAGCAACAATAAATCTCAACTCATATGCAAGATCAAGGCAAATCTCTCTCAACAGAAGCTCACAGATAAACTCAACTCAAACACACAAACCAACCAAATGATACAAAAACTTAAACACATATTTTTAAGAAAACTGTTTTGAAAAGTCCCAAACCTCGAAGAGCGTTGCCCTCGTCCTATCAACAAGAACAGACTCAGGCGACACTACGAAGCTGGGTTTCGGTCCAAACCTCGCCGAGCAGTGCCTTTGTCCTATCAACAAGAACAGACTCGGCGACCTACGAAGCCGGTTAAAACGTTTTTTACTATAAAATCATGTATTTAGCAGCATAACGGGGGTGAACAACAAGCCGAAACAAGCCAATCAAGATGCAAAGCAGAATCAAAAATCTCAACTCATATGTAGGAATAATCATCCACTCCTATAACATGGATCAGAATAATCAGGGGGTACTGATAAAAGGTATGCAAACTAGCAAATGACCAAAATCCAACTAAAGTGCAATGCAGAGTATAATCAATAACCTCTTAAAGCCTAGATCAGGATATAATGATAATCAAGTATAAATGTACAAGCTAGCTAATGACCAATCAGGCATGGCAAATGTCCAGGAATAGAGTCATAATATTGGAAGCAACTGAGAATCAATCATGCACAACTAAAATCCTTTTTAGAAAAAACAATTTGAAACATGTTTTATATCCAAACCTCGAAGAGAGATGCCTCGTCCTATCAAACAAGAACAGACTCGGCGACTCTGCGAGCATGGAGACAAAAATATTGGTTGAATAAAAACACGTTTATAGCAAAATAAAAACTGATCAAAAAGGAAAGTCAGGCTCAAACATCAACTAGGCTACAAGAACAGGGGTCAAACCAATACTATACCCCAGAGGGCGAAATGTTAAAGCCCGGACCGAAGATAAACCACCTGACCAATCGGCAGGAGACCTAACCTATCCACTGTTATGATCAGAACCAGAGGCCACCGCAATAAACCGAATCAATCATAGGATCAAGGATCAACTTGACTCTAACTATTCCAAGTCAACTTAAAACCGATCAATTTTAACACCTCTACATAGGCCATTTTGCATTTTTGTTTCTCGGGGACTCAAAATCAGTTTTAACGCGCGCATCGCGTTTTTTCCAGTGACCCCAAATAGCCAAGGAGTACACTGTCGCGGCTTCGCAAAAACTAAAACCAAGGTTTGGGGGCAAACCCTTACTCTTAAAGGTAGTTAATATATAACCTTTAAACTACACATCTTATTAAAAACTGTGTCTATGAAGGAGTCTTTGGACAGTGTAAGATACCAGGGCTCCACCTAATGTAGCCCAGATCTGTTGGTTCACAACAGAAATCCATAGCCTTGCACACATACAAGTCACCAATGCTACAAACTTTCTTCCACACAGATTAACAAGATCTGAAGTGAGCATCAAGCTCGGGGACATTTTAGAGCAGCTTTCATTTGTATGTGAAGCCAGATTCATCTTTTTCTTCATTGAAACAATTCATCGAACACTTATGTGCATAATATCTATTTAATACACAAGAAGAACAAGTGAATTGGTCTCGGCCTCCAACTGTACCTGGCACCTTACCAAGATGGATCAAATAATCTTCTAAGTTTATAGAGCATTATTTTCCCTCAATCTGGAACAACCAAAAACCCCAGGTTAGTGGCCGCGACAAGGTGGAGAAGATGAAGCTTCAGCCTTGAAATTCAGTGACCAATCAAAAGGGATCTGGGACCAAACCACTTGCACCAACCTTCTAAAAGCTCAAGGCAACTTACCTAGACTCATGCCTGGCAAAAGGACCACGCGGAAGACGCGGCGGCCAAAGCTCGGTGTTTGAGCTTCAACTCCATAAGGGGGATTTCTCTAGAGGCTATAATTAAGCCTCAAAACTTGGATAGAAGTTCCTTTGGCCATACAAACGCTTCCCGACTAACACTCCTCGGCCGGAGTGGGCCGGGAGCGCCGGTGGCGAGGTGGGGTTCACTTGGGTCAACATGGCCGACCCTTATTCGGGGTACATGGGAGCCATGCAAAAGCATGGTGGGATCCTCTTGGTCCCCGCAGCAAGTTACGGGTAGGTGGCGGCGCGGGGAAGCCCGCCGGCGCCGGGAGTTGGGAAGTTCGGCCATTATACAAAATAGACCAAAACTAGGGCATCAATATCTCGGAAAATACTCAAGCCACATTATTCAAATTTTTCGAATTATTAGGCATGTCCTCAGTCCCTACTAACGCTTTTAAGCTTAGTTGGTTCATTACTTAAGGAGGAATCGGCCGCGGCGGAGCAAATATTAGGGTTTTCAGGCCATCTAATGCCTTACGCACGCCCATAGCGCTTTGCATGGGGAAGTTGAGACTTGGCAGGGAGCATTACTAAGGACCTAAGAACTCTACTGCTAAAGGTGTCTCGGTGGCTCATACAACCAAAGTTTGGAACTTACCTTGGCCGTCATTCGGAGAAAGATGGAGGAAGACGGAATGGTTCTTCTTCAACGCGCGCACCCGGATAGCTCCACAGTGATACTTAGATGTCAGTAATTCAACACAGGAACTCCCAGACCTCAAGGTTGAAGTCGGATCCAACCTTCCACTTCTCTCTCTGCTTCTTGGGGTCGGACCTTGTGTTCAACCGGCCACCAGTACTCGGCTTGGTTGGGGGAGTTCAGAGGATTAAGTGATGCTTTGGTAGCACTTATGGATCCTCGAACCCCGCCAAGGTATAGTCCCAAGTAAGAGTATTCAAAGGAAAGTGCTTGAATTTTGCAACTAACCCAATCCGGTTTCACCTAAATCCCTTGCTTCCGAAACCTTCTTAATATGTATAATTTGCACCCAACACCCTAAAAAATTAAGCCTGAAGTATTTGG
>CM055063.1:18068596-18099646 GCA_029204045.2 Tillandsia leiboldiana | reverse complement strand
TTCCAAGTGTTCCTGAATTTCCGGCGCTCCACGGTGAAGTCGGAAATTTCCAATCTCATCCTCAATCGGCCTCAAGCCCGGAAAAACCCGAATCGAGCTGGAGCTTCCGCGTTGATCCAATCAACCCGCATCAACTGTGAACTCAGATGCAACATGTCCAAGCAACTCTCTTGCTCCAAGCCATCCGTGTGGTCGGCGCGCTATCCAAAGACCCGGGTACTCTACATTCTCCCCTCCTTCAAAAGGTTTCGTCCTCGAAACCAAAACACAGACCCTACCACCAGAAACCACATCAGGACTATCGTCAACTCCAACTCTCTCTCAATTAGAAAAGCAACCGAGAATAGCAAAAAGTCCAAATTCCCAAGGACCGATGCCTTCACCCAGATCAAACAAGAACAGGTTCCAGCATCGCCTCCCTTTCTGGAGTAGTCCTTCGAAATTTTTTCCGCTCCGTTTGCTACTTTCGGCGATAAAACGGGAAAACAAGGAGAGAGAGATGTTGAAGCTGTCCCTGCTGTGGCCGCCACCCAAAACCACAATCCACCAACTCAACCATGTAGGGGTGCAAAACTCTGATCTCAACCACTAGGAAAGGAAGTCATACCAAGTACCAAGCGATCCGCTAACCTGGCGCCCACCAATCAGCAACCCAAACTCATCCTCTCGGCTCTCAGGTGGTCGCTCTAACTCAACATACAGGCACCACCGAACCCTCACTGGGTAAAACCAACCGTAAATTCCATAACTCCACAAGCAAGAATTTCTTTGGTTGCTTCTGATAGCTCAAATCCTTGTTCGACTCCAACGAAGAAAAGCCGATAAAGTGCGAGGATTCAATTACACTTCCTCCTATCAGACGAAAATCACGGTCCAAACTCCCCGCGTAAACTCAAGTCTATAAACATAAACCTCTGCGGCTGGTGGCTTCCAAAAATCGAAGTCTCCAAAAAGGCAAAAAAGATCCTCCGTTGCTCCTTAGCAACCAAAACTATCTAGTTCCGCAGGTAAATCTCTCGATTAGGCAACCAACATCTCCCCTCTTGGGAGTTGCTGCACAATCCTCCAGTGATCGTGAAGCTCTAAGCCACTTCGGAAATAAATCCAAATGTCCACGACGGGCCCGGCTGCTAACCCGTTCAACACAGCTGGTGAACTCGATCCTTCAAATACTAACAATCGCAGGCCTCAGTCAATCCACTTGACTGCAAGGCAAGCTTAGAAAGCCCCTACCGGGTTCTGAACACTAACCGGGCACAGCCCCGGCTGCAAGGTTCCATAACCATGCCGACCACTATCTCGGTCTCCAATCCACTATCCCGAAATCAGGCAATACTGGAAGACTCTCTCTCTGGAATTGGTCCCTCGATCTCCGTCCCTCCTGGACGTGATCAGTGATCCTCGGTCAATCCATCGCACATGCCCAATCGCTGCATCTACGGTCGGCACTCGCCGAGAATACACATTGAGATAGATATCCAGGTGCAGTCCCCTCTCAACAAAATCAACCTCTAAACCTCATCCTGGGTGACAAGGGGCCCACTGCTCAACCATCGTGGAAACTCGCTCTCGGTGGTCCAACAGGACGAATCCGACGCCACCAACTCTCGGCGTCCCCAACCCAAGGCGCAAGGTCAAACACCCTGAAGCTTCTCCTGGATGAACAAATCCTTGAACAGCTTTTCCATAGCAGCGATCCAGTTCTCGGCCTCCCAAGGCCCCAACTTAATCCCGAAATCTGCAGGGGATGGGACTGGGTGAAGTAAGACAACCGGTTAGCGACCTCTCGCTGCTCCCGCACCATCAGTGGTGCGACCAGGGTCGAAGTCGACAATGTCGCGGCTGGAGTACTACTGGCGATACCCCGGGAGATGCTCTCAGCTCAAACATGCGCATCACACGCTCCATGTTCTTCTCCTGTGCCGCAATGCCTCCGACATCTGGGCCACCTGAGCCCGCAGATCCCGTACCTCACTCTGCCTAGCCTGCTCGGCAGCCCGCCGTCCGGGCTCCTAAGCTGAGGTCAAACGCCCGCTCGTCGCTGCACGACGTCTCAGCGGCATCGCAGGTAACTAAAACAAAAAGAACATCAGGACACAACAACCATACGACCCAATCCAGCGAGAGTCTAAAATTTGTTATCCTTCCTAAAGTATTATGTTGTCTGCAGCCACCATAATCACCTTGAGAGAATAACATATCAAATCACTCATCCCAACCCGAGGGAGAGGTAAAAACTCAATCTGGACTCTCGCTAAAAGTCACGACTCTCACGTAGTCATCCTAATGTCCAACCACAAGCCTAGGGTTTCTAAGTCCTCAATGACCTATATCCTAGGCTCTGATACCACTCTAATTTGTCACGCCCCGGGGTCGAAACTGCGACCCGGGCTCGCTAACAGATCCGCCATCTGTACAGAAACTGCCGTACAGACGAAGCGTCTAGCCTGCAAAAGACAAAACTACAGCTACACAGATATCAGAGCGGATAAAAAGCTGTACTAAAAATTTTTTCTCTACAAGGTTGCAACAACACATAGCCTATCTCCCAAAATCAGATGATACAAATAGAAGTCCACCTATACAACATCTACGAATCCAAATGGGAGATAGCTAAACAGGAAAAATAACCAACTCCCACAATCCGGGATGGTACATCTACCTCTCTCTAAAGTAACAATGCTGGTAGGGAACTATCACGCGACTCCCTGTCCTCGGTCCGTCCAGTCAAGCACAGCAGGAACGGAAGAAAGCCTCAGCAACCTGTCACCGACAGAGGGTGTGAGAACTACATCCTACAGTAGTTCTCAGTGGGTACCGTCTCCAAGAACCACGGTCTGCCCACTAAGTCTACCAGAGGCATAAGATAGAGAAAAGACTGATGATAATATAAATAAGCTGGAAAAGAATCTACAGCTATCATGCCTCTATCTACTATGCTCAATAAGAAGAGACTATGGATGATGGTATGCAGCCACTCACTGCTGGCAATATGTCACAAGTACTACCCAAGACACTCTACAATGACACATGCTACGCCATCACTCTCTCAGTGTATCTCAAATCTCAGCGACTGCCCCACAGGGTCCAGTCGAGTCAAGCCTGCGCCCCCTGGTGTATCAACCAGGGTGTCCAAACAGACAAACTCGATATCTCACACAGTGACCCCATGGTAGCACGGCCAGGGGTATCAAGCGACCTCTAGTATATGAACTAGGCGCATCATCGCAGCCTCGTCAGGCTCGGTATCACCATCGCAGCCTCATCAGGCTCGGAATCATCAACGCACCCGGGGCGTGGTTCGAGGGGTGCGACCCCACCGAACTCAAGTATCTCATCAGTATCACTGTCTCACAAGTGGCTCCTGCAGGCTATAGTCCTCGATCAAACAGATCGGTATCTCGATGCTCAAAGCACAACTCAGTCGGAGAACCCTCCACGACTCAATCTCACAACACTGACCCACTCAACGAAAGTACTACACAGCTGGGACCACCGTCTCTCCCAACGGCTCCCACAACATAACTCCACTGAACTCAACACACAACTCACGGCTGGAGATGCTCCACAGCCAGATCTACGAAGGGTCCGAAACCCCGGGGACTAACATCTACGTCCCCAAGAAAGAAAACAGCCCTTAGAACCCAGATCACTCGAATCCGCTCGGGTGGATAAGTTTATAAGAAACCATGTCATTTATTTCAGAAAACCATTCGATCTGAGAGAAATCCATCTTATTAATGATTTTTAGTCTTTTTAGGAAAACCCTTTTGAAATCAAGTTTTACGCCCAAACCTCGAAGGGCTAATGCCCTCGTCCTATCACACAAGAACAGACTCAGGCAACCTTGCGAGGCTTGGAAGAAACATTGGCTGACCAAAATCATGTATTCATCCAAAAAGGTTCTGGGTTCAAGGTCCTGCTAACACACGTGCACCACGATCACAACCTGGTGGTGACGAGAAGAACAGCGGAAAGGAAACCCCCCCGGGACCACCGTTTATCTGAAACGGTTCCCCAAAACACTAACACTGGCCTAACCCAGCCACCAGACCCCACTCGGCCCCCCGGGCCCGAGTGCAACACCCGTCCCACAACACTCTGACCACTCAGCCCACAACCCGGGCGAGGAAACTCTAAGTCCCGAAGGATATGAAAAGTGCGGGATGTCTAAAGCATAAAGGAACCAAGCCCAAATCAAGGTTCTCCAATAGGTCTGGTCAAACGTGTGCACATATGACGGGGGTGCTACTTAAGTTCCAAGAAAACACTTAAACTAGCATGCAATCCTATCACAATAGAATTAGAAGGAAGTCCGTAGACTTGGAGAGAAAACCAACCCACCTTAGAAAGCCACCAATTGCTCGTCGACACTTGCAATTGGCACAGCGGGACTTACCTTGCCTCCACGAGGTCCGCACGCAAAATGGAGCACGCTGCGTCCAACCACACGACCGCGCGCTCTGCGGATGTCCCGAAACAAGCCGGCGGGTCCACGCGACGGAAAACCAACAACCGCCCCCGGCGGAAGCTAAGAACAGCACTGCAAGCTGCCAGGAGCGGAGAAATCGCAAAATCAATCAAAATGGTCAAAACCGAGCATCCGACGGCGAAAAACAGCCTCCGTCGGCGAAAACAGCCTCCGTCAGCGAAAAATCAGCGCCCGACGGCGAAAAACAGCCCGTCGGCGAAAACCAGCGCCTGACGGCGAAAACAGCTCCGTCGGCGCAAAAACTGCTCAAAAACAGCTTGCGAAAAACCAGCGAAAACTGCACAAACCGCTCGCGAAAAACGGCGAAAACCTGCGCGAAAACAGCGAGCGAAAACAGCGAAACCGCTTGCGAAATTGCTCGCAACCTGCTCGCGAAAAACGGCGAAAACCTGCGCGAAAACAGCGAGCGAAAACAGCAGCAGCCGACGGCGAAAAACTGCGCCCGACGGCGAAAACAGCGGCCGACGGCGACCCACGGGCTCCGACGGCGAAAACACGACGCCGGCACGCAAACCGAGGAGTCGCCCGCCGTCCGGGAGCACGCCGAGCGGCGAAAACCCCAGCCGCGCGACGAGGGAGGCCCGCCGCACGGCGCCAAACCAAGCAGCGCCGCGCAGCGACCCGCTGCGCGGTGCCGGAGCGCGCCGCGCAGCGCCCTGCGGCGCTGCGCATGGTCGCGTGCCCGCGCGGCCCGCAGGCCCGCGCGCGGTCCTGTCGCGCGCGCCTGCGCGCGGCCCTGCCGCGCGCGCCCCCGCGCGGCCAGGAGGTGCCGCGCGCACCCGCGCGCGGCCCTGCTGCGCGCCCCCGCGCGCGGCCCTGCCGCGCGCGCCTGCGCGCGGCCAGGTGGTGCCGCGCGCACCCGCGCGCGGCCCTGCCGCGCGCCCCTGCGCGCGGCCAGGAGGTGCCGCGCGCGCCTGCGCGCGGCCAGGAGATGCCGCGCGCACCCGCGCGCGGCCCTGCCGCGCGCGCCTGCGCGCGGCCAGGCAGCGCCGCGTGCCGCTCTTTGCTGCACGCGGCGCCGCGCCCAGCGGCAAGTCGCCGCAGGGTGCTGCCAACAGCAGCACCCTGGCGCCGCGCGTGCGCCGTTGCGCGCGCGCGCGCGGCCGTCGGCGACGGCAAATTCCAAAAAACCCCAATAAAATCCAATTAAACCAAAAATCCCATTTTTAGCTTTTTAAACAACCAAATAAAAATCCAAAAGCTCTCAAAACCCGAGAAAACCTCAAAAGTCAGAAATTGCTTACCTCGTCGACGCCCGCCGCACGCCCACGAGCTCCACGCGGCCTCCAACGGCGAGTCCAAAAATCCAAGATCGGCTCAAAACTCCTTTTCCTTCATCTTCTTCTTCTTCCTTTTCCTTTCTTTTCCTTTCCCTTTCTTTCTTTCTTCCTTTTCTTTCTTTCTTCCTGCTGCAGAGGGAGGGTGGAAGCTTTTTATAAAGCAAAAGCTTTATTAATTAATTAACTAATTAATTAATTCCAACAATCCAACTCCAACTCACTTTTTGCCTTCGGGCTCTCCGCCGCTGCCCGGAACCTCCCGAACTCCGCTGTAAATCGAAAATACACGCGCTCACAGCTTTTTCTCTTCAAAAAGCTCATCCGTTGAGTCGGGGTGCTCAAATCAATTACCGGCTCCAAAATTGCCAGTTCCGACTCACTTTTTGCCTCCGGGTCCTCCGCGTCAGTCCGGAACCTCCCGAACCTCGCTGTAAATCAAAAGTACACGTGTCCACAGCTTTTTCTCCTCAAAAAGCTTATCCGTTGAGTCGGGGCGCTCAAATCAATTACCGGCTCCAAAATTGCCAGTTCCGACTCACTTTTTGACTCCGGGTCCTCCGCGTCAGTCCGGAACCTCCCGAACCTCGCTGTAAATCAAAAGTACACGTGTCCACAGCTTTTTCTCCTCAAAAAGCTTATCCGTTGAGTCGGGGCGCTCAAATCAATTACCGGCTCCAAAATTGCCAGTTCCGACTCACTTTTTGACTCCGGGTCCTCCGCGTCAGTCCGGAACCTCCCGAACCTCGCTGTAATCTGAAAGTACACCTGTTCCAAGTGTTCCTGAATTTCCGGCGCTCCACGGTGAAGTCGGAAATTTCCAATCTCATCCTCAATCGGCCTACAAAGCCCGGAAAAACCCCGAATCGAGCTGGAGCTTCCGCGTTGATCCGAATCAACCCGGCATCAACTGTGAACTCAGATGCAACATGTCCAAGGCAACTCTCTGCTCCAAGCCATCCGTGTGGTCGGCGCGCTATCCAAAGACCCGGTACTCTACACCTGAGCTGGCGCGTGCTTGCGGGACAGCGCGAGGGGACGCGCGCCCGGGCTGGCGCGGTTCAGCGGGAGCAGGGAGGTTGGGGGCCGCCACGTGGCAGGCCCCCATTGGCCGGGCCAGCGACGCGATGCGTGATGGGACGCGTCGCTGGCCCCGTTGACTCGGGGGAGAGCGAGGTGGGTGCTAGGTGGCGCCCGCCCATTGGCCGCCGTTGGTCCACGGACGCAGTGCGCAGGTGCGGGGACGTGTGCCGCTCCCCGATTGGCCGAATGCGGATGACGCGAACAGTGGGATGTGCACTGTAGCAGCCCGAATCACGTTCGGGCGCCCGAATATGGTGCCCGAAAATGGTGTTTTCAGGCTGTAAAAGCCCGAAATTCTCCTCCATTCCTCATCTTTTCACTTTTTTTGCTCCAACCGTGGGTTCAAGGGAGGGAGAGGGGGAATTTCGTGGGAGAAGTTTGGGGTGCCGCGAGCGCATCGGTGACCCCGTGGAGCGCATGCAAGGTGTTCCAAGAAGCCGGATGGACGCACGTGTGCGCGTTGGACGGCGTGTCGATGTCGAGGTAGGTTCCGTTTGTTATTTTACGGTGTTTTTCGACACAGTTTTGGAATTTTTCCTTTAGAGTTTTGGATTTGAACCCCATGCCTTTTACCTGTTAGGGACACTGTTGACTGTGCCGTTTTGCTGCGCGAAGTACCGCCGGGTGGTTCGGCGTGCATCGTTTTGCGTGCAATCTCGAAAGGCATGCACCATTTTGTGTGCATGCTCGAAGGATGTGCACCGTTTTGCGTGCAAGCACAAGGAGACAATAAAAACCGTGCGGAGCCCAATTGCAAGTGTCTACAAGCAATTGGGGGCGACACAATGTGGGGGATTCTACCGAAAATGGGTGACCTCTCCCATTTTTTCTCTGCTTTTGATTTTAGAAGCATTATAGTAAGCATGCTAGTAGTGTAATGTTTAAAGAGATATTTATGATTTATCCAAAATAGGAGATAAATTAGCATTTGTAGATGAACACAGATAAAAAATGTTTTTTGATGAATTATTCAAAATAGAAGATAAGTTTGCATGTGTAGATGAACACAGATGAAAAGTGCTTTTTGATGAATTATTCAAAATAGAAGATAAATTTGCATGTGTAGATGAACACAGATGAAAAAGTGATATTTTATGATTTATCCAAAATATGATATAAATTAGCATGTGTAGGTGAACACAGATGAAAAGTATTTTTTGATGAATTATTGAAAATAGGAGATAAATTTGCATGTGTAGATGAACACAGATGAAAAGTGCTTTTCGATGAATTATTCAAAATAGGAGATAAATTTGCATGTGTAGATGAACACCGATGAAAATGTGATATTTTATGATTTATCCGAAATAGGGGATAAATTTGTATGTGTAGATGAACACAGATGAAAAATATTTTTCGATAAATTATTCAAAATAGGAGATAAATTTATATGTGTAGATGAACACAAATGAAAAAGTGTTATTTCATGATTTATCCAAAATAGGGGATAAATTTGTATGTGTAGATGAACACAGATGAAAAGTGCTTTTCGATGAATTATTCAAATAAGGAGATAAATTTACATGTGTAGATGTACACAGATAAAAAAAGTGATATTTTATGATTTATCCAAAATAGGGGATAAATTTGTATGTGTAGATGAACACAAATGAAAAGTGCAAATTTATGATTTACCTAAATTAGGTGATATAATTGCATGTGCAAATGAATTAAGAAGAAAGTGCCACTTTTGATTTACCTAAAATAGATGTTAAATACTATTTTATGATTGCGATCATGTTAGGGTGTAACCCTAGGAATTTTGTAAAAGTATAAGAGAAAAGAGCATGTTTTGTAGTAAAACTAGGAGAAAACCTAGATTAAGGGTTTAACGAGTAGCATGATGTCTTAGGAGTTAAACCTAGATGAACGAGTGACATTGTCTTAGGGGATAACCTAAGGTTGAGAATAGAGTATATAGCATAGAGTCAATGAACTCTAGGTTAAGCATGATATAGAACTTAGGTAAAGAAAACCTAAGGTGAACTAGTGGAGTTTTACTCTCAAGTAATGAATTAGAGTCAATGTAACTATAAGTTAAAAGTGGAACAGGAAAATAGAGTTAATGTAACTCCAGGTTCAACGTGGAATAAGAAAAAGAGTATGCGACCACAAAGTTAAAGAGTTAAACAAATATAATCCTAGAGTGGGTCATAGGGTATCTGGGCAAATGGACAACCACTTTAACTTTAATTTGAGTTAAATGAATGGAAGAGAAATGATTATGAGTCAATGAGACTCTCTAGTTATCCTTGTGACGAGACCTAGGATAAGAGATAAATTAATGAAAGAGATAAAGTTTAAAAAGAAAGCTAAAAGTGGCTAAAAAGCAAAAGAGAATGCAGATGGTGCCTCTGAATGTGAGACCCTTCTAAGGGGAATCGGATGTGGTACTCATTCAGAGGGCCGATTAAATAAAGACAAGTGTAAAAGTGAAAGTAAAAAGCTAAAAGGCTTAAAAGAAAGAGGAACAGATTGCCAGTGGCAATGTGAGCTATAAGCTTGTATAAGAAAGAAAAGCAAGTCCTTAAGAGCAAAGAGGCTAAGTGCTAAAGTAAAAGTAAAAGAAAAGAAAAGAAAAGAAAAACATAAAACGGGCGTATTGTAGTGCACCGACTCCGCGGAATAGCAAAGTACGGTGAAATCGCTTGTAACGTGTTCAAGATATGAATACATTTGAGTTCGGGTCGTTTTGGATCGAAGCGGGAGCCTTCGGATCGAAAAGTGAGTTGACGGCGCGCAAATCTGAAGCTTCAGACTTGTGAGGCTTCGGGTTGCATTGCGTACCGGTACTCTTCAATGAGTACCGGAACCAATTAAGGGGACCAGCTAACCGAGAGCCTCGGTTTGGGAAAAGAAGCAGAAAAATATTTCTAAGTCCTTGGGTACCGGTACTGAGGGTTGAGTACCAGTACCCCAAACCCAATTTAGCTTGGGTACCGGTACCCGAAGGTTGGTACCGGAACCCAATGCTGCGTAGGGCAAAATGCTGCTTGGGTACCGGTACTGGAAACTCGAGTACCGATACCCAGCCTCCAGAATTCAGGGATAATGTGGTAATTTTTCGTTTTAAGTGAGGGCAAAAGGGTAATTTCACACCCTCAGAATTCCCAACCACCCTCTGCACAGCATTAATTCCCTCCCTCTCTCTCTTCCATCCCATACACCTCCTCCTTCTCTTTCTCTGTTCGAACCAGGGAAGAAAAGAGAGAAAGAAAGAGTGCGAGTGGGAGAGAGCAAGCAGCAGCAGCAGAAGCAGCTCTTCTCCTGGGCTGTGGCTGGTCGAGTTGAAGGAGACTTGGAAGGACTCAAGAGGAGCTTCTTCTTCATCTTCTTCTTTCTTGTCCCATCTCTTAAACCCAAGGAACAATAAGAGGTGAGTTCTAGGGTTTTATCTCTAGATTAATTTTATGGGTTTTGGATTTGACCCCATGCCTTGTGCACGTTAGGGACCGTGTTTTACTGTGCCGTTGTGCTGCGCGGAGTATCGCCGGGCGTTTTGGCGCGCATCGTTTTGCGTGCAAGCTCGAGAAAACTGGAGCAATCGCGCGGAGACCAATTGCGAGTGTCTACAAGCAATTGGGTACACCACAAGGTGGGGGATTCTGCTGAAACTGGGTGACCTCTCCCCTTGCCCCTTTGCTTTTCGATTTAGAAGCATGATAGTAGCCTGTTAGAGGCGTTAGGGAATCATGATAGTAATTGCATGCGTAGAGGATAAATATTAATTTATGATGGATATGAAAATAATTGCATGCGTAAAAGTGGATAATCATGTTATGATTGTGATCATGTTAGGGTATAACCCTAGGAATCATGTGAGACATAAGGGAAAAGAATATGTTGGTAGTAAGACCAGGAGAAAACCTAGATTCAGGGTTTAATGAGTGACATCAAACTTAGGAGTTATCCTAGGATTGAACGAGTGGCATTGTCTTAGGAGATAACCTAAGGACATTGGATAGAGTGATCAACATAGAGTCAATGAACTCTAGGATGAACATGACATGGAACTTAGGTAAAGGAAACCTAAGGTGAACTAGAGGAGTTTAAACTTACAGATAATGAATTAGAGTCAGTGTAACTCTAAGTTAAAAGTGGAACAGGAAAATAGAGTTAAGGTAACTCTAGGATTTAGTGAGGATTCAGGAAAAAGGGGATGAGATCCCAAGGGTAAAGAATTAAACAAATATAACCCTAGAAAGTCATAGGATGTTTGGGCAAATGGACAATAACTTTAACTTCAATTTGAGTTAAGTAAATGAAAGAGAAATGTTTAAGGGTCTAGGAGACTCTCTAGTTACCCATGTGGCAAGACTTAGGGTAAGGGATGAATTAATGAAAAGGATAAAACTTAAGAGGAAGCTAAAAGTGACTTAATAAGCAAGACAAGCAAATTGCTTAAAAGAAAGAGAACAAGTAAAGAAAAGTTTAAAAGGGGCTAAGGAGCTAAAGAAATTGCCAAGTGGCAAGTTAAAGTGTAAATGTAAATGAACAAGAAGTTCAAATCTAAATTTGTGTTAGAGACACCCAAACTATCCAAGAGTAAAGATGTCACACCCCGGGGTCGAAACTGCGACCCGGGCTCGCCAACAGATCCGCCACCTATGCCAAACTCCGCATAGGCGAAGCGTCCTACTTGCAAGAAAAGTACTACAGCTAACAAATATCAGTGTCACGCCCCGTGGTCGAAACTGCGACCCGGGCTCGCCAACAGATCCGCCATCTGTACGGAAATCTCCGCACAGACGAAGCGTCTACCCTGCAAGTCAGATCTATAGCTAAACATGTATCAGAGCTGAATAAGAATAAGTAGCTACAAAATCATAACTGAACATCTGAATATACATCATCCAAAATACATAGTCATCTCTCACTATGAACAAGATACAATAAATCTCTCAGACTGTCCAGTACAAAATAAAATCTAATATACAGGGTACATCTACCTCCGACTCTCAAATAAGCTGGTAAGGAACTAATCGACCACGCCCTTACCTCGATCTGCTGCCTCCGCTCGAACTGAAGCTGGAACAGCTACCTTAGAAATACCTGTCACCACAGCGGGTGTGAGAACTACACCGTCACGTAGTTCTCAGTGGGTACCGTCTCCAACTCTACGGTATGCCCACTAAGTCTACTAGAGGCATAAGATAATAGGGAATGCTGTAAACAAGAATAGCTCAGCTAGAAAGAAATCTACAGCTAACATGCCCCTAGCTACCATGCTCAAAGGAATAACACTCAACTATGAACATGCTATGCATCCACTCGCTCACGAGGTGCTCATATCAACCCAATCTCACTGACTGCCAAATCAGGTCCAGTCAAGCCTGCGCCCCCTAGTGTATCAACTAGGGCTCCTAGTGTATCAACTAGGGTGTCCAATCAGACTATCATAATATCACGCAAAGCAGCCTCATCAGGCGCATGCAGCCTCATCAGGCGCATCATCATCATCATCGCATCCGGAGCGGCTCTCGAGGGGAGCGACCCCACCGAGGAATAATCGTGTCTCATCTGGCTCAATAAGTGGCATCTGCAGGCTATAATCCAAATCTACGATCAATCAGATCAACAATGTCCAGCTCACAACACGAACTCACTGACTGGAGATACTCAACAGTTGGGATCACCGTCTACCCAAACGGCTCCCATAATAGGAATCCACTCAATCAAATAAAAGAAACTGGCTGGAGATACTCAACAGCCGGGATCACCGTCAACCAAAACGGCTCCCAACACAGGAATCCTACTCGATCTACTATAGCTCACTGGCTGGAGATACACAACAGTTGGGATCACCGTCAACCCAAACGGCTCCCAGGATAGGAATCCATTCAATCCACTAGAAGAAACAGCCATACCAATGAAAGGTCCTAGAACCCCGAAAGACTAATACCTACAACCACAATCAAACAAGAACATGCTATAGGCATAGCCCTCTGTTGCTCTAGACCCGTGGAAGAAACAACCCTTGGAACCCAGATCACTCAACCCTCCTGGTGAGTAGCTTTGTAAAAAAAATAGTGATCTTTATTGTTAAATACTGTTTCCACTTAAACCCTCTCGGGGTGAGGATAAAATAGCACACCTTTCAGAAAACCATCTTGATCTGAGAAAACCACTTTTACATATTTTACTTCTTCTGAAAATCAGTTAAAAGCAAGTTTATTTTTCCAAACTCCGAAGGGCTAGTGCCTTCGTCTTAACCATACAAGAACAGACTCTGGCGACCCCTAGAAATTTGGAAGGAAAATAGCAGTTTACTAAAATCATGAGTGTCCAAAAACATCCTGGGTTCAAGGTTTTGACATCACAAGCCCACCACGGCCACAGCCTCGGTGGCATCAACAAATCTGAAAATTCCCGACTATACGGGACCACCGTTCCCTCAAACGGCTCCAAAAACTGGCACAACACTGGCCACAGCTACCAGACTCCACTCGGCCCCCGGGCACGAGTGCAACATGCATCCCACACTATCCCAACTACTCAGCCCACTATTAAGGCGAGAAAAAGCTCTATATCCAAGAAAAGGAATGCAAAGGGATGGGGACTAGAATATACAAGAACCTTGCCCATGTGAACATATTCTAACAATCTGGCAAAATAAATGCAATCATATGTCGGGGTGCTAGTCAAATCACATGACTCTATCACAAATATCAAAGATAACATCAATTCTAGCATGATCAAAGCTACACTACTAGAATTAGGAGGAAGTCCGCAAACTTGGAGGAAAATCCAACCCACCTGGATGCACGTGTCGGTCCAGAATCAAAAAGAGCTAAAACATAATGGGTGCGATCCTCACGTTCTCACGATTCCGACGCACCAAAAATCATCAGAAAAGACCTCCCGGTCACCGAGATATGAGCCAAACACTGCGGTAAGGTCAAATCACTCAAAACAGTAATCTCATCGCGCATCTGTCCATAAAACAGGAAATTACCTCTTACGAGATCCCCTCCAAAAATTCCAACAAAAATATGGTTGTGATCCTCTCGAAGTGTAGATGTCAATCGAGTGCTTAAACTCCCTGTTCCGACAACCGTAGCTCGAGAAATTGCAAGATCACTCCTCCGCTGTCAAGAAAAAGTGTCGCAGAAAAAGGGGGTCTAAAGATGCTACACAAACTCCCATAAAATCTCAAAACGAACCTGAGTGATGAGTAACAAAATCGTAGGCCTACCTGTTACGGAAGTGCTGCCGCAAAAATCGGTGAAAAATTCCAAAAGATGAGCTCAGGGGAGCTCTCCGACGAAAAGTTGACAGAAGAAACCGTTGTCGAAGGAACGGCGCGACTCTCGAGATCTTGTAGGGAAAAATAGCATATGATCTCCAAAAATTCTCCAAAACCCCAAATATTGAAGAAGACTTGATGTAGAATCTCACTGTCAAAATTGGCACGAAATTAGATCTCAAAAACTCCCCCAAAAGCCATCCCCAAGATGGCTATTTATAGCCAATTCACATAAAATCACACGGGCTCCACACCGGATCCAGGGCAGAACAGGAAACAGCAAAATCCACCACTCGGGTTGTGCCGCGCGTCCCCAAACACGAAACATCGGTGCAAGTCCTCCCAGAAAGCGCCACGTGTGCCAGCCGCCCACGTGTTCCGCGTGCCTCGTGCACGTGGGCCGCTTGAGCCCGCCAATCGCATGATGCCACGTGTCCCCACGCGGTTCACGTGGTCCACGCCCCCGGTCTACGCGCCGGGTCTTCCGGAATGTGTCGGCCAATCACACCACGCCACGTGTCACAGACCAGCCGTCCTCCTTGACGCCGCCGGACCAATGAAGTGATGCCACGTGGCAGAGCCGAACCCCAGCGCTCCCGGTGCACGCGCCTGCCCGTGGACCAGCCGCCCGTGCGCCGCGCCTGCCCGCGCTGCCCGCGGCCGCGCTCCGCCGCTGTGCCGCTGCGCTCCGCCGTGCGCCGCCGCCTGCCGGTCGCCGCCGGCGCCGGAACAGTAACTCCGGCCGGTGAACAGTAAAAATATTTTCCGAGGTCCGAAAAATACAATTAAATAGCCCATTTTCATCGTTTTCGCGCGCTGAGTCCAAATCCGCCGTCCGTTTCTCCAAATTCTCATCCGAAATTTTGCCGGAAGCCCCCGCAAAAGCATTCTTGATCCAATTTTCACGCCGGTTCGAAATCTGGGATCCGATTTGAACACAGACAACTCGATTACTCATCTTAGGCCTCCAGAAGCCAATACTCACCTTATAAATCCATATCGGAGGTCCGGATCATCACATCCTCCCCCACTAAAAGAAAGTTTCGTCCACGAAACTAACATCCCTCAACGAGAGTCTCAAACCTAAGGGTGGGCATCCATCACCACCGTCACCAGCTCTCGAATGCCACTTACTCCTCGCGATTACTCCTCAACTCAACAAGTACGGCATGACCCTGTTGCGCAATCCTCTAATCTCACGAGCCAGGATTCACAACGGGCGTCCCTCGTACTGCAAACACTCATGGGTCTCAAATGGAGTGAGTCAATCACGGGTGAGGGATCCAAAACATAACACTATCGAGCTGGGAGAAGAAAACAACAGGGAATCTAGCCAAACGTGGGGGGAAAAACAGTTAGCGCAACACGCACTACAACCACACTCACGTGCTAACGCAACCAGGGTGACCCGAAAAACTCCCTCACGAACAACCAAAAAGGAAAGGAGGCCAACATCAGGAACGTCATCAACCCCATCTCTCAATTTAGAAAACAACCAAAGAAGCAAAAAGTTCAAAAATTCTGAAAAGCCAGTGCCTTCACCCCAATCAAACAAGAACAGGTTCCGGCACTGTCTCCATTTCTGGAGTATCATTTCGTAGTTTTCATCCCGTTTGAGAGCTTTGGCATGAGAATGAGAAAAAGGAGAGAAGTATTGAAACTGTTCCTGCTATGGCTACAAAACGAAGGCTACGGTCTATTCGTGACCCCTAAGGACATAATCTCTAGTCCTACTCGTCATGACTGCTCCAGAAGCAGTATCTAACGCGCGAACACCAGGCTCCAGCCCTGCACTGCGCTCCTACCCATAACATCCGAACACCTCAAAATCCTCAGGGGTGCCACTGCTAGTCGACCACTGCTGGCAGACCAAGTGATCTACCCTCTCTGATCTCATAAAGAGGGTGTTTCCCCACGGTAGAGCACTGAGTCTAACAATCCTCAAACCATTAGATCCATCAATGATGCCAACAATCTCTTAGCTTTATGGGTACTACCCAATAAGGTGCCTTCCAAAATTGGCGTGGTTCCAAAACCACGTCAATTCACAGCTCGATCCTCTTATCCGGCGACATCATAATTAACTCAGGTAAAACCATATCTAGAAACTTATGGACAATAGATATGTCCCGGGTTCCCAGTGTCGCCGTAGGCGCCTTAAGCACCATTATGTGAAACTAATAACAGATACTCGGCTCTTGTTCTACATGATCCTTTGCCGATGAAATCACTGCTAAACGTAGCATACTCTTATAGTCTCCATAGATGAATTTCTCTTGTCTTGTTCGCGGATGGTTACAGTCCTTCTTCTTCAGTCCATCATTGCACGCTACTGTGCCAACTAGTCCAGCGCACCGTGTCCTCGTCCTGGTACTACTATAAGGCTTATTCGTCCGTCGATGTAGTTCATAGTCTCAACTGCACAGGACACGTTTCACGATCTCCCCCACATGCACAACCTACCCACGGACCTGCACCTCTGGTGCAAGTGGTAACAATCCTATCTCTATTATCTCTAGGTCATGCAGGGATGCAAGATGCTCTACTAGTATATGTAAGAGAGGCATCAGAATCAAACATGCTATACCTCCGTCGTCTATAGGGATTATCTTGGCGTTCTCCAATCGAGCTGCACCATCTCATCCGCTCGGTGCTGGTGATCGTCGCTCTGTTTGCCTCGATGTAGTGGTAGTATCCTCCTATCGGTAAACCGAAGGAGCTCCCACCTCCTCGATGGGTAATGGTGGTGCCGTCGCTAGCGGTAAAACTGTGAGTACTACACGGGGGCATGCTGCCTGAAAATGTCCCAACTGCCCGCAAGAAAAACACCGCCCCCATTGGTAGTCACACTGCGATGGTGAGTGGGTCCCATCGCAGATGACACACCGGTCCTGGTGTTGCTGCTGCCTTGGTGGTTGGAAACTTCCTGATCTCTATCTCCTCTGAGGCCCACGACTCTAAGACTGAAATTGTGGTGGCCTTGGTGGTCTCGATCGACTAAACTGTCCCAAATCGGGTGGAACTGGGCGCTTCTCTTCGGAGCTGGTCTCAGGTGCTCCGTCCCTCTCACTCAAAACTACCAATCCTCGCCCAATCCACCGAGCGTGCTCAATCGCTGCATCCAGAGTTGGCGATCGCCGGGAGTGAACGAACTGATAAATATCCCGATGCAGCCCTCTCTCAAAGAGATCGATCCGCTGGGCCTCATCCCATGCTACATGGGGTACACTGTTCAGCAATCATGACAAATTGCGAACATACTCCTCAAGTGGCCGATCTCCTTGCTGTAGGCGTCTCAATTCTCTTTCCAGTTTCTGCTTCGCACTATGGGGAAAGAAGGCCCCGAGTACCAAAGCACGAAACTCGCTCCAGGTCATCACCTGAACTCCAGGTGGTCCAATAGGACGAACTCGACACCACCAAGTCTCAGCATCCATTTCCAGAAAGTGCGTAGCCAAATGCACTTGATGTTCTCCGGGATGAACAGGTTCTCAAATAACTTTTCCATCACCGCAATCCAGTTTTCTGCCTTCCAAGGCTCCAGGCTCTATCCCGAAAATTATGGGGAAAGGAACTGACTAAAATAAGTCAAATGATCAGTAAGCTCTCGCTGCTCTGGCTCTGCGCATCATGCGATCCATGTTCTCCTCCTGGTGCTTCAACGCATCCTTCTGGCGTCTAGTGGTCTCCCCCTGGCGTCTAGCCATCTCCTCCTGGAGTCGCATCGCCTCTGACATCTGAGCCGTCTGGTTCGCAACGGGCGGACCTCGCTCTGCTCTGTCTGCTCTGCCTCCCGATGCTCGGACTCCTCATCTGACGCAAGATGTGCCCTCGTCGCTGCATGACGTCTCGGAGGCATCGTAGTCCACCACACAAAACAAACATTAGAACAAGAAGAACCTCTCGACCCGATCAAGCGAAAGTCTAAAACATGTTACCCATTCTAAAGCATTATATTGTCTGCAGCCAACATAACCACTTTAGAGAAATAACATGTAAAATCACTCATCCCATCTGTTGGGAGAGGTAAAAACCCAATCTGGACTCTCACTAAAGTCACGTCTCTCTCGACAGTCATCCTACTGTCCAACCACAAGCCTAGGGTTTCTAAGTCCTCAATGACCTACAACCTAGGCTCTGATACCACTCTAATCTGTCACGCCCCGCGGTCGAAACTGCGACCCGGGCTCACCAACAGATCCGCCATCTGTACGGAAATCTCCGCACAGATGAAGCATCTACCCTGCAAGTCAGATCTATAGCTAAACATGTATCAGAGCTGAATAAGAATAAGTAGCTACAGAATCATAACTGAACATATGAATATACATCATCCAAAATACATAGTCATCTCTCACTATGAACAAGATACAATAAATCTCTCAGACTGTCCAGTACAAAATAAAATCTAATATACAGGGTACATCTACCTCTGACTCTCAAATAAGCTGGTAAGGAACTAATCGACCACGCCCTTACCTCGATCTGCTGCCTCCGCTCGAACTGAAGCTGGAACAGCTACCTCAGAAATACCTGTCACCACAGCGGGTGTGAGAACTACACCGTCACGTAGTTCTCAGTGGGTACTGTCTCCAACTCTACGGTCTGCCCACTAAGTCTACTAGAGGCATAAGATAATAGGGAATGCTGTAAACAAGAATAGCTCAGCTGGAAAGAAATCTACAGCTAACATGCCCCTAGCTACCATGCTCAAAGGAATAACACTCAACTATGAACATGCTATGCATCCACTCGCTCACGAGGTGCTCATATCAACCCAATCTCACTGACTGCCAAATCTGGTCCAGTCAAGCCTGCGCCCCCTAGTGTATCAACTAGGGCTCCTAGTGTATCAACTGGGGTGTCCAATCGGACTATCATAATATCACGCAAAGCAGCCTCATCAGGCGCATGCAGCCTCATCAGGCGCATCATCATCATCGCATCCGGAGCGGCTCTCGAGGGGAGCGACCCCACCGAGGAATAATCGTGTCTCATCTGGCTCAATAAGTGGCATCTGCAGGCTATAATCCAAATCTACGATCAATTAGATCAACAATGTCCAGCTCACAACACGAACTCACTGACTGGAGATACTCAACAGTTGGGATCACCGTCTACCCAAACGGCTCCCAGAATAGGAATCCACTCAATCAAATAAAAGAAACTGGCTGGAGATACTCAACAGCCGGGATCACCGTCAACCAAAACGGCTCCCAACACAGGAATCCTACTCGATCTACTATAGCTCACTGGCTAGAGATACACAACAGTTGGGATCACCGTCAACCCAAACGGCTCCCAGGATAGGAATCCATTCAATCCACTAGAAGAAACAGCCATACCAATGAAAGGTCCTAGAACCCCGAAAGACTAATACCTACAACCACAATCAAACAAGAACATGCTATAGGCATAGCCCTCTGTTGCTCTAGACCCGTGGAAGAAACAACCCTTGGAACCCAGATCACTCAACCCTCCTGGTGAGTAGCTTTGTAAAAAAAATAGTGATCTTTATTTTTAAATACTGTTTCCACTTAAACCCTCTCGGGGTGAGGATAAAATAGCTCACCTTTTAGAAAACCATCTTGATCTGAGAAAACCACTTTTACAGATTTTACTTCTTCTGAAAATCAGTTAAAAGCAAGTTTATTTTTCCAAACTCCGAAGGGCTAGTGCCTTCGTCTTAACCAAACAAGAACAGACTCTGGTGACCCCTAGAAATTTGGAAGGAAAATAGCAGTTTACTAAAATCATGAGTGTCCAAAAACATCCTGGGTTCAAGGTCTTGACATCACAAGCCCACCACGGCCACAGCCTCGGTGGCATCAACAAATCTGAAAATTCCCGACTATACGGGACCACCGTTCCCTCGAACGGCTCCCAAAACTGGCACAACAATGGCCACAGCTACCAGACTCCACTCGGCCCCCGGGCACGAGTGCGACATGCATCCCACACTATCCCAACTACTCAGCCCACTATCAAGGCGAGAAAAAGCTCTCTATCCAAGGAAAGGAATGCAAAGGGATGGGGACTAGAATATACAAGAACCTCGCCCATGTGAACATATTCTAACAATCTGGCTAAATAAATGCAATCATATGTCGGGGTGCTAGTCAAATCACATGACTCTATCACAAATATCAAAGATAACATCAATTCTAGTGTTATCAAAGCTACACTACTAGAATTAGGAGGAAGTCCGCAGACTTGGAGGAAAATCCAACCCACCTGGATGCGCGTGTCGGTCCAGAATCCAAAAGAGCTGAAACATAACGGGTGCGATCCTCACGTTCTAACGATTCCGACGCACCAAAAATCATCAGAAAAGACCTCCCGGTCACCGAGATATGAGCCAAACACTGCGGTAAGGTCAAATCACTCAAAACAGTAATCTCATCGCGCATCTGTCCAGAAAACAGGAAATTACCTCTTACGAGATGCCCTCCAAAAATTACAACAAAAATACGGTTGTGATCCTCTCGAAGTGTCGATGTCAATCGAGTGCTTAAACTCCCTGTTCCGACAACCGTAGTTCGAGAAATTGCAAGATCACTCCTCCGCTGTCCAGAAAAAGTGTCGCAGAAAAAGGGGGTCTAAAGATGCTACAAAAACTCCAATAAAAACTCGAAAAGGAGCTGAGTGATGAATATCAAAATCGTAGGCCTACCTGTCACGGAAGTGCTGCCGCAAAAATCGGTGAAAAATTCCAAAAGATGAGCTCAGGGGAGCTCTCCGACGAAAAGTCGACGGAAGAAACCGTTGTCGAAGGAACGACGCGACTCTCGAGATCATGTAGGGAAAAATAGCATATGATCTCCAAAAATTCTCCAAAACCCCAAATATTGAAGAAGAATTGATGTAGAATCTCACTGTCAAAATTGGCACGAAATTGGATCTCAAAAACTCCCCCAAAAGCCATCCCCAAGATGGCTATTTATAGCCAATTCACATAAAATCACACGGGCTCCACACCGGATCCAGGGCAGAACAGGAAACAGCAAAATCCACCATTCGGGTTGCGCCGCGCGTCCCCAAACACGAAACATCGGTGCAAGTCCTCCCAGAAAGCGCCACGTGTCCCAGCCGCCCACGTGTTCCGCGTGCCTCCTGCACGTGGGCCGCTTGAGCCCGCCAATCGCATGATGCCACGTGTCCCCACGCGGTTCACGTGGTCCACGCCCCCGGTCTACGTGCCGGGTCTTCCGGAATGTGTCGGCCAATCACACCACGCCACGTGGCACAGACCAGCCGCCCTCCTTGACGCCGCCGGACCAATGAGGGGATGCAACGTGGCAGAGCCAAACCCTAGCGCTCCCGGTGCACGCGCCTGCCCGTGGACCAGCCGCCCGCGCGCCGCGCCTGCCCGCGGCCGCGCTCCGCCGCTGTGCCGCTGCGCTCCGCCGCCTGCCGGTCGCCGCCGGCGCCGGAACAGTAACTCCGGCCGGTGAACAGTAAAAATATTTTCTGAGGTCCGAAAAATACAATTAAATAGCCCATTTTCATCGTTTTCGCGCGCTGAGTCCAAATCCGCCGTCCGTTTCTCCAAATTCTCATCCGAAATTTTGCTGGAAGGCCCCGCAAAAGCATTCTTGATCCGATTTTCGCGCCGGTTCCAAATCTGGGATCCGATTTGAAAACAGACAACTCGATTACTCATCTTAGGCCTCCAGAAGCCAATACTCACCTTATAAATCCATATCGGAGGTCCGGATCATCACAATCAGAGCTAAAAAGAACTAAAATAATCTGTTGTAAAAGTAAAATCAACAACTGTACAACTGGAAATAAATATACAATGTCCATCTCCCAAATGCGATCATATAGAAAGTCCTCTAATACAAAACTCCGAACTCAACAAGGAGATATCTCCAATAAATACATCAGTGTACAAGCTCTCAATACAAAAATGTCCTCATTACATCAGTCTCTCAAAAGAGGAAAAAATAACTAATCTACTAAAGATCTCCTCTGAAGGGGTACCTCTACACTCTCTCTGGCAGACGACTGGTGGGGAACTAGCTCGTGACTCCCTCGCCTCGGTCAGAAGGATCAGCAACTGGAGCAACAGGAACAGGAGTAGAAGTCCCTGGGGAAAAGACACCGCGACGGGTGTGAGAACTACATCCCACAGTAGTTCTCAGTGGGTACCGCCAACAAGCCCAACGGTCTGCCCACTAAGTCTACTAGAGGCATAAAGTAACAAGTAACACCGAAAGAAAAGAGCTGGAAGAGAATGACTCTACCGCTACTATGCATCTATCTAGATGCTCAAAAAGTGGAACAGATGGAAACATGATGCATCTACTAACTCTCAAGTATAGTCACACAATATACACTGACTACCTCCTCGGGTCCAGTCAAACCTGCGCCTACCTACTGCCGTTACATCCACGTAGGACCGGACTGACGTAGGGCGTCCGTGACTGCCAAAACTGGCCAAGCCAGAGGGACTGCGTCGACAAGTCGCGATACAAAAGTAACAAATCCACCGCGGGCGTGGCTCTCGAGGGGCGCGACCCCACCGAGGAAAAGGTATCCGCGCACTCTGTCGCTCAGGTGGCACTGCAGGCTATAGTCCAAAATCCACGTTCACGCTCTGAACGGAAAGACTCAGAATCCTCAATAATCTCACACAACGGTCGGAGCACTCTCGACGACTCAGCTGATCAGCTCTCACGAACACGAGACACTAGCCTCTCCAATAACTCACAGCACAAAACACTCTGGCTGGAGATACTCCACAGCCAGGATCGACCCACAACTCAGGGCTAACAAAACTGATCGGACAACACTCAACGACCCGGGACCACCGTCAACCCCAACAGTTCCCAACAACACAGGCCGGAAGATAATCGACGGCCCGGGACCACCGTCTACACAACGGCTCCCCCCCGCCCCCCCCGACAGAACATCAAACTCACAGAAGACACCAACCAGGGCCCGAAAGTTTCGGGAGACCAACACCTACAACCCTATCAACAAGAACAGGTTCCAGGCTCGGCCCCCGTGGCTTTTGTCCCGACAAGGGAACGGCCCCTAGAACCCAGACCACTCGAATCCTTTCGAGTGGGGAGAATTACAGGAAAAAGGTGACATTTGCTATTGAAACCCATTTTCACTCAACCCACGCAGGGCGCGGACTAAAAGTAGTTCCCTTTTTGAAAAACTATCTTGATTTAAGGAGAAACCCATTTTTAATGATTTTAGTTCTTTTAGGAAAAACAGTTAGAAAACAAGTATTTTATACCCAAACCCCGAAGGGCTAATGCCTTTGTCCAATCAAACAAGAACAGACTCCAGCAGCCCTTTGATGCTTGGAAGAAAAAACATTGGTAGACTAAAATCATGTGTATGTCAAAAAGGTTCTGGGTTCTAGGTCCTGCTAACATTAGTACACAACTGCCACTAACACAGTGGCGACAACACAAACAGGGAAACAAGATATCCCGGGATCACCGTTTACCCAAACGGCTCCCGCCACAGATAACGACAAACAGACTCTACCAGACTCCACTTTGCTCCCAAGCACGAGTGTAAATGCATCCCACAACAACCCGACCTCTCGGCCCACTACCCGGGCGAGGAAAAAGCTAAGTCCAGAATGATATATAGAATAGTGATGTGGGAATATCTAGAGCGATAAAAACCTAGCCCAAGTTGAAGTTTTCTACAGTCTGGCTTGTTGGGTTATGTATAATTGGATCTAAATAGGGGAAAAAACACCTAGAGGGGGGTGAATAGGTGTAAACAATAAACACTCAAAAATCTTTGCGATATAAAACCCAATGCGGAAAAATAAATAACACGCAGAGATTTTTACGTGGAAAATTCCAAACCGGAGTAAAAAACCACGGGACCGATAACACGGTGAAATCCACTAGAATTATAACACGTACGAAGGTGATATACCGTACTCACAGACGACTCAACCTTTTTTCCATACGCTCCTAGTTGATCTTCTCCGCTCGCTCCGCAACGCTTCTCGAATCCACGATCTGCGTCCAACGCCGAATCCACGACGTCCGACCGAATCCACGGTCTTCACCCAATAGAACGCTTCGAATCCACGAACGTACCTCGCTCCGAATCCACGAGAGCGGTAGCACCTTGAATCCACAAGGCCACGCGAGTCCACGCGCCGATTTTGGGGAAATCGTTGTTTTTGGGTGGTGATGATCCGCCGAATACTTAGATTAGAAATAGATCGGAAATACCATCTAAGTATTCATTAATTTGATTCTACTCAAAATCTGAGTTTGGAAAACCTAGAATCAAATTAATAAAATAGATGAAGAAACATAGAATTAAATCTAGTATTTCCTTTCTTCTCTATTTGTGTGGATCTATCTATTTCGGTCGTATTTTTCCCTTTTTCGTGGTTACCCTAAAAGATGATTTAAAGGGTCTATATATAGGTTAGAAACCATTGGAAGAGGATAAGAATCAAAAACTAACCTTTTCTGGAATTTTTCAGGACGGCGATCCGGATCGGACTTCGGCGATCCGGATTGCAGTAGCGAGACAGACAGTTTCCAGAAAAACCAAGGTTCGGGATCCGGATCGAAGTGCCTGATCCGGATCGTTCATACAATTCACCAAACACCAACGTTCGGGATCCGGATTGAGATGCCTGATCCGGATCGTTCAAATAAAATGGTAAAACCAGTGTTCGGGATCCGGATCAAAGGAGGCTGCGATCCGGATTGAAGTTGCGTATGAACGAACACCCTTCGTGATCCGGATTGGAATGTCTGATCCGGATCCTGAACATGTCCCATGTCCAGTTTTTGATTTTTATGCAATTAAAAATTCATCCAAGTGTTTCTACACTATAAGAAGTATTCGGATCACCAAAAATAATTAGTTAAACATACCTGATCCTTTTGAATTCTTCTTTCTTGAGATTGAGTTAACAGATCCAACTTTCTTTATCTTCAATCTTCAAGACTTAACCGAATTCACGTAAGACGCCAACTCAAATTCCGTAACAATCTCCCCTTTTGGCGGTTTCGTGACAAAACACAAATCCACTCAAGAAAATTCAAAAAGATATTTTTGTTGCTATCACCATACAACAAAAATTTACAATGAGATCCAAAATAAAATAGATACATGAGTTAAACTCCTAAAACAGACTCTAGACTTAGACATCTGTACTCTCTGCAAAAGAAATTATTCTTGACAAAAGAAATCGTTAGATACCTCAAGAATTTTATGCCATTCAAAAACCACACACAGAAATGAAGTTTATACTCATCTATACTTACCATGACATTTATATATTCAGATATGTAATTTGATCATAGTTAAACACCAACATATCTTCTATGCAATCAAAATCCAAATGTCACAAAATTGTTAGTGAACATCAACTTGTTAGTTATATTACATGCCCAAATAGTTAGCAAATAGTTAGTCGAGGCATGCATGCAATCTCAAATGAAAACCAAAAGTTGAAGTTCTACTTACCGTCATGGTTCACAACTGGACAATCATAGTTTCATTATATACCTTCATGGTTCACAACTGGACAATCATAGTTTCATTGTTCAACTGTTCTAATATTCTCTCCCCCTTTTTGTCACAAAGTTAGCCAAAATTACCAAAACAGAGAGAAAAGTTAACAAGTTCAAGAACCAAAACTGTGAGAATTAAAACTAAAAACTAAAAACTTAAAAACCTGCACAGGAAAAGATTAAAAGGAAAAAGTCTGCACTAGAAAAAGAAAAGTTTGAGGACAAATCAATCATCTGAGTCAGAGTCTTCAGAGCTCGTGCAGCCCAGTTTTTTCAAAATTCCTTTAAGCATTCCCGAAATCGTAGAACATTCTTGTTTCATCTGATGTATGTCCTTGGACATCTTTCTGAGTTCCAGAGCCATTTTATCTTGTTCTTGGTTGATGGAAGACACTAAGTTTGCCTTTTGGTCGGTTCTTCTGGAAGTTGAAGAACGTTGTGTGACAGCTGACGGAGCAGTCTGACCTTCATTCCGAGTAGATCTTCTTGGCAGAGAATGTGAATTGTCAAGAGGTTCATTGCTTGGCGAATTCTTTTTCCTTGCGTACTGCTTAATCGTTGAGGAAGACTTCATAAGCTTCTTGTTCTTTAGGTAAACCTTATTTTCTTCATCAATACCTTGTTGTACTTCATTAAGAAATGTGTCCCAATCTTCTTCGTCTTCAGATTCAGTTTCAGTTTGAGGGATATTCTTTGTTTCCTCTTGACCTGTTTCATTTATTTCAATACCCCGAGCTCGTCCAAGCCGTCGAGCAAGTCTTTTTCTTTTTGTTTTCACAGAAGTTTCTTCCATTGGAGCTTTTCCTTTTTCAGCAGCAGTGGGCGGAGCCTTTGCCTTTGATGTCTCCGCAGGGGCTTTCCCTTTCGAAGCAGTGGGTGTAATTGCTTCAATTTGAAGCTCATCCCAATCGATCGATTCCGTTTCTGAGTCAGTATCGGAATCGTCCTTCGTTTTCTTCGCCTTCTTAGCCTTCTTAGGTTTGATAGTATCCCTTGTATGAACCATAGCAGCCAGAAGAAAAATGATCCAGGTGATCACCATTGCCACTAGTTTCTTGTGAGAAAGGAATTCCTGTGATCAACAACTCAAGAACACGAAAAATTATTAATTTTTAAAAATTTGAAAAATTGTACCCAAACAATCATTATCGTGTAGAGAGACTAAGAATCAAATTAGTTTTGCAAAAGGAATTTTAAAAGTAGATCAATCGCATGATTTTGGAAAATTCCCATTATATGCCCTAAAACCGAAATTTTTGAAATCGAAGGCCAAAAATCCGTTTATCATGAGAATACTTAGCATATAATCAAAACTAATCTACCCAGAGTTCTTATTTCAAAAGAAATTTGATCAAAAACCATCCACAAACGAAAAAGATATGGAAATTCATCACATTTTGAGGAAGAATATGAAAAAACTGTGAAAAATCGAGATTTTGATCAATAAAACTTACTTGGAATCGAAGAACTTGAGTTTGAAAGCTTCCAAGATGGATGAATTCTAGAGAGAGAAGCTCTGGAGACTTTTGAACAAAAAGATTGAAGTAAAAGAAATCAAAACCCTTTTGTTCTATATAAACCCTAGCCGCGATCCGGATCAGTTCGTGATTTCGATCCGGATCGGCTACCCGCAGAGAATACCTGCGTTCGGGATCCGGATTCGGCTTGTCCAATCCGGATCGGCTCCAACTTTTCTTCAGAAAAATTTAGAAAAATTCTAGAAAATCCAGAAAAAGATTGTAAGCACTTTTGTGTATCAACTTTAAATGAAAATCATCGTTTCATACAACAAGAAATAGATTATACCAAATCTATCATAACATTCAACAAATGAAACGAAAATTTATAAAATTAAATCCCTTAAAGTTGAACAACTTCAATTACATCTAACTTGATCTTATGAGTAATGCCTTTATCAAATCATCGATTCGGTAAAGAAAATGAAATACAAATATCATAGATGTCTGAAATCCCAGATAAGTTAGATAATATATCTAGTCAATTTATGAAGAGAGTGGCTCTTTGACATCTTTCATTAAAATTCCCACCTTATACCAACCATTGAAATTTTGACAGAGTCAAGTATTTCAATGACATGCATTTTATTTAATCAAACTTGAAAAACCTTGCTTGGTATACATTGGGTGCTGCACACAGTACTCGGACGACCGAGGTGGTAGCTCTTTCCTCATGTGGTGGTAGTTTTCACACTTCTAATTGGGATGTAACTCTTTCCACATGCTTTTGAGCATAACACTTTTTCTTTGACTCCCCCTCAATTGGCTATCAATTATTTAAGATATAAGTATTCAGCCAAATATTGATCTCGATTCATACTCGACTAAACAGTCAAATAAGATAAAAACTATACCAAGAGATCATCGAGAGAGAAATTGACTTTGATCAAAACAAAGATGATTTAATTCACATAAATGATCATTGCATCAAATGAATTATTATGATATCCAAGGCATAATAAATTTCTAAACATATAAAAGGATGTAGTTAAAGTCAAAAAAAACTAATGCTCAATTACTGTTCTATGTCTAAGCATAGATAATGAACAAAAACACAAAACAAAACCTAACCTAAACAAGAGTTTCAAAAAGAGGTTATTTTAAGGAAAGCATTCCAATTGCTTTACGCAAATGAATAAAACGTTTTTGATCCAAAGGTTTTGTGTTAAAATGTCAGCTAATTGATCTTTAGTTGAAATGTAGGAAATTTGAAGAATATTCGATTCAACTAGCTCTCTAAGAAAATGATATCTAAGTTCAATGTGTTTTGTTCTTGAGAGCAACACAGGGTTTTTGAAATGTTTATAGCACTAGTGTTGTCACATAAAACAGTTACCGAAGTTGCTGAATCCGGAAGTCGCTCAACACGCTTTTCATCCAAATGAGTTGAGTTGAACAACTACCCGCTGAGATGTATTCCGCTTCGGCAGTCGAGAGTGCAATGCAGTTTTGCTTTTTACTATGCCATGCAACAAGGCATGGCCAAGATAAAAACATGCACCACTCGTACTTTTCCGATCATCACAGATCCTGCCCAATCGGCATCTGAGTATCCTATAATATCCAGATGTTCCCATAGGATACAAATTCCGAATTACAGTTCCTTTGATGTACCGGATGATCCGTTTCACCGCTTTCAGGTGATCCTCCTTTGGTGCTGACTGATATCTCGCGCAGATCCCAACACTAAAGGTATATTCCGGGCGACTAGCTGTGAGGTAAAGTAGACTTCCAATCATACTTCGATAGAGTTTCTCGTCTACACTATCACTAAGAGATTCATTCTAATCCCTTATGCTAGTTCCCATAGGAGTAGGAAAATCTTTAGAATCTTCTAATCCGAATTTCTTTTACCAACTCCTTTGCATACTTGGATTGACACAGATGGATGCCTTCACCATTTGTTTCACTTGCAATCCAAGAAAAAGAAAGTATGTCAGTTCGCCCATCATAGACATCTCAAATTCGCTTTCCATGGTTTCTGCGAATTTAGAAGCATCATTATCCTTTGTTGCTCCAAATACAATGTCATCGACATAGATTTGTGCAACAATGAAGTGATTTTGATAATGCTTCACAAAGAGAGTCCGATCTCTCCCCTCGAGTATAGCCTTCTCCAAAAGGTGCTTTGTCAACCTTTCGTACCATGCTCGCGGTGCTTGTTTTAAACCGTAAAGAGCCTTTTTCAAACGAAAAAACATGGTTAGGTAGTTTACAGTCTACAAAACCTTTCGGTTGAGCCACATAAACTTCCTCATTTAAAAACCCATTTAAAAACGCGCTCTTAACGTCCATTTGAAAGAGTTTTATTTTAAAGTGACAAGCAATAGCGAATAAGATACGAATGGACTCGAGTCTAGCTACAGGGGCGAACGTTTCATCAAAGTCTATACCTTCTATTTGAGAGTAGCCTTGAGCAACTAACGTGCTTTGTTCCTGATGATGGTACCATCCTCATTTTCTTGTTCTTGAAAATCCATTTAGTACGATCACATTGTGTTGCTTCGGAGGCGTCGTTAATTCCCAGACTTTGTTGCGTTCAAAATGATGGAGCTCTTCCTGCATTGCTTCAATCCAGTAGTCATCCTGAAGAGCTTCATCGACGTTCTTGGTTCGATAAGGAAACGTAACAAGCGAATCCACAAACCAACTGTCTCCGAGTTTGACTCCTTCTTGTGGGTCTCCAATGATGTTTGATTCAGGATGATCCTTGGAGATGCGTAACGTTTGAGGTAATGGAGTACTCGGAGGTACATGAGATGATTCCTGCACATCAGTAAACTTGAAGAACCATTAGATGCATCATTAATATTGGAGTATTATCATGAGAAGATGCATTACAGGAGTATCATCATCAGAGAGATATCAGGGGTAGATTTATCAGATGCAAAGTGGAAAGCTTCATCTACTTAACATTTATGGATTCTACATCGTTTTAGATTCCAAGTTAAATACCCGATATGCTCTACTATTTGTAGAATAACCCAAGAAAATCCCTTCGTCACTTCGAGAGTCAAAATTTCCAAGATTTTCGCGGTCACGTAAAATGTAACACCGACTCCCAAAGATACGAAAATATTGATGTTGGTTTTCTACAAACCCATAGTTCATATGGTGTATTTAAGTTCCCGGGCGCAAATAACTCGATTAATAACATAGATTGCAGTGTTCACAGCTTCAGCCCAAAAATATAGCGGTAAATTCCGGCTATGAAGCATAACACGTGCCATCTCTTGAACAACCCTGTTTTTGCGCTCGACTACACCATTCTGTTGAGGTGTATAGGGTGCTGAGAATTCATGTTAATGCCATTGGAAGTGCAAAAATCAATGAATTTAGAATTTATGAATTCTCCACCTCTATCACTTCTAACACGAATGATTTTCATTTTTCAATCATAATACGAAGGCAAATCTCGTGAAAAGAATCAAAAAGTATCAGCTTTCTCTTTTAAAAATGCTACCCATGAGTATCTAGAGAAATCATCAACCAATAAGAAATATACCATTTACCTCAAGGATGGTTGACGTGTCGGCCCCATAAGATCCATATGCAATAATTCTAAGGGCCGATTAGTACCAACGTGGTTCAAGTTCTTGTGTGCAGTCTGGATTGTTTTCCCTTTTGACAACCACCACACACAAGTTTTGTTTAAGTGAAAGTTTTGAACCCTTGACCACGTCTTTGTTTGAAATTCTAGCAAGTTCCTTAAAATTTATGTGACCTAGCCTTCATGCCAAGGTGTCTTCATTTTCAAAGAGGCTAAGTTACAATTTTCAGGAAATTTTATTGGGAAACAACATAACAATTGTTTTCAGATCTAACCCCCTTTAAAAAGAAAAACATGGTCCTTATCAGTTACAATGCATTCAACAGATGAAAAAATTAACTGAAAAACCATTGTCACAAAAGG
>CM055063.1:18019489-18068496 GCA_029204045.2 Tillandsia leiboldiana | reverse complement strand
CCGCAAAAGCATTCTTGATCGATTTTCGCGCCGGTGCCAAATCTGGGACCGATTTGAAAACAGAACAACTCGGTACTCATCTTAGGCCTCCAGAAGCCAATACGAACACTTATAAATCCATATCGGAGGCGGATATTCACAATCAGAGCTAAAAAGAACTAAATAATCTGTTGTAAATAGTAAAAATCAAACAACTGTACAACTGGAAATAAATAACATGTCCATCTCCCAAATGCGATCATATAGAAGTCCTATAATACAAAAATCCGAACTCAACAAGGAGATATCTAATAATACATCAGTGTCCAAGCTTCAATACAATAAATGTCCTCATTACACAGTCTCTCAAAGAGTGAAAAAATAACTAATTTACTAAAGATCTCTCTGAAGGGGTACTCTACCTCTCTCGGCAGAGGGACTGGTGGGAACTAGCTGTGACTCCCTCGCCTCGGTCGGAAGGATCAGCAACTGGAGCAACAGGAAACAGGAGTAGAAGTCCCTGGGAAAAGACACCGCGACGGGTGTGAGAACTACCTACTCACAGTAGTTCTCAGTGGGTACCGCCAACAAGCCCCAACGGTCTGCCCCTAAGTCTACTAGAGGCATAAAGTAACAAGTAACACGAAAGAAAAGAGCTGAAGAGAATGACTCTACCGCTAACTATGCATCTATCTAGATGCTCAAAAAGTGGAACAGATGGAAACATGATGCATCTACTAACTCTCAAGTATAGTCACACAATATACACTGACTACCTCCTCGGGTCCAGTCAAACCTGCGCCTACCTACTGCCGTTACATCCACGTAGGACCGGACTGACGTAGGGCGTCCGTGACTGCCAAAACTGGCCAAGCCAGAGGGACTGCGTCGACAAGTCGCGATACAAAATGTAACAAATCCACCGCGGGCGTGGCTCTCGAGGGGCGCGACCCCACCGAGGAAAAGGTATCCGCGCACTCTGTCGCTCAGGTGGCACTGCAGGCTATAGTCCAAAATCACGTTCACGCTCTGAACGGAAAGACTCAGACTCCTCAATAATCTCACACAACGGTCGGAGCACTCTCGACGACTCAGCTGATCAGCTCTCACGAACACGAGACACTAGCCTCTCCAATAACTCACAGCACAAAACACTCTGGCTGGAGATACTCCACAGCCAGGATCGACCCACAACTCAGGGCTAACAAAACTGATCGGACAACACTCAACGACCCGGGACCACCGTCACACCCAACAGTTCCCAACAACACAGGCCGGAAGATAATCGACGGCCCGGGACCACCGTCTACACAACGGCTCCCCCCCGCCCCCCCCGACAGAACATCAAACTCACAGAAGACACCAACCAGGGCCCGAAAGTTTCGGGAGACCAACACCCTACAACCCTATCAACAAGAACAGGTTCCAGGCTCGGCCCCGTGGCTTTGTCCCGACAAGGGAACGGCCCCTAGAACCCAGACCACTCGAATCCTTTCGAGTGGGGAGAATTACAGGAAAAAGGTGACATTTGCTATTGAAACCCATTTTCACCAACCCACGCAGGGCGCGGACTAAAAGTAGTTCCCTTTTTGAAAAACTATCTTGATTTAAGGAGAAACCCATTTTTAATGATTTTAGTTCTTTTAGGGAAAAACAGTTAGAAAACAAGTATTTTATACCCCAAACCCCGAAGGGCTAATGCCTTGTCCAATCAACAAGAACAGACTCCAGCAGCCCTTTGATGCTTGGAAGAAAAAACATTGGTAGACTAAAATCATGTGTATGTCAAAAAGGTTCTGGGTTCTAGGTCCTGCTAACATTAGTACACAACTGCACTAACACAGTGGCGACAACACAAACAGGGAAACAAGATATCCCGGGATCACCGTTTACCCAAACGGCTCCCGCCACAGATAACGACAAACAGACTCTACCAGACTCCACTTTGCTCCCAAGCCGAGTGTAATGCATCCCACAACAACCCGACCTCTCGGCCCACTACCCGGGCGAGGAAAAAGCTAAGTCAAGAATGATATATAGAATAGTGATGTGGGAATATCTAGAGCGATAAAAACCTAGCCCAAGTGAAGTTTTCTACAGTCTGGCTTGTTGGGTTATGTATAATTGGATCTAAATAGGGGAAAAAACACCTAGAGGGGGGTGAATAGGTGTAAACAATAAACACTCAAAATCTTTGCGATATAAAACCCAATGCGGAAAAATAAATAACACGCAGAGATTTTTACGTGGAAAATTCCAAACCGGAGTAAAAAACCACGGGACCGATAACACGGTGAAATCCACTAGAATTATAACACGTACGAAGGTGATATACCGTACTCACAGACGACTCAACCTTTTTTCCATACGCTCCTAGTTGATCTTCTCCGCTCGCTCCGCAACGCTTCTCGAATCCACGATCTGCGTCCAACGCCGAATCCACGACGTCCGACCGAATCCACGGTCTTCACCCAATAGAACGCTTCGAATCCACGAACGTACCTCGCTCCGAATCCACGAGAGCGGTAGCACCTTGAATCCACAAGGCCACGCGAGTCCACGCGCCGATTTTGGGGAAATCGTTGTTTTTGGGTGGTGATGATCCGCCGAATACTTAGATTAGAAATAGATCGGAAATACCATCTAAGTATTCATTAATTTGATTCTACTCAAAATCTGAGTTTGGAAAACCTAGAATCAAATTAATAAATAGATGAAGAAACATAGAATTAAATCTAGTATTTCCTTTCTTCTCTATTTGTGTGGATCTATCTATTTCGGTCGTATTTTTTCCCTTTTTCGTGGTTACCCTAAAAGATGAATTTAAAGGGTCTATATATAGGTTAGAAACCATTGGAAGAGGATAAGAATCAAAAACTAACCTTTCTGGAATTTTTCAGGACGGCGATCCGGATCGGACTTCGGCGATCCGGATTGCAGTAGCGAGACAGACAGTTTCCAGAAAAACCAAGGTTCGGGATCCGGATCGAAGTGCCTGATCCGGATCGTTCATACAATTCACCAAACACCAACGTTCGGGATCCGGATTGAGATGCCTGATCCGGATCGTTCAAATAACATGGTAAAACCAGTGTTCGGGATCCGGATCAAGGAGGCTGCGATCCGGATTGAAGTTGCGTATGAACGAACACCCCTTCGTGATCCGGATTGGAATGTCTGATCCGGATCCTGAACATGTCCCATGTCCAGTTTTTGATTTTTATGCAATTAAAAATTCATCCAAGTGTTTCTACACTATAAGAAGTATTCGGATCACCAAAAATAATTAGTTAAACATACCTGATCCTTTTGAATTCTTCTTTCTTGAGATTGAGTTAACAGATCCAACTTTCTTAATCTTCAATCTTCAAGACTTAACCGAATTCACGTAAGACGCCAACTCAAATTCCGTAACAATCTCCCCTTTTGGCGGTTTCGTGACAAAACACAAATCCACTCAAGAAAATTCAAAAAGATATTTTTGTTGCTATCACCATACAACAAAAATTTACAATGAGATCCAAAATAAAATAGATACATGAGTTAACTCCTAAAACAGACTCTAGACTTAGACATCTGTACTCTCTGCAAAAGAAATTATTCTTGACAAAAGAAATCGTTAGATACCTCAAGAATTTTATGCCATTCAAAAACCACACACAGAAATGAAGTTTATACTCATCTATACTTACCATGACATTTATATATTCAGATATGTAATTTGATCATAGTTAAACACCAACATATCTTCTATGCAATCAAAATCCAAATGTCACAAAATTGTTAGTGAACATCAACTTGTTAGTTATATTACATGCCCAAATAGTTAGCAAATAGTTAGTCGAGGCATGCATGCAATCTCAAATGAAAACCAAAAGTTGAAGTTCTACTTACCGTCATGGTTCACAACTGGACAATCATAGTTTCATTATATACCTTCATGGTTCACAACTGGACAATCATAGTTTCATTGTTCAACTGTTCTAATATTCTCTCCCCCTTTTTGTCACAAAGTTAGCCAAAATTACCAAAACAGAGAGAAAAGTTAACAAGTTCAAGAACCAAAACTGTGAGAATTAAACTAAAAACTAAAACTTAAAACCTGCACAGGAAAAGATTAAAGGAAAAGTCTGCACTAGAAAAAGAAAAGTTTGAGGACAAATCAATCATCTGAGTCAGAGTCTTCAGAGCTCGTGCAGCCCAGTTTTTTCAAATTCCTTTAAGCATTCCGAAATCGTAGAACATTCTTGTTTCATCTGATGTATGTCCTTGGACATCTTTCTGAGTTCCAGAGCCATTTTATCTTGTTCTTGGTTGATGGAAGACACTAAGTTTGCCTTTTGGTCGGTTCTTCTGGAAGTTGAAGAACGTTGTGTGACAGCTGACGGAGCAGTCTGACCTTCATTTCCGAGTAGATCTTCTTGGCAGAGAATGTGAATTGTCAAGAGGTTCATTGCTTGGCGAATTCTTTTTCCTTGCGTACTGCTTAATCGTTGAGGAAGACTTCATAAGCTTCTTGTTCTTTAGGTAAACCTTATTTTCTTCATCAATACCTTGTTGTACTTCATTAAGAAATGTGTCCCAATCTTCTTCGTCTTCAGATTCAGTTTCAGTTTGAGGGATATTCTTTGTTTCCTCTTGACCTGTTTCATTTATTTCAATACCCCGAGCTCGTCCAAGCCGTCGAGCAAGTCTTTTTCTTTTTGTTTTCACAGAAGTTTCTTCCATTGGAGCTTTTCCTTTTTCAGCAGCAGTGGGCGGAGCCTTTGCCTTTGATGTCTCCGCAGGGGCTTTCCCTTTCGAAGCAGTGGGTGTAATTGCTTCAATTTGAAGCTCATCCCAATCGATCGATTCCGTTTCTGAGTCAGTATCGGAATCGTCCTTCGTTTTCTTCGCCTTCTTAGCCTTCTTAGGTTTGATAGTATCCCTTGTATGAACCATAGCAGCCAGAAGAAAAATGATCCAGGTGATCACCATTGCCACTAGTTTCTTGTGAGAAAGGAATTCCTGTGATCAACAACTCAAGAACACGAAAAATTATTAATTTTTAAAAATTTGAAAAATTGTACCCAAACAATCATTATCGTGTAGAGAGACTAAGAATCAAATTAGTTTTGCAAAAGGAATTTTAAAAGTAGATCAATCGCATGATTTTGGAAAATTCCCATTATATGCCCTAAAACCGAAATTTTTGAAATCGAAGGCCAAAAATCCGTTTATCATGAGAATACTTAGCATATAATCAAAACTAATCTACCCAGAGTTCTTATTTCAAAAGAAATTTGATCAAAAACCATCCACAAACGAAAAAGATATGGAAATTCATCACATTTTGAGGAAGAATATGAAAAAACTGTGAAAAATCGAGATTTTGATCAATAAAACTTACTTGGAATCGAAGAACTTGAGTTTGAAAGCTTCCAAGATGGATGAATTCTAGAGAGAGAAGCTCTGGAGACTTTTGAACAAAAGATTGAAGTAAAAAGAAATCAAAACCCTTTTGTTCTATATAAAACCCTAGCCGCGATCCGGATCAGTTCGTGATTTCGATCCGGATCGGCTACCCGCAGAGAATACCTGCGTTCGGGATCCGGATCGGCTTGTCCAATCCGGATCGGCTCCAACTTTTTCTTCAGAAAAATTTAGAAAAATTCTAGAAAATCCAGAAAAAGATTGTAAGCACTTTTGTGTATCAACTTTAAATGAAAATCATCGTTTCATACAACAAGAAATAGATTATACCAAATCTATCAATAACATTCAACAAATGAAACGAAAATTTATAAAAATTAAATCCCTTAAAGTTGAACAACTTCAATTACATCTAACTTGATCTTATGAGTAATGCCTTTATCAAATCATCGATTCGGTAAAGAAAATGAAATACAAAGATCAATAGATGTCTGAAATCCCAGATAAGTTAGATAATATATCTAGTCAATTTATTGAAGAGAGTGGCTCTTTGAGCATCTTTCATTAAAATTCCCACCTTATACCAACCTTGAAATTTTGACAGAGTCAAGTATTTCAACATGCATTTTATTTAATCAAACTTGAAAAACCTTGCTTGGTATACATGTGGTAGCTGCACACAGTACTCGGACGACCGAGGTGGTAGCTCTTTCCTCCATGTGGTGGTAGTTTTCACACTTCTCATTGGGATGTAACTCTTTCCACATCTTTTGAGCATAACACTTTTTCTTTGACTCCCCCTCAATTGGCTATCAATTATTTAAGATATAAAGTATTCAGCCAAATATTGATCTCGATTTCATACTCGACTAAACAGTCAAATAAGATAAAAACTATACCAAGAGATCATCGAGAGAGAAATTGACTTTGATCAAAACAAAGATGATTTAATTCACATAAATGATCATTGCATCAAATGAATTATTATGATATCCAAGGCATAATAAATTTCTAAACATATAAAAGGATGTAGTTAAAGTCAAAAAAAACTAATGCTCAATTAATGTTCTATGTCTAAGCATAGATAATGAACAAAAACACAAAAACAAAACCTAACCTAAACAAGAGTTTCAAAAAGAGGTTATTTTAAGGAAAGCATTCCAATTGCTTTACGCAAATGAATAAAACGTTTTTGATCCAAAGGTTTTGTTAAAATGTCAGCTAATTGATCTTTAGTTGAAATGTAGGAAATTTGAAGAATATTCGATTCAACTAGCTCTCTAAGAAAATGATATCTAAGTTCAATGTGTTTTGTTCTTGAGAGCAACACAGGGTTTTTTGAAATGTTTATAGCACTAGTGTTGTCACATAAAACAGTTACCGAAGTTGCTGAAATCCGGAAGTCGCTCAACACGCTTTTCATCCAAATGAGTTGAGTTGAACAACTACCCGCTGAGATGTATTCCGCTTCGGCAGTCGAGAGTGCAATGCAGTTTTGCTTTTTACTATGCCATGCAACAAGGCAATGGCCAAGATAAAAACATGCACCACTCGTACTTTTCCGATCATCCACAGATCCTGCCCAATCGGCATCTGAGTATCCTATAATGTCCAGACTTGTTCCCATAGGATACCAAATTCCGAAGTTTACAGTTCCTTTGACGTACCGGATGATCCGTTTCACCGCTTTCAGGTGATCCTCCTTTGGTGCTGACTGATATCTCGCGCAGATCCCAACACTAAAGGATATGTCCGGGCGACTAGCTGTGAGGTAGAGTAGACTTCCAATCATACTTCGATAGAGTTTCTCGTCTACACTATCACTAAGGGATTCACTTCCTAACCCCTTATTGCTAGTTCCCATAGGAGTAGGAAAATCTTTAGAATCTTCTAATCCGAATTTCTTTACCAACTCCTTTGCATACTTGGATTGACACAGATGGATGCCTTCACCATTTTGTTTCACTTGCAATCCAAGAAAGTATGTCAGTTCGCCCATCATAGACATCTCAAATTCGCTTTCCATGGTTTCTGCGAATTTAGAAGCATCATTATCCTTTGTTGCTCCAAATACAATGTCATCGACATAGATTTGTGCAACAATGAAGTTATCCTGATAATGCTTCACAAAGAGAGTCCGATCTGCTCCCCCTCGAGTATAGCCCTTCTCTAAAAGGTGCTTTGTCAACCTTTCGTACCATGCTCGCGGTGCTTGTTTTAAACCGTAAAGAGCCTTTTTCAAACGAAAAATATGGTTAGGTAGTTTACAGTCTACAAAACCTTTCGGTTGAGCCACATAAACTTCCTCATTTAAAAACCCATTTAAAACGCGCTCTTAACGTCCATTTGAAAGAGTTTTATTTTAAAGTGACAAGCAATAGCGAATAAGATACGAATGGACTCGAGTCTAGCTACAGGGGCGAACGTTTCATCAAAGTCTATACCTTCTATTTGAGAGTAGCCTTGAGCAACTAAACGTGCTTTGTTCCTGATGATGGTACCATCCTCATTTTTCTTGTTCTTGAAAATCCATTTAGTACCGATCACATTGTGTTGCTTCGGAGGCGTCGTTAATTCCCATACTTTGTTGCGTTCAAACTGATGGAGCTCTTCCTGCATTGCTTCAATCCAGTAGTCATCCTGAAGAGCTTCATCGACGTTCTTTGGTTCGATCAAGGAAACGTAACAAGCGAATCCACAAACTAACTGTCTCCGAGTTTTGACTCCTTCTAGTGGGTCTCCAATGATGTTTGATTCAGGATGATCCTTGGAGATGCGTAACGTTTGAGGTAATGGAGTACTCGGAGGTACATGAGATGATTCCTGCACATCAGATAAGCTTGAAGAACCATTAGATGCATCATTAATATTGGAAGTATTATCATGAGAAGATGCATTTACAGGAGTATCATCATCAAGAGAGATATCAGGGGTAGATTTATCAGATGCAAAGTGGAAAGCTTCATCTACTTTAACATTTATGGATTCTACAATCGTTTTAGATTCCAAGTTAAATACCCGATATGCTCTACTATTTGTAGAATAACCCATGAAAATCCCTTCGTCACTTCGAGAGTCAAATTTTCCAAGATTTTCGCGGTCACGTAAAATGTAACACCGACTCCCAAAGATACGAAAATATTTGATGTTTGGCTTTCTACAAAACCATAGTTCATATGGTGTATTTAAAGTTCCCGGGCGCAAATAAACTCGATTAATAACATAGATTGCAGTGTTCACAGCTTCAGCCCAAAAATATAACGGTAAATTCCGGATATGAAGCATAACACGTGCCATCTCTTGTACAACCCTGTTTTTGCGCTCGACTACACCATTCTGTTGAGGTGTATAGGGTGCTGAGAATTCATGTTTAATGCCATTGGAAGTGCAAAAATCAATGAATTTAGAATTTATGAATTCTCCACCTCTATCATTTCTAACACGAATGATCTTTTCATTCTTTTCAATCATAATACGAAGACAAATCTCGTGAAAAGAATCAAAAGTATCAGCTTTCTCTTTTAAAAATGCTACCCATGAGTATCTAGAGAAATCATCAACCAATAAGAAAATATACCATTTACCTCCCAAGGATGGTTGACGTGTCGGCCCCATAAGATCCATATGCAATAATTCTAAGGGCCGATTAGTACCAACGTGGTTCAAGTTCTTGTGTGCAGTCCTAGATTGTTTTCCCTTTTGACAACCACCACACACAATGTTTTGTTTAAGTGAAAGTTTTGGAACCCCCTTGACCACGTCTTTGTTTGAAATTCTAGCAAGTTCCTTAAAATTTATGTGACCTAGCCTTTCATGCCAAGGTGTTTCATTATTCAAAGAGGCTAAGTTACAATTATCAGAAATTTTATTGGGAACAACATAACAATTGTTTTCAGATCTAACCCCTTTTAAAAAGAAAACATGGTCCTTATCAGTTACAATGCATTCAACAGATGAAAAATTAACTGAAAAACCATTGTCACAAAGTTGACTGATACTTATGAGGTTAGTCTTAAGGCCATCAACAAATAACACATTATTTAGAATCGGGCCATCTGGAATAGCTACTGTTCCTTTTCCAACAATTTTGGAAGACTGACTGTCTCCGAAAACTACAAGTCCTCCGGAGATTTTCTCAAAATTTTGAAAGCAGTTTTTGTCACCGGTCATGTGACGTGAACAACCGCTATCCAGATACCAAGACGAATTATCATAAGCATGCAAGGAAATATTTGTAACAAGACAAGGAAAAACTTCACCTTTGCGTACCCAAACCTTTCGAGTTTTGGTGTACGTCGGAAATGATTGTGAGGTTGATACCTTTGGTGAAAGCGTCTTGTTTGATCCATCGCTTTTCCTTGACGTTGTCGTCTTGTTTGATGAACTACCGAGGCTCTTTTCCTTCGAATAATTTGCATTTGATTTCCGAGGAATCACCCTTTTGGTAGTCGTTGCAAGAAGTACTTGAGTTGAGCGTTTGGCTCCCATCTTGCAATTTCTTCTTATGTGCCCTGCAATACCACAACGAAAACATACCTTGATGCTTGACGATTCTGAAGAGGGGGAAGTAGGTTTGTTGTCGTTGTTTGTCGTCAATTCCGGTGTCGGAGGAGGAGATACCGACTGGGGCACAAAGACTGTCCCAACCGAACTAAAATTGTCTTTAGTTCGATTGTATCCGAGGCCGAACTTGTTTGATTGACCAAGACCAAGAAGCTTATCCAACTTACTCCTTCCTGATGAAAATCGCTGTAAGTCATCCTTGAGTTGGAGAATGGTCTCTGTCATTTCCAATTTTTCCTGTCGAGCCTCGCCGTTGAGCTTCAAGAAGTAATTTGCTTTGTTCACCATATCTACATAATTCTTCTCGAATTGCTCATTGGACTCTTGAAGTGAAGCATTTGCTTTTATCAGATTATCCCTTTCCACTTCAAGATCGGTCGAGAGAGAAGTTACCCTTTTTGCTTCTTCTTCGAGATCCTGCAATCTCCCTCTCAACCCCTTGTTTTGCTTAGCCAGTTTCTTTGAATCCCTCAAAAGTCTGTGATAGGCTAGAGCAAAATCTTCACCTTCTGAATCATCCGATTCATCGTCCGTTGCATTCTTTCCAACTTGGGAGGAGGACAATGACTCGGATGTACTAGCCATTAAGCACATGAAGGGTGAAGATGTGGACGCGTGGAACGCCGTTGCGTTATCTTCTTCATCACTTGACGATGACTCATTTGACGATGAGGTGTCATCCCAAGTGACGGCTTGCATCGCTTTCTTCTTTGACGGATTCTTATTAGGACACTCCGTTGAGATATGGCCGTACCCTCGGCACTTGAAGCATTGGACTTGTCCTTCTGAGCTTTTCTTATCCTTAGAAAAACCCTCTTGCTTTCTTGGTTTGAAACTTGAAGAAACTTTGCCTTTCTTCGACTTTACGAAGGATGGAGTTTTGCTTGAGTTACCCCTTCGAAAGTTTCGGCGAAATCTTCTTGTCAAGAGAGCAAGCTGCTTCTCAAAGTCCTCCATAGATAGGTTTACATCATCGTCTGAGGAGGATGAATCCGCGTTTTCTTCTTTTGTTGTTTTCAATGCTAAACCTGAAGACTTAGAAGAGAATGCTTTTCCAGAAGAATAGTTAGTAGGAAATGTCATTTCATAAGTTTGTAATGAACCAACTAATTCTTCTACACGGATTTCGTCCGGGTGTTTAATAGTTTCAATGGCCGTAACCTTGGATCGAAATCTTTCGGGAAGAGTTCTTAATATTTTTCTTACAACTTTAAATTCTGGAATCTTCTCTCCCAAGTTAGCACATGAGTTTACGATGTCTTGCAATCGTGTGTAATAGTCTGTGAACGATTCATTTTCTGCCATGAAAATAGAGTCAAACTTGCTCGTAAGCATTTGCAGTTTCTGAATCTTCAAAAGGTTAGTTCCCTCATGCGTAACTTGAAGAACATCCCAGATTTCTTTCGCAGTCTCACATGCCGAGACGCGAGAGAACTCTGTTTGCGACAAAGCATTAAATAAAGCGTTAATCCCTTTGCCATTGTAAGAAGAAGAATCTATCTCTTCCTTGGTCCATTTCGACCTAGGTTTGATGGTGCGAACATCAGCAAGAATTTCAGTTGGATTAGACCATCCTAATTCAATTGATTGCCACACCCGTTCGTCGATGGAAATTAAAAAGGCTTTCATCCGTACTTTCCAGTACGCATAATTTGTTCCATCGAAGAACGGAGGTCTGTTGATGTTTCCACCTTCAAACATTGTTTACAACCCTATTCCCGCTCTGATACCACTTGTTGGGTTATGTATAATTGGATCTAAATAGGGGAAAAAATACCTAGAGGGGGGTGAATAGGTGTAAACAATAAACACTCAAAAATCTTTGCGATATAAAACCCAATGCGGAAAAATAAATAACACGGAGAGATTTTTATATGGAAAACTCCAAACCGGAGTAAAAAACCACGGGACCGATAACACGGTGAAATCCACTAGAATTATAACACGTACAAAGGTGATATACCGTACTCACAGACGACTCAACCTTTTTTCCATACGCTCCTAGTTGATCTTCTCTGCTCGCTCCGCAACGCTTCTCGAATCCACGATCTGCGTCCAACGCCGAATCCACGACGTCCGACCGAATCCACGGTCTTTACCCAGTACCACGCTTCGAATCCACGAACGTACCTCGCTCCGAATCCACGAGAGCGGTAGCACCTTGAATCCACAACGCCACGCGAGTCCATGCGCCGATTTTGGGGAAATCATTGTTTTTGGGTGGTGATGATCCGCCGAATACTTAGATTAGAAATAGATCGGAAATACCATCTAAGTATTCATTAATTTGATTCTACTCAAAATCTGAGTTTGGAAAACCTAGAATCAAATTAATAAAATAGATGAAGAAACATAGAATTAAATCTAGTATTTCCTTTCTTCTCTATTTGTGTGGATCTATCTATTTCGGTTGTATTTTTTCCTTTTTCGTGGTTACCCTAAAAGATGATTTAAAGGGTCTATATATAGGTTAGAAGCCATTGGAAGAGGATAAGAATCAAAAACTAACCTTTTCTGGAATTTTTCAGGACGGCGATCCGGATCGGACTTCGGCGATCCGGATTGCAGTAGCGAGACAGACAGTTTCCAGAAAAACCAAGGTTCGGGATCCGGATCGAAGTGCCTGATCCGGATCGTTCATACAATTCACCAAACACCAACGTTTGGGATCCGGATTGAGATGCCTGATTCGGATCGTTCAAATAAAATGGTAAAACCAGTGTTCGGGATCCGGATCAAAGGAGGCTGCGATCCGGATTGAAGTTGCGTATGAACGAACACCCTTCGGGATCCGGATTGGAATGTCTGATCCGGATCCTGAACATGTCCCATGTCCAGTTTTTGATTTTTATGCAATTAAAAATTCATCCAAGTGTTTCTACACTATAAGAAGTATTCGGATCACCAAAAATAATTAGTTAAACATAACTGATCCTTTTGAATTCTTCTTTCTTGAGATTGAGTTAACAGATCCAACTTTCTTTATCATCAATCTTCAAGACTTAACCGAATTCACGAAATACGCCAACTAAAATTCCGTAACATGGCTGAACATGCTGCATATGGCGGGGGTGCTAGGTCAAATTCCAAGATATCAATAAACAACAGCTTGTAGGGAAGAAATAAACACATGATCATCTAACAACATCAGGAACATAAATTCCTATGTTCTAGCATGCTATACAGAATACATCTACAACATGCAAGTCCCTACACAGATAGAATTAATGCACAGTCCATAGGTCATGAAGACAAGGCCACCCACCTGAAGAGCTGAAATGTCCAAGTCCAACAGCTGAAAATACCAGGAAATCCAAATCTCCAACTCCAACGGGTCCAGCAATACCCGCAAACTCTCCTGGGTACAACACCAAGTTCACAGTTACACTTAAATTCCCAAAATTTACCCAAACAAACACAATCTAAAATCAGCCCCAAAGATGCAATTTTTTCACCTGCTGAAAGTGCCCTGAAAATTTCAATAAAAATACCACAGCGATCCTCGCATCGAGACCTTCGAAATGGGTGCCTGCACGCCCAATTCCGAGCACCATAGGCCAAGTTACAAATTCCACAACATAGGGTGCGCAAGACCAAACAGCAACATAACTGTAATTCCATGCACAGATAAGGGGGAAAACATATACCTTCGGGCAACCCTCAGAAAAATTCCAAGAAAATACTGTGATAATCCCTACGTCGAGTAGATTAAAAAAGTACAGAGGCTCGTCTCAATCCGATGCCCGGTTGCGGAGACATCCTCGAAACAACCCGCTGTCCTCAAGAAAACACTCACAGCAAAAGACCCCCAGTAAGCATGGAAAAACTCCTCGAAAAGCGCGAAACTAGGGAATGCTGAAAATACCTAGATCGTAGCTCTGTCCGTCATGGATCCAGCGGCGAAGAAATCGCTCAAAAAGATGGTCGGAGTAGGTCGGCGGAGCTTGCGCACCGAAACACGACGAAAGGGAACACCACCGAAGGAGCGTCGCGACGCGCCGAAGAAAATGGTACCTCGAAAAGCGTACCACATAAAATACCCGAAATCCACAGGTGGATGCAGAACACGAAGGGGAGCAACTTTGCTTATGGGCTCGGGGTGAGGGGAAGCTCGGAAATGGCAGAAAAAGGGAGAAGAAGGCGGCTCGGATCGCTTAAATAGGCCCAGAAAACAAATACAAAAATGATATCTGTGTCCCCAGAACCGGGCGCCTGGAAAATTCGGGCCGCTACAGTGTTGGGCCCGGCCCAACACTGTGCGCGCCCGAATCCCTCACGGGCCTCCACGTAGCCCGCCAAACAGCGCACAGCGGCGCTGTCCACCCAGCTCGCGCCACGTGGCCAACCCAGACGACGACACGTGGCAAGCAACCGGGTCAACGCGCGCCTGGCGCGCCCACGTGCGCGTGCCAGTGCCGCCAACGCACCCTGCCAGGCACGCGCCTCGAGGCATGCCGCACTAGCTCGGTGCACCGAGCGCGCTACACCGCACCAACCACACACCGCCACGTGTCACCCTCCGGTCCACCGTACACCGCGCTTTACCCCGTGGACCGCGCCTGCTGCACCGGCCAACCGGGAGCCGCCACGTGGCCTGCGCCTGGGTGCACGCTCCTGCTGTGGACCGAGCGGCTGCGCCTCAGCCGACCGCCGCGCTCCGCCGCCCGCCGCCGCCGCCGGTGCCTCTCCGGCCGCCGGAATAGTGTCAAGCTGCCTCGAAATCCATGCGCGACATCCGGGCTCCGAAAAATGCAAGTAAATAGTCCATTTTCATCGTTTTCGCGCGCTGAATCCAAATTCACAATCCGTTTTGCCAAATTCCAACTCTAAAAATTGCCGAAGGCATCCGGAAAGGTGGTCTTTTGTCCAAACTTCGCACTGAGTCCAATTTTAATCTCCGTTTCACGCGAAACTACTTATAAACACTCGATGGGTCCTCCAATCACCCACGTGATCCCTTTTTAAGCCCGAAATCCACAACTTGTGCCCAACTTGCGCACAAACACCACCGACATACCTCATAGGCCTCCAGAAGCTGTAGATGTAACCGTAATCCATAAGTGGGAATTTCGGGTCCTCACATCCTCCCCCACTAAAAGAAAGTTAGGTCCTCGAAACTAACACAACTCAAACAGGAGTCTCAAACTCAAGGGTAGGGACTCAAAATCACCGTCTCAAGATCCCCAAGTCACCTCACACTCCCCGTGATTACTCCTCAACAACAACAACAACAACAGCCAGAACTCGCAACGGGCGTCCCTCATACTCCAAACACTCACTGATCTCAAATGGAGCGAGTAAATCACGGGCGAGGGATCCATAAGCACATCACTCCGCGCTGAAACGTGGGAAAAACCTCAGGGACTCCATCAAAAAGCTGGGGGGAAAAAACAACATAACCACCAGTGCAACACGCACCAAACCACATCCTGTGTCAACTCAACCAAGGCAACCCAAAACATACCCACTCTGCCATCCAAGAAGGAAAGAAGCCTTCACAAACTAGGGTCCTCACTCGGTCACTCCCGAATCCTGACTATCCGAGTGGACTGCTCATCCACGGTCTACCATCAAAAGGAACCCTCAGGGACACAACCATAAGCCATGTTTACCTCAACAGTCCACACAGTGCCAGCTGTGGAATCATCAAACTCAACCCCAGACAGCTTTCCTGCTCCAGGTATCCACCATCACAGTGGCCCTGTCGGGGTAATCCAGAATGCTCAACAATAACCCAACGGTAATTCCACAGTCGCTATAGGAGGCATCACAAAAACTTGCAGATCTCTCTCCCAACACTGACAAAACTAGAAGAGTTGGTGCTGGTATCAGTCTCATCATTCAATTGCCATGCTCTCCTGGCACTGCCCAGTCCAAGAAGCTCCTCACCTCGACAATAATTGCCGATCTCGGCCAATTCCCGATTAGTATCCATATTGGCCGGATTTCCACCGCCGCTCCTACGGTTCGAACAAAGTGACCCAAGAAGGTATGCTTCTGAAGCTACAACTTGTTCCTCAATAACTTGGCATCCAGCTTCATCCACACGAGCATGGTAGCACACCCACAAGTGCTCCTCGTGCTCCAAGTCGCTCTAGGAGTAAATCCAAATATCCCTGGAGGATCTTGTTACCATTTATATCAAGTACAGCTGGGCCACAATTCCTCAAACCATAAGAGTGGCAGGGCATTAATCAATCCACTTGGCCTCACTGTGAGCTCAAGTTGCCCTACCGTGTCCGAAACGCCATCTAGGCAAGGTCCTCGGCTGTCTGATTCCAAGTGGGCACTCGCACCATACAATAACTGCCGGAGTATGACTCCATCAAAAGGTCCTAGATACCACCCGGACCTGTCTACACTCGAACCATAAAAGGGCCCTCAAGTCGTGTATCAATGATGTGGCATCACCATCGTGTATCAACGGCGTGGCACTAGGTCAAACAGACCCCTCAATCCATCAGATCCTGCGACTATGCCATCAGCTCTCTCAGCTCTACAGGCAATATCTAATGAGGTGCTGTCGAGGGTGGCGCGGGTCCCCGAACCACGTCAAACGCAATCTCTATCTCCCTAACCGGCGGCATCATCAATAGCTCAGGTAAAATCACACCCGGGATCTCGTGGGCAACAGAAATATCCTTGAGTCCCGGTGCCGCCGTGAGCACCTCTCACACTGTCGCTAAAGCCTTTGTGCTCTAACAATCTCAACAACCAAACCTCCTCTCGTCTGCCTCGCTGAAAATCGATGTCCTCTCTCCTCTCAGTCAAAACATCCTGTGGCATTGTGCCAATCATTCTCAAGCACATAGTCAAAATACCGACTGCCGCAATTACCAATAAGTCTGCCGGTATAACTTGCGGCCTCAACTGCATTGGACATGATCCAAAAGCCTCCCCCACATGCACCACACCATCAGGAACCTATACCTCTAGTGCACGTGGTAACAAATCTGCCTCTAGTCCATGCGGGAAAGCAACCTGCTCTAACTCCGACAGCTGTGAAGAAATCACACCTGCGACAACCCGATCCGCTGCTGTGGCGCCCTCCAACCGGGCGGCACAGATTCATCCGCTCAATACACGTGGTCGTCGCTCAATCTGCCTGAAAATCAAGACTATCCACAAGGGAGCACGACCTCTGTCTCTGTTCACATTGGGGTGACAAATGCGGTCCTCCGTAGACAACCAATCCACGATACCGCCGCGCCACTCTGATGTAGGCGCTGATGCTGCCATCGGGGTCCACCCGATCTCTGGCATCTCAGAAATCCGCTACCCTGGAAAAAGAAATCAGAAATGTCTCTGCCGACCGATCTATCCTCCAACACCTGGCACGAAACACCAAAATCCAGAACTCGCCTCCGGCGGCAGATCCCTATCCAAAGGAACTGCAACGCCACGCTCCATACACCACGCCTACTCCATCGAAGGGTCAACAATCCGTAACAGAGGGACCAACTAAACTGAAAGGTATCATGGCGCAATCCACTCCCAGTCACACATATCTTGTGCGCCTCGTCCCTCTAACAGGGAGCGCGCAGTTCAACAACTGCAAAACTCTCTAGCACAGGGAGGCTCTCAATTGATTACTCCCTTACCACCAACCACGACTCTGCCTCCAAAGGCTCCAAACTCAATCTTACGAGTCGGGGTGGTTCATCTGCCAAATCTGGCTCACTCAATCAAACATGCCCCACAGCTCCTCTGCTGTCAACTATCCACCCTGCCTCGGTGCCTCGGCACTAAACGTTGGCACGGAGGGGGTTACTCGCTCCATCGGTGCCACTGGTACAACTGAGATGCCACTGCACAATAACAAACATCAGGACACAACAACCAATCGACCCAATCCAGCGAGAGTCTAAGACATGTCATCCATTCCATAGCATTATGTTGTCTGCAGCCAACATAATCGCTTAGGAGAATAATCATGCCAATCACTCATCCCGTCTCTTGGGAGAGGTATATAACTCAATCAGGACTCTCGCTAAAAGTCACGACTCTCACGTAGTCATCCTAATGTCCAACCACAAGCCTAGGGTTTCTAAGTCCACAACGACCTACATCCTAGGCTCTGATACCACTCTAATTTGTCACGCCCCGAGGTCGAAATTGCGACCCGGGCTCGCCAACAGATCCGCCACCTATGCCAAACTCCGCATAGGCGAAGCGTCCTACCTGCAAGAAAAGTATTACAGCTAACAGATATCAGAGCTAAAAAGAACTAAAATAATCTGCTGTAAAAGTAAAATCAACCACTGTACTACTGGAAATAAATATACAATGTCCATCTCCCAAATACGATCATATACAAAGTCCTCTAATACAAAACTCAGAACTCAACAGGGAGATATCTCCAATAAATACATCAGTGTACAGGCTCTCAATACAAAAATGTCCTCACTACATCAGTCTCTCAAAAGAGGAAAAAATAACTAATCTACTGTAGATCTCCTCTGAAGGGGTACCTCTACACTCTCTCTGGCAGACGACTGGTGGGGAACTAGCTCGCGACTCCCTCGCCTCGGTCAGAAGGATCAGCAACTAGAGCAACAGGAACAGGAGTAGAAGTCCCAGGGGAAAAGACACCGCGACGGGTGTGAGAACTACATCCCACAGTAGTTCTCAGTGGGTACCGCCAACAAGCCCAACGGTCTGCCCACTAAGTCTACTAGAGGCATAAAGTAACAAGTAACACTGAAAGAAAAGAGCTGGAAGAGAATGACTCTACCGCTACTATGCCTCTATCTAGATGCTCAAAAAGTGGAACAGATGGAAACATGATGCATCTACTAACTCTCAAGTATAGTCACCCAATCTACACTGACTGCCTCCTCGGGTCCAGTCAAACCTGCGCCTACCTACTGCCGTTACATCCACGTAGGACCGAACTGACGTAGGGCGTCCGTGACTGCCAAAACTGGCCAAGCCAGAGGGACTGCGTCGACAAGTCACGATACAAAAGTAACAAATCCACCCCGGGCGTGGCTCTCGAGGGGCGCGACCCCACCGAGGAAAAGGTATCCGCGCACTCTGTCGCTCAGGTGGCACTGCAGGCTATAGTCCAAAATCCATGCTCACGCTTTGAACGGAAATTCTCAGAATCCTCAATCATCTCGCACAACGGTCGGAGCACTCTCCACGACTCAGCTGATCAGCTCTCATGGACACGAGACACTAGCCTCTCCAATAACTCACAGCAAAAAACACACTGGCTGGAGATACTCCATAGCCAGGATCGACCCACAACTCAGGGCTAACAAAATTGGTCGGACAACACTCAACGACCCGGGACCACCGTCAACCCCAACGGTTCCCAACAACACAGGCCGGAAGATACTCGACGGCCCGGGACCACCGTCTACACAACGGCTCCCCCCCCCCCGACAGAACATCAAACTCACAGAAGACACCAACCGGGGCCCGAAAGTTCCGGGAGACCAACACCTACAACCCTATCAACAAGAACAGGTTCCAGGCTCGGCCCCCGTGGCTTTCAACCCGACAAAGGAATGGCCCCTAGAACCCAGACCACTCGAATCCTTTCGAGTGGGGAGAATTACAGGAAAAAGGTGACATTTGCTACTGAAACCCATTTTCACTCAACCCACGCAGGGCGCGGACTAAAAGTAGTACCCTTTTTGAAAAACTATCTTGATTTAAGGAGAAACCCATTTTTAATGATTTTAGTTCTTTTAGGAAAAACAGTTAGAAAATAAGTATTTTATACCCAAACCCCGAAGGGCTAATGCCTTTGTCCAATCAAACAAGAACAGACTCCAGCGGCCCTTCGATACTTGGAAGAAAAATATTGGTAGACTAAAATCATGTGTATGTCAAAAAGGTTCTGGGTTCTAGGTCCTGCTAACATTAGTACACAACTGCCACTAACACAGTGGCGACAACACAAACAGGGAAACAAGATATCCCGGGATCACCGTTTACCCAAACGGCTCCCGGCACAGATAACGACCAACAGCATCTACCAGACTCCACTCTGCTCCCAAGCACGAGTGTAAATGCATCCCACAACAACCCGACCTCTCGGCCAACTACCCGGGCGAGGAAAAAGCTAAGTCCAGAATGATATATAGAATAGTGATGTGGGAATATCTAGAGCGATAAAAACCTAGCCCAAGTTGAAGTTTTCTACAGTCTGGCTGAACATGCTGCATATGGCGGGGGTGCTAGGTCAAGTTCCAAGATATCAATAAACAACAGCTTGTAGGGAAGAAATAAACACATGATCATCTAACAACATCAGGAACATAAATTCCTATGTTCTAGCGTGCTATACAGAATACATCTACAACATGCAAGTCCCTACACAGATAGAATTAATGCACAGTACATAGGTCATGAAGACAAGGCCACCCACCTGAAGAGCTGAACTGTCCAAGTCCAACAGCTGAAAATACCAGGAAATCCAAATCTCCAACTCCAACGGGTACAGCAATACCCGCAAACTCTCCTGGGTACAACACCAAGTTCACAGTTACACTTAAATTCCCAAAATTTACCCAAACAAACACAATCTAAAATCAGCCCCAAAGATGCAATTTTTTTCACTTGCTAAAAGTGCCCTGAAAATTTCGATAAAAATACCACAGCGATCCTCGCATCGAGACCTTCGAAACGGGTGGCTGCACGCCCATTTCCGAGCACCATAGGCCAAGTTACAAATTCCACAACACAGGGTGCGCAAGACCAAAGAGCAACATAACTGTAATTCTACGCACAGATAAGGGGGAAAACATATACCTTCCGGAAACCCTCAGAAAAATTCCAAGAAAATACTGTGATAATCCCTACGTCGAGTAGATGAAAAAAGTACAAAGGCTCGTCTCAATCCGATGCTCGGTTGCGGAGATATCCTCGAAACAACCCGCTGTCCTCAAGAAAACACTCACAGCAAAAGACCCCCAGTAAGCATGGAAAAACTCCTCGAAAAGCGCGAAACTAGGGAATGCTAAAAATACCTAGATCGTAGCTCTGTCCGTCGCGGATCCAGCGGCGAAGAAATCGCTGGAAAAGATGGTCGGAGTAGGTCGGGGGAGCTTGCGCACCGAAATGCGACGAAAGGGAACTCCACCGAAGGAGCGTCGCGACGCGCAGAAGAAAATGGTACCTCGAAAAGCGTGACACATAAAATACCCGAAATCCACAGGTGGATGCAGAACACGAAGGGGAGCAACTTTGCTTAAGGGCTCTGGGTGAGGGGAAGCTCGAAAATGGCAGAAAAAGGGAGAAGAAGGCGGCTCGGATCGCTTAAATCGGCCCAGAAAACAAATACAAAAATGATATCTGTGACCCCAGAACCGGGCGCCCGGAAAATTCGGGCCGCTACAGTGTTCGGCCCGGCCCAACGCTGTGCGCGCCCGAATCCCTCACGGGCCTCCACGTAGCCTGCCAAACAGAACACAGCGGCGCTGTCCACCCAGCTCGCGCCACGTGGCCCACCCAGACGACGACACGAGGCAAGCAACCGGGTAAACGCGCGCCTGGCGCGCCCACGTGCGCGCGCCAGCGCCGCCTGCGCACCCTGCCAGGAACGTACCTCGAGGCATGCCGTACCAGCTCGGTGCACCGAGCGCGCTACACCGCACCAACCACACACCGCCACGTCTCACCCTCCGGTCCACCGTACACCGCGCTTTACCCCGTGGACCGCGCCTGCTGCGCCGGCCAACCGGGAGCCGCCACGTGGCCCGCGCCTGGGTGCACGCTCCTGCTGTGGACCGAGCGGCTGCGCCTCAGCCGACCGCCGCGCTCCGCCGCCCGCCGCCGCCGCCGGTGCCTCTCCGGCCGCCGGAACAGTGTCAAGCTGCCTCGAAATCAATGCGCGACATCCGGGCTCCGAAAAATGCATGTAAATAGTCCATTTTCATCGTTTTCGCGCGCTGAATCCAAATTCACAATCCGTTTTGCCAAATTCCAACTCTAAAAATTGCCGAAGGCATCCGAAAAGGTTATCTTTTGTCCAAACTTTGCACTGAGTCCAATTTTAATCTCCGTTTCACGCGAAACTACTTCTAAACACTCGATGGGTCCTCCAATCACCCACGTGATCCCTTTTTAAGCCCGAAATCCACCACTTGTGCCCAACTTGCGCACAAACACCACCGACATACCTCGTAGGCCTCCAGAAGCTGTAGATGTAACCGTAATCCATAAGTGGGAATTTCGGGTCCTCACATCCTCCCCCACTAAAAGAAAGTTAGGTCCTCGAAACTAACACAACTCAAACAGGAGTCTCAAACTCAAGGGTAGGGACTCAAAATCACCGTCTCAAGCTCCCCAAGTCACCTCTCACTCCCCGTGATTACTCCTCAACAACAACTACAACAACTGCCAGAACTCGCAACGGGCGTCCCTCATACTCCAAAAGCTCACTGATCTCAAATAGAGCGAGTAAATCACGGGCGAGGGATCCATAAGCACATCACTCCGCGCTGAAATGTGGGAAAAACCTCAGGGACTCCATCAAAAAGCTGGGGGGAAAAACAACATAACCACCAGTCCAACACGCACCAAACCACATCCTGTGTCAACTCAACCAAGGCAACCCGAAGCATACCCACTCTGCCATCCAAGAAGGAAAGAAGCCTTCACAAACTAGGGTCCTCACTCGGTCACTCCCGAATCCTGACTATCCGAGTGGACTGCTCAACCACGGTCAACCATCAAAAGGAACCCTCAGGGACACAACGATAAGCCATGTTTACCTCAACAGTCTACACAGTGCCAGCTGTGGAATCATCAAACTCAACCCCAGACAGCTTTCCTGCTCCAGGTATCCGCCATCACAGTGGCCCTGTCGGGGTAATCCAGAATGCTCAACAATAACCCAACGGTAATTCCACAGTCGCTATAGGAGGCATCACTAAAACTTGCAGATCTCTCTCCCAACACTGACAAAACTAGAAAAGTTGGTGCTGGTATCAGTCTCATCATTCAATTGCCATGCTCTCCTGGCACTGCCCAGTCCAAGAAGCTCCTCACCTCGACAATAATTGCCGATCTCGGCCAATTCCCGATTAGTATCCATATTGGCCGGATTTCTACCGCCGCTCCTACGGTTCGAACAAAGTGACCCAAGAAGGTATGCTTCTGAAGCTACAACTTGTACCTCAATAACTTGGCATACAGCTTCATCCACACGAGCATGGTAGCACACCCACAAGTGCTCCTCGTGCTCCAAGTCGCTCTGGGAGTAAATCCAAATATCCCTGGAGGATCTTGTTACCATTCCAATCAAGTACAGCTGGAGCACAATTCCTCAAACCATAAGAGTAGCAGGGCATTAATCAATCCACTTGGCCTCACTGTGAGCTCAAGATGCCCTACCGTGTCCGGAACGCCATCTAGGCAAGGTCCTCAGCTGTCTGATTCCAAGTAGGCACTCGCACCATACAATAACTGCCGGAGTATGACTCCATCAAAAGTTCCTAGATACCACCCGGACCTGTCTACACTCGAACCATAAAAGGGCCCTCAAGTCGTGTATCAATGATGTGGCATCACCATCGTGTATCAACGGCGTGGCACTAGGTCAAACAGACCCCTCAATCCATCAGATCCTGCGACTATGCCATCAGCTCGCTCAGCTCTACAGGCGATATGTAATGAGGTGCTGTCGAGGGTGGCGCGGTTCCCCGAACCACGTCAAACGCAATCTCTATCTCCCAAACCAGCGGCATCATCAATAGCTCAGGTAAAATCACACCCGAGATCTCGTGGGCAACAGAGATATCCTTGAGTCCCGGTGCCGCCGTGTGCACCTCTCACACTGTCGCTAAAGCCTGTGTGCTCTAACAATCTCAACAACCAAACCTCGTCTCGTCTGCCTCGCAAAAAATCGTTGTCCTCTCTCCCCTCAGTCAAAACATCCTGTGGCATTGTGCCAATCATTCTCAAGCACATGGTCAAAATACCGACTGCCACAATTACCAATAAGTCTGCCGGTATAACTCGCGGCCTCAACTGCATTGGACATGATCCAAAAGCCTCCCCCACATGCACCACACCATCAGGAACCTATACCTCTAGTGCACGTGGTAACAAATCTGCCTCTAGTCCATGCGGGAAAGCAACCTGCTCTAACTCCGACTGCTGTGAAGAAATCACACCTGCGACAACCCGATCCGCTGCTGTGGCGCCCTCCAACCGGGCGGCACAGATTCATCCGCTCAATACACGTGGTCGTCGCTCAATCTGCCTGAAAATCAAGACTATCCACAAGGGAGCACGACCTCTGTCTCTGTTCACATTGGGGTGACAAATGCGGTCCTCCGTAGACAACCAATCCATGATACCGCCGCGCCACTCTGATGTAGGCGCTGATGCTGCCATCGGGGTCCACCCGATCTCTGGCATCTCAGAAATCCGCTACCCTGGAAAAAGAAATCAAAAATGTCTCTGCCGACCGATCTATCCTCCAACACCTGGCACGAAACACCAAAATCCAGAACTCGCCTCCGGCGGCAGATCCCTATCCAAAGGAACTGCAACGCCACGCTCCATACACCACGCCTACTCCATCGAAGGGTCAACAATCCGTAACAGAGGGACCAACTAAACTGAAAGGTATCATGGCGCAATGCACTCCCTGTCACGCCCCGGGGTCGAAACTGCGACCCGGGCTCGCTAACAGATCCGCCATCTGTACGGAAACTGCCGTACAGACGAAGCGTCTAGCCTGCAAAAGACAAAACTACAGCTACACAGATATCAGAGCGGATAAAAAGCTGTACTATAAATTTTTTCTCAACTACAAGCTGCTACAACTCATAGCCTATCTCCCAAAATCAGATGATACAAAAAGAAGTGCACCTATACAACATCTACAAATCCAAGGGGAGATAGCTAAACAGGAAACATAACCAACTCCCACAATCCGGGATGGTACATCTACCTCTCTCTAAAGTAACAATGCTGGTAGGGAACTATCACGCGACTCCCTGTCCTCGGTCCGTCCAGTCAAGCACAGCAGGAACGGAAGAAAGCCTCAGCAACCTGTCACCGACAGAGGGTGTGAGAACTACATCCTACAGTAGTTCTCAGTGGGTACCGTCTCCAAGAACCACGGTCTGCCCACTAAGTCTACCAGAGGCATAAGATAGAGAAAAGACTGATGAGAAATATAAATAAGCTGGAAAAGAATCTACAGCTATCATGCCTCTATCTACAATGCTCAACAAGAAGAGACTATGGATGATGGTATGCAGTCACTCACAGCTGACAACATGTCACAAGTACTAAGCCCAAGACGCTCTACTATGACACATGCTACACCATCACTCTCTCAGTACATCTCAAATCTCGGCGACTGCCCACCCGGGTCCAGTCGAGTCAAGCCTGCGCCCCCTGGTGTATCAACCAGGGTGTCCCAACGGACAAACTCGGTATCTCACACAGTGACCCCATGGTAGCACGGCCAGGGGTATCAAGCGACCACTAGTATATGAACTAGGCGCATCATCGCAGCCTCGTCAGGCTCGGTATCATCATCGCAGCCTCATCAGGCTCGGAATCATCAACGCACCCGGGGCGTGGTTCGAGGGGTGCGACCCCACCGAACTCAAGTATCTCATCAGTATCACTGTCTCACAAGTGGCTCCTGCAGGCTGTGGTCCTCGATCAAACAGATCGGTATCTCGATGCTCAAAGCACAAACTCAGTCGGAGAACCCTCCACGACTCAAACTCACAACACTGACCCACTCAACGAAGGTACTACACAGCTGGGACCACCGTCTCTCCCACGGCTCCCACAACACAACCCCACTGAACTCAACACTCAACTCACGGCCGGAGCTACTCCACGGCCAGATCTACGAAGGGTCCGAAACCCAGGGAGACTAACATCTACGTCCCCAAGAGAGGAAAGCAGCCCTTAGAACCCAGATCACTCGAATCCACTCGAGTGGATAAGTTTATAAGAAACCATGTCATTTATTTCAGAAAATCATTCGATCTGAGAGAAAGCCATCTTTATAATGATTTTTAGTCTTTTTAGGAAAACCCTTTGAAATCAAGTTTTATGCCCAAGCCTCGAAGAGCTGACGCCTTCGTCCCAACGGACGAGAACAGACTCAGACAACCTTGCGAGGCTTGGAAGAAACATTGGCTGACTAAAATCATGTATTTATCCAAAAGGTTCTGGGTTCAAGGTCCTGCTAACACACGTGCACCACGATCCCAACCTGGTGGTGACGAGAAGAACAGTGGAAAGGAAAACCCCCGGGACCACCGTTTATCTGAAACGGTTCCCCAAAACACTAACACTGGCCTAACCCAGCCACCAGACCCCACTCGGCCCCCCGGGCCCGAGTGCAACACCCATCCCACACACTCTGACCACTCCGCCCACTACCCGGGCGAGGAAACTATAAGTCCCGAAGGATATGAAAAGTGCGGGATGTCTAAAGCATACAGGAACCTAGCCCAAATTAAGGTTCACAAAGGGTCTGGTCAACTCATGCACATAAGACGGGGGGTGCTAGTTAAGTTCCAAGAAAACACTTAAACTAGCATGCAGTCCTAACACATTAGAATTAGAAGGAAGTCCGTAGACTTGGAGAGAAACCAACCCACCTCAGAAAGCCACCAATTGCTCGTCGACACTTGCAATTGGCACCGCGGGCTTACCTGGCCTCCAAGGGGTCCGCACGCAACACGAAGCCCAATGCCAGAAACCGCACGCAAAATGGAGCACGCGGCGACCAACCACACGACCGCGCGCTCCGCGGAAGCAAAAACCGCACCGCAAGCTGTCAGAAGCGAAGAAATCGCAAAATCAATCAAAAAGGTCAAAACCGAGCATCCGACGGCGAAAAAACAGCTTCCGTCGGCGGAAAACAGCCTCCGTCAGCGAAAAATCAGCGCCCGACGGCGAAAAAAACAGCCCGTCGGCGGAAAACCAGCGCCCGACGGCGAAAACAGCTCCGTCGGCGCGAAAACTGCTCAAAAACAGCTTGCGAAAAACCAGCGAAAACTGCGCAAACCGCTCGCGAAAACCCTGCGAAAACTGCGCAAAACTGCTCGCAACCTGCTCGCGAAAAACGGCGAAAACCTGCGCGAAAACAGCGAGCGAAAACAGCGAAACCGCTTGCGAAACTGCTCGCAACCTGCTCGCGAAAAAACGACGAAAACCTGCGCGAAATCTGCGCGAAAACCTGAGCGAAACGGCGCGAAAACCTGCGCAAAAACTGCGCGAAAACCTGCGCGAAACGGCGCGAAAACCTGCGCAAAAACTGCGCGAAAACCTGCGCGAAACGGCGCGAAAACCTGCGCAAAAACGGCGCGAAAACCTGCGCAAAAACGGCGCGAAAACCTGCGCAAAACGGCGCGAAAACCTGCGCAAAACCCCCCGCGAAAAAACAGCGGCCGCCGGTGGGAACCAACGGCGCCGGCACGCAAACCGAGGCGCCACCGCTGTCCCGGGAGCACGCCGAGCGGCGAAAAACCAGCCGCGCGACGAGGGAGGCCCGCCGCACGGCGCCCAACCAAGCGGCGCCGCGCAGCGACCCGCTGCGCGGTGCCGGAGCGCACCGCGCAGCGCCCAGCGGCGCTGCGCGCGGCGCCCAGCGGCGCTGCGCGCGGCGCCCAGCGGCGCTGCGCGCGGCGCCCAGCGGCGCTGCGCGCGGGCCCGCGCGCAGCCCACTGCGCTGCGCGCGGCCGCGCGCCTGCGCAGGCCCGCGCGCGGCCCGCGCGGCCCGCGCAGGCCCGCGCGCGGCCAGGAGGGCCCGCGCGCACGCGCGCGGCCCCTGCCGCGCGCGCCTGCGCGCGGCCCTGCCGCGCGCCCCTGCGCGCGGCCAGGAGGGCCCGCGCGCACGCGCGCGGCCCTGCTGCGCGCCCCTGCGCGCGGCCCCTGCCGCGCGCGCCTGCGCGCGGCCAGGAGGTGCCGCGCGCACCTGCGCGCGGCCCTGCCGCGCGCCCCAGCGCGCGGCCCTGCCGCGCGCGCCTGCGCGCGGCCAGGAGGTGCCGCGCGCCCCTGCGCGCGGCCCTGCCGCGCGCGCCTGGCGCTGCGGCCAGGAGATGCCGCGCGCACCTGCGCGCGGCCCTGCCGCGCGCCCCTGCGCGCGGCCCGGCAGCGCCGCGTGCCGCTCTTTGCTGCACGCGGCGCCGCGCCCAGCGGCAAGACGCCGCAGGGTGCTGCCAACAGCAGCACCCTGGCGCCGCGCGTGCGCCGTTGCGCGCGCGCGCGGCCGGCGGCGACGGCAAAAAAAACAAAAAAAGGCCCCGATAAATCCGATAAATCCGAAAATCCCAAAAATCCATAAATCTATTTTTTTTGCAATTAAAATCCAATTATAAAAATCCCTAAAGCTCAAAAACTCCAAGAAACCTCAAAAAGGAGAAATTGCTTACCTCGTCGTCGCACGTCGCACGCCCACGAGCTTCGCACGGCCTCCAACGGCGAGTCCAAAAATCCACGATCGGCTCAAAACTCCTCTTCTTCCTTTTCCTCTCTTTTCCTTTCCTTTCTTTCTTTCTCTTTTTCTTTCTTTCTTCTCTCTGCTGCAGAGGAGGGTGGAGGCAGCTTTATATAAAGCATAAAGCTTTAATTAATTAAATCCATTAATTAATTAACTCCAAACTCCAACTCCAACTCACTTTTTGCCTTCGGGCTCTCCGCCGCTGCCCGGAACCTCCCGAACTCCGCTGTAAATCGAAAATACACGCGCTCACAGCTTTTTCTCTCCAAAAAGCTCATCCGTTGAGGCGGGGTGCTCAAATCAATTACCGGCTCCAAAATTGCCAGTTCCAACTCACTTTTTGCCTCCGGGTCCTCCGCGTCAGTCCGGAACCTCCCGAACCTCGCTGTAAATCAAAAGTACACGTGTCCACAGCTTTTCTCTTCAAAAAGCTTATCCGTTGAGTCGGGGTGCTCAAATCGATTACCGGCTCCAAAATTGCCAGTTCCGACTCACTTTTTGACTCCGGGTCCTCCGCGTCAGTCCGGAACCTCCCGAACTTCGCTGTAATCTGAAAGTACACCTGTTCCAAGTGTTCCTGAATTTTCGGCGCTCCACGGTGAAGTCGGAAATTTCCAATCTCATCCTCAATCGGCCTACAAAGCCCGGAAAAACCCCGAATCGAGCTGGAGCTTCCGCGTTGATCCGAATCAACCCGGCATCCACTGTAAACTCAAATGCAACATGCCCAAGGCAATTCTCTGCTCCAAGCCATCTGTGTGGTCGGCGCGCTATCCAAAGTCCCGGTACTCTACATTCTCCCCTCCTTCAAAAGGTTTCGTCCTCGAAACCAAAACACACACCCTACCACAAGAAACTTACATCGGGAAACCATCAACTCCAACTCTCTCTCAAAAGAAAAGCAGCCGAAAATAGCGAAAAGTCCAAAATTTCCAAAGGACCGATGCCTTCGCCCCGATCAAAACAGAACAGGTCCCCGCATCGCCTCCATTTCTGGAGTAGTCCTTCGAAATTTTTCACTCCGCCCGCTATTTTCGGTGATAAAACGGGAAAACAAGGAGAGTGAGAGGTTGAAGTTGTCCCTGCTGTGGCCGCAACCCAAAACCACAGTCCACCAACTCAACCAAGTAGGGGTGCAAAACTCTGATCTCAACCACAAGGAAAGGAAGTCATACCAAGTACCAAGCGATCCGCTAACCTGGCGCCCACCAATCGGCACCCAAACAAATCCTCTCGGCTCTCAGGTGGTCGCTCTAACTCAACAAACGGGCATCGCCGAACCTTCACTGGGTAAACTCAACCGTAAATTCCATAACTTCACAAGTAAGAATTTCTTCGGTTGCTTCAGATAGCTCAAATCCTTGTTCGACTCCAACGAAGAAAAGCCGATAAAGTGCGAGGGTTCAATTACACTTCTTCCTACCAGACGAAAATCACGGTCCAAACTCCCCGCGTAAACTCAAGTCTATAAACATAAACCTCTGCGGCTGGTGGCTTCCAAAACTCGAAGTCTCCAAAAAGCAAAAATCCTCCGTTGCTTCTTAGCAACCAACACTATCTAGTTCCGCAGGTACATCTCTCGATTAGGCAACCAACATCTCCCCTCTTAGGAGTTGCTGCACCATCCTCCAGTGATCTTGAAGCTCTAAGCCACTTCGGAACCAAATCCAAATGTCCACGACGGGTCCGGCTACTAACCCGTTCAAACACAGCTGGAGAACTCGATTCTTCAAATACTAACAATCGCAGGCCTCAGTCAATCCACTTGACCGCAAGGCAAGCTCAAAAAGCCCCTACCGGGTTCTGAACACTAACCGGGCACGGCCCCCGGCTGCAAGGTTCCATAACCATGTCGACCACTAACTCGGTCTCCAAACCACTATCTCGGCACCTCAACCGCCGAGAACCTCCAGGTCTCTGTCTCCTCTGAGACACATGATCCTGGGGCTGGCACCATGGCAACCTCGATCCACTCTCTAACCCGAATTCAGGCCATACTGGAAGACTCTCTCTCTGGAGCTGGTTCCTCGATCTCCGTCCCTCCTGGACGTGATCAGTGATCCCCGGTCAATCCATCGCACATGCCCAATCGCTGCACCAACGGTCGGCACTCGCCGAGAACACACAAGGAGATAGATATCCAGGTGCAGTCTCCTCTCAACAAAATCAACCTCTAAACCTCATCCTGGGTGACAAGGGCCCACTGCTCAACCATCGCGGAAACTCACTCTTGGCGGTCCAACAGGACGAACCCGACGCCACCAACTCTCGGCGTCCCTAACCAAAGGCGCAAGATCAAGCGCCCTGAAGCTTCTCCAGGATGAACAAATCCTTGAACAGCTTTTCCATAGCAGCGATCCAGTTCTCGGCCTCCCAAGGCCCCAACTTAAAACCCAAAATCTGCAGGGGATGGGACTGGATGAAGTAGAATAACCGGTTGGCAACCTCTCGCTGCTCCTGCACCATCAGTGGTGCGACCAGGGTCAAAATCGACAATGTCGCGGCTGGAGTACTACTGGCGATACCCCGGGAGATGCTCTCAGCTTAAACATGCGCAACACACGCTCCATGTTCTTCTCCTGGCGCCGCAACGCCTCCGACATCTGGGCCACCTGAGCCCGCAGATCCTGTGCCTCACCCTGCCTAGCCTGCTCGGCAGCCCGCCGTCCGGGCTCCTCAGCTGAGGTCAAACGCCCGCTCGTCGCTGCACGACGTCTCGGCGGCATCACAGGTAGCTGAAACAAAACAAACATCAGGACACAACAACCATACGACCCAATCCAGCGAGAGTCTAAAATTTGTTATCCTTCCTAAAGTATTATGTTGTCTGCAGCCAACATAATCACTTTGAGAGAATAACATATCAAATCACTCATCCCAACCCGAGGGAGAGGTAAAAACTCAATCTGGACTCTCGCTAAAAGTCACGACTCTCACGTAGTCATCCTAATGTCCAACCACAAGCCTAGGGTTTCTAAGTCCTCAAAGACCTATAACCTAGGCTCTGATACCACTCTAATCTGTCACGCTATTCTTTTCCAGCTTATTTATATTTCTCATCAGTCTTTTCTCTATCTTATGCCCCTGGTAGACTTAGTGGGCAGACCGTGGTTCTTGGAGACGGTACCCACTGAGAACTACTGTAGGATGTAGTTCTCACACCCTCTGTCGGTGACAGGTTGCTGAGGCTTTCTTCCGTTCCTGCTGTGCTTGACTGGACGGACCGAGGACAGGGAGTCGCGTGATAGTTCCCTACCAGCATTGTTACTTTAGAGAGAGGTAGATGTACCATCCCGGATTGTGGGAGTTGGTTATGTTTCCTGTTTAGCTATCTCCCCTTGGATTTGTAGATGTTGTATAGGTGCACTTCTTTTTGTATCATCTGATTTTGGGAGATAGGCTATGAGTTGTAGCAGCTTGTAGTTGAGAAAAAATTTATAGTACAGCTTTTTATCCGCTCTGATACCTATTGTGACGCCCCACTTCCCAGGGGGTCACCCATCCTAGAACTACTCTAGCTCTAGCACGCTTAACTCTCATGTTCCTCTTGGATCTTGCTACCATCCAAAATGCTATAGCCGGGTTAGAGATTTTAGTCCTATTATATCATTTATATAGAGGACTAATCCAAATTCCGGGGGTGTCACATTCTTCCCCCCTTTAAGCCCTGACGTCCACGTCAGGCTCAAGCACATTCACAAGCACCAGGCGATGTGAGGCTCGTCTCGCTAGCCTTAGCCGACCTTGTGAGGAGCTGCACTCCACTCACAACGGTCATTAGCCGGGGAGCCTCGCTCTACCCGCTATATAACCCTGGCTCAGCCGAGACTCATCTCACATTTCCGGCTGGTGAATGGCTCTGATACCACTCTAATCTGTCACGCCCCGGGGTCGAAACTGCGACCCGGGCTCGCTAACAGATCCGCCATCTGTACGGAAACTGCCGTACAGACGAAGCGTCTAGCCTGCAAAAGACAAAACTACAGCTACACAGATATCAGAGCGGATAAAAAGCTGTACTATAAATTTTTTCTCAACTACAAGCTGCTACAACTCATAGCCTATCTCCCAAAATCAGATGATACAAAAAGAAGTGCACCTATACAACATCTACAAATCCAAGGGGAGATAGCTAAACAGGAAACATAACCAACTCCCACAATCCGGGATGGTACATCTACCTCTCTCTAAAGTAACAATGCTGGTAGGGAACTATCACGCGACTCCCTGTCCTCGGTCCGTCCAGTCAAGCACAGCAGGAACGGAAGAAAGCCTCAGCAACCTGTCACCGACAGAGGGTGTGAGAACTACATCCTACAGTAGTTCTCAGTGGGTACCGTCTCCAAGAACCACGGTCTGCCCACTAAGTCTACCAGAGGCATAAGATAGAGAAAAGACTGATGAGAAATATAAATAAGCTGGAAAAGAATCTACAGCTATCATGCCTCTATCTACAATGCTCAACAAGAAGAGACTATGGATGATGGTATGCAGTCACTCACAGCTGACAACATGTCACAAGTACTAAGCCCAAGACGCTCTACTATGACACATGCTACACCATCACTCTCTCAGTACATCTCAAATCTCGGCGACTGCCCACCCGGGTCCAGTCGAGTCAAGCCTGCGCCCCCTGGTGTATCAACCAGGGTGTCCCAACGGACAAACTCGGTATCTCACACAGTGACCCCATGGTAGCACGGTCAGGGGTATCAAGCGACCACTAGTATATGAACTAGGCGCATCATCGCAGCCTCGTCAGGCTCGGTATCATCATCGCAGCCTCATCAGGCTCGGAATCATCAACGCACCCGGGGCGTGGTTCGAGGGGTGCGACCCCACCGAACTCAAGTATCTCATCAGTATCACTGTCTCACAAGTGGCTCCTGCAGGCTGTGGTCCTCGATCAAACAGATCGGTATCTCGATGCTCAAAGCACAAACTCAGTCGGAGAACCCTCCACGACTCAAACTCACAACACTGACCCACTCAACGAAGGTACTACACAGCTGGGACCACCGTCTCTCCCACGGCTCCCACAACACAACCCCACTGAACTCAACACTCAACTCACGGCCGGAGCTACTCCACGGCCAGATCTACGAAGGGTCCGAAACCCAGGGAGACTAACATCTACGTCCCCAAGAGAGAAAGCAGCCCTTAGAACCCAGATCACTCGAATCCACTCGAGTGGATAAGTTTATAAGAAACCATGTCATTTATTTCAGAAAATCATTCGATCTGAGAGAAAGCCATCTTTATAATGATTTTTAGTCTTTTTAGGAAAACCCTTTGAAATCAAGTTTTATGCCCAAGCCTCGAAGAGCTGACGCCTTCGTCCCAACGGACGAGAACAGACTCAGACAACCTTGCGAGGCTTGGAAGAAACATTGGCTGACTAAAATCATGTATTTATCCAAAAAGGTTCTGGGTTCAAGGTCCTGCTAACACACGTGCACCACGATCCCAACCTGGTGGTGACGAGAAGAACAGTGGAAAGGAAAACCCCCGGGACCACCGTTTATCTGAAACGGTTCCCCAAAACACTAACACTGGCCTAACCCAGCCACCAGACCCCACTCGGCCCCCCGGGCCCGAGTGCAACACCCATCCCACACACTCTGACCACTCCGCCCACTACCCGGGCGAGGAAACTATAAGTCCCGAAGGATATGAAAAGTGCGGGATGTCTAAAGCATACAGGAACCTAGCCCAAATTAAGGTTCACAAAGGGTCTGGTCAACTCATGCACATAAGACGGGGGTGCTAGTTAAGTTCCAAGAAAACACTTAAACTAGCATGCAGTCCTAACACATTAGAATTAGAAGGAAGTCCGTAGACTTGGAGAGAAAACCAACCCACCTGAGAAAGCCACCAATTGCTCGTCGACACTTGCAATTGGCACCGCGGGCTTACCTGGCCTCCAAGGGGTCCGCACGCAACACGAAGCCCAATGCCAGAAACCGCACGCAAAATGGAGCACGCGGCGACCAACCACACGACCGCGCGCTCCGCGGAAGCAAAAACCGCACCGCAAGCTGTCAGAAGCGAAGAAATCGCAAAATCAATCAAAAAGGTCAAAACCGAGCATCCGACGGCGAAAAACAGCTTCCGTCGGCGAAAACAGCCTCCGTCAGCGAAAAATCAGCGCCCGACGGCGAAAAAACAGCCCGTCGGCGAAAACCAGCGCCCGACGGCGAAAACAGCTCCGTCGGCGCGAAAACTGCTCAAAACAGCTTGCGAAAAACCAGCGAAAACTGCGCAAACCGCTCGCGAAAACCCTGCGAAAACTGTGCAAAACTGCTCGCAACCTGCTCGCGAAAAACGGCGAAAACCTGCGCGAAACAGCGAGCGAAAACAGCGAAACCGCTTGCGAAACTGCTCGCAACCTGCTCGCGAAAAACGACGAAAACCTGCGCGAAAATCTGCGCGAAAACCTGCGCGAAACGGCGCGAAAACCTGCGCAAAAACTGCGCGAAAACCTGCGCGAAACGGCGCGAAAACCTGCGCAAAAACTGCGCGAAAACCTGCGCGAAACGGCGCGAAAACCTGCGCAAAAACGGCGCGAAAACCTGCGCAAAACCCCCCGCGAAAAAACAGCGGCCGCCGGTGGGAACCAACAGCGCCGGCACGCAAACCGAGGCGCCACCGCTGTCCGGGAGCACGCCGAGCGGCGAAAAACCAGCCGCGCGACGAGGGAGGGCCCGCCGCACGGCGCCCAACCAAGCGGCGCCGCGCAGCGACCCGCTGCGCGGTGCCGGAGCGCACCGCGCAGCGCCCAGCGGCGCTGCGCACAGCGCCCAGCGGCGCTGCGCGCGGCGCCCAGCCGGCGCTGCGCGGAGCGCCCAGAGGCGCTGCGCGCGGGCCCGCGCAGCAGCCCACTGCGCTGCGCGCGGCCAGCGCGCGCTGCGCAGGCCCGCACGCGGCTCCGCGCGGCCCGCGCAGGCCCGCGCGCGCCCGCGCAGGCCCGCGCGCGGCCATGCCGCGCGACCCAGCCCGCGGCCAGGAGGGCCGCGCGCACGCGCGCGGCCCTGCCGCGCGCCCCTGCGCGCGGCCCTGCCGCGCTCGCGTACGCCTGCGCGCGGCCAGGAGGGCCCGCGCGCACAGCGCGCGGCCCTGCCGCGCGCCCCCTGCGCGCGGCCAGGAGGGCCCGCGCGCACGCGCGCGGCCCTGCCGCGCGCCCCTGCGCGCGGCCCTGCCGCGCGCGCCTGTGCGCGGCCAGGAGGTGCCGCGCGCACCTGCGCGCGGCCCTGCCGCGCGCCCCTGCGCTCGGCCCTGCCGCGCGGCCTGCGCGCGGCCAGGAGGTGCCGCGCGCACCTGCGCGCGGCCCTGCCGCGCGCCCCTGCGCGCGGCCCTGCCGCGCGCGCCTGCGCGCGGCCAGGAGATGCCGCGCGCACCTGCGCGCGGCCCTGCCGCGCGCCCCTGCGCGCGGCCCTGCAGCGCCGCGTGCCGCTCTTTGCTGCACGCGGCGCCGCGCCCAGCGGCAAGACGCCGCAGGGTGCTGCCAACAGCAGCACCCTGGCGCCGCGCGTGCGCCGTTGCGCGCGCGCGCGGCCGGCGGCGACGGCAAAAAAAACAAAAAAAGGCCCCGATAAATCCGATAAATCCGAAAATCCCAAAAATCCATAAATCTATTTTTTTTGCAATTAAAATCCAATTATAAAAATCCCTAAAGCTCAAAAACTCCAAGAAACCTCAAAAGGAGAAATTGCTTACCTCGTCGTCGCACGTCGCACGCCCACGAGCTTCGCACGGCCTCCAACGGCGAGTCCAAAAATCCACGATCGGCTCAAAACTCCTCTTCTTCCTTTTCCTCTCTTTTCCTTTCCTTTCTTTCTTTCTCTTTTTCTTTCTTTCTTCTCTCTGCTGCAGAGGAGGGTGGAGGCAGCTTTATATAAAGCATAAAGCTTTAATTAATTAAATCCATTAATTAATTAACTCCAAACTCCAACTCCAACTCACTTTTTGCCTTCGGGCTCTCCGCCGCTGCCCGGAACCTCCCGAACTCCGCTGTAAATCGAAAATACACGCGCTCACAGCTTTTTCTCTCCAAAAAGCTCATCCGTTGAGGCGGGGTGCTCAAATCAATTACCGGCTCCAAAATTGCCAGTTCCAACTCACTTTTTGCCTCCGGGTCCTCCGCGTCAGTCCGGAACCTCCCGAACCTCGCTGTAAATCAAAAGTACACGTGTCCACAGCTTTTTCTCTTCAAAAAGCTTATCCGTTGAGTCGGGGTGCTCAAATCGATTACCGGCTCCAAAATTGCCAGTTCCGACTCACTTTTTGACTCCGGGTCCTCCGCGTCAGTCCGGAACCTCCCGAACTTCGCTGTAATCTGAAAGTACACCTGTTCCAAGTGTTCCTGAATTTTCGGCGCTCCACGGTGAAGTCGGAAATTTCCAATCTCATCCTCAATCGGCCTACAAAGCCCGGAAAAACCCCGAATCGAGCTGGAGCTTCCGCGTTGATCCGAATCAACCCGGCATCCACTGTAAACTCAAATGCAACATGCCCAAGGCAATTCTCTGCTCCAAGCCATCTGTGTGGTCGGCGCGCTATCCAAAGTCCCGGTACTCTACACTCCCAGTCACACATATCTTGTGCGCCTCGTCCCAATAACAGGGAGCGCGCAGTTCAACAACTGCAAAACTCTCTATCACAGGGAGGCTCTCAATTGATTACTCCCTTACCACCAACCACGACTCTGCCTCCAAAGGCTCCAAACTCAATCTTACGAGTCGGGGTGGTTCATCTGCCAAATCTGGCTCACTCAATCAAACATGCCCCACAGCTCCTCTGCTGTCAACTATCCACCCTGCCTCGGTGCCTCGGCACTAAACGTTGGCACGGAGGGGGTTACTCGCTCCATCGGTGCCACTGGTACAACTGAGATGCCACTGCACAATAACAAACATCAGGACACAACAACTAATCGACCCAATCCAGCGAGAGTCTAAGACATGTCATCCATTCCATAGCATTATGTTGTCTGCAGCCAACATAATCGCTTAGGAGAATAATCATGCCAATCACTCATCCCGTCTCTTGGGAGAGGTATATAACTCAATCAGGACTCTCGCTAAAAGTCACGACTCTCACGTAGTCATCATAATGTCCAACCACAAGCCTAGGGTTTCTAAGTCCACAACGACCTACATCCTAGGCTCTTATACCACTCTAATCTGTCACGCCCCGAGGTCGAAATGCGACCCGGGCTCGCCAACAGATCCGCCATCTATGCCAAACTCCGCATAGGCGAAGCGTCCTACCTGCAAGAAAAGTATTACAGCTAACAGATATCAGAGCTAAAAAGAACTAAAATAATCTGCTGTAAAAGTAAAATCAACCACTGTACAACTGGAAATAAATATACAATGTCCACCTCCCAAATACGATCATATACAAAGTCCTCTAATACAAAACTCAGAACTCAACAGGGAGATATCTCCAATAAATACATCAGTGTACAGGCTCTCAATACAAAAATGTCCTCACTACATCAGTCTCTCAAAAGAGGAAAAAATAACTAATCTACTGTAGATCTCCTCTGAAGGGGTACCTCTACACTCTCTCTGCCAGACGACTGGTGGGGAACTAGCTCGCGACTCCCTCGCCTCGGTCAGAAGGATCAGCAACTAGAGCAACAGGAACAGGAGTAGAAGTCCCAGGGGAAAAGACACCGCGACGGGTGTGAGAACTACATCCCACAGTAGTTCTCAGTGGGTACCGCCAACAAGCCCAACGGTCTGCCCACTAAGTCTACTAGAGGCATAAAGTAACAAGTAACACTGAAAGAAAAGAGCTGGAAGAGAATGACTCTACCGCTACTATGCCTCTATCTAGATGCTCAAAAAGTGGAACAGATGGAAACATGATGCATCTACTAACTCTCAAGTATAGTCACCCAATCTACACTGACTGCCTCCTCGGGTCCAGTCAAACCTGCGCCTACCTACTGCCGTTACATCCACGTAGGACCGAACTGACGTAGGGCGTCCGTGACTGCCAAAACTGGCCAAGCCAGAGGGACTGCGTCGACAAGTCACGATACAAAAGTAACAAATCCACCACGGGCGTGGCTCTCGAGGGGCGCGACCCCACCGAGGAAAAGGTATCCGCGCACTCTATCGCTCAGGTGGCACTGCAGGCTATAGTCCAAAATCCATGCTCACGCTCTAAACGGAAATTCTCAGAATCCTCAATCATCTCGCACAACGGTCGGAGCACTCTCCACGACTCAGCTGATCAGCTCTCATGAACACGAGACACTAGCCTCTCCAATAACACACAGCAAAAAACGCACTGGCTGGAGATACTCCACAGCCAGGATCGACCCACAACTCAGGGCTAACAAAATTGGTCGGACAACACTCAACGACCCGGGACCACCGTCAACCCCAACGGTTCCCAACAACACAGGCCGGAAGATACTCGATGGCCCGGGACCACCGTCTACACAACGGCTCCCCCCCCCCCCCCCCGACAGAACATCAAACTCACAGAAGACACCAACCGGGGCCCGAAAGTTCCGGGAGACCAACACCTACAACCCTATCAACAAGAACAGGTTCCAGGCTCGGCCCCCGTGGCTTTCAACCCGACAAAGGAACGGCCCCTAGAACCCAGACCACTCGAATCCTTTCGAGTGGGGAGAATTACAGGAAAAAGGTGACATTTGCTACTGAAACCCATTTTCACTCAACCCACGCAGGGCGCGGACTAAAAGTAGTTCCCTTTTTGAAAAACTATCTTGATTTAAGGAGAAACCCATTTTTAATGATTTTAGTTCTTTTAGGAAAAACAGTTAGAAAACAAGTATTTTATACCCAAACCCCGAAGGGCTAATGCCTTTGTCCAATCAAACAAGAACAGACTCCAGCGGCCCTTCGATGCTTGGAAGAAAAATATTGGTAGACTAAAATCATGTGTATGTCAAAAAGGTTCTGGGTTCTAGGTCCTGCTAACATTAGTACACAACTGCCACTAACACAGTGGCGACAACACAAACAGGGAAACAAGATATCCCGGGATCACCGTTTACCCAAACTGCTCCCGCCACAGATAACGACCAACAGCATCTACCAGACTCCACTCTGCTCCAAAGCACGAGTGTAAATGCATCCCAAAACAACCCGACCTCTCGGCCAACTACCCGGGCGAGGAAAAAGCTAAGTCCAGAATGATATATAGAATAGTGATGTGGGAATATCTAGAGCGATAAAAACCTAGCCCAAGTTGAAGTTTTCTACAGTCTGGCTGAACATGCTGCATATGGCGGGGGTGCTAGGTCAAGTTCCAAGATATCAATAAACAACAGCTTGTAGGGAAGAAATAAACACATGATCATCTAACAACATCAGGAACATAAATTCCTATGTTCTAGCGTGCTATACAGAATACATCTACAACATGCAAGTCCCTACACAGATAGAATTAATGCACAGTACGTAGGTCATGAAGACAAGGCCACCCACCTGAAGAGCTGTACTGTCCAAGTCCAACAGCTGAAAATACCAGGAAATCCAAATCTCCAACTCCAACGGGTCCAGCAATACCTGCAAACTCTCCTGGGTACAACACCAAGTTCACAGTTACACTTAAATTCCCAAAATTTACCCAAACAAACACAATCTAAAATCAGCCCCAAAGATGCAATTTTTTTCACCTGCTGAAAGTGCCCTGAAAATTTCGATAAAAATACCACAGCGATCCTCGCATCGAGACCTTCGAAACGGGTGCCTGCACACCCATTTCCGAGCACCGTAGGCCAAGTTACAAATTCCACAACACAGGGTGCGCAAGACCGAACAGCAACATAACTGTAATTCTATGCACAGATAAGGGGGAAAACATATACCTTCGGGCAACCCTCAGAAAAATTCCAAGAAAATACTGTGATAATCCCTACGTCGAGTAGATGAAAAAAGTGCAAAGGCTCGTCTCAATCCGATGCTCGGTTGCGGAGATATCCTCGAAACAACCCGCTGTCCTCAAGAAAACACTCACAGCAAAAGACCCCCAGTAAGCATGGAAAAACTCCTCGAAAAGCGTGAAACTAGGGAATGCTAAAAATCCCTAGATCGTAGCTCTGTCCGTCGGGGATCCAGCGGCGAAGAAATCGCTGGAAAAGATGGTCGGAGTAGGTCGGGGGAGCTTGCGCACCGAAACGCGACGAAAGGGAACACCACCGAAGGAGCGTCGCGACGCGCAGAAGAAAATGGTACCTCGAAAAGCGTGACACATAAAATACCCGAAATCCACAGGAGGATGCAGAACACGAAGGGGAGCAACTTTGCTTAATGGCTCGGGGTGAGGGGAAGCTCGGAAATGGCGGAAAAAGGGAGAAGAAGGCGGCTTGGATCGCTTAAATAGGCCCAGAAAACAAATACAAAAATGATATCTGTGACCCCAGAACCGGGCGCCCGGAAAATTCGGGCCGCTACAGTGTTCGGCCCGGCCCAACGCTGTGCGCGCCCGAATCCCTCACGGGCCTCCACGTAGCCTGCCAAACAGCGCACAGCGGCGCTGTCCACCCAGCTCGCGCCACGTGGCCCACCCAGACGACGACACGTGGCAAGCAACCGGGTAAACGCGCGCCTGGCGCGCCCACGTGCGCGCGCCAGCGCCGCCTGCGCACCCTGCCAGGCACGCACCTCGAGGCATGCCGCACCAGCTCGGTGCACCGAGCGCGCTACACCGCACCAACCACACACCGCCACATGTCACCCTCCGGTCCACCATACACCGCGCTTTACCCCGTGGACCGCGCCTGCTGCGCCGGCCAACCGGGAGCCGCCACGTGGCCCGCGCCTGGGTGCACGCTCCTGCTGTGGACCGAGCGGCTGCGCCTCAGCCGACCGCTGCGCTCCGCCGCCCGCCGCCGCCGCCGGTGCCTCTCCGGCCGCCGGAACAGTGTCAAGCTGCCTCGAAATCAATGCGCGACATCCGGGCTCCGAAAAATGCATGTAAATAGTCCATTTTCATCGTTTTCGCGCGCTGAATCCAAATTCACAATCCGTTTTGCCAAATTCCAACTCTAAAAATTGACGAAGGCATCCGGAAAGGTTATCTTTTGTCCAAACTTCGCACTGAGTCCAATTTTAATCTCCGTTTCACGCGAAACTACTTCTAAACACTCGATGGGTCCTCCAATCACCCACGTGATCCCTTTTTAAGCCCGAAATCCACCACTTGTGCCCAACTTGCGCACAAACACCACCGACATACCTCGTAGGCCTCCAGAAGCTGTAGATGTAACCGTAATCCATAAGTGGGAATTTTGAGTCCTCACATCCTCCCCCACTAAAAGAAAGTTAGGTCCTCGAAACTAACACAACTCAAACAGGAGTCTCAAACTCAAGGGTAGGTACTCAAAATCACCGTCTCAAGCTCCCCAAGTCACCTCTCACTCCCCGTGATTACTCCTCAACAACAACTACAACAACAGCCAGAACTCGCAACGGGCGTCCCTCATACTCCAAAAACTCACTGATCTCAAATGGAGCGAGTAAATCACGGGCGAGGGATCCATAAGCACATCACTCCACGCTGAAACGTGGGAAAAACCTCAGGGACTCCATCAAAAAGCTGGGGGGAAAAACAACATAACCACCAGTGCAACACGCACCAAACCACATCCTGTGTCAACTCAACCAAGGCAACCCGAAGCATACCCACTCTGCCATCCAAGAAGGAAAGAAGCCTTCACAAACTAGGGTCCTCACTCGGTCACTCCCGAATCCTGACTATCCGAGTGGACTGCTCAACCACGGTCAACCATCAAAAGGAACCCTCAGGGACACAACCATAAGAAATGTTTACCTCAACAGTCTACACAGTGCCAGCTGTGGAATCATCAAACTCAACCCCAGACATCTTTCCTGCTCCAGGTATCCGCCATCACAGTGGCCCTGTCGGGGTAATCCAGAATGCTCAACAATAACCCAACGGTAATTCCACAGTCGCTATAGGAGGCATCACTAAAACTTGCAGATCTCTCTCCCAACACTGACAAAACTAGAAAAGTTGGTGCTGGTATCAGTCTCATCATTCAATTGCCATGCTCTCCTGGCACTGCCCAGTCCAAGAAGCTCCTCACCTCGACAATAATTGCCGATCTCGGCCAATTCCCGATTAGTATCCATATTGGCCGGATTTCTACCGCCGCTCCTACGGTTCGAACAAAATGACCCAAGAAGGTATGCTTCTGAAGCTACAACTTGTACCTCAATAACTTGGCATACAGCTTCATCCACACGAGCATGGTAGCACACCCACAAGTGCTCCTCGTGCTCCAAGTCGCTCTGGGAGTAAATCCAAATATCCCTGGAGGATCTTGTTACCATTCCAATCAAGTACAGCTAGAGCACAATTCCTCAAACCACAAGAGTAGCAGGGCATTAATCAATCCACTTGGCCTCACTGTGAGCTCAAGATGCCCTACCGTGTCCGGAACGCCATCTAGGCAAGGTCCTCGGCTGTCTGATTCCAAGTAGGCACTCGCACCATACAATAACTGCCGGAGTATGACTCCATCAAAAGGTCCTAGATACCACCCGGACCTGTCTACACTCGAACCATAAAAGGGCCCTCAAGTCGTGTATCAATGATGTGGCATCACCATCGTGTATCAACGGCGTGGCACTAGGTCAAACAGACCCCTCAATCCATCAGATCCTGCGACTATGCCATCAGCTCTCTCAGCTCTACAGGCGATATGTAATGAGGTGCTGTCAAGGGAGGCGCGGTTCCCCGAACCACGTCAAACGCAATCTCTATCTCCCTAACCGGCGGCATCATCAATAGCTCAGGTAAAATCACACCCGGGATCTCGTGGGCAACAGAGATATCCTTGAGTCCCGGTGCCGCCGTGAGCACCTCTCACACTGTCGCTAAAGCCTGTGTGCTCTAACAATCTCAACAACCAAACCTCGTCTCGTCTGCCTCGCAAAAAATCGTTGTCCTCTCTCCCCTCAGTCAAAACATCCTGTGGCATTGTGCCAATCATTCTCAAGCACATGGTCAAATACCGACTGCCACAATTACCAATAAGTCTGCCGGTATAACTCGCGGCCTCAACTGCATTGGACATGATCCAAAAGCCTCCCCCACATGCACCACACCATCAGGAACCTATACCTCTAGTGCACGTGGTAACAAATCTGCCTCTAGTCCATGCGGGAAAGCAACCTGCTCTAACTCCGACTGCTGTGAAGAAATCACACCTGCGACAACCCGATCCGCTGCTGTGGCGCCCTCCAACCGGGCGGCACAGATTCATCCGCTCAATACACGTGGTCGTCGCTCAATCTGCCTGAAAATCAAGACTATCCACAAGGGAGCACGACCTCTGTCTCTGTTCACATTGGGGTGACAAATGCGGTCCTCCGTAGACAACCAATCCATGATATCGCCGCCCCACTCTGATGTAGGCGCTGATGCTGCCATCGGGTCCACTCGATCTCTGGTATCTCAGAAATCCGCTACCCTGGAAAAAGAATCAGAAATGTCTCTGCCGACCGATCTATCCTCCAACACCTGGCACGAAACACCAAAATCCAGAACTCGCCTCCGGCGGCAGATCCCTATCCAAAGGAACTGCAACGCCACGCTCCATACACCACGCCTACTCCATCGAAGGGTCAACAATCCGTAACAGAGGGACCAACTAAACTGAAAGGTATCATGGCGCAATCCACTCCCAGTCACACATATCTTGTGCGCCTCGTCCCTCTAACAGGAGCGCGCAGTTCAACAACTGCAAAACTCTCTAGCACAGGGAGGCTCTCAATTGATACTCCCTTACCACCAACCACGACTCTGCCTCCAAAGGCTCCAAACTCAATCTTACGAGTCGGGGTGGTTCATCTGCCAAATCTGGCTCACTCAATCAAACATGCCCCACAGCTCCTCTGCTGTCAACTATCCACCCTGCCTCGGTGCCTCGGCACTAAACGTTGGCACGGAGGGGGTTACTCGCTCCATCGGTGCCACTGTACAACTGAGATGCCACTGCACAATAACAAACATCAGGACACAACAACCAATCGACCCAATCCAGCGAGAGTCTAAGACATGTCATCCATTCCATAGCATTATGTTGTCTGCAGCCAACATAATCGCTTAGGAGAATAATCATGCCAATCACTCATCCCGTCTCTTGGGAGAGGTATATAACTCAATCAGGACTCTCGCTAAAAGTCACGACTCTCACGTAGTCATCCTAATGTCCAACCACAAGCCTAGGATTTCTAAGTCCACAACGACCTACATCCTAGGCTCTGATACCACTCTAATCTGTCACGCCCCGAGGTCGAAACTGCGACCCGGGCTCGCCAACAGATCCGCCACCTATGCCAAACTCCGCATAGGCGAAGCGTCCTACCTGCAAGAAAGTATTACAACTAACAGATATCAGAGCTAAAAGAACTAAATAATCTGCTGTAAAAGTAAAATCAACCACTGTACAACTGGAAATAAATATACAATGTCCATCTCCCAAATACGATCATATACAAAGTCCTCTAATACAAAACTCAGAACTCAACAGGGAGATATCTCCAATAAATACATCAGTGTACAGGCTCTCAATACAAAAATGTCCTCACTACATCAGTCTCTCAAAAGAGGAAAAAATAACTAATCTACTGTAGATCTCCTCTGAAGGGGTACCTCTACACTCTCTCTGCCAGACGACTGGTGGGGAACTAGCTCGTGACTCCCTCGCCTCGGTCAGAAGGATCAGCAACTGGAGCAAAGGAACAGGAGTAGAAGTCCCAGGTGAAAAGACACCGCGACGGGTGTGAGAACTACATCCCACAGTAGTTCTCAGTGGGTACCGCCAACAAGCCCAACGGTCTGCCCACTAAGTCTACTAGAGGCATAAAGTAACAAGTAACACTGAAAAAAGAGCTGGAAGAGAATGACTCTACCGCTACTATGCCTCTATCTAGAGGCTCAAAAAGTGGAACAGATGGAAACATGATGCATCTACTAACTCTCAAGTATAGTCACCCAATCTACACTGACTGCCTCCTCGGGTCCAGTCAAACCTGCGCCTACCTACTGCCGTTACATCCACGTAGGACCGAACTGACGTAGGGCGTCCGTGACTGCCAAACTGGCCAAGCCAGAGGGACTGCGTCGACAAGTCCGATACAAAAGTAACAAATCCACCCCGGGCGTGGCTCTCGAGGGGCGCGACCCTACCGAGGAAAGGTATCCGCGCACTCTGTCGCTCAGGTGGCACTGCAGGCTATAGTCCAAAATCCACGCTCACGCTCTGAACGGAAATTCTCAGAATCCTCAATCATCTCGCACAACGGTCGGAGCACTTTCCACGACTCAGCTGATCAGCTCTCATGAACACGAGACACTAACCTCTCCAATAACTCACAGCAAAAAACACACTGGCTGGAGATTCTCCACACCAGGATCGACCCACAACTCAGGGCTAACAAATTGGTCGGACAACACCAACGCCCGGGACCACCGTCAACCCCAACGGTTCCCAACAACACAGGCCGGAAGATACTCGATGGCCCGGGACCACCGTCTACACAACGGCTCCCCCCCCCCCCCCCCCCCCCCCCCCGACAGAACATCAAACTCACAGAAGACACCAACCAGGCCCGAAAGTTCCGGGAGACCAACCACCTACAACCCTATCAACAAGAACAGGTTCCAGGCTCGGCCCCCGTGGCTTTCAACCCGACAATGGAACGGCCCCTAGAACCCAGACCACTCGAATCCTTTCGAGTGGGGAGAATTACAGGAAAAAGGTGACATTTGCTACTGAAACCCATTTTCACTCAACCCACGCAGGGCGCGGACTAAAAGTAGCTCCCTTTTTGAAAAACTATCTTGATTTAAGGAGAAACCCATTTTTAATGATTTAGTTCTTTTAGGAAAAACAGTTAGAAAACAAGTATTTTATACCCAAACCCCGAAGGCTAATGCCTTTGTCCATCAAACAAGAACAGACTCCAGCGGCCTTCGATGCTTGGAAGAAAATATTGGTAGACTAAAAATCATGTGTATGTCAAAAAGGTTCTGGGTTCTAGGTCCTGCTAACATAGTACACAACTGCCACTAACACAGTGGCGACAACACAAAAGGGAAACAAGATATCCCGGGATCACCGTTTACCCAACTAACGTCTCCCGCCACAAGGATCGACCAACAGCATCTACCAGATCCACTCTGCTCCCAAGCACGAGTGTAATGCATCCCACAAAAACCCGACATCTCGGCCACTACCCCGGCGAGGAAAAAGCTAAGTCCAGAATGATATATAGAATAGTGATGTGGGAATATCTAGAGCGATAAAAACCTAGCCCAAGTTGAAGTTTTCTACAGTCTGGCGAACATGCTGCATATGGTGGGGGTGCTAGGTCAAGTTCAAGATATCAATAAACAAAGCTTGTAGGAAGAATAAACACATGATCATCTAACAAAATCAGGAACATAAATTCCTATGTTCTAGCATGCTATACAGAATACATCTACAACTGCAAGTCCCTACACAGATAGAATAATGCACAGTCCATATCATGAAGACAAGGCCACCCACCTGAAGAGCTGAACTGTCCAAGTCCACAGCTGAAAATACCAGGAAACAAATCTCCACTCCAACGGGTCCACAATACCCGCAAACTCTCCTGGGTACAACACCAAGTTCACAGTTACACTTAAATTCCCAAATTTACCCAAACACAAACACAATCTGAAATCAGCCCCAAAGATGCATTATTTCACATGCTGAAAGTGCCCTGGAAAATTCTGAAAAAATACCACAGCGATCCTCGCATCGAGACCTTAGAAATGGTGCTGCCGCAATTCCGAGACCATAGGCCAAGTTACAAATTCCAACAAACACAGGGGCGCAAGACCAACAACACACATAACTGTCATTCCATGCACACACAAGGGGGAAAACATATACCTTCGGGTAAACTCAGAAAAATTCCAAGAAAATACTGGATAATCCTTTGTCGAGTAGATGAAAAAAGTGCAAAGGCTCGTCTCAATCTGATGCCCGGTTGCGGAGATACTATCGAAACAACCCGCTGTCTCAGAAAAACACCCACAGCAAAAGTCCCAGTAAGCATGGAAAAACTCCTCGAAAAGCGTGAAATAGGGAATGCAAAAATAAATAATGATCGTAGCTGTCCGTCAGGATCCAGCGGCGAAGAAATCGCTCCGAAAAGATGTCGGAGTAGGTCCGGGGAGCTCGCGCACGAAACACGACGAAGGGACACCGCCGAAGAGCGTCGCGACGCGCGGAAGAAATGGTGGTACCTCAAAAGTGTGCCACGTAAAATCCCGAAATACTAGGGGTGCAGAATAGGAAGGGGGCGGAAACTTTGCTAATGGCTCAGGGTGAGGGGAAACTCGGAAATGGCGAAAAAAAGGGAGATAAGAAGGCGGCTCGGATCGCTTAAATAGGCCCAGAAAATAAATCCAAAAAAAACTGACATCTTTGTCCCCAGAACGGGGCGTTAGGAAACTTCGGGCCGCACGTGTTGGGCCGGGCCACACACTGTGCGCGCCCAAATCCCTCACGGCCTCCACGTAGCGTCCAAAAACGCACAGCGGGTGTCCCCCTGCCGCCGCCACGTGGCCCACCTAGATGACGGACACGTGGCAAGAAACCGGGTCAACGGCGGCCTGGCGCGCCCACGTGCGCGCGCCAGCACCCGCCTGCGCACCCTGCAAGGACGCGCCCCGAGGCATGCTGCACCAGCTCGGTGCACCGAGCACGCTACACGCACTACCACACGCCCGCTGTGTCACCTCGGTTACACCGTACACCGCGCGTTTACCGTGGACGCGTCTGCTGCGCGGCAACGGGAGCGCCCGTGGCCGCGCCGGGTGCACGCTCCGCTTGTGGACGAGCGCTGCGCCTCAGCCGGCCGCCGCGCTCGCCGCCCGCCGCCGCCGCCGGCGCCTCTCCGTCAGCCGAAACAGTGTAAAGCTGCCTCGAAATTGTGCTGACATTCTGGCTCTGAAAAATGCAAGTAACATGGTCCAGTTTCACGTTTGCGGCGCTGACTCCAAATCCGAATCGTTTTGCCAAATTCCAACTCTAAAATTACCGAAGGCATCCGGAAAGGTGATCTTTTGCTAAACTTTCACACTGAGTCCAATTTTAATCTCCGTTTCGTGCGAAATTTATTTCTAAACACTCGATAGGTCTCCAATCACCCACGTGATCCCTTTTTAAGCCCAAAGTCCACCACTTGTGCCCAAACTGCGCACAAAACACCACCGACATACCTCGTAGGCATCCAGAGCTGTAGATGTAACCGTATCATAAGTGGGAATTTCGGGGTCTCACAAAGAACTTAGGATAAACGAGAAAAGTAAAGGAAAATCATTTAGGCACAAATGCTAACGGGAGGGTTGAGCAAAGTCAGTACCGGGTAGATGAGTGCCAAGGTGCTTCCAAATCATCTGAAACCAAAGTGTAAAGAGAATGATTAAAGAGAAATATAAAAAGGAAACAGAAAGTACATTGGGCCGAGCACTACGGAGGCGGTGCTGGTGCTACAATCTGTTCTGTAGTTGGTGATGGGGTTGTAAGGAATCCATCTTTTGGAACTCTCGGACC
>CM055063.1:17933690-18019389 GCA_029204045.2 Tillandsia leiboldiana | reverse complement strand
CGTGGATTCGAGAAGCGTCTGGAGCGAGCGGAGAAGATCCTCTAGGAGCGTATGGAAAAGGTTGAGTCGTAAGTGTGTACGGTAAATCACCTTGTACGTGTTTTAATTCTAGTGGATTTCTGCCGTGTTATCGGTCCCGTGGTTTTTTACTCCGGTGATGGAGTTTTCCACGTAAAAATCTTGCGTGTTATTTTATTTTCCGCATTGGGTTTTATCGCAACGATTTTTGGAGTGTTTATACGTTTACACCTATTCACCCCCCTCTAGGTGTTTCTTCCCCTATTTAGATCCGTATTATATACGACCCAACAAGTGGTATCAGAGCGGGAATAGGGTTGTGAACAATGGTTGAAGGTGGAAACATCAATCGACCCCCTTTCTTTGATGGAACAAATTATGCGTACTGGAAAGTACGGATGAAAGCCTTTTTATCTTCCATCGACGAAAGGGTGTGGCATTCAATTGAATCAGGATGGACTAATCCAACTGAACTTATCTCTGATGTTCACACCTTAAAACCTAGGTCGAAATGGACCAAGGAAGAGTTTGAGTTATCTTCTTACAATGGCAAGGGAATTAATGCTATTTTTAATGCCTTATCTCAAACTGAATTCTCTCGCGTCTCGGCATGTGAGACTGCGAAAGAAATCTGGGATGTTCTCCAGGTTACACATGAGGGAACTAACCTCGTGAAGATTCAGAAACTGCAGATGCTTACGAGCAAGTTTGACTCCTATCTTGATGGCAGAAAATGAATCTTTCACGGACTACTATACACGATTGCAAGACATCGTAAACTCATGTGCTAATCTGGGAGAGAAGATTCCAGAATTTAAGATTGTAAGAAAAATCTTAAGAACTCTTCCTGAACGATTTCGCCCAAAGGTTACTGCCATTGAAACTATTAAACACCCGGACGAAATACGTGTAGAAGAATTAGTTGGTTCATTACAAACTATGAAAGACCTTTTAATACTAACAATTCTTCTGGAAACGCATCCACTTCTAAGTCTTCAGGTAGGTCTTTGAAAACAACTAAGGAAGAAGACGCGGATAACCATCTCCTCGGACGACTGACGAGAACCTTTCTATGGAGGAATTTGAGAACGCAGCTCGCTCTCTTGACAAGGAATTTGTCGCCGTAACTTTCGAAGGGGGTAATTCAAGCAAATCTCCATCCTTCGGAAAGTGGAACAAAGGCAAGTGTACTCCAAGTCACAAGTCAAGAAAGCAGGAGAACTTCTCAAAGGATAAGAAAAGTTCAGAAGGACAACTACAATGCTTCAAATGTCGAGGCTACGGCCACATTGCAACGGTATGTGTCCTAACAACGTATCCGGCAAAGAAGAAGGCGATGCAAGTCGTCACTTGGATGACAACTCAACGTCAAATGAGTCGTCTTCAAGTGATGAAGAAAAGAGCTCCACGCATTCCACGCGTCCACATCTTCACCATTCATGTGCTTTATGGCAAATACATCTGACTCGTTGTCCAACTCCACTGTTGAAAAGAACGCAACGGACAACGAATCGGATGATTCGGAAGGTGAAGATTTTGCTCTAGCCTACCACAGACTTTTGAGGGACTCAAGGAAAGTGGCTAAGCAAAACAAGAGTTTGAGAGGGAGATTGCATGATCTCGAAAGAAGAAGCAAAAAGAGCGACTTCTCTCTCAAACGCTCCTTGAAGTGGAAAGGGAAAACCTGATAAAAGAAATGCTTCCCTTCAAGAGTCCAATGAGCAACTTGAGAAGGAACATACAAATCTGGTGGATAACGCGAATCACTTCTCAAAGCTCTACAACGAGGCTCGACAGGATAACCTGGAAATGACAAAGACCATTTTCCAACTCAAGAATGACTTACAGCGATTCTCTTCAGGAAGGAGTAAGTTGGATAGACTTCTTGGTCTTGGTCAATCAAATAGGTTCGGCCTCGGATACACTCAAACTGGAAACAGTCCAAGTTTGAGTGGGACAATTTTTGTGCCTCAGTCGGTATCTCCTCCTCCGACCACCGGAATTCAAGACAAACAACGACAACAACCCTACTTCATCCTCTTTGGGATCGTCAAGATATAAGGTATGTTTTCGTTGTGGTGTTTCAGGGCACATAAGAAGATATTGCAAGACGGGAGTCGAACGCTCATCTCAAGCACCTCTTGCATCAACTACCAAAAAGGCTCCTTTCCGGAAATCAAAGCAAAACTTTTCAAATGAAAAGAGACTTGGTAGTTCACCGCACAAGACGACTTCATCAAGGAGCAACAATCGTTTTAACAAGACGCTTTCACCTAGGCACAAAACTTCACGACCATTACAGACGCATTCCAAAAAGGTTTGGGGTGCGCAAAGGTGAAATTTTCCCTTGTCTTGTTTCCAATATTTCCTTGCATGCATATGATAGCTCGTCTTGGTATCTGGATAGCGGGTGTTCCCGTCACATGACCGGTGACAAAAATAGTTTTCAAAATCTTGAGGAAAATCTCCGGAGGACACGTTGTTTTCGGAGATGGTCGATCTTCCAAAATTATTGGAAAAGGGACGGTAGCTATTCCAGATGGCCCGATTTTGAAAAATGTCTTATTTGTTGATGGCCTTAAGACTAACCTCATAAGCATAAGTCAACTTTGCGACAATGGTTTTTCAGTTAACTTTTCATCGGTTGAATGCGTTGTAACTGATAAGGACCATGTCTTCTTTCTAAAAGGGGTTAGATCTGAAAACAATTGTTATGTTGTTCCTAATAAATTTTCTGAGAATTGTAACTTAGCCGCTTTGAATAATGAAACTCTTTGGCATGAAAGGCTAGGTCACTTAAATTTTAAGGAACTTACTAGAATTTCAAACAAGGACGTGGTCAAGGGGATTCCAAAGCTTTTATTTAAACAAAATGTTGTGTGTGGTGGTTGCCAAAAGGGAAAACAGTCTAGGACTGCACACAAGAACTTGAACCACGTTGGTACAAACGGCCCTTGGAACTTTTGCACATGGACTTAATGGGGCCGACCCGTCAACCATCCTTGGGAGGTAAATGGTACATCTTTTATTGGTTGATGATTTCTCTCGGTTTTCTTGGGTAGCATTTTTGAGAGAGAAAGCTGATACGTTTGACCTCTTTTCATGAGATTTGCCATCGTATTATGATTGAAAAGAATGAAAAGATCATTCGTGTTAGAAGTGATAGGGTGGAGAATTCATAAATTCAAAATTCATTGATTTTTGTACTTCAAATGGCATTAAACATGAATTCTCGGCACCCTATACACCTCAGCAGAATGGTGTTGTTGAGCGCAAAAACAGGGTTGTTCAAGAGATGGCGCGTGTGATGCTTCATAGCCGGAAATTACCGCTACATTTTTGGGCTGAAGCTGTGAACACCGCTGTCTATGTCATTAACAGAGTGTATTTGCGCCCAGGAACCTTGAATACACCATATGAGTTGTGGTTTAGTAGAAAACCGGATATCAAGTACTTTCGTATCTTCGGGAGTCGATGTTACATCTTACGTGACCGTGAACATCTTGGAAAGTTCGACTCTCGAAGTGATGAAGGGATCTTTTTGGGTTATTCTACGAATAGCAGAGCATATCGAGTATTTAACATTGAATCTAAGACGATTGTAGAATCTATAAATGTTAAAGTAGATGAAGCTTCTCATTTTGAATCTGAAAAATCTACCCTCGATATCTCTCTAGATGATGATTCTCCTGCTAGTGCATCTTCTCATAATAATACTTCCAATATTAATGATGCTTCTAATGGTTCTTCTAGTTTATCTGATATGCAGGAATCATCTCGTGTACCTCCGAGTACTCCGTTTCAACAAACGCTACGAATCTCCAAGGATCATCCGGAATCGAACATCATTGGAGATCCACAAGAAGGAGTTAGAACTCGAAGGCAGTTGGTTTGCGGATTTGCTTGCTATGTATCTTTAATCGAACCAAAGACAATAGATGAAGCTCTTCAGGATGACTACTGGATTAAAGCAATGCAGGAAGAGCTCCATCAATTTGAGCGAAACAAAGTCTGGGAATTAACGAAGCCTCCAAAGCAACATAATGTGATAGGTACCAAATGGATCTTCAAGAACAAGAAAGATGAAGATGGTACTATCATCAGGAACAAGGCACGACTAGTTGCTCAAGGCTACTCTCAAGTAGAAGGTATAGACTTTGACGAAACTTTCGCCCCTGTAGCTAGACTCGAGTCCATTCGTATATTGTTTGCTATTGCTTGTCATTTTAAAATCAAATTATTTCAAATGGACGTCAAGAGCGCATTTCTAAATGGGTTTTTAAATGAGGAAGTTTATGTAGCTCAACCGAAAGGTTTTGTAGATCATAAACAACCTAACCATGTTTTTCGTTTGAAAAAGGCTCTTTACGGTCTGAAACAAGCACCGCGAGCATGGTACGAAAGGTTAACAAAGCACCTTTTGGAGAAGGGCTATACTCGAGGGGGAGCTGACAGGACTCTCTTTGTGAAGCATTATCAAAATAATTTCATTGTAGCACAAATCTATGTCGATGACATTGTATTTGGTGCAACAAAAGATAATGATGCTTCTAAATTCGCGGAGACCATGGAAAGCGAATTTGAGATGTCCATGATGGGCGAATTGTCTTATTTCCTTGGATTGCAAATTAAACAAAATGATGAAGGTATTCACTTGAGTCAATCCAAGTATGCACTGGAGTTGGTCAAAAAGTTTGATCTAGAAAATTGTAAAGATTTTCCAACTCCAATGGGAACTAGCCACAAGGGACTTGGAAGTGAATCACATAGTGAGGATGTAGACGAGAAACTGTATAGAAGTATGATTGGAAGTCTACTTTACCTCACGGCTAGTCGCCCGGATATATCCTTTAGTGTTGGGATTTGCGCGAGATATCAATCAGCACCAAAGGAGGTTCACCTGAAAGCGGTGAAACGGATCATCCGGTACATCAAAGGATCAATTAATTTCGGAATTTGGTATCCTATGGGAACAAGTCTGGACATTGTTGGATACTCAGATGCCGATTGGGCAGGATCAGTGGATGATCGGAAAAGCACGAGTGGTGCATGCTTCTATCTTGGCCATTGCCTTGTTGCATGGCACAGTAAAAAGCAGAATTGCATAGCACTCTCGACTGCCGAAGCGGAATACATTTCAGCTGGAATGTGATAACCGCAGATTTATTTTTACCTTTCGGGGCTTTCCGTCGATTTTTATTGAACCGTCTGGTTGACAATAGGGGTTCGAGGGTAATTTTTCCTTATTTTTCTGGGCAGACGGTCGGGGCTCGCGGGTATTTTTGGTTAATAAAGCTCGCGAAACGGAGACCGGCGGCGCGATCGGTTTTGGATTCCGACCCCCGGTTCTCCCAGAATAAATTCCGGAAGCTGGTACCGTAGCCCAGGTGACTTACACAATTACCGGGGGCGGACCGAACTCTGGTCCGCAATCAGATCGAGTTTAGTCGACCAGTTTGAGGTATGGGTTTCGACCACCCCTTTTTGTTTTCCTTTCACCCGAGGGGTTAAAATTAATTTTGGGGTCCAAAATCCACTACGCCCAAAACGTCTAAGTAGTCGGCCTTGGGAATTAGGTTTCCTAAACCTCGCCTCCCCCTCCTTGGCGTATATTATCCGAGCGTGGACGAGGAGCGGTCCCCAAAAACCCTCGTCCTTTCCATCGGCCGGCGTGGAAGAGAAGAGATCGATCGCCTCCCCGCAAAGATCCGACGAACGCGAAGAGGACGATCCCTCTCCTTCGCCCGGTACCGACCAAGACAAGGTGAGCCGTGTTTTCGTTTTCTTTTCTTGTCTTTTTTTTCGTCACGTGCGGGGAGGGGGGGGGGGTTTCTTGATCTTCGTCGGAGAGGGAAGGAGAGGGGCGTGCCGCCGCACGGGGGCGCCGTGCGGGGTAACCGCATGCAAGGCGCCGCGCGGGGCAGCCCGCGCATGCGGGGGCACCGCGCGGTGCAGCCCGCGCATGCGGGGGCGCCGTGCGGGGCACCCGCGTGCGGAGCGCCGTGCGGGGCAGCCTGCGGCATGCGGGGGCACCGCGCGGCGCAGCCCGCGCATGCGGGGGCGCCGTGCGGGGCACCCGCGTGCGGGGCGCCGCGCGGGGCAGCCCGCGCATGCGGGGGCACCGCGCGGCGCAGCCCGCGCATGCGGGGGCGCCGTGCGGGGCACCCGCGTGCGGGGCGCCGCGCGGGGCAGCCCGCGCATGCGGGGGCACCGCGCGGTGCGGCCCGCGCATGCGGGGGTGCCGTGCGGGGCGCCCGCATGCGGGGTGGCCGCGGGGCAGCCCGCACATGCGAGGCGCCGCGCGGACAGCACGGCGGCGCGTGGGGGGTTCGGTCGCTGCCGTCGGGGGCCGGCCGGTGTTGGGGCTTTTCCTTACTTCGCGTTTAAAGGTTCTTGACCTCCCCGCCCGGGGATCCCGTCTTGCAGCTTCGGGGAGCGCGCCGGGACGCGGGGAGCCGAGCGTGGTTTTTCTACTGGCGACAGGTGGGTTGTTTTTACTTTATTCCTAGCCTCTAAATTCTATCTTATTGGACGGGGTCTATTCTAAGTGTACTGGGGTTACGTAATGACGGGTGAAAGCTTATGCATGTTAGTGGGTTCGCTATAATGACTAGCGTCGATCGCCGACGGTGTTCTTCTTTTTCAACCCTTATATGTCAGCGGGCCACCTTCGAGTGCGCGCAGTATTACCTTGTTTTCGATTATGCACTTTACCTCATTTACCTCATTTACCTCATTACTCTTATTATTCTTATTGTGATACTGACATGATGGTGGTTACGGTTACTGGGCTCGAGGTTGCCACACGCGCACCCGCGGTTTGGCCACCGCAGAGGGTGCGCTTTTCCGGAAAAGAGGTCGTAGAACCCGTGTTTACCCACGAGGTGACGTAGTGGGGGCCCCTTATTAGTTGTGGGGTTGAGGCGCCTAGGTGCGAGCGGAGCGACCCGCCGGTTTAGTTGTCCGGCGCGGTCGCGGTGTTGCAGGTACGGTATGGGGCCGTTGGTAGTGGACCGACGCGGCCGGGTATTACAGGATGCAGATATACAGGTTACCTTTTCCCCCCCCCCTTCCCAAAAGGGTGGTTGCTCCGGTTGTCGCCACGGTTTGTTTTTATTATTTTCCCTTGCACGGCGTTTATTAGTCACTGACTTCCCACTTCGTGACAGGGCCCAGGCGAGGGGAGAGGTAGGTGGCGGTGAGGACGGGGCGGACACAGCGGGACCGTTGGAGACCCTGAACTTTATACTTTCCTTTTCTTTTCGGCTTTTCATTTATATTGTGGGCATGTGTGAGGTTCCCGATACCCTTGTGGGGTCGACGTAGATGTCGGTATTTGATTTTCTGTTTATGCACTACCTTCTCCTTTATTTCCTACTGGCCATTTGAAAAGCGAAACAAAAACAAAGAAAAGATTGCGAAAACCGTTTTCAAAATCTAAGTGTCGTGTGGGCACCGTTTTCAAAACCCTGGGGTTTATGCTGATTTCGAAACTCGTTTTCAAAACTTAAGTGCCGGGTGGGCACTCTTTAAAAACCGTGGATTTATCCTTTCAAGTTGAAGTGGCCATGCGCTTAAATATTTAGAATACTGGTTGTATGAAATTGAATGTTGTGATTGAATGGTTATGTTTGCTTGGGAGATGTATTCAACCACACGCCGTGCACGTACAGGGGAGACTCTGTCCGTTTGCAGAGAGATCCTGTATGTGCGGCGGGTCTGGGCACGCACCGGGAAAGAAAGAGACCTTTCAAAAAAAAAAAAAAATGCCGTTTCCGCTAAAACAAACCCCCGGAGCGTGACAGATTAAGATGGTATCAGAGACTTCATTCAATCACAACAGCTCGTGCCGACATCCGTGGGAATGCCTCACATACCTACGAATAAATGAAATGGGTGGGGCATAGGATTTTAGAACGTGAGTGAACGGGGGGCGGGAGTTTGAATCTTTCCTCGCATAAAAGGGTACACTGGTTGTAGTTACTGTCTAATTTTGACCTTCTTGTGAGTGACAGATATGGCCCGTACAAGGTCATCGGCGGGGGACGCCGAGGCGGATGCGACAACGTCGACGGCCGCGGAGAACCAACTCCTGCGGCAACAATTGCGGGAAATGGCGGGGCAATTGGCTACCCTCACCGATCACGTACGCCAGATGACGCAGCAGCAGGCCGCACCTGTGACGGCCGCCCCGGTCCCTCCGCCGGGGCCGACAGCACCGGCCGCGGCACCGCCGACAGCGCCACCACCAGCGGCGACTACGGGGCCGGCGCCAGGGACAACTAGCCGGGTTATTCTGGAGGAAACGGTGGTCACGCCTACCCCTATCGCGGCTGCCGCCGCCACGAGTGGAGGGGGGGTGCGTGGCCTATCTAGCATCGGTGGACTTGGCTATTCGACCCTCGACGACACTTGCAGATATCCCAGTGGTGAGGGACTATCCTGACGTATTCCCCGCGGAGTTGCCGGGGATGCCTCCGGAGAGGGAGGTGGAGTTCCCTATTGAGCTACTACCAGGCACGCATCCTATTACGAAGGCCCCTTACCGAATGGCCTTCGCGGAGCTGAAGGAGCTTAAGGCACAACTGGAAGATCTCTTGGACAAAGGGTTCATCCGACCGAGTGTGTCACCCTGGGGCGCACCGGTACTCTTTGTACGGAAGAAAGATGGAAGCCTGCGGCTCTGCATTGACTACAGAGGGATAAACAAAGTCACGGTGAAGAATAAGTACCCCCTACCCAGAATCGACGACCTCTTCGATCAGTTACGGGGAGCGACGGTCTTCTCCAAAATTGACCTACAGTCGGGCTACCATCAACTCCGAGTTCGAAATGAAGATATCCCCAAGACCGCCTTCCGGACTCGATACGGCCACTACGAGTTCACGGTGATGCCATTCGGACTTACGAACGCCCCCGCTGTTTTCATGGACATGATGAACCGGATCTTCAGACCCTTCTTGGATCGGTTCGTGGTAGTCTTTATCGACGACATCCTGATTTACTCCACTACCGACGAGGAGCACGAGGACCATCTACGGACGATCCTGCAAACCCTCAGAGAGCAGAAGTTGTTCGCGAAACTCAAGAAGTGTGAATTCTGGCTGCGGGAAGTCGGCTTCCTAGGGCATGTGATCTCGGCACAGGGGATCGCTGTGGACCCCAAAAAGGTAGAAGCAGTGGTAGACTGGCGGCCGCCGACGTCGGTGACAGGAGTGCGAAGTTTTCTAGGGCTGGCAGGATACTACCGGCGTTTCGTTGAGGGCTTCGCAAAGATCGCTGCCCCTTTAAACCGATTGACCAGAAAAGGCGAGAAGTTCATATGGACGGCCAAGTGCCAGGAGAGTTTTGAGGAACTCAAGAAGAGATTAACTAAGGCACCAATACTAGTGCTGCCGACGCCCGGAGAGGATTATGAAGTGTACTGCGACGCGTCAAGGATCGGTCTTGGAGGTGTTCTGATGCAACAGGGGAAGGTGATCGCCTACGCGTCCAGGCAGCTGAAGGACTACGAAAGGAACTATCCGATACACGACCTGGAATTGGCCGCCGTGGTCTTCGTTTTGAAACTGTGGAGGCATTACCTCTTCGGAGTCCACTGCAACGTTTTCTCAGATCATCAAAGTCTTAAGTACATCTTTACCCAAAAAGAGTTAAACTTGCGGCAGAGACGGTGGCTCGAGTTGCTGAAGGATTACGACGTGACGATCCAATATCACCCCGGGAAGGCAAATGTGGTGGCAGACGCACTGAGCAGAAAAGGGCATCGGGACGGGGCGTCGGAGAGCGCGCTGACGAAGCAGGACCACCTGGTCGCGGAGTTCGAGCGAATGCGATTGGAGGTAGTGCCTGCAGGCACAGTTCTGCAACTCCTAGTCTTGGTGGTCAAGCCGACGCTTTACGAGAAGATCCAGGAGGGACAGCAGACCGATCTGCACCTACAGCGTATACGAGACAAGATTCCCCAGGGTCAAGAGATTGACTTTGCGGTGAAAGACGACGGCACCCTATGTTTCCGCGGGCGGGTCTGTGTGCCGGATTTACCAGAGTTGAAGAATGAAATCCTAGCGGAGGCACACCGAGCCCCTTATGCGGCCCACCCGGGGGGCACGAAGATGTACAGGGATCTCAAACAGACGTTCTGGTGGCCTAAGTTAAAAGAAGACGTGACGCGATACGTAGCCCACTGCCTAGTATGCCAACAGATAAAGGCCGAACACCAGCGACCAGCAGGGAAGCTACAGCCCTTACCGGTACCAGAGTGGAAATGGGACCAGATCACCATGGATTTTGTTACTGGATTCCCACGTTCACAACAGGGCCACGACGCGATCTGGGTTGTAGTTGACCGGTTAACCAAGTCAGCACACTTCCTACCAATTCACACCACTTGGACCCGCGAACGGCTGGCTCAAGTCTACATCAGCGAGATCGTGAGACTACATGGGGTACCGGCATCGATCACCTCGGACAGGGACACGCGCTTTGTCTCGAAGTTTTGGCAAAGCCTCCAGCAGGCCATGGGGACCAGACTACATTTCAGCACCGCCTTCCACCCTCAGACGGACGGACAGTCAGAGCGCACGATACAAACCCTAGAAGACCTGCTCCGCGCCTGTGTGCTTGATTGGGGAATCGGATGGTTACGCTACCTACCTCTCGTGGAATTTGCCTACAACAACAGCTACCAGGCCAGCATTCGGATGGCGCCCTACGAAGCACTGTATGGAAGGCGCTGCCGATCCCCGATCTGCTGGGACGACTTGGGAGAGCGGAAACTTTTGGGACCCGACTTAGTGGAAGAAACGGAAGAGAAAGTGCGCCTTATCAGACAGCGCTTGCTGACCGCCCAGAGTCGACAGAAGAGTTACGCAGACCAGAGGCGCCGGGACTTGGAGTTTCAAGTGGGGGAACATGTGTTTTTGCGGGTCTCGCCATCCAGAGGAATCAGGCGTTTCGGGCTAAGGGGCAAGCTGAGCCCACGGTTTGTGGGGCCATTTGAGATTCTAGAGCGCGTCGGCCCAGTAGCTTACCGCCTCGCCCTACCACCAAACCTCGACCGAGTCCACGATGTGTTCCACGTATCAATGCTTCGGAAATATCTCCCCGACCCATCACATGTCCTGGACACCTCTGCACTCGAACTTAAGGAGGACCTGAGCTTCGAAGAAACCCCAGTGAAGATCCTGGCAAGGGAAACAAAATCACTGCGGAATCGAGCCATCCCCTACGTGAAGGTGCTCTGGAGTAACCACGAGGAGCGAGAAGCAACATGGGAGCTGGAGTCTAAAATGAGGGAGAACTACCCGAACCTGTTCACCACCACCCGGGTCTGAGTTTCGAGGACGAAACTCGTTTTTTAGAGGTGAGTGGTGTGATAACCGCAGATTTATTTTTACCTTTCGGGGCTTTCCGTCGATTTTTATTGAACCGTCTGGTTGACAATAGGGGTTCGAGGGTAATTTTTCCTTATTTTTCTGGGCAGACGGTCGGGGCTCGCGGGTATTTTTGGTTAATAAAGCTCGCGAAACGGAGACCGGCGGCGCGATCGGTTTTGGATTCCGACCCCCGGTTCTCCCAGAATAAATTCCGGAAGCTGGTACCGTAGCCCAGGTGACTTACACAATTACCGGGGGCGGACCGAACTCTGGTCCGCAATCAGATCGAGTTTAGTCGACCAGTTTGAGGTATGGGTTTCGACCACCCCTTTTTGTTTTCCTTTCACCCGAGGGGTTAAAATTAATTTTGGGGTCCAAAATCCACTACGCCCAAAACGTCTAAGTAGTCGGCCTTGGGAATTAGGTTTCCTAAACCTCGCCTCCCCCTCCTTGGCGTATATTATCCGAGTGTGGACGAGGAGCGGTCCCCAAAAACCCTCGTCCTTTCCATCGGCCGGCGTGGAAGAGAAGAGATCGATCGCCTCCCCGCAAAGATCCGACGAACGCGAAGAGGACGATCCCTCTCCTTCGCCCGGTACCGACCAAGACAAGGTGAGCCGTGTTTTCGTTTTCTTTTCTTGTCTTTTTTCTCGTCACGTGCGGGGAGGGGGGGGGGTTTCTTGATCTTCGTCGGAGAGGGAAGGAGAGGGGCGTGCCGCCGCACGGGGGCGCCGTGCGGGGTAACCGCATGCAAGGCGCCGCGCGGGGCAGCCCGCGCATGCGGGGGCACCGCGCGGTGCAGCCCGCGCATGCGGGGGCGCCGTGCGGGGCACCCGCGTGCGGAGCGCCGCGCGGGGCAGCCTGCGCATGCGGGGGCACCGCGCGGCGCAGCCCGCGCATGCGGGGGCGCCGTGCGGGGCACCCGCGTGCGGGGCGCCGCGCGGGGCAGCCCGCGCATGCGGGGGCACCGCGCGGCGCAGCCCGCGCATGCGGGGGCGCCGTGCGGGGCACCCGCGTGCGGGGCGCCGCGCGGGGCAGCCCGCGCATGCGGGGGCACCGCGCGGTGCGGCCCGCGCATGCGGGGGTGCCGTGCGGGGCGCCCGCATGCGGGGTGGCCGCGGGGCAGCCCGCACATGCGAGGCGCCGCGCGGACAGCACGGCGGCGCGTGGGGGGTTCGGTCGCTGCCGTCGGGGGCCGGCCGGTGTTGGGGCTTTTCCTTACTTCGCGTTTAAAGGTTCTTGACCTCCCCGCCCGGGGATCCCGTCTTGCAGCTTCGGGGAGCGCGCCGGGACGCGGGGAGCCGAGCGTGGTTTTTCTACTGGCGACAGGTGGGTTGTTTTTACTTTATTCCTAGCCTCTAAATTCTATCTTATTGGACGGGGTCTATTCTAAGTGTACTGGGGTTACGTAATGACGGGTGAAAGCTTATGCATGTTAGTGGGTTCGCTATAATGACTAGCGTCGATCGCCGACGGTGTTCTTCTTTTTCAACCCTTATATGTCAGCGGGCCACCTTCGAGTGCGCGCAGTATTACCTTGTTTTCGATTATGCACTTTACCTCATTTACCTCATTTACCTCATTACTCTTATTATTCTTATTGTGATACTGACATGATGGTGGTTACGGTTACTGGGCTCGAGGTTGCCACACGCGCACCCGCGGTTTGGCCACCGCAGAGGGTGCGCTTTTCCGGAAAAGAGGTCGTAGAACCCGTGTTTACCCACGAGGTGACGTAGTGGGGGCCCCTTATTAGTTGTGGGGTTGAGGCGCCTAGGTGCGAGCGGAGCGACCCGCCGGTTTAGTTGTCCGGCGCGGTCGCGGTGTTGCAGGTACGGTATGGGGCCGTTGGTAGTGGACCGACGCGGCCGGGTATTACAGGATGCAGATATACAGGTTACCTTTTTCCCCCCCCCTTCCCAAAAGGGTGGTTGCTCCGGTTGTCGCCACGGTTTGTTTTTATTATTTTCCCTTGCACGGCGTTTATTAGTCACTGACTTCCCACTTCGTGACAGGGCCCAGGCGAGGGGAGAGGTAGGTGGCGGTGAGGACGGGGCGGACACAGCGGGACCGTTGGAGACCCTGAACTTTATACTTTCCTTTTCTTTTCGGCTTTTCATTTATATTGTGGGCATGTGTGAGGTTCCCGATACCCTTGTGGGGTCGACGTAGATGTCGGTATTTGATTTTCTGTTTATGCACTACCTTCTCCTTTATTTCCTACTGGCCATTTGAAAAGCGAAACAAAAACAAAGAAAAGATTGCGAAAACCGTTTTCAAAATCTAAGTGTCGTGTGGGCACCGTTTTCAAAACCCTGGGGTTTATGCTGATTTCGAAACTCGTTTTCAAAACTTAAGTGCCGGGTGGGCACTCTTTAAAAACCGTGGATTTATCCTTTCAAGTTGAAGTGGCCATGCGCTTAAATATTTAGAATACTGGTTGTATGAAATTGAATGTTGTGATTGAATGGTTATGTTTGCTTGGGAGATGTATTCAACCACACGCCGTGCACGTACAGGGGAGACTCTGTCCGTTTGCAGAGAGATCCTGTATGTGCGGCGGGTCTGGGCACGCACCGGGAAAGAAAGAGACCTTTCAAAAAAAAAAAAAAATGCCGTTTCCGCTAAAACAAACCCCCGGGGCGTGACATGGAAGTTGCTCAACTCAACTCATTTGGATGAAAAGCGTATTGAGTGACTTCCGCATTTCAGCATCTTCGGTAACAATTCTTTGTGACAACACAAGTGCAATTAACATTTCTAAAAACCCTGTGTTGCACTCTAGAACAAAACATATTGAACTTAGATATCATTTTCTTAGAGAGCTAGTTGAATCAAATGCTCTTCAACTTTCATATGTTTCAACTGAAGATCAATTAGCTGACTTTCTAACAAAACCTTTGGATCAAAAACGTTTTATTCATTTACGAAAAGCAATTGGGATGCTTTCCTTGAAATAATCTTCTTTTTGAAATCTTTGCTTAGGATAGGTTTTGTATTTGTTTTTGTTTTGTTCTTTATCTATGTTTGTACATAGGATAGTAATTGAGCATAAATCTTAATTGACTTTAATTGCATCTGTTCACACATTTAGAAATTTATTATGCTTTTGCCATCATAATATTTCATTGTTGCAATGATCGTTTATGTTAATTAAATCATCTTCTAAAGTGATCAAAGTCAATTTCTCTCTCAATGATCTCTTGGTATAGTCATTATCTTATTTGACTGTTTAGTCGAGTATGAAATCGAGATCAATTTTTGGTTGAATACTTTATATCTTAAATAATTGATAGCCAATTGAGGGGGAGTCAAAGATAATGTAAAATGCTCAAAAGATGTGGAAAGAGTTACATCCCAATGAGGAGTGTGAAAACTACCACCATATGGAGGAAAGAGCTACCACCTCGGTCGTCCGAGTATTGTGTGCAGCTACCACATGTATACCAAGCATGGTTGTTCAAATTTTTGATTAAGTAAAATGCATATTGAAATACTTGACTCTGTCAAATTTCAAGGTTGGTATAAGGTGGGATTTTAAAGAAAGATGCTCAAAGAGCCACTCTCTTCAACAGATTGTCTAGAAATATTATCTACTATATTTGGGATTTCAAACATCTATTGATCTTTGTATTTCATTTTCTTTACCAAATTGATTATTTGATAAAGGCATTACTCATAAGATCAAGTTAGATGTGATTGAAGGTGTTCAACTTTAAGGGATTTAATTTTTGTAAATTTTCGTTTCATTTTTGGATATTATTGATAGATTTGGCATAATCTAATTCTTGTTGTATGAAACGATGATTTTTGTTTAAAGTTGATACACATTTGTGCTTACAATCTTTTTCTGGATTTTCCTGAATTTCTCTGAAATTTTCTTAAGAAAAAGTTGGGGCCGATCCGGATCGGGCAAGGTGATCCGGATCCCGAACGCAGGTTTTCTCCTGCGGGCTGACGATCCGGATTGGACCTGCCGATCCGGATCCCGAACGCAGTTTTCTCACTGCGGGTAGCCGATCCGGATCGCAAGCTCGGGAGGATCCGGATCGCGGCTAGGTTTTTATAAAGAACAAAAGGGTTTTGATTTCTTTTACTCCAATCTTTTGTTCAAAAGTTTCCAGAGCGCTTCTCTCTAGATTTCATCCTCCTTGGAAGCTTTCAAACTCAAAGTTCTTCAATTCCAAGTAAGTTTTATTGATCAAAATCTCGGTTTTTCACTGTTTTTCTCTTTTCCTCCTCAAACGCACGAATTTCTTGGATCAACTTTGTTTGTGGATGGTTTTTGATCAAATTTCTTTTGAAATAAGAACTCTGGGTAGATTAGTTTTGATTATATGCTAGGTTTTCTCCTGATTAACGGACTTTTAGGCTTCGATTTCTAAAATTTCGGTTTTAGGGCATATAATAAGGATTTTCGAAATTCATGCAATTGATCTATTTTTAGAAGTCCTTTTGCAAAACTAATTTGATTCTTAGTCTCTCTACATGATAATGATTCTTTGGATACAATTTTTTCAATTTTTGAAAACTAAGAATTTTTGTGTTCTTGAGTTGGTCTTCACAGGATTTAAATCTTCTTAAAGCACTAGGATCAATGGGATTCTCATGGATCATTCTTTTGTTGGTCACAATAGTGCACACTCGGGCCACAAACAAATTAAAGAGAGCTAAGAAAACACAACAAAAAGGTGATTTTGTCGAGGTCAGTGATACAGAGGTGGATTGTCACGAGATAGATTGGACTGCATTGACAGATGATGATGAATCATTGCCTGAACAAAAGGCGTCCGATGCTTCGAAAGGAAAAGCACCCATGGACAAAGGAAAAGCGCCTATGACTAAACCAACCATCTCTGTGAAAAGAAAACGAGTAACTAGACGTTTTGGACTACGACGAGACGCTGATTTTAACACACCGATAGTTCCTGACTCCCCGCCTCGCGTGGAAGGAGTGTTCGTCAGCATGGATCGCGTTCGAGCGTTTGAACGTCGTGAATGCATCGGTAAACGTCATGTCAACATTGAAGCTCTCCGAAATCACTCACCTGAGTTTGGAACCTTGATTGAGCAAGCTAATCTCATCCAAGTCTGCCGATTCCCCGAACTACTTGGGTATTGTTTGTATCGTGTAAGGACTTTTTACACGAATGCCACACATCTTCAAGAAGGAGAACATGGATCAATGCATTTCTATACAATTATCCAAGGGATGAAACTTAAAATCACTCCGCAGCTAATTGGCGAAGTTCTTGGAATGGAATCTAACACATTGGGGGTCAACTTTTTGAAAGGAAAAAGTTTGACGAATGCCTTGTGGCGAACAGTGATAGATAAAATTTGTTTGGAAGGAACGAATTCAGCTAATGGTAAAAGTGTAAAATCCAAACATCTTCGACTGGAATACCGATTTCTAAATTTCATCACGTGTTACAACATTCTACCTAACATGCAGACTAAGGTCGTGAGATGGGAGAGACTGCTGTTCCTATATCTCTTAGGTCATCCCTCTGAGGCTGTAGGATTGAACATGAATATCCCCTACATAATTTGGAATAGAATGTCAAGATATATTGTACATCCTCATCCTTCTGAGCGACTTCCGTTTCCATTAATCATCATGAGGATCTTACAAAAGTTTGACATTGATATAAGCTCGACATCTTATCAACACTGTTGGGGGATGATAGATGAGTCAACGATTGTGAAGTCACTTCACAAATTACCACATGTTACTCCGACACATTCCACTGGAAAGAAACCTTGTGTCGGCACCTCGGCCTCACCGTCTCAACAAGCATCAGAACAAAGGCGAATGTCTGAAGAACTCGAGATCATAACGGCATCCCAAATTACATTGACCAAGAAAGTAAATTCAATGAGGAAATTGATCAAGAACATGTTCACTAAGATGGGATATAGTGCGTCTGAGGACTCAGACTCGGATGACTAATTTGTGCTTTAACAATTTTTGTGCAAATTTGTGCAGGATTTTATCTGTTTAGACTTTAGTTCAGCTTTTAGGACTTATTTTTAGTTCTAGTTCTTATTTTTCGGAACAATTTTTGAAATCTTTAACTCTCCTTAAATTTTTGTGTTTTTTGGCTAATTTTGTGACAAAAAGGGGGAGAGAGTTTATAGAGAACTTGAACAATGATTGATTGAACATAATGATGTGTTGGAACATCAAAGGTAAGTTGAAACACAAAGGTTAGTAGAACTTCAACTTTTGGTTTTTCCATTTGTTTGAATGCATGCCTCGACTAACTATTTGCTAACTATTTGGGCATGTAATATAACTAACTAGTTGATGTTCACTAACAAGTTTGTGACACTTGGTTTTTGATTGCATAGAAGATATGTTGGTTCTTAACTCTGATCAATTACATATCTATATATATATATAAGTTTGTCACAAACATGTTCATGACATTTGGTTTTTACGTGCAAAGAAGATATGTTGGTGTTTCTTTAACTATGATCAGTTTACATATCTGAATATAAATGTCATGGTAAGTATAAATGAGTTTAAACTTCATCTCTGCTTGTGGTTTTTGAATAATACAAAATTCTTGAGGTATCTAACGATTTCTTTTGTCAAGAATGATTTCTTTTTGCAGAGAGTACAGATGTCTAAGTCTAGAGTCTGTTTTAGGAGTTTAACTCATGTATTGTATTTTGGATCTCCATTGTAAATTTTTGTTGTATGGTGATAGCAACAAAAATATCTTTTTGAATTTTCTTTAGTGGATCTATGTTTTGTCACGAAACCGCCAAAGGGGGAGATTGTTACGGAATTTGAGTTGGCGTAGTTTCGTGAAAGTCTCAAGTCTTGAAGATTGAAGGTGAAGAAAGTTGGATCATTTAACTCAATCTCAAGAAAGAAGAATTCAAAAGGATCAGGTATGTTTAACTAAAGAATTTGTGTGATCCGAATACTTCTTGTAGTGTAGAAACACTTGGAAGAATCTTTCATTGCATAAAAATCAAAAACTGGACTTGGGACATGTTCAGGATCCGGATCAGGTTGTTCGATCCGGATCCCGAAGGTGGTTCGTTCATACATCGTCGCAATCCGGATCGTAGTCTCTTGATCCGGATCCCGAACGTTGAGTTTACCATCTACCTTGAACGATCCGGATCTTGCTTCGCAATCCGGATCCCGAACGTTGATGTTTGGTAAACTGTATGAACGATCCGGATCGTAGTCACATGATCCGGATCCCGAACCTTCGTTTTTCTGGAATTGGCTGTTTCGTTATGACGATCCGGATCCTAGTTATCACGATCCGGATCGCCGTCCGTAAAAATCCAGAAATGGTTGGTTTTTGATTCTTATCTCCTTCCTAGGGTTTCTAACCTATAAATACACCCTATGTCTTTCTTTCTAGGGTGAATCCACATAGCCGTCATTTTCTTGTATCATCTTATACGGCTATAGATCCACATATAGAGAAGAAAGGAAATCATTAGAGAATACTCTATGTTTCTTCATCTATATTGATTAGTTTGATTCTAGGTTTTCATACTCACATCTTGAGTTGAATCAAACTAATGAATACTTAGATGGTATTTCCGATCTATCTTTGATCTAAGTATTCGGCGGATCATCACCACCCAAAAAACAACGATTTTCCCCAAAAATCGGCGCGTGGATTCGCGTGTCCTTGTGGATTCAAGGTTCAATCGCTCTCGTGGATTCGGAGCGAGGCACGTTCGTGGATTCGAACGGTGCTATTGGGTGAAGACCGTGGATTCGGTCGGACGTCGTGGATTCGACGTTGGACGCCGTGGATTCGGCGTTGGGCGCAGATCGTGGATTCGAGAAGCGTCTGGAGCGAGCGGAGAAGATCCTCTAGGAGCGTATGGAAAAGGTTGAGTCGTAAGTGTGTACGGTAAATCACCTTGTACGTGTTTTAATTCTAGTGGATTTCTGCCGTGTTATCGGTCCCGTGGTTTTTTACTCCGGTGATGGAGTTTTCCACGTAAAAATCTTGCGTGTTATTTTATTTTCCGCATTGGGTTTTATCGCAACGATTTTTGGAGTGTTTATACGTTTACACCTATTCACCCCCCTCTAGGTGTTTCTTCCCCTATTTAGATCCGTATTATATACGACCCAACATAGTAGAGCATATCGGGTATTTAACTTGGAATCTAAAACAATTGTAGAATCCATAAATGTTAAAGTAGACGAAGCTTTCCACTTTGCATCTGATAAATCTACCCCTGATATCTCTCTTGATGATGATACTCCTGTAAATGCATCATCTCATGATAATACTTCCAATATTAATGATGCATCTAATGGTTCTTCAAGTTTATCTGATGTGCAGGAATTATCTCAGGTACCTCCGAGTACTCCATTACCTCAAACGTTACGCATCTCCAAGGATCATCCTGAATCAAACATCATTGGAGACCCACAAGAAGGAGTCAAAACTCGGAGACAGTTGGTTTGTGGATTCGCTTGCTACGTTTCCATGATCGAACCAAAGAACGTCGATGAAGCTCTTCAGGATGACTACTGGATTGAAGCAATGCAGGAAGTGCTCCATCAGTTTGAACGAAACAAAGTCTGGGAATTAACGACGCCTCCAAAGCAACACAATGTGATCGGTACTAAATGGATTTTCAAGAACAAGAAAAATGAGGATGGTACCATCATCAGGAACAAAGCACGTTTAGTTGCTCAAGGCTACTCTCAAATAGAAGGTATAGACTTTGATGAAACGTTCGCCCCTGTAGCTAGACTCGAGTCCATTCGTATCTTATTCGCTATTGCTTGTCACTTTAAAATAAAACTCTTTCAAATGGACATTAAGAGCGCGTTTTTAAATGGGTTTTTAAATGAGGAAGTTTATGTGGCTCAACCGAAAGGTTTTGTAGACTGTAAACTACCTAACCATGTTTTTCGTTTGAAAAAGGCTCTTTACGGTTTAAAACAAGCACCGCGAGCGTGGTACGAAAGGTTGACAAAGCACCTTTTGGAGAAGGGCTATACTCGAGGGGGAGCAGACAGTGTTACGGCTTTTTGTGTTGGCATATTTCGTGAGTTGAGTAGTTGAGTTGTTGAGTTGAGTCGGAGTCTTGAAGTGATCAAATTGTCAATCAGCAATCGAAGACTTAGAGAAAATTCAACAAGAGCTCAAGTTGACACTCAGTGTTTTGAGTCTTGAAGATTGAAGTAGAAGAATTGTGGATCAATTACATCAATCTTAAGGAAAATGGATTCGGATTGATCAGGTACGTTTAACTAAATAATTTTGGTGATCCGAATACATTTGAGTGGTTTAGAAACACTTGGATAAGTTTTCATTGCTTAAAAATCAAAAACTGGACAAATTGGATGTTTCAGAATTTCTGATCCTGAACCGATCCGGATCAGAATTCCGATCCGGATCCCGAACCTTGTTTTTTCAGGAATTGCTGAAAAAAGACGACGATCAGGATCGCCGTAAATCTGATCCGGATCGTCGTGCGGGAAAATTTCTGTTAAGCCAGTTTTTGATGCTTATCTCTTTCCAAAGATTTCTAAACAATAAATAGACATTTAGGGTTTCTCAAAAACTACCGATTAATTAATTAAACACTTGAGAGCAACCCTAGAGGCTAGGTTTTTATCGTTCTTCTTGATAGCCTCTTTTAGGTCAATTCGACGGTTCTTCCAAGATCTATCTTTTGTCGAATTGATCTAATCTTTGCTTAGAGATTTCTTCTACGGTTCCTCAATGAGAATCTAAGCAAAGGATCACCATCGAAGCCAATATTCTTACCGGCTGAGTGTGAGGACCTGGATCCCCACGACGTGACTACTATTGCATCTACAGCTTCGGGAGGCCTATGCGGCGCGTCGGCGGGATTTGTGCACAATTTGGACACAAGTGGGGGACTTCGGGCTTAAATGGATCACGTGGGTGATCAGATGGCCCCGTCGAATGCTTGGAAGTGGTTTTGCGCGCAATGGATGTTAAAATTGGGCTCAGCGCGAAGTTTGGACAAAAGAACACCTTTCCGGATGCCTTCGGCAATTTTTAGAGTTGGAATTTAGCAAATCGGACTTCGGATTTGGATTCAGCGCGCGAAAACGATGAAAATGGACTATTCACTTGTATTTTTCGGAGCCCGGATGACGCGCGCAATTTTCGAGGCATCTTGGTACTGTTCCGGCACCGGCGGGCAGCGGTGGCGGCGGCGGGCAGCGGCGGCAGCGGCGGAGCGCGGCGCGGGCAGGTGCGCGGTCCACCGCGGGGGCGTGCACCGGTCGCGGGCCACGTGGCGGATCCCGGTTGGGCCGGCGCGGGGGGCGCGGTCCACGGGAAAAGGCGCGGTGCACGGTGGACCGGAGGGCGACACGTGGCGGCTCATTATTTGACGGTGCAGTGGACCGGGTCCACGGTGTGTGTGTGGGTGGCCTCGGGGCGCGTGCCTGGCAGGGGGCGCAGGCGGCGCTGACAGCGCGCACGTGGGCGTGGCAGCGACGCGTTGACTGGGTGCGTGCCACGTGTCAGCTGTGCAGTGAGCCACGTGTCGTGCGGTGGACAGTCTGGAGTGCTGTCGCCTGTTTGGCGGGCGACGTGGAGGCCCAGGGGAGTTTCGGGCTGCTACAGTGCGCGCCCGAAAGTCCCAAGCGCCCGGAAATTGGGACATATCCGGTATTATTTGAATTGTTTCTGGAGCTTTTTAAAGGGGATCCGAGCCTTCTTCCTTCCCCTTTCCGCCATTTCCGTGCTTCCTCTCGCCATGGCACCCTCAGCAAAGATGATCCCCGAGTTTTGCTGCATCCATCTACAAAGTTTTGAGATTTTTGGTGGCACGCTTATCGAGGTTTCCATTTTTACGGCGCGGCACGACGTTCGTCCATTTGGGTTCCCCTTCGTCGCGTTTCGGTGCGCGAGCTCCCCCGGCCTACTCCGACCACCTTTTCGAGCGATTTCTTCACCGCTGGATCCGCGACGGACAGATCTACGATCTAGGTACTTTCAGCTTTCCCTCATTTCGAGCTTTTCGAGGTGTTTGTTCGAGCTTACTGTGACCCCATTTCTGTGATGGAGTTTTGGACAGCGGCATAGTCTTTCGGCGATATCTCCGCAACCGGGCATCGTATGGCAACGTGCTTATACACTTTTTTCATCTACTCGACGCAAGGAATAACACAGTATTTTTCTTGGATTTTTCTGAGTTTTGCCCGAAGGTATATGTTCTTCCCCTTATATGTAAATGGAATTACAGTTATGTTGCTGTGTGGTTTTGCGCACCTGTACTGTGGAATTTGTAACTCGGCCTACGGGGCTCGGAATTTGACGTGCAGGTACTCGTTTCGAAGGTATCGACGCGAGGATTGCTGTGATATTTTTATTAGATTTTTCTGGGCACTTTCTGCAGGTGAAAACTGCACGTCTTCGGGACTGTTTTCTGATGTTGTATATGTGGATTATTTTTGGAATAAAAGTGTAATGCTGGACCTTATTGTTGTACCCAGGGGTGTTTACAAGTGTTGCTGGACCCGATGGATCTGTAGACATTGATTTCGGGGTACTTGTAGTTGTTTGGAGCCAAGGCTTGCGCGGCATGTACCGAGGTTGCAGTTTCGGCAGAATTTGGACTGTGGGCGTCTGCGCTCTTCACCGACTTCAGGTTTGCCTTGGTTTAAGTGCTTCAGGTGGGTGAGCTTAATAGTGGTAACTGTATAAGCTGTTTATGTTATGACGAATATATATGTGCGCTTGTGGGGATGTCACCCCTCTATGATTGGGAACAGGCACAGTTGTGGTACGACCGATATGAGCGAGAGGTAAGCAAGGAATGGCCTAGATTATGTGGTTCTTGTACTTGTTTATTCATTAGCCTACTTGTGTGAGATTAGTACAGCATAGTAGGGACTTTTTAGCATGCTTTGCTATTACATGTTTCACCCACTTCTATCATTTCCGAGGACAAAAGCATGCTTGTATGGTCATATAGTTAGGCCATCTTTTACTGCTGCACTACTTATTGGAACTTGACTTAGGAGAAACCATGCTTTTCCTTTCTCCTTCTTGTTTGTCAGGTAGTCAGTGTTGCTCGGGTGCGAGCAGGGGTCTGGGTAGTGCAGTCGGGACTTTGTGTCTGGGACAGGTTGGATTAGTTGTGGGGCTTTGCGGCAACCGCGGATATTGGGCGGTTGACCGGATGCTTATCTATGCACCAGATTGGGTATCAGTTTTCTCGAGTGGATGGAGTTTCCCACTTATCGTTTAGTTGCATCCGACTGAGGTCGGGTCTTTCTTTAGTGGTTGAGTTTTCCCACTTTGATCAGATTGCGATCAAGTCCTGCTATACAGAGATACTTGTTACTGGGATACTTGTTACTTGTGATACTGATGACAGAGATACTTTACTCGTGTGGGTCGCTCCCCTCGAGTGCCACTCCGGAGGTAGGCTTTTCGGACCCAGCCTTGTGTGCCGGTCTGATACTTTTTGGGATGCGAGCCGTGCGGGCCGATCCCTTCGGACCCAGCCTTGTGTGCCGGTCTGATACTTTTGGGATGCGAGCCGTGCGGGCCGATCCCGCGGTTTCGAGCCTTGTGTGCAGATTCCGCTGAGCAGGCAATGCCAGTTTTACTGGTGGCACTAGATTGGGTGTATTACAGATTTTTGCCTTTCTTGTTTCACTCGCGTCAGGGGGACCGAGTGGAGTCTGGTAGCTGTGATTAGACCAGTGCTAGTGTTGTTGGGATCCATTTGGGGATTGTGGTCCCGAGGTCTTTGTGAGTTGTTGACCGTTGTGCGAGAGGCTTGGTGATCTTGAGTTTATCCGTTCTGAGAGAGAGAGAGTGGATTTTGACTATAGCCTACATGAGCCACTACTCGATAGCGAGTTAGTCCGTTTGGACACCCTACGTAATTCCTGCCCGTCAGCGGGAGGTGGTTGTAGGTGGGCGCAGGTTTGACTGGACCAGGTGTGGCAGTCAGCTCGATTGGGTCGATTGTGCACTTCATGTGCTGGTGGTTGCATACCATTATTTGGTTCTCCCCTTTTGAGCATATAGATAGAGACATGGTAGCTGTTGAGAGTCTCCAGTTTCTTTATTTCAGTCTTTACAGTTTTGGTCAGTTTTTGTCTCTCGAGGACTTGGTGGGCGGACCGTCGGGTCTGGCGGTGGTACCCACTGAGAACTCCCTTTTTGGTGTAGTTCTCACACCCCTTGGGGGTTTTCCCCCTCCTTTTCCCTTCCTCTCCCTTGTTTTGCAGAGTCTTAGCAGGTGTTGCGGATTCTGCGGTGGTTGTTCGAGGCGAGGGAGTCGCGTGCTAGATCCCCACCTGTCGTTGGAGAGTAGCGGTACCCTTCAGAGGAGATCTTCTGTAGATTAGTTGTTTTATTCTTTTTCCTCTTTGAGAGACTGATGTAGTGAGGATATATTGATGTATTGAGAGACTGTACACTGTTGTATTTGTTGGAGTTACCTCCCGGTTGGGTTTAGAGCTGTATTTGAGGATATTGTATTATTATTTTTGGGAGGCGAACATTGTTGTATTATTTCCAGTTGTGCAGTAATTGATTTTAGTTACAGCAGATTTTTATTTATAGCTCTGATATCTGTTTAGTTGTAGTACTTTTCTTGCAGGTAGGACGCTTCGCTTATGCAGGTTGGCATAGGTGGCGGATCTGTTGGCGGGCCCGGGTCGCAGTTTCGACCCCGGGGCGTGACACTGAGTTTGCGTCGTGGATTCGACGTGGCATCGTGGATTCGGTGTGCTAAAGGCGTTTCGTGGATTCGAAACGTGTGCTCGTGGATTCGAGTGGCGTTCGTGGATTCGAACGTGTGCAGTGGACGTGCAATCGGTGAGCGCAAGGTCCGAAGAAGTTGAAGGAGGGGTTTGAGTCCGTGGAGTCGGTAATCACCTTGTTATTCTTCTATTCTTAGTGGATTGTTATTGCGTGTTGGTCCCGTGGTTTTTCACCTGGATTGGAGTTTCCACGTATATCTCGGTGTGCTATTTTTATTTTCCGCATTGGTTTTTATTTTGCACTGAGATTGTGTTTTTAAGTATTACACCTATTCACCCCCCCTCTAGTTGTTTGATAGTACCTATTTAGATCCTTGGGGATCCTAAAACCAACAATTGGTATCAGAGCGGGTTTTAGGTTCATCTATCATGTCGGGTGAATGTGGTAATATTTATAGACCTCCTCTTTTTGATGGGACTAATTATGCTTATTGGAAAGTGCGGATGAGAGCTTTTCTCATCGCAATTGATGAGCGGGTATGGCAATCCGTGGAATACGGTTGGGTGCATCCTGTTGAGGAAGTAGGAAATTCTACTATCCCAAAACCTCGCTCTAGATTGTCCAAAGAGGAATTTGAAAGATCTTCTTACAATGGGAAAGGTATGAACGCTTTATTTAATTCTCTTTCCTCGACTGAGTTCACACGAATTTCCGCGTGTGAAACCGCGAAGGAAATTTGGGATATTCTCAAAATTACACATGAGGGTACTAATCTTGTAAAAATTCAAAAGCTCCAGATGCTTACAAGTCAATTTGATTCTATTCATATGGAAGAGCATGAATTGTTTACAGATTATTACACTAGACTTCAAGATGTAATCAATACTTGTGCTAATTTAGGAGAAAAGATCCCGGAGTCAAAAATTGTAAGAAAGATACTTCGGACTCTTCCGGAACGGTTTAGGACAAAGGTTACCGCCATTGAAACCGTTAGTCATCCGGATGAGACGAGAGTAGAGGAATTAGTAGGTGCTTTGCAAACTTATGAAATGACTTTTCCTACTAATCAAGTTTCTTCCAAGTCTTCTTCTAAGCTTACAGGTATTGCATTCAAATCGACAAAGGAAGAAGATGGCGAATCAAGTTCCGACGATGAAATCTCTTTTGCCGATTTTGAAGAACAATTGGCGCGGATCGTAAAGAAATTTCGTCGGAAATTTTGGAAGAATCGAACCGATGGATCTACATCCACGAAACCATCTAAAGGATCATCGGGTTCTAAATCCTCTAACCTCAAAAGCTTTGCAAAACCTTCTAAGGAAAAAGATGAATTCGAAGGGGAAATCCGATGTTATAGATGCAAAGGCTACAGCCATATTTCAACGGATTGTCCTTCTCCGAAATCATATAAAAAGAAGGCTTTGCAAGCGAAAACTTGGGATGATTCTACTTCTAATGAATCGACCTCAAGTAAAGAGGAAAAAGTCGTTGCTTTTCATGCCTCTCAAATTCCCTCTTCTAATTTGTGTTTATCATCTTTAGTCACTGACTCTATTCCTTTGATTTTGCATGAAACATCAACATCCGGCGGAGAGTCATCAAGTGAGGGGGAGTCGGACGAAGAAGAACTCGTTGAGGCATATCAACAACTTCTTACGGAATCAAAGAAGATGGCCAAACATATTAAGAAGTTGAGGAAGCAATGACTTGAGATTCAAGACGAGAATCATGCTTTAAAGATCAAACTTCATGATCTCGAGGAGGAACGAGAGCTTTTATTGGATAATAATAAAATCCTCCAAGAAAAGATAAATCAATCGGAAACGGTCGTTAATTCCCACATTAACAAGATTGATTTTCTAGAAAAACAGTTTGAGGAAATTCATGTCACCAACCAAACTTTGACCAAGCAAGTTCATCAACTTAAATCCGACATACAAAGGATTTCAACCGGTTCGAAGAAACTTGAGTGTATGTCCGGATTAGGTCAAACAAGCAAGGTTGGTTTGGGATTTAAAAAGAACCAAACTGTGAAGGCTTCAAGTTCCACAACTAAATTGAAAGGAAGAACTTGTCACCAATGTGGACTTGAAGGACACTTGATGAAGTCGTGCCCGAAAAAGAGAAAGAGGAATTCTTCGACAACTTCATCTACGGAGCGAACTCAACGGAATCAAAAGACACATCAAGTCAAAGGAGTTCACTCAATCCACCAAAGGTCCGAGCCACAACATCAATCATACAAGTGGATCATTGCGAGGCAAAGACCTAAGGTGGATCAACGGTCAAAGCTATCATCTCCCAACCACAATGAATCAAGACAACCCAAAATCCGACGATTTTGGATTCGGAAAGGTGATATCTTTCCTTGTCTTAAGTTCTAAATAGCTTATGACTGTATGTAATGCTTTGATTGGTTTTCCTTTCATATTTTTCTGAATCTCTGCATTACATGTTTTCAATGCTCTTTGTTTTTATGTTTTGTTTTTGAACAAAAGGGTTTTAACGAACAAGTGCATTGAATAAAAAGGGTTTCACGGTCAATCACTCCAATTTAATTTTATATGAATTATCAACTTTACTCCATAATCATAATCTTGAAGATACTTCATTATAGGAGTTTTTGATATTATAAGCATCAAATTTTAGAAATCATGTGTGATCTTTAGATGCTTAATCTATCTCGATTGTGTGAATTCATTGTGATAAACGTGAGACAACCGATAGACTAAAATTTGGAATTTGATTCTTTCACGTAAGAGATTGCATTCTTACAAGGGTAAATAAATGAATTGCAAAAGATGTGGAAAGAGTTACATCCGAAAGGAGTGTGAAAACTACCACCACATGTTGGAAAGAGCTGCCACCCCGGTCGTCCGGTTTGTGTGTGAAGCTACCACATGTTTTGGATGCTTGAAAAATACTTTTTTTTGGAAAAATCTTTAGATGAAGCATTTGGAGATCATATTCAAAGTTCGTATATTTTGAACAATCTCCTGGTTGGTATATGGTGGGATAGTTGAAAGATGCTCAAAGAGCCACCCTTAGGTATTTTAGTGTTTATCTCAATTTGAAAGGGTAGAATTCAAGATTGGTGTCACATGGAAATCTCCGTAAGTCATCTTTGTAAATCCGTTACATCTTGATAGAGTTTGGATCTCAAGATTATTTTTGATGACTTGTGTTTGATGAATATAACATGAAAAACTGTTTATAATATTTTATCTTTGTTTTTCATGATTTAGGAGTAAATCTTTTTAATTTTGTAAAATTAATTGGATTGAATGACATCTATGTGATCTCATATTATTTTCAAGCACTTAAATTGTTTTCTTGATGGAATACAAATCGGTAATTCAATTATTTCAAAATCTGGATTTGTTTCAAGAAATTATTTGATTTTTGCTTTCGGCTACCGGTACGCAATCTGTGTTTATGTTATATACCGGAACTGAGCTTTTATCTCTCTTTCTGTATGAACTAATGCTGTTAGTGATTTCCTTTTGTCTAGTATGTTCACTGTTTGACAATTTGTGACAAAAAGGGGGAGAAGAGAAATGGGGGAGAAGAGATCATCGAGATAGGGGGAGACGGAGATGAGATCATCGAGATAGGGGGAGACGGAGATGAGATCATCGAGAAAAAGAAAGGAGATGGAGAAAAAGGAGCCGAAAAACAAAAAGAACCAAAAGGACGAATCAAATGTAGGATTTACATTTAATTTCTAACGACTGACTTTTGATTTTGTTTGGAGTTTTGTTTTGCAGGATCTACATCACTTTAAGACTCCAAGTCCTAAGTCATAGAGTTTGTTCAAAGACTGGTTCAAATGTATTTTTGTTTATTGGATCTTTCACGCAAAGAAAGTCAATGTTTTGGTGATGACATTGAGTTTCGATTTTTTGGTTTAAGATGAGTGTCTTGAGCGTTTTATGTACTTTTGGGTTTTGTCACGAAATTGCCAAAGGGGGAGATTGTTACGGCTTTTTGTGTTGGCATATTTCGTGAGTTGAGTAGTTGAGTTGTTGAGTTGAGTCGGAGTCTTGAAGTGATCAAATTGTCAATCAGCAATCGAAGACTTAGAGAAGATTCAACAAGAGCTCAAGTTGACACTCAGTGTTTTGAGTCTTGAAGATTGAAGTAGAAGAATTGTGGATCAATTACATCAATCTTAAGGAAAATGGATTCGGATTGATCAGGTACGTTTAACTAAATAATTTTGGTGATCCGAATACATTTGAGTGGTTTAGAAACACATGGATAAGTTTTCATTGCTTAAAAATCAAAAACTGGACAAATTGGATGTTTCAGAATTTCTGATCCTGAACCGATCCGGATCAGAATTCCGATCCGGATCAGAATTCCGATCCGGATCCCGAACCTTGTATTTTCAGGAATTGCTGAAAAAAGACGACGATCAGGATCGCCGTAAATCTGATCCGGATCGTCGTGCGGGAAAATTTCTGTTAAGCCAGTTTTTGATGCTTATCTCTTTCCAAAGGTTTCTAAACTATAAATAGACATTTAGGGTTTCTCAAAAACTACCGATTAATTAATTAAACACTTGAGAGCAACCCTAGAGGCTAGGTTTTTATCGTTCTTCTTGATAGCCTCTTTTAGGTCAATTCGACGGTTCTTCCAAGATCTATCTTTTGTCGAATTGATCTAATCTTTGCTTAGAGATTTCTTCTACGGTTCCTCAATGAGAATCTAAGCAAAGGATCACCATCGAAGCCAATATTCTTACCGGCTGAGTTTGCGTCGTGGATTCGACGTGGCATCGTGGATTCGGTGTGCTAAAGGCGTTTCGTGGATTCGAAACGTGTGCTCGTGGATTCGAGTGGCGTTCGTGGATTCGAACGTGTGCAGTGGACGTGCAATCGGTAAGCGCAAGGTCCGAAGAAGTTGAAGGAGGGGTTTGAGTCCGTGGAGTCGGTAATCACCTTGTAATTCTTCTATTCTTAGTGGATTGTTATTGCGTGTTGGTCCCGTGGTTTTTCTCCTGGATTGGAGTTTCCACGTATACCTCGGTGTGCTATTTTTATTTTCCGCATTGGTTTTTATTTTGCACTGAGATTGTGTTTTTAAGTATTACACCTATTCACCCCCCCTCTAGTTGTTTGATAGTACCTATTTAGATCCTTGGGGATCCTAAAACCAACAGACAGGACTCTCTTTGTAGTGGCCCTAATTCCCATGCAGCGTTCTTCCGATGAATCCACTGTTAGAGCACCTAGCGTTGGTGTATCTGGCCCATGGTGCGTCAATGGGATGCCACAGATGGACCCTGTGTGTTATTATTAGCTGTGTAGGCCTTCGGCTGAGTTTGCCGAAATTTCGGAAAAGAATTAGGCCCAACAGAGGTCGGAAATGGATTCAGCACGGAAAAACGCTTGAAAACGGCTATTTGCTTGTTTATTTCTGAGTCCGGATGCCCAAAAACGGACTCCCGGAAGTTTTTGGTGGAAAATGGTGCATGGGAGGGGCCGTAGACCGCCGGGATGCCACGTGGCGGCCTGTCATTGGCCGGTTCAGGATGCGCGGTCCACAGAGCTGCGCGGCGGGGTGCACAGTCCCGGCGCATGGACACGTGGCACCGCCTGATTGGCGGGCGCAAGGCGCGCGGTCTACCGGGTGAGCGCGGCGGTGCATGGACCAATGCGGGGCCACGTGGCAGCCTCCGGTTGGTCGGTGCACGCTGCGCGGTCCACGGAATTCCGCAGTGGAATGCGTGGACCGGGTGTAGGGGGACACGTGTCACCCTCTGGTTCGCGGGCGCACCGTGCGCGGCGCACGGAGTCGGGGCCGGTACCTCGGGGCACGTGCCCACGTCGGGGCCATGCCGCGCGCCCGGCGCGGCCGCCGACCGGTCAGCGGGTCAACTGGGGGGACACGCGTCGCCCGCTGATTGGCGGGCACCAACCGCCTCACTGTGCGGGGGCGGGCCACGTGGCAGCCCGTGGGTGGCCCGAACAGCTGTTTGCTGTTCGGCGGGCCACGTGGCGGCACCTGGTGGATTCGGGCGTGAACAGTGTTGGGCCGGCCCAACACTGTAGCCGCCCGAAAGTACCGGGCGCCCGAAAGTTGGGCCCGAAAGCCCATTGACTTGTCTTTTTGGGCTGATTTCGGGTGAGGCCTATAAATAGGCCCCTTGGGGCTCACTTTAGAGGCTTTTCCCGAGAGCTTTAGCCATTGAGCCCTTCACCAATTTTCTTCCTCTCCCTCTTGTGCATCTTTTGGCAAAGGTTCAGAATTTTTGGAGGCTGCGACGACGGCGACTTCTACATCGGGGTGCGGAGCGACGATCTACTGTTGGAGGCCCATTTTCGTCGCAGTTTAGTCTGGGAGGTCTACCGGGCTACCCCGACGTTATTTTTGGACGATTTCTGCGGTGACGGTTTCGGAAGAGGTAAATCTACATTTTCCGTGTTGGACACTTTTTCTGGATCCGAGCTTTTCTTGGGGTTCTGGGTACATTTTTAACCCCCTTTGCGACTGTTGGTTGATTTGGACAGCACCTACTTGTCGGATTTTTATCTCCTCATCCGGACATCGGAATTCGACGTTTCAGGACTCTATCGACATCTACTCTTCGCGAGGATCACCGTCATATTTTTATTGGAATTTTTGGAGGAAGTTTTTCAGGTGAAAATTTCGTGTGAATGGGACTGTTCATCACAGATTTTGGGATTTTGGAATTTGTGTGGTTTAAAGTGTAATTTTGGTGTATGTTTGTACCCAGGAGGTTGTGAGCACTTCTACCGTGTTGTTGGCTTTGTGGGATCTGTGATTGGACTGTTTTGGGCTTTCTCAGCTGTACGATTCCGGGCAGTTAGCACTTTCAGGTGGGTGACCTTGCTTCCAAGAACTCTGGACTGTGTACTAATTCTATGTGTGTAGGATCATGCATGTTAGAAATTGGAGTATTAGCATGTGTAAAACTGTATGTTGTATCTTGTATATCAGTTGATGAATCTTTTGATTCCTACACTATGTTAAGTAATGAAATCTTGGAATTTGACCTAGCACCCCTGTCATATGTATCATGTTCAGCCAGTCTGTAGAAAACTCCAACTTGGGCTAGGTTTTTATTGCTCTAGACATTCCACATCACGATACTTCATTTCACCTTGGACTTAGCTTTTCCTCGCCCGAGTTGTGGGCCGAGAGGTCAGTTGGTTGTGGGATGCATTTGCACTCGTGTCTGGGGACCGAGTGGAGTTGATAGCAGTCTGTAGATTTGATTTCTTTGGGAGAGTGATAGTGATGGTAAATCTGGGTTCTTGGAAACTGTCAGAGAGACAGTGAGTTTCAGCTGTGTAGATTCCAGCCAGTGAGTGAGTTAGTGATTTGTTTGGTAGTCGATCTTATTGATCGAGGATTGGATCATAGCCTGCATGAGCCACATTTGAGCTTTACAGAGATACTTTTCAGTGATACTTATGGGTTACTTTGACTCGAGCGGGTCGCTCCCCTCGAGTGCCACTCCGGAGTAGGCGAGACCGGGTTGTGTACCGGCGTGAGTTTGAGATGTTCTTTAGCGACTTGTTGTTGCATTGGTCCCTCTGGCTGTGCTTTCGTTGGCAGCCACGGACGCCCTACGTAAGTCCGCTCCTCCGGGACGTAACGGCAGTAGGTTGGCGCAGGTTTGACTGGACCCGATGTGGCAGTCAGTTTTGATTGGGTGATCAGGGAGGAGAGTTAGTTGTGGCATTATGTTCTTTCTGTTCCACTGTTGAGCATCTAGATAGAGGCATAGTAGCTGTAGAGTTACCTTTCCCAACTTTCCTTATAGCACTGCATATGTTACTTTTGCCTCTGGTAGACTTAGTGGGCAGACCGTCGGGCTTGTTGGCGGCACCCACTGAGAACTACTGTGGGATGTAGTTCTCACACCCGTCGTGGTGTTTTCTCCCCAGGGACTTCTGCTCCGGTTCCTGCAGCTCTTGTTGCTGATCCAGCTCCTTCTGACCGAGGTAAGGGCGTCGCGAGATAGATCCCCTCCTGTCATCTCCAGTGTGTGAGTAGATGTACCCCAGTACCATTTTGGTGTGTGTTATGTCGAGTGACTGTTGTAGTGAGGTTTTGAGTTGTACCTTTCTTTCCTGCTTTTCTGAGAGACTCTTGTATTCTGGTGAGACTGGTCTGTATATTTGTGAGTTGTAGTTTATTTTATGTATTTTATTTCAGCTTTTCTCTTTCAGCTCTGATATCTGCTAGTGTAGATGTTTCTTTGCAGGTTAGTCGCTACGCCTGTACGGGGCTTCCCGTACGGGCGGCGGATCTGTTGGCGAGCCGGGGCGCAGTATCGCCCCGGGGCGTGACACTCTTTGTGAAGCATTATCATGATAACTTTATTGTTGCACAAATCTATGTCGATGACATTGTATTTGGAGCAACAAAGGATAATGATGCTTCTAAATTCGCAGAAACCATGGAAAGCGAATTTGAGATGTCTATGATGGGCGAACTGACATACTTTCTTGGATTGCAAGTGAAACAAAATGGTGAAGGGATCCATCTGTGTCAATCCAAGTATGCAAAGGAGTTGGTAAAGAAATTCGGATTAGAAGATTCTAAAGATTTTCCTACTCCTATGGGAACTAGCAATAAGGGATTAGGAAGTGAATCTCTTAGTGAGAATGTAGACGAGAAACTTTATCGCAGCATGACTGGAAGTGTACTTTACCTCACAGCTAGTCGCCCGGACATATCCTTTAGTGTTGGGATTTGCGCGAGATATCAATCAGCACCAAAGGAGGTTCACCTGAAAGCGGTGAAACGGATCATCCGGTACATCAAAGGAACCATTAATTTCGGAATTTGGTATCCTATGGGAACAAGTCTAGATATTATTGGATACTCAGATGCCGATTGGGCAGGATCTGTGGATGATCGGAAAAGTACGAGTGGTGCATGTTTTTATCTTGGCCATTGCCTTGTTGCATGGCACAGTAAAAGGCAAAACTGCATTGCACTCTCGACTGCCGAAGCGGAATATATCTCAGCGGGTAGTTGTTCAACTCAACTCATTTTGATGAAAAGCGTGTTGAGCGACTTCCGGATTTCAGCAACTTCGGTAACTGTTTTATGTGACAACACTAGTGCTATAAACATTTCAAAAAACCCTGTGTTGCACTCAAGAACAAAACACATTGAACTTAGATATCATTTTCTTAGAGAGCTAGTTGAATCAAATATTCTTCAAATTTCCTATATTTCAACTGAAGATCAATTAGCTGACTTTTTAACAAAACCTTTGGATCAAAAACGTTTTATTCATTTGCGTAAAGCAATTGTGATGCTTTCCTTGAAATAACCTCTTTTTGAAACTCTTGTTTAGGTTAGGTTTTGTTTTTGTGTTTTTGTTCATTATCTATGCTTAGACATAGAACATTAATTGAGCATTAGTTTTATTGACTTTAACTGCATCCTTTATATGCTTAGAAATTTATTATGCCTTGGATATCATAATAATTCATTTGATGCAATGATCATTTATGTGAATTAAATCATCTTTGTTTTGATCAAAGTCAATTTCTCTCTCGATGATCTCTTGGTATAGTTTTTATCTTATTTGACTGTTTAGTCGAGTATGAAATCGAGATCAATATTTGGCTGAATACTTTATATCTTAAATAATTGATAGCCAATTGAGGGGGAGTCAAAGAAAAAGTGTTATGCTCAAAAGATGTGGAAAGAGTTACATCCCAATGAGGAGTGTGAAAACTACCACCACATGGAGGAAAGAGCTACCACCTCGGTCGTCCGAGTACTGTGTGCAGCTACCACATGTATACCAAGCAAGGTTTTTCAAGTTTGATTAAATAAAATGCATGTTGAAATACTTGACTCTGTCAAAATTTCAAGGTTGGTATAAGGTGGGAATTTTAATGAAAGATGCTCAAAGAGCCACTCTCTTCAATAAATTGACTAGATATATTATCTAACTTATCTGGGATTTCAGACATCTATTGATCTTTGTATTTCATTTTCTTTACCGAATTGATGATTTGATAAAAGCATTACTCATAAGATCAAGTTAGATGTAATTGAAGTTGTTCAACTTTAAGGGATTTAATTTTTATAAATTTTCGTTTTATTTGTTGGATGTTATTGATAGATTTGGTATAATCTATTTCTTGTTGTATGAAACGATGATTTTCATTTAAAGTTGATACACAAAAGTGCTTACAATCTTTTTCTGGATTTTCTAGAATTTTTCTGAATTTTTCTGAAGAAAAAGTTGGAGCCGATCCGGATTGGACAAGCCGATCCGGATCTCGAACGCAGGTATTCTTTGCGGGTAGCCGATCCGGATCGAAATCACGAACTGATCCGGATCGCGGCTAGGGTTTTATATAGAACAAAAGGGTTTTGATTTCTTTTTACTTCAATCTTTTGTTCAAAAGTCTCCAGAGCTTCTCTCTCTAGAATTCATCCATCTTGGAAGCTTTCAAACTCAAGTTCTTCGATTCCAAGTAAGTTTTATTGATCAAAATCTCGGTTTTTCACAGTTTTTTCATATTCTTCCTCAAAACGTGATGAATTTCCGTATCTTTTTCGTTTGTGGATAGTTTTTGATCAAATTTCTTTTGAAATAAGAACTCTGGGTAGATTAGTTTTGATTATATGCTAGGTATTCTCATGATAAACGAATTTTTGGCCTTCGATTTCAAAAATTTCTGTGAGGACCTGGATCCCCACGACGAGATTACTGGTTAATCAGCAGCTCTTGGAGGCCCATGTGGCGCGTTGGTGGTGTTTGTGCACCAATTGGACACTAGTGTTGGACCCGGGGTGTTAAATGGATCACGAGAGTAGTCAATTGACCCCATCGAATGCATAGAAGTGGTTTTGCGCGCAATGGATATTAAAATTGGGCTCAGCGCGAAGTTTGGACAAAAGAATATCTTTCCGGATGCCTTCGGCAATTTTTTAGAGTTGGAATTTGGCAAAATGGACATCAAATTCGGATTCAGCGCGCGAAAACGGTCAAAATGGACTACCCACTTGTTATTTTTGAGCACCGGTTACTGTTCACGCCGGAACAGTAACTTCGGCGCCGGCGGGCAGCGCCGGCGACGGCGGAGGGCGGCGGCGCGGCGGCGGGCAGGCACGGGAGCGGCGGCGGGCAGGCGCGGGCAGCGCGCGGAGCGCGGGCAGACGCTCGGGCAGGCACGTGGGCGTGCGGGCAGGTGCGCGGTCCACGGCGGTGTCGTGCACCGGGGGCAGGCCACGTGGCATGGCAGGATTGGCCGGTTCAGCGGTCGTGGTCCACGGAATAGACCGTGGGTGTACGGTGGACCGGTGGTGACACGTGGCGGAGGATCATTGGCGCGGTGTTGTGCGCCGGGTCCACGGAGCGGGTTCTTATCGCCTCGGGGCGCGTGCAAGCAGAGGCGGCAGGCGCGCACATGGCCGCTGTCGGCCTTTCCCGCGCTCGGGCGCGCCACGTGTCGGCACCACAGCGGGCCACGTGGCGCGATGTCGGTGGATGGTTTCGGTGTTGTGTGTTCGGCGGGCCACATGGCAGGAGGCTAGTGGGCGGTTCCGGTGTTCTGTGTTCGGCGAGCTACGTGGAGGCCCATGGGGGATTCGGGCCTGCATAGTGTTGGGCCGGGCCCAACACTGTAGCAGCCCGGAAAAATTCGGGTGCCCGAATCCCGGGATACATTGGGTATTTTGCGAATTGTTTTCTGGGCCTATTTAAGCGACCCGAGCTGCTTCTTTTTCCCTTTTTCCACCATTTCCGAGCTTCAAACCAACTTGAGGCCTTCAGCAAAGTTGATCCACACCCTGTGCTGCATCCATCTGCAGAGTTTGGAGATTTTTGGTGTCCCGCATCCCGAGGTTTACATTTTTACGGCGCGGCGCGACGCTCATCCATTGGTGTTCCCCTTCGTCGCGTTTTGGTGTACGAGCTCCCCCGGCCTACTCCGACCTCCTTTTGAGGCGATTCTTGCGCCGTTGGACTCACGACAGGTAGGGCTTCGATCTTTGCGTTTTGAGCTTCCCCTCTTTTCGAGTTTATCTTGGAGTTTCCTGAGCTTTCTTTTGACCCATTTTCGTGGGCGGAGTTTTGGACAGCACCACAATGTTTTGGCGATATCTTCGCACACAGGCATCGGGTTGGGGTGATTCAAGAGGCGTTTTGCATCTACACATCACGAGGAATATCGCCAAATTTTCTTGGAATTTTCTGAATATTTTTCGAAGGTGAAGAATTTCTGTTTACAGGAATTAGTGCTACAGTTTTTTAGAGCAGTTTATTTCGGGGTGGTTCCCTTGTCGGATTTGTTTCTCAGTGTAGGAAACTCGGATTTGAGCGTGCAGGTACTCGTTTCGACGGGTTCGTCGCGAGGATCGTGACAGTATTTTTCTTGGAATTTTTCGGGCACTTCTCGCAGGTGAAAACAGGGCAACTCTGGACTGATGTGTTTTGGACAGATTTTCGTGAACATTGAGGGATTTAATTGTGTATGTTCTTTTGGGGAATTTTTTTCGCAGTGTTGCGGTGAGCATTTGGACCGAGCGTGGACTTCATTTTGGGACAGGGATTTAGCGCTCAAGGTGGGTAGCGTTGTTAACCTCTTACTTGTGAAAACCCACTAGGCATATTGGAGCTAGTCTTATGTGATAATGCTAGGATACTAGTGAATTGGATATAGCATGCATAATTGAACTATGGCTAGCTCTTACATCTTTAGAGACTAAATATGAATTGAATGTTAATTCTTGCAAAGGATATTTTGTCTAAACTCACTGGGAATATTTTTGCTAAACTATTTCACGTGATATGTACCTTGGGACATCTTATGCATGTATATAGAGACCGGCTTGTGGCAATTTGTTACAATTAGTATTCATAAAATAGTATACTCTAAATTTTGTAAGAACTGGAATACCTGAAATCATATTGCTAAGTAAAGGACTTTTGCATGCTTGTATGGTCATCTGGTTAGGCCATCTTCTACCGCTACACTATTTATTGGAACTTGACTTAGGAGAAACCACACTTTTCCTTTCTCCTTATTTGTTAGTCAGGTGGTCAGTGTTGCTCGGGTTCGAGCAGGGATCTGGGTAGTGTAGTCGGGGCATGGTGTCTGGGACAGGTTGGATTAGTTGTGGGGCTTTGCGGCAACCGCGGATATTGGGCGGTTGACCGGATATTCATTTATGCACCAGATTGGGTATCTGTTTTCTCTAGTGGACAGAGTTTCCCACTACTTGAGTACTTTTGCATCTGATTGAGGACCGGGGCTTTCTTTAGTGGTTGGGCTTTCCCACTTAGATCAGTGTCACGAGCCAGTCCTGCTGATTTATTCTACTAGGATACTTGTTACTTTGAGTCCTTGAGACTCCTATCCCCCATCGGTGTTATGCGTAGGCTGGCATACCCGATTTGGCAGGCATCTTTGAGTCCTTGAGACTCCTATCCCCCATCGGTGTTATGCGTAGGCTGGCATACCCGATTTGGCAAGCATCTTTGAGTCCTTGAGACTCCTATCCCCCATCGGTGTTGTGCGTAGGCTGGCATACCCGATTTGGCAGGCACAGCAGGCAGTATCAGTTTTTACTAGTGGCACTAGGTAGAGGTCATGGCAGGCATGGAAGGCATAGTAGGCATGATAGGCATGGCAGGCATAGGCAGGAATGGCAGGCATAGCAGGCATGGCAGGCATAGGCAGGCATGGCAGGCATGGCAGGCATGGCAGGCATAGGCAGGCATGGCAGGCATGGCAGGCATAGCAGGCATAGGCAGGCAGGGCAGGCATGGCAGGCATAGGCAGGCATGGCAGGCATGGCAGGCATAGGCAGGCATGGCAGGCATAGGCAGGCATGGCAGGCATGGCAGGCATAGCAGGCATAGGCAGGCATGGCAGGCATGGCAGGCATGGTAGGCATGGCAGGCATAGGCAGGCATGGCAGGCATAGGCAGGCATGGCAGGCATGGCAGGCATGGCAGGCATAGGCAGGCATGGCAGGCATAGGCAGGCATGGCAGGCATAGGCAGGCATAGCAGGCATAGGCAGGCATGGCAGGCATGACAGGCATAGGCAGGCATGGCAGGCATAGCAGGCATAGAGGCTTGATAGCTGTTGAGAGGCTCCAGCTTCCTTATTTCAGTCTTTATGGCTTTGGTTAGTTATTGTCTTTTGAGGACTTAGTGGGCAGACCGTCGGGTCCGGCGGTGGTACCCACTGAGAACTCCCTTTTGGTGTAGTTCTCACACCCTTTGGGGGTTTTCCCCCTCCTTTTTTTCTTCCTCTCCTTCGTTTTGCAGAGTCTTAGCGGGTGATGCTGTTTCTGCGGTCGATGATCGAGGCGAGGGAGTCGCGAGCTAGATCCCTACCCATGTTCGGGGAGTAGCGGTACCCCTTCAGAGGAGAGCTTCAGTAGATTAGTTGTTTTATTTTCCTCTTTTGAGAGACTGATGTAGTGAGGATTTTATTTGTATTGAGAGCCTGTACACTGATGTATTTATTGGAGATACCTCCCTTTTGAGCTATGAGTCTTGTATCTGAGGATATTGTATGATTATTATTTTTGGGAGGCGGACCTTATTGTATTATTTCCAGTTGTACAGTGGTTGATTTTAGTATACAGCGGATTTTCATTTATATCTCTGATATCTGTTAGCTGTAGTACTTTTCTTGCAGGTAGGACGCTTCGCCTATGCGGGGTTTGGCATAGGTGGCGGATCTGTTGGCGAGCCCGGGTCGCAGTTTCGACCCCGGGGGGTGACAATTTCGGTTTTAGGGCATATAATGGGAATTTTCCAAAATCATGCGATTGATCTACTTTTAAAATTCCTTTTGCAAAACTAATTTGATTCTTAGTCTCTCTACACGATAATGATTGTTTGGGTACAATTTTTTAAATTTTTGAAAATTAACAATTTTTTCGTGTTCTGGAGTTGTTGCTCACAGGATTTCCTTTCTCACAAGAAACTAGTAGCAATGGTGATCACCTGGATCATTTTTCTTCTGGCTGCTATGGTCCATACAAGAGATACTATCAAGCCCAAGAAGGCTAAGAAGGCGAAGAAAACTAAGGATGATTCCGATACTGACTCAGAAACGGAATCGATCGATTGGGATGAGCTTCAAGTTGAAGCAATTACTCCCACTGCTTCGAAAGGGAAAGCCCCTGCAGAGACATCAAAGGCAAAGGCTCCGCCCACTGCTGCTGAAAAAGGAAAAGCTCCAATGGAAGAAACTTCTGTGAAAACAAAAAGAAAAAGTGTTGCCCGCAAGAGAGGGAGTGCTCGAGGAATTTCCATTGAGCAACCAGTTGCTAGCCAGCCTCCTCCACAAGACTTTATCAGCTCTGCTAGGATAAAGGATTTTGAGAATAGGGAATGCATTGGCGAAAGACATGTTAATGTCAAAGCCTTGAAGGAACGATCTTCGCTATTTGGGACTCTGTATGACCAGACAGGTCTTGCTCCCATTTGCAATTTTCCCGAGACTACTGGGTATTGTCTTCACTCAGTAAGGATGTTTTATCAAAATGCTTGCTATCTAGTTGATCAGGAGAGCGGACGTCGCGAATTTCAAACATTGGTTAAGAATGTTAAGATCAAAGTAACCCCGCAACTGATTGGAGAGGCGTTAGGAATGACGGCCAGAGCTGATGGGGCTCATTATCTGAAGAGTCAAACCTTCACCACCAACTCATGGAGAGTGGTAGTTGATGGAATCTGTCTTCCAGATACTCTGTCGGCAGGAAACTCCGTTTTTTCAAAAGAGCTTCGACCAGAGTATCGCTACTTGAACTTCATCATCTGTTATAACGTCCTTCCAAATATGAATACAAAGGTTCTTCGGTGGGATAGGATGTTGTTCCTCTATCTTCTTGGAAACCCCACGGCAGCAATGGGAGCAAACTTAAATATTCCTTACATCATCTTGTCGAGGATGGCACGTTATGTAGAACATGCTCACCCTTCAGAGAGACTACCCTATCCAATGATCATTATGCGCATTCTTCGAAAATTTAAAGCTGACACAAGTGCGAGTTCCTACATGCACAGTCTAGGAACGATCAATGAAACAACTATTGTAAAGTCTCTCTCAACAAAACAAGATGAGCCCCCATCACCTCCTCACCGACGAAGAGCACAACAACAAGCAACAACCTCTGCACCAGCAGCACCACCTCCAGTCCAACCAGCATATGCATCACAACAAGCACCTCCATCAACATCCGATGAGGATGCATCGGTTACCCCTATTTATAGAGAACAGCAAAGGCTCTCCAACGAGCAAGAATGCATATCGAATGAACTTATTGAAGTAAAGGAAGAAATAAAAAAGGTCAACAAGAAGCAGCATCCATGAACAAACGATTAAAGAAAATCTTCCAAATACTCGGCTGCATCAGTTCGGATGAGTCTGAGTAATCCGTATCCTTTTAATTTCTTTTTCTTGTGCAGATTTTTCCTTTTAATCTTTTCCTGTGCAGTTTTTTTTTAGTTTTTCGTTTTAGTTCTCACATTTTTAGTTCTTGAACTTGTTAACTTTTCTCTCCGTTTTGGTAATTTTGGCTAACTTTGTGACAAAAAGGGGGAGGGAATATTAGAACAGTTTGAACAATGAAACTACAGTTTGAACAATGAAACTATGATCGATTGCTATGATTGTCCAGTTGTGAACCATGAAGGTAAGTAGAACTTCAACTTTTGGTTTTCTTTTGTGATTGCATGCATGCCTCGACTAACTATTTGCTAACTATTTGGGCATGTAATATAACTAACAAGTTGATGTTCACTAATAATTTTGTGACATTTGGATTTTGATTGCATAGAAGATATGTTGGTTTTTAACTATGATCCAGTTACATATCTGAATGTATAAATGTCATGGTAAGTATAAATGAGTATAAACTTCATCTCTGTATGTGGTTTTTGAATGATATAAAATTCTTGAGGTATCTAACGATTTCTTTTGTCAAGAATGATTTCTTTTGCAGAGAGTAAAGATGTCTAAGTCTAGAGTCTGTTTTAGGAGGTTAACTCATGTATCTATTTTATTTTGGAATTCATTTTAAATTTTTGTTGTATGGTGATAGCAACAAAAATATCTTTTTGAATTTTCTTGAGTGGATTTGTGTTTTGTCACGAAACCGCCAAAGGGGGAGATTGTTACGGAATTTGAGTTGGCGTATTTCGTGAATTCGGTTAAGTCTTGAAGATTGAAGATAAAGAAAGTTGGATCTGTTAACTCAATCTCAAGAAAGAAGAATTCAAAAGGATCAGGTATGTTTAACTAATTATTTTTGGTGATCCGAATACTTCTTTTAGTGTAGAAACACTTGGATGAATTTTTAATTGCATAAAAATCAAAAACTGGACATGGGACATGTTCAGGATCCGGATCAGACATTCCAATCCGGATCCCGAAGGGTGTTCGTTCATACGCATCTTCAATCCGGATCGCAGCCTCCTTTGATCCGGATCCCGAACACTGGTTTTACCATTTTATTTGAACGATCCGGATCAGGCATCTCAATCCGGATCCCGAACGTTGGTGTTTGGTGAATTGTATGAACGATCCGGATCAGGCACTTAGATCCGGATCCCGAACCTTGGTTTTTCTGGAAACTGTCTGTCTCGCTACTGCAATCCGGATCGCCGAAGTCCGATCCGGATCGCCGTCCTGAAAAATTCCAGAAAAGGTTAGTTTTTTATTCTTATCCTCTTCCAATGGTTTCTAACCTATATATAGACCCTTTAAATCATCTTTTAGGGTAACCACGAAAAAGGGAAAAAGACGACCGAAATAGATAGATCCACATATAGAGAAGAAAGGAAATCAATAGATTTAATCTTATGTTTCTACATCTATATTGATTGATTTGATTCTAGGTTTTCATACTCACATTTTGAGTAGAATCAAATCAATGAATACTTAGATGGTATTTCTGATCTATTTCTAATCTAAGTATTCGGTGGATCATCACCACCCAAAAAATAACGATTTATCCCAAAATCGGCGCGTGGACTCGCGTGGCCTTGTGGATTCAAGGTGCTACCGCTCTCGTGGATTCGGAGCGAGGTACGTTCGTGGATTCGAAGCGTGCTACTGGGTGAAGACCGTGGATTCGGTCGGACGTCGTGGATTCGGCGTTGGACGCAGATCGTGGATTCGAGAAGCGTTGCGGAGCGAGCGGAGAAGATCAACTAGGAGCGTATGGAAAAGGTTGAGTCGTCTGTGAGTACGGTATATCACCTTGTACGTGTTTAATTCTAGTGGATTTCACCGTGTTATCGGTCCCGTGGTTTTTTACTCCGGTTTGGAGTTTTCCACGTAAAAATCTCTGCGTGTTATTTATTTTTCCGCATTGGATTTTATATCGCAAAGATTTTTGAGTGTTTATTGTTTACACCTATTCACCCCCCTCTAGGTGTTTTTTCCCCTATTTAGATCCAATTATACATAACCCAACAGTTTGGTTGTTGAGGAAGACGTTGTCAGCTTCTTTTCCTTTAGATAGAATCTATCTTCGTCATCCACTGCTTGTTGTGATTCTTTACAAAATATCTCCCAATCCTCTTCATCCTCTGATTCTGACTCAACTTGAGGAACAGCGTTTGTCTTCTCCTGACTTGCTTCAGCTTGTTCCTTTTTGACAGATGCTCGAGTTCCCACTAATGCTACAATGAGCGCAATAATCCAAGCGAAAACCATTGTGCTACTAGTGGTCAGATAATAGAAAAGCCTGTGAGCAAAACTCAAGAACACGAGAAAAATTGTTTATTTTTAAAAATTTGAAAAATTGTACCTAAACAATCATTATCGTGTAGAGAGACTAGGAATCAAATTAGTTTTGCAAAAAGAATTTTAAAAATAGATCAATCCCATGATTTTCAAAAATTCCTATTATATGCCCTAAAACCGAATTTTCAAAAATCGAAGCCTAAAAATCCGTTAATCAAGAGAATACCTAGCATATAATCAAAACTAATCTACCCAGAGTTCTTATTTCAAAAGAAATTTGACCAAAAACCAATCCCAAACGAAAAAGATACAAAATTTCCAACACGTTTTGAGCAAAATAGTGAAAAACTGTGAAAAACCGAGTTTTTGATCAAGAAAACTTACTTGGAATCGAAGAACCTGAGTTGAAAAGGCTCCAAATCAGTTGATTTCTAGAGAGAGAAGCTCTGGAGACTTTGGAACAAAAGATTGTAGGAAAAAGAAATCAAAACCCTTTTGTTCTATATAAAACCCTAGTCGCGGTCCGGATCGGATCGTGAATCCAGTCCGGATCGGCTACCCGCAGGAAATTCCTGCGTTCGGGATCCGGATCGGATTGTCCAGTCCGGATCGGCTCCAAACTTTTTCTTCAGAAAAATTCTGAAAAATTCTAGAAAATCCAGAAAAAGATTGTAAGCACTTATACATGTCAACTTTAAGTAAAAGACATCATTTCATATTAAAAGAAATAGATTATGCTAAATCTATCATTAATATCCAACAAATGAAACGAAAATTTATAAAAATTAAATCCCTTAAAGTTGAACAACTTCAATCACATCTAACATAATCTTATGAGTAATGCCTTTATCAAATCATCAATTTGGTAAAGAAAATGAAATACCAAGATCAAGAGATGTTTGAAATCCCAAATATGTTAGATAATGTATCTAGTCAATCTATTAAAGAGAGTGGCTCTTTGAGCATCTTTCATAAAAAAAACCAACCTTATACCAACCTTGGAATTTGACAGAGTCAAGTATTCCAAAAGGCATTTTATCTAATCATCTTGAAAGAACCATGCTTGATATACATGTGGTAGCTGCACACAGTACTCGGACGACCGAGGTGGTAGCTCTTTCCTCCATGTGGTGGCAGTTTTCACACTCCTCATTGGGATGTAACTCTTTCCACATCTTTTGAGCATAACATTCTGCATTAACTCCCCCTTAATTGGCTATCAATTATATAATATATAAGGTATTCAACCAAAAATTGATCTCGATTTCATACTCGACTCAATTGTCAAATAAGATAAAAACTATACCAAGAGATCATTTGAGAGAGAAATTGACTTTGATCAAAACAAAGATGACTTAATTGACATAAATGATCATTGCATCAAATGAATTATTATGATATCCAAAGCATAATAAGTTTCAAATTATATAAAAGGATGCAGTTAAAGTCAATAATAGTAGTGCTCAATTTATGTTCTATGTACAAACATAGATGATGAACAAAAACACAAAACAAAACCTAACCTACGCAAAATTTTCAAAAAGAAGTTATTTCAAGGAAAGCATTCCAATTGCTTTACGCAAATGAATAAAACGTTTTTGATCCAAAGGTTTTGTTAAAAAGTCAGCTAATTGATCCTCTGTTGAAATGTAGGAAAGTTGAAGAATATTTGATTCAACTAGCTCTCTTAGAAAATGATATCTAAGTTCAATGTGTTTTGTTCTTGAGTGCAACACAGGGTTTTTGGAAATATTTATAGCACTTGTGTTGTCACAAAGAATAGTTACCGAAGTTGCTGAAATTCGGAAGTCGCTCAACATGCTTTTCATCCAAATGAGTTGAGTTGAACAACTACCCGCTGAGATATATTCCGCTTCGGCAGTCGAGAGTGCTATGCAATTTTGCTTTTTACTATGCCATGCATGTAACACCCCCGGAATTTGGATTAGTCATCTATATAAATGATATAATAGGACTAAATCTCTAACCCGGCTATAGCATTTTGGATGGTAGCAAGATCCAAGAGGAACATGAGAGTTAAGCGTGCTAGAGCTAGAGTAGTTCTAGGATGGGTGACCCCCTGGGAAGTGGGGCGTCACAGTTCCTCCCGTTTAGGCCTGACGTCCTCGTCAGTCCAAACACACACACAGCAGACCAAGATCACCAGGCGATGTGAGACTCGTCTCGCTAGCCCTGTCATCTAAACCCAAACTCAGCCGAGACTCGCCGCACACTTCCGGCTGGTTATTGGCTCTGATATCAAATGTAACGCCCCACTTCCCACGGGGTCACCCATCCGAGAACTACTCTAGCTCTAGCACGCTTAACTGCGGAGTTCTGATGGGATCCGGTGCTTTAGTGCTGGTATGGATGCGATCATACCAGCACTAAAGCACCGGATCCCATCAGAACTCCGCAGTTAAGCGTGCTAGAGCTAGAGTAGTTCTAGGATGGGTGACCCCCTGGGAAGTGGGGCATCACAGTTGGTATCAGAGACATTCACCAGCCGAAAATGTGAGATGAGTCTCGGCTGAGCCAGGGTTATATAGCGGGTAGAGCGAGGCTCCCCGGCTAATGACCGTTGTGAGTGGAGTGCAGCTCCTCACAAGGTCGGCTAAGGCTAGCGAGACGAGTCTCACATCGCCTGGTGCTTGTGAGTGTGCTTGAGCCTGACGTGGACGTCAGGGCTTAAAGGGGGGAAGAATGTAACACCCCCGGAATTTGGATTAGTCCTCTATATAAATGATATAATAGGACTAAATCTCTAACCCGGCTATAGCATTTTGGATGGTAGCAAGATCCAAGAGGAACATGAGAGTTAAGCATGCTAGAGCTAGAGTAGTTCTAGGATGGGTGACAATGTAACGACCCGGCCCACTAGCAATAATAACTCGTTGGGCCCAAACCACAGCCAAAAATGCTTAAGCCCAGTTATTATTACTAGTGTCCAAGTTTCATATAAATTCAATCTCAATTCCATCCACATCCGATGTGGGACTATTGGGGGCGTCACAGACTCCCCCCGTTTAGGCCTGACGTCCTCGTCAGCCCAAACACACACACAGCAGCCCAAGATCACCAGACGATGTGAGACTCATCTCGCTAGCCCTGTCATCTAGACCCAGGCTCAGCCGAGACTCGCCGCACACTTCCGGCTGGTTATTGGCTCTGATACCAAATGTAACGACCCGGCCCACTAGCAATAATAACTCGTTGGGCCCAAACCACAGCCAAAAATGCTTAAGCCCAGTTATTATTACTAGTGTCCAAGTTTCATATAAATCCAATCACAATTCCATCCACATCCGATGTGGGACTATTGGGGGCGTCACAACAACTCTTTCTTTCCGCTGAGCGAAACCCTCGGGGCATGACATATTAAGATGGTATCGGAGAGGTTTTCTTTTAATCACAACAGTGAAGGTTCAACATCCACAGTAATACCACACGTAGCTTCGAATAAATGAAATGTGTAGGACATAGGGGTGTAGGACGTGAGTGATCGGGGGGGGAGTGTAGTTTCTTTCTCTCTCGATGTAGGGCAGTTGTTCTAGCAGAGACTAGGACTAATGTTTTGGTTGCATGTGTGTACAGACGATGGTCCGAACTAGAGCGTCGGCCGGGGACGAGTGGGCAGATGCGACGGCAACGACGGCCGCGGAGAACCAACTCCTGCGGCAGCAACTGCGAGAGATGGCGGGGCAGCTGGCGACCCTCACAGATCATGTGCGTCAGTTGACGCAACGGCTTCTGGCCGCGACGGTGGCGGTCGCCCCGGCCCCTCCACAGGGGCCAACCGCGCCAGCAGCTGTACCGCAGGTGACGGGGACTGGGGCAGGAGTGGCCCCTCCACCAGTAGCAGCGGCCGGGATAGCATCAGCCCAGACTACGACGCCGGTAGCAGCACCCACAACAGCGTCCACGGGACCGGCTCCGGGGGCCCTCGGCGGGGGTACCTCGGGGGAGACCATGGTGGCACCCGTTCCTACTGTGGCCGCCGCCGCCGCAGGAGAGGGGACAGCTTCACTGACGGAGCGGGAGCGGGTACGAGCCAACCTGGCGGATTTCAAGAAATACGATCCACCCGTTTTCGAGGGAGAAACGACCGATCCATGGGTCGTCGAGGACTGGGTGGGATCGATGGAAAAGCTTTTTGAAGACTTGCTCATGGAGGACTGTGAGCGGGTTCCCCTAGCGGTCCACTGTCTGGGGGGGAACGCCCGCTTATGGTGGAAAACGGTGCGTCCCGACCCCACCACGGGCATCGCGCTCCCATCATGGACGACGTTCAAGCAGGAGCTGTTTGGGGCTTTCTTCACCAACAGCGTCAAGAAGAAACTGGAGGACGACCTGAACCACATCCAGCAGGGGAGCAAGACAGTTATGGAATATCAGCGCGAATTCGTGCGATTGGCGAACTGCGTCCCTTTCGTCATAAGGGACGAAGCCCACAAGGCGCAACTTTTCGTGGATGGATTACGAAGTGATATCTTCCAAGTGGTGCAGGCAGCCGACTTGCACACGTTCCAGAAAGTGGTCGACCGGGCCACTGTGGTCGAGCGCGGGTTCGCAGTTACACGCGCCAAGAGGGAGGCCCCGGCGCGGCACGAGGATAAGAAGCGGCAACAACAGTACTATGGGGGGGGGGGGGGGGGTTCTTCCAGTGGGAGCCGACCCCCCAAGCGGTGGAGACCACAGTCAGGATCCCGGAGTGCACCTGCAGGAGGACCGAGGTCGGGGGACAGGCCTTGTGTAATTTGCAGGGGGGCACACCAAGTGCTAGACTGCCCCCAGAGAGTCGATCATTGCTTCCGCTGCGGCAAGCAGGGGCACTTCCGCCGCAACTGCCCCCTAACCTTGGGACCAGCCTCCTCTGCCGCATCCACGCCTTCGCCACAGTTCTCCGGGCGGGGGAAAGCTCCTTTGGGGTCGACCTCTAGGCCCCCGGCATCGCGGCGCGAGGAGACAAGGCAGCCTCAACCGGGCGGGCGAGTTTATTCAATGACCCACCAAGAGACTGATAGGCCGGAGGACGTTCTTGCAGGTATTACTTCTGTTTCAAATTCCCGTGCTAGAACCCTCTTTGATACTGGAGCAACACACTCGTTCATTTCTTGTGACTACGTGTTTACGCATGACCTCGGGGAGACACCTCTCCAAAACCGAATGACGGTCCAGACGGCGGGTGGGACACTGGAGGCGACCAGTTTGGTGGCCACCTGCCCGATTAAACTAGGGCGACTGCCTTGTCCTTGGGATTTGGTGGTAATTCCCCTGAAGGAGTACGACGTTGTGTTGTGCATGGATTGGCTCTCAAGGTACCAGGTGCTTATCGACTGCGAGAAGCGGATGGTGCAACTACAAGAACCAAGTTTCCCTAAAAATGTGTATCTGGCGTGCAAGAGCACCTCCTTCCCAGCGGTCATCTCAGCGGCACGAGCCAGGAGACTGGTAGAGGGTGGGTGTGTGGCCTATTTGGCGTCTGTGGACTTAATCGCCCGACCCTCGGGGACACCGTCAGACATCCCAGTGGTAAGGGATTTTCCCGATGTTTTCCCAACGGAGCTGCCCGGGATGCCCCCTGAGCGGGAAGTGGTGTTCCCTATGTTACGGAATTTGAGTTGGCGTATTTCGTGAATTCGGTTAAGTCTTGAAGATTGAAGATAAAGAAGGTTGGATCATATAACTCAATCTCAAGAAAGAAGAATTCAAAAGGATCAGGTATGTTTAACTAATTATCTTTTGTGATCCCAATACTTCTTATAGTGTAGAAACACTTGGATGAATTTTTAATTTTATAAAAATCAAAAACTGGACATGGGACATGTTCAGGATCCGGATCAGACACTTCGATCCGGATCCCGAAGGGTGTTAGTTCATACGCAAATTCAATCCGGATCCAAGCCTCTTCTGATCCGGATCCCGAACACTGGTTTTTATCGAAATATATGAACGATCCGGATCAGGCATTTCAATCCGGATCTCGAACATTGGTGTTTGGTGAATTGTATGAACGATCCGGATCAGGCACTTCGATCCGGATCCCGAACCTTTGTTTTTCAGAAAACTGTCTGTCTCGTTACTACAATCCGAATCGCCGAAATCCGATCCGGATCGTCGTCCTGAAAAATCCCAGAAAAGGTTACTTTTTTATTCTTATCCTCTTCCAACGGTTTCTAACCTATAAATAGACCCTATGATTCATCTTTTAGGGCATGGAAAAAATACGACCGAAATAGAAAAATCCACATATAGAGAAGAAAGGAAATACTAGATTTAATTCTATGTTTCTTCATCTATTTTATTAATTTGATTCTAGGTTTTCCAAACTCAAATTTTGAGTAGAATCAAATTAATGAATACTTAGATGGTATTTCCGATCTATTTCTAATCTAAGCATTCGGCGGATCATCACCACCCAAAAACAACGATTTCCCCAAAATCGGCGCGTGGACTCGCGTGGCCTTGTGGATTCAAGGTGCTACCGCTCTCGTGGATTCGGAGCGAGGTACGTTCGTGGATTCGAGACGTGCTACTGGGTGAAGACCGTGGATTCGGTCGGACGTCGTGGACTCGACGTTGGACGCCGTGGATTCGGCGTTGGACGCAGATCGTGGATTCGAGAAGCGTTGCGGAGCGAGCGGAGAAGATCAACTAGGAGCGTATGGAAAAAGGTTGAGTCGTCTGTGAGTACGGTATATCACCTTTGTACGTGTTATAATTCTAGTGGATTTCACCGTGTTATCGGTCCCGTGGTTTTTTACTCTGGTTTGGGGTTTTCCACGTAAAAATCTCTGCGTGTTATTTATTTTTCCGCATTGGGTTTTTTATCGCAAAATTTTTTGAGTGTTTATTGTTTACACCTATTCACCCCCCTCTAGGTGTTTTTCTCCTATTTAGATCCAATTATACATAACCCAACAAGTGGTATCAGAGAGGGAATAGGGTTGTAAACAATGGTTGAAGGTGGAAACATCAACAGACCTCCGTTCTTCGATGGAACAAATTATGCGTACTGGAAAGTACGGATGAAAGCCTTTTTAATTTCCATCGACGAACGGGTGTGGCAATCAATTGAATTAGGATGGTCTAATCCAACTGAAATTATTGCTGATGTTCGCACCATCAAACCTAGATCGAAATGGACCAAGGAAGAGATAGATTTTTCTTCTTACAATGGCAAAGGGATTAATGCTCTATTTAATGCTTTGTCTCAAACTGAGTTCTCTTGCGTCTCCGCATGTGAGACTGCGAAAGAAATCTGGGATGTTCTTCAAGTTACACATGAGGGAACTAACCTTGTGAAGATTCAAAAATTGCAAATGCTTACGAGCAAGTTTGACTCTATTTTCATGGCAGAAAATGAATCTTTCACAGACTATTACACACGATTGCAAGATATCGTAAACTCATGTGCTAACTTGGGAGAGAAGATTCCAGAATTTAAAGTTGTAAGAAAAATATTAAGAACTCTTCCTGAAAGATTTCGATCCAAGGTTACGGCCATTGAAACTATTAAACACCCGGACGAAATCCGTGTAGAAGAATTAGTTGGCTCATTACAAACTTATGAAATGACATTTCCTACTAACTATTCTTCTGGAAAAGCATCCTCTTCTAAGTCTTCAGGTTTAGCATTGAAAACAACAAAAGAAGAAGACGCGGATTCATCCTCCTCAGACGATGACGTAAACCTATCTATGGAGGACTTTGAGAAGCAGCTCGCTCTCTTGACAAGAAGATTTCGCCGAAACTTTCGAAGGGGTAACTCAAGCAAAACTCCATCCTTCGTAAAGTCGAAGAAAGGCAAAGGTTCTTCAAGTTTCAAACCAAGAAAGCAAGAGGGTTTTTCTAAGGATAAGAAAAGCTCAGAAGGACAAGTCCAATGCTTCAAGTGCCGAGGGTACGGCCATATCTCAACGGAGTGTCCCAATAAGAATCCGTCAAAGAAGAAAGCGATGCAAGCCGTCACTTGGGATGACACCTCATCGTCAAATGAGTCATCGTCAAGTGATGAAGAAGATAACGCAACGGCGTTCCACGCGTCCACATCTTCACCCTTCATGTGCTTAATGGCTAGTACATCCGAGTCATTGTCCAACTCCACTGTTGAAAAAATTGCAACGGACGATGAATCGGATAATTCAGAAGGTGAATACTTTGCTCTTGCCTACCATAAGCTTTTGAGGGTTTCAAAGAAACTGGCAAAGCAAAACAAGAGTTTGAGAGGGAGATTGTAGGATCTCGAAGAAGAAGCAAAAAGGGCATCTTCTCTCTCAAACGCTCTTGAAGTGGAAAGGGATAATCTGATTAAAATAAATGTTTCCCTTCAAGAGTCCAATGAGCAATTCGAGAAGAATTATGTAGATATGGTGAACAAAGCGAATTACTTCTTGAAGCTCAACGGCGAGGCTCGACAGGAAAAATTGGAAATGACAGAGACCATTCTCCAACTCAAGGATGACTTACAGCGATTTTCATCAGGAAGGAGTAAGTTGGATAAACTTCTTGGTCTTGTTACTAATATTTCCTTGCATGCATATGATAATTCGTCTTGGTATCTGGATAGTGGTTGTTCCCGTCACATGACCGGTGACAAAAACTGCTTTCAAAATTTTGAGAAAATCTCCGGAGGACTTGTAGTTTTCGGAGATGGTCGGTCTTCCAAAATTGTTGGAAAAGGAACAGTAGCTATTCCAGATGGCCCGATTCTGAATAATGTATTATTTGTTGATGGCCTTAAGACTAACCTCATAAGTATCAGTCAACTTTGTGACAATGGTTTTTCAGTTAATTTTTCATCTGTTGAATGCATTGTAACTGATAAGGACCATGTTTTCTTTTTAAAGGGGGTTAGATCTGAAAACAATTGTTATGTTGTTCCCAATAAAATTTCTGAAAATTGTAACTTAGCCTCTTTGAATAATGAAACACTTTGGCATGAAAGGCTAGGTCACATAAATTTTAAGGAACTTGCTAGAATTTCAAACAAAGACGTGGTCAAGGGGGTTCCAAAACTTTCACTTAAACAAAACATTGTGTGTGGTGGTTGTCAAAAGGGAAAACAATCCAGGACTGCACACAAGAACTTGAACCACGTTGGTACTAATCGGCCCTTAGAATTATTGCATATGGATCTTATAGGGCCGACACGTCAACCATCCTTGGGAGGTAAATGGTATATTTTCTTATTGGTTGATGATTTCTCTAGATACTCATGGGTAGCATTTTTAAAAGAGAAAGCTGATACTTTTGATTCTTTTCACGAGATTTGCCTTCGTATTTTGATTGAAAAGAATGAAAAGATCATTCGTGTTAGAAGTGATAGAGGTGGAGAATTCATAAATTCTAAATTCATTGATTTTTGCACTTCCAATGGCATTAAACATGAATTCTCAGCACCCTATACACCTCAACAGAATGGTGTAGTCGAGCGCAAAAACAGGGTTGTACAAGAGATGGCACGTGTTATTACCGTTATATTTTTGGGCTGAAGCTGTGAACACTGCAATCTATGTTATTAATCGAGTTTATTTGCGCCCGGGAACTTTAAATACACCATATGAACTATGGTTTTGTAGAAAACCAAACATCAAATATTTTCGTATCTTTGGGAGTCGGTGTTACATTTTACGTGACCGCGAAAATCTTGAAAAATTTGACTCTCGAAGTGACGAAGGGATTTTCATGGGTTATTCTACAAATAGTAGAGCATATCGGGTATTTAACTTGGAATCTAAAACGATTGTAGAATCCATAAATGTTAAAGTAGACGAAGCTTTCCACTTTGTATCTGATAAATCTACCCCTGATATCTCTCTTGATGATGATACTCCTGTAAATGCATCTTTTCATGATAATACTTTCAATATTAATGATGCATCTAATAGTTCTTCAAGTTTATCTGATGTGCAGGAATCATCTCATGTACCTCCGAGTACTCCATTACCTCAAACGTTACGCATCTCCAAGGATCATCCTGAATCAAACATTATTGGAGACCCACAAGAAGGAGTCAGAACTCGGAGACAGTTGGTTTGTGGATTCGCTTGTTACGTTTCGTTAATCGAACCAAAGAACGTCGATGAAGCTCTTCAGGATGACTACTGGATTGAAGCAATGCAGGAAGAGCTCTATCAGTTTGAACGAAATAAAGTCCGGGAATTAACGAAGCCTCCGATGCAACACAATGTGATTGGTACTAAATGCATTTTCAAGAATAAGAAAAATGAGGATGGTACCATCATCAGGAACAAAGCACGTCTAGTTGCTCAAGGCTACTCTCAAATAGAAGGTATAGACTTGATGAAACTTTCGCCCCTGTAGCTAGACTCGAGTCCATTCGTATCTTATTCGCTATTGCTTGTCACTTTAAAATAAAACTCTTTCAAATGGACGTTAAGAGCGCGTTTTTAAATGGGTTTTTAAATGAGGAAGTTTATGTGGCTCAACCGAAAGGTTTTGTAGACTGTAAACTACCTAACCATGTTTTTCGTTTGAAAAATGCTCTTTACGGTTTAAAACAAGCACCACGAGCGTGGTACGAAAGGTTGACAAAGCACCTTTTGGAGAAGGGCTATACTCGAGGGGGAGCAGATCGGACTCTCTTTGTGAAGCATTATCAGGATAACTTCATTGTTGCACAAATCTATGTCGATGACATTGTATTTGGAGCAACAAAGGATAATGATGCTTCTAAATTCGCAGAAACCATGGAAAGCGAATTTGAGATGTCTATGATGGGCGAACTGACATACTTTCTTGGATTGCAAGTGAAACAAAATGGTGAAGGCATTCATCTGTGTCAATCCAAGTATGCAAAGGAGTTGGTAAAGAAATTCGGATTAGAAGATTCTAAAGATTTTCCTATTCCTATGGGAACTAGCAATAAGGGATTAGGAAGTGATTCTCTTAGTGATAGTGTAGACGAGAAACTCTATCGAAGTATGATTGGAAGTCTACTCTACCTCACAGCTAGTCGCCCGGACATATCCTTTAGTGTTGGGATCTGCGCGAGATATCAGTCAGCACCAAAGGAGGATCACCTGAAAGCGGTGAAACGGATCATCCGGTACGTCAAAGGAACTGTAAACTTCGGAATTTGGTATCCTATGGGAACAAGTCTTGACATTATAGGATATTCAGATGCCGATTGGGCAGGATCAGTGGATGATCGGAAAAGTACGAGTGGTGCATGTTTCTATCTTGGCCATTGTCTTGTTGCATGGCATAGTAAAAAGCAAAACTGCATTGCACTCTCGACTGCCGAAGCGGAATATATCTCAACGGGTAGTTGTTCAACTCAACTCATTTGGATGAAAAGCGTGTTGAGCGACTTCCGGATTTCAGCAACTTCGGTAACTGTTTTATGTGACAACACTAGTGCTATAAACATTTCAAAAAACCCTGTGTTGCACTCAAGAACAAAACACATTGAACTTAGATATCATTTTCTTAGAGAGCTAGTTGAATCAAATATTCTTTAAATTTCCTACATTTCAACTGAAGATCAATTAGCTGACATTTTAACAAAACCTTTGGATCAAAAATGTTTTATTCACTTGCGTAAAGCAATTGGAATGCTTTCCTTGAAATAACCCCTTTTTGAAACTCTTGTTTAGGTTAGGTTTTGTTTTTGTGTTTTTGTTCATTCTCTATGCTTGGACATAGAACATTAATTGAGCATATGTCTTATTGACTTTAATAGCATCTTTTCGTTTATTTAGAAATTTATTATGCTTTGGATATCATAATAATTCATTTGATGCAATGATCATTTATGTGAATTAAATCATCTTTGTTTTGATCGAAGTCAATTTCTCTCTCGATGATCTCTTGGTATAGTTTTTATCTTATTTGACTATTTAGTCGAGTATGAAATCGAGATCAATATTTGGTTGAATACTTTATATCTTAAATAATTGATAGCCAATTGAGGGGGAGTCAAAGAAAAAGTGTTATACTCAAAAGATGTGGAAAGAGTTACATCCCAATGAGGAGTGTGAAAACTACCACCACATGGAGGAAAGAGCTACCACCTCGGTCGTCCGAGTACTGTGTGCAGCTACCACATGTATACCAAGCAAGGTTTTTCAAGTTTGATTAAATGCATGTTGAAATACTTGACTCTGTCAAAATTTCAAGGTTGGTATAAGGTGGGAATTTTAATGAAAGATGCTCAAAGAGCCACTCTCTTCAATAAATTGACTAGATATATTATCTAACTTATCTGGGATTTCAGACATCTATTGATCTTGGTATTTCATTTTCTTTACCAAATTGATGATTTGATAAAGGCATTACTCATAAGATCAAGTTAGATGTAATTGAAGTTGTTCAACTTTAAGGGATTTAATTTTTATAAATCTTCGTTTCGTTATTTGAATATTTTTGATAGATTTGGCATAATCTATTTCTTGTTGTATGAAACGATGATTTTCATTTAAAGTTGATACACAAAAGTGCTTACATACTTTTTCTGGATTTTGTGGAATTTTTCTGAATTTTTTCGATGAAAAAGTTGGAGCCGATCCGGATTGGACAAGCCGATCCGGATCCCGAATGCAGGTATTTTCGCGGGTAGCCGATCCGGATCGGATTCACGAACTGATCCGGATCGCGGCTAGGGTTTTATATAGAACGAAAGGAGTTTGATTTCTTTTTTACTTCAATCTTTTGTTCCAAAGTCTCCAGAGCTTCTCTCTCTAGAATTCATCCGTCTTGGAAGCTTACAAACTCAAGTTCTTCGATTCTAAGTAAGTTTTATTGATCAAAATCTCGATTTTTCACAGTTTTTCATGTTCTTCCTCAAAACGTCATGAAATTTCTGTATCTTTTTCGTTTTGGATTAGTTTTTGATCAAATTTCTTTTGAAATAAGAACTCTGGGTAGATTAGTTTTGATTATATGCTAGATATTCTCATGATAAACGGATTTTTGGCCTTCGATTTCAAAAATTTCGGTTTTAGGGCATATAATGGGAATTTTCGAAAATCATGTGATTGATCTATTTTTAAAATTCTTTTTGCAAAACTAATTTGATTCTTAGTCTCTCTACACGATAATGATTGTTTGGGTACAATCTTTCAAATTTTTGAAAATTGATAATTTTTTCGTGTTCTTGAGTAGTTGTTTGCAGGACTTTAAATCTATTAAGCACTTGCACCAATGGCGTTTGCATGGATAATCTTCCTTCTGGTTGCAATGGTGCACACACGTAAGACTATAAAAGGAGAACAAGATGAATCAAGTCAAGAAGAGACAAGGAAAGTGTGTCAAAATAATTTAGAATCAGATGAAGAAGATTGGGAGGAAATCTGTAAACAAGCACAACAAGCTGTTGATAAAGAAGACAGGTTGTACTTAAAGAGCAAAAAGCTGACGAAATCTTCCTCAACAACCAAGCAGTACACTAGGCAAAAGAATTCAAAGGGCACTGGAATTCAGATTGATGAACCCCTCACCAGAGCTCGCTCTCTCCCTAGAGAATCTCCATGGAATGAAGGTCAAGGTGCACCATCTGCATCTACACTGCATCCCTCAACGTCCTGGAGACACACTACAAAAGCGAATGTATGGTCCTCCATTCGACAAGAACAGCGGAGATTGTCTGCTGAACAAGACAGGTTGTCCACAAACCTCCAACAGATTATCTCTGAGCAACACAAGATGAAAAGAAAGTGTTCCACAATATCAAAATTGCTTCAAGCAATTTTGAAGAAGTTGGATTGTAGCAATCCCACCAGTTCTGACTCGGGATGACCTAACCTCAGACTCTAACTTTTCTTTTCTTTTGCAGGTTGTTAGTTTTAGTTCTTAAATTTCTTTTAATTTTTGTTTAGTTTTTGTTCTCAAACTTTTGGTTCTCGAACTTTTTAACTCTCCTTATTATTTTTGTAATTTTGGCTAACATTGTGACAAAAAGGGGGAGAGAATATTTGTCACGCCCCGGGGTCGAAACTGCGACCCGGGCTCGCCAACAGATCCGCCACCTATGCCAAACCCCGCATAGGCGAAGCGTCCTACCTGCAAGAAAAGTACTACAGCTAACAGATATCAGAGCTATAAATGAAAATCTGCTGTATAATTAAAATCAACCACTGTACAACTGGAAATAATACAACAACGTCCACCTCCCAAAGGTAATAATCGTACAATATCCTCAGATACAAGACTCATAGCTCAACAGGGAGGTATCTCCAATAAATACATCAGTGTACAGGCTCTCAATACAAATAAAATCCTCACTACATCAGTCTCTCAAAAGGGGAAAATAAAACAACTAATCTACTGAAGCTCTCCTCTGAAAGGGTACCGCTACTCTCCAAACATGGGTAGGGATCTAGCTCGCGACTCCCTCGCCTCGATCATCGACCGCAGAATCAGCAACACCCGCTAAGACTCTGCAAAACAAAGGAGAGGAAGGAAAAGGGAGGGGGAAAACCCCCAAAGGGTGTGAGAACTACACCAAAAAGGGAGTTCTCAGTGGGTACCACCGCCGGACCCGACGGTCTGCCCACTAAGTCCTCAAAAGACAATAACTAACCAAAGCCGTAAAGACTGAAATAAGGAAGCTGGAGCCTCTCAACAGCTATCATGCCTCTAAGCCAGCTATGCCTGCCATGCCTGCCTATGCCTGCTATGCTTGCCATGCCTGCCATGCCTGCCTATGCCTGCCATGCCTGCTATGCCTGCTATGCCTGCCTTTGCCTGCCTATGCCTGCCATGCCTGCTATGCCTGCCTATGCCTCTCGTACAACGGTCAACAACTCACAATGACCTTGGGACAACCGTCGATCCCCAAACGGTTCCCGACAACACTAGCACTGGTCTAGACTTCACTCGGTCCCCCTGACACGAGTGCAACAATAAAGCGAATATCTGTAATAAACCCAATCTGGTGCCACTAGTAAAACTGGCATTGCCTGCTCAGCGGAATCTGCACACATGGCCCGAAACCGCGGGATCGGCCCACATGGCCCGCATCCCAAAGTAAGTAACAGATCGGCATCTAAACCGTCCGATCGGAAACTAAAGAGTAAGTAACAGATCGGCATCTAAACCGTCCGATCGGAAACTAAAGAGTAAGTAACAGATCGGCATCTAAACCGTCCGATCGGAAACTAAAGAGTTAGTAACAGATCGGCATCTAAACCGTCCGATCGGAAACTAAAGATTAAGTAACAGATCGGCATCTAAACCGTCCGATCGGAAACTAAAGAGTAAGTAACAGATCGGCATCTAAACCGTCCGATCGGAAACTCAAGAGTGGCACTCGAGGGGAGCGACCCACACGAGTAAAGTATCTCTGTATAGCAGGACTTTGATCAAGACTATGATCAAAGTGGAAAACTCTGTCCACTAAAGAAAGACCCGACCTCAATCAGATGCAAAAGTACTCAATAGGGGGAAACTCTGTCCACTAGAGAAATCTGATACCCGATCTGGTGCATAAATAAATATCCGGTCAACCGTCCAATATCCGCGGTTGCCGCAAAGCCCCACAACTAATCCAACCTGTCCCATACACCAAGCCCCGACTACACTATCCAGATCCCTGCTCGAACTCGAGCAACACTGACCACCTGACTAACAAAGAAGGAGAAAGGAAAAGCATGGTTTCTCCTAAGTCAAGTTCCAATAAGTAGTGTAGCAATAGAAGATGGCCTAACTACCTGTCCATACAAGCATGCTTTTGTCCTCAGAAACGATAAAAGTGGGTGAAACATATAATAGCAAAGCATGCCAAAATGTTCCTACTATGCTGTACTAATCTCACGCAAGTAGGCTAATGAATAACTCGTACAATAACCACATGATCTAGGCCATTCTTCAAGCTTTTCCTCTCGATGCTAAATATGGGTTGTACATTAAACATGCATGCTATCAGTCATGGAGGGGTGACATTCCCACAAGTGCATCTACATTCCCCATAATATAAAAACCTTATGCAGTTACCAGATTAAGCCTACCCACCTGAAATGCTCAATCCAAGGCAAACCTGGGGTCGGTGAAGAGCGTGGCCACTTGCACGCACAATCCGCTGAACCCGTATCCACGATACATGTCGCGCAAACCTCGGCTCCTAGCAGTGTTCCGAAAACACTCGCGAACCCTCCTGGGTACAACAAAAGGTCCAAAGTTACACTTTATGCTAAAATATCCAAGTATACACCATCTGCTGGAACCATCCTTGAAGATGTGCAATTTTCACCTGCAGAACGGACTCTGAAAAATCCACCAAAAATACTGCCGCGTTCCTCGCGTCGATACCTTCGAAACGAGTACCTGCACGCCAAAGTCCGAGCCCCGTAGGCCGAGTTACAAATTCCACAATACAGGGCGCTCACAAACACACCATACACAACTGTATCACATGCACCAGAGAACGGGAAAAGTATACCTTCGGGCAGTTCCCGGAAAAATCCCAAAAAAATATGGTGATGATCCTCGCGTCGAGTAGATGAAAAAAGTGTATAGGCTCGCCTCGATCCGATGCTCGTACAACAAGTTGCGCGCAAAACGGTACACACACGAGTCCGCGCGCAAAACGATGCGCGCCACCAAACCTGCACACGAAACGGTGAACGCCATTAAACCTCGCACGGAAAACGGTGCGCGCCAACAAGACCTGCACGCGATACGGTGCACGTACCTCGAACTGCACGCAAAACGGAGCATGATGCCGGAGTCCGCACGCAAAACGGTGCACGCCGCGAGAGTCTGCACGCAAAACGGAGCACGGTGCCGGAGTCCGCACGTAAAACGGAGTCCGCACGCAAAACGGTGCACGCCGCCAGAGTCCGCACGCAAAACGGAGCACGGTGCCGGAGTCCGCACGCAAAACGGAGCACGGTGCCCGAGTCCGCACGCAAAACGGAGTCCGCACGCAAAACGGTGCACGCTGCCGGAGTCCGCACGCAAAACGGTGCAATAAAACACGGTCCCTAACACAGATAAGAGCAAGGGGTCAAATCCAATGTCCAAAAGGATGCCTCAAAACTGTGTCAAAAATACCGCAAAAACAAGTGCGGGTCCTACCTCGACGCGTCGCGCCGTCCAACTGCTCCGTTGGAAAAACTTGCGCGCTCCACGAGGCCCACGACGCCCCGCCGCACCCCACACAACTCCCTCCCTCTCACTCTCTCACGCTCAGTTGGAGAAGAAAGGAAGAGAAGAGAAGAAAGAATGGCGCTCGAGGTGGAGAAGGAAGAAGAAGAAGAAGAAAAAGGAGAGAAGGTGCCCATGCATCGGGTCCACGGTGCACCGCCAATGGGGAGCCACCAGCCCGCGGTCCACACAGCCCGGCGCGTGCACCGGGTCCACGCAGGCGCCTCGGGCGCCACGCGGCGCGCACCCAAGCGCGCCACGTGGGCGCGCAGCCCGCGCGCTACACGGGCGCGTGACACCGCGCCCGCGCAGGCGCGGGACACGGGCACGCCACACGGGCGTGCGCCCTCGCGCCCCCGAGCGGGTGCCAGTGCGGGCCCGCCACGTGGCGGCCCCTGCGCGCCCCCCGCGCTTGAAGGCGGGGTTCCCAGTGCGCCCCACGCGCTGTACGCGCCTCGAACCGTGCGCCAGTGCCGCCTCGGGCATCGTGCCGCGTCGCCGTGTCTCGGAATTCGTGCCACGTCACCTCGAAAAACGCGCACTTCATCCGGGCTCCAAAACAAACAAGTAAATAGCCCATTCTCAACGATTTCGCGCGCTGAATCCAAAAACGATGTCCGATTCTCCAAATTCTCAACCGAAAATTCGATTTGCCAATTTCCAACTCTAAAAATTCCCGAAGGCAACCGGAGGGGTAATCTTTTATCCAAACTTCGCCCGGAGTCCATATTTGACATCTGCGTCGCGCGAAACCACTTCTAAACACTCGACGGGTCCTCCAATTTCCCACGGGATCTCCTTTTAAGCCCAATGTCCAACACTTGTGTCCAGATTGCGCACAATCACCACCGACGCACCACAAAGGCCTCCAGAAGCTGCTGGTCAACCAGTAATCTAGTCGTGGAGATCCAGGTTCTCACATCCTCCCCCACTAAGGAAAGTTTCGTCCTCGAAACTAGCTCGATTCCACCAGGAGTCACAAACACCTAGGGTAAGTACTCAACATCATTGTCTCTAGCTTCCCAAGTCACCTCTCACTCCCCGTGATTACTCCTCAACAACAACAACAACAGCCAGTACGGCATAGCCCGATTGCGCAACCTCTAATCTCACGAGCCAGAATTCGCAACGGGCGTCCCTCGTACTCCAAACATTCCTAGATTTCGAATGGGGCGAGTCAATCACGGTCGAGGGATCCAAAAACATAACCTTCCTGAGCTGAGACATGAAACACAACAAGGGTTCCATCAAAAGTTGGGGGAAACAAGATAACCGCCAGTGCAACACGCGCCAAACCACAACCTGTGTCAACTCAACCAAGGCAACCCGAAGCACACCCACACGATTATCTAATAAGGAAAAGAGCCCTAACAAGGAGGGGTCCTCGCTCGGTCACTCCTGAATCTTGACCATCCAAGTGAACTACTCAGCCGCGGTCTATCATCCAAAGGAACCCTCAGGGACAAAACCACAAGCCATGTTTGCCCCAATAGTCCACACAGCGCCAGCTGTGGAATTATCAAACTCATCCCCCAGACAGCTTTCCTGCGCCAGGTATCCACAATCACAGTGGCCCTGTCGGGGTAATCCAGAATGCTCAACAATAACCCAACGGTAATTCCACAGTCGCTACAGGAGGCATCACTAAAACTCGCAGATATCTCTCCCAACACTGGAAATACTAACATTGGCGTTGGTATCAGTCTCATCATCCGATTGCCAAGCTCTCCTGGCACTGCCCAGTCCAAGAAACTCCTCCCCTCAACAATAATTGTCGATCTCGGCCAAATCCCCAGTGATATCCATATTGGCCGGATTTCCACCGCCGCTCCTACGGCTCAAACAAAGTGACCCAAGAAGGTATGCTTCTGAAGCTACAACTTGTACCTCAATAACTTGGCATACAGCTTCATCCACACAGGCATGGTAGCACATCCACAAGTGCTCCACGTACTCCAAGTCGCTCTGGGAGTAAATCATAATATCCTTGGGGGAACACCACTCCCAATCCGTCCAAGTACAACTGGGACGCACAATTTCTCAAATCTTCAAGACAACAGGGCATTAATTATTCCATTTGGCCTTACTATGAGCTCATAATGCCCCTACCGTGTCCTGAACGCCATCTAGGCAAATTCCTCGACTGTCTAATTCCAAGTAGGTACTCGCATCATACAATAACTGCCTGCATATAGCTCCATCCGAAGGTCCTAGATACCACCTGGACCTGTCTACACTCGAACCATAAAAGGACCCTCACAGTCGTGTATCAACGACGTGGCATCACCACCGTGTACCAACGGCGTGGCATCACCACCGTATATCAACGGCGTGGCACTAGGTCAAACAGGCCCCTCGATCCATCAGATCCTGCAACTGCGCCATCAGCTCTCTCGGCTCTACTGGCGATGTCCAAAGAAGTACTGTCGAGGGTGGCGCGGTTTCCCGAACCACGTCAAACGCAATCTCTATCTCCCTAATCGGTAGCATCTCCAACAGCTCGGGTGAAATCACACCCGGGGTCTCGTGGGCAACAGAGATATCCTTGAGTCCCGGTGCCGCCGAAAGCACCTCACACACTGTCGCTATAACCTGTGTGCTATAACTATCTCAACCACCAAGCCTCCTCCACATGCACAGCACTAACAGGAACCTGTACCTCGAGTGCACGTGGTAACAAATCTGCCTCTAGTCCAGGCAAGAATGCAACATGCTCTAACTCCGACTGCTGTGATGAAATCACACCTGCGACAACTCGATCCCCTACCGTGGCGCCCTCCACCCGGGCGGCACAGGTTCATCCACTCAATGCAAGTGGTTGTCGCTCAATCTGCCTGCAAATCAGGGCTATCCACATAGGGAGTACGACCTCTGTTTCTGCTCACACTTAGGCGACGAATAAGGTCCTCCGCAGATAACAAATCCACGCTACCGCTGCGCCACTCTGATATAGATGCTGATGCGGCCATCGGGGTCCACCCGATCTCTGGCATCCCAGGAACCCGTCATCCTGGAAAAGAAATCAGAAGTGCCTCTGCCGGCTAATTTGCCCTCCATCACACGGCGCCAAGCGCCAATATCCAAAACTCGCCCCTGGCGGCGGTTCCCTATCCAAAGGAACTGCAGCGCCACGCTCCATACACAATGCCTACTCCAACGAGGCGTCAAAACCTATAATGGAGGGACTGAATAAACTGAAAGGTATCCTGGCGCAATCCACTCCCAGCCACATATCCTATGCGCCTCGTCCCTCGAACCTGGAGCGCGCAGTTCAACAACTGCCAAAACTCTCTAGCACAGGGAGGCTCTCAATTGATAACTCCATCACTACCAACCACGACTCTGCCTCCAAATGCTCCAACTCAATTTTACGAGTCAGGGTGGTTCATCTGCCAAATCTGGCTCAATAGATCGATCGCGTCCCCTCAGCTCACCAGCTGTCAACCATCCACCCTACCTCGGTGCCTTGCCACTAACCATTGGCACAGAGGGGGCTACTCACTCCATCGGTGCCACAGAAATCCCCGCCACTGAGGATACTGCAACCGGGTGGTCTCGGAAGGAAGCACTGTCGAGCTGCCCGTTGCTCCGACAGCTGTGTCACTAAAACCAGCTGCTCGCTCACTCTGCCGCTGATAAGCCTCTAACAATCCTGTCATCTGGGTCCGGAGTTCTCTGACCTCAATCCAGGTACCCGGCCCAAATCCAACCACTCAAGCTCAACTGCTATGACAGGATGCACATGGGTCAAAACCCAGCGTCGGGGAGACACCGCTCGCCAAGACGAAACTGCAAAACAGCAAACAACAACGCTCGACCCAATCCAGCGAAAGTCTAAAGCATGTCACCCGTTCCACAGCATTATGTTGTCTGCAGCCAACATAATCACTTAGGAGAATAAACATGCCAATCACTTCTCCCGTCCCTTGGGAGAGGTATAAAACTCAATCAGGACTCTCGCTAAAAGTCACGACTCTCACGAAGTCAACCAAGGGTCAAACCATAAGCCAAGGGTTTCTAAGTCCACCATGACCTACAACCTAGGTTCTGATACCACCTAATCTGTCACGCCCCGGGGTCGAAACTGCGACCCGGGCTCGCCAACAGATCCGCCACCTATGCCAAACCGCATAGGCGAAGCGTCCTACCTGCAAGAAAAGTACTACAGCTAACAGATATCAGAGCTATAAATGAAAATCTGCTGTATAATTAAAATCAACCACTGTACAACTGGAAATAATACAACAACGTCCACCTCCCAAAGGTAATAATCGTACAATATCCTCAGATACAAGACTCATAGCTCAACAGGGAGGTATCTCCAATAAATACATCAGTGTACAGGCTCTCAATACAAATAAAATCCTCACTACATCAGTCTCTCAAAAGGGGAAAATAAAATAACTAATCTACTGAAGCTCTCCTCTGAAAGGGTACCGCTACTCTCCAAACATGGGTAGGGATCTAGCTCGCGACTCCCTCGCCTCGATCATCGACCGCAGAATCAGCAACACCCGCTAAGACTCTGCAAAACAAAGGAGAGGAAGGAAAAGGGAGGGGGAAAACCCCCAAAGGGTGTGAGAACTACACCAAAAAGGGAGTTCTCAGTGGGTACCACCGCCGGACCCGACGGTCTGCCCACTAAGTCCTCAAAAGACAATAACTAACCAAAGCCGTAAAGACTGAAATAAGGAAGCTGGAGCCTCTCAACAGCTATCATGCCTCTAAGCCTGCTACGCCTGCCATGCCTGCCTATGCCTGCTATGCTTGCCATGCCTGCCATGCCTGCCTATGCCTGCTATGCCTGCCATGCCTGCCTATGCCTGCCATGCCTGCTATGCCTGCCTATGCCTCTCGTACAACGGTCAACAACTCACAATGACCTTGGGACAACCGTCGATCCCCAAACGGTTCCCGACAACACTAGCACTGGTCTAGACTTCACTCGGTCCCCCTGACACGAGTGCAACAATAAAGCGAATATCTGTAATAAACCCAATCTGGTGCCACCAGTAAAACTGGCATTGCCTGCTCAGCGGAATCTGCACACATGGGCCGAAACCGCGGGATCGGCCCACATGGCCCGCATCCCAAAGTAAGTAACAGATCGGCATCTAAACCGTCCGATCGGAAACTAAAGAGTAAGTAACAGATCGGCATCTAAACCGTCCGATCGGAAACTAAAGAGTAAGTAACAGATCGGCATCTAAACCGTCCGATCGGAAACTAAAGAGTAAGTAACAGATCGGCATCTAAACCGTCCGATCGGAAACTAAAGAGTTAGTAACAGATCGGCATCTAAACCGTCCGATCGGAAACTCAAGAGTGGCACTAGAGGGGAGCGACCCGCACGAGTAAAGTATCTCTGTATAGCAGGACTTTGATCAAGACTATGATCAAAGTGGAAAACTCTGTCCACTAAAGAAAGACCCGACCTCAATCAGATGCAAAAGTACTCAATAGGGGGAAACTCTGTCCACTAGAGAAATCTGATACCCGATCTGGTGCATAAATAAATATCCGGTCAACCGCCCAATATCCGCGGTTGCCGCAAAGCCCCACAGCTAATCCAACCTGTCCCAGACACCAAGTCCCGACTACACTACCCAGATCCCTGCTCGAACTCGAGCAACACTGACCACCTGACTAACAAAGATGGAGAAAGGAAAAGCATGGTTTCTCCTAAGTCAAGTTCCAATAAGTAGTGTAGCAATAGAAGATGGCCTAACTACCTGTCCATACAAGCATGCTTTTGTCCTCAGAAACGATAAAAGTGGGTGAAACATATAATAGCAAAGCATGCCAAAATGTTCCTACTATGCTGTACTAATCTCACGCAAGTAGGCTAATGAATAACTCGTACAATAACCACATGATCTAGGCCATTCTTCAAGCTTTTCCTCTCGATGCTAAATATGGGTTGTACATTAAACATGCATGCTATCAGTCATGGAGGGGTGACATTCCCACAAGTGCATCTACATTCCCCATAATATAAAAACCTTATGCAGTTACCAGATTAAGCCTACCCACCTGAAATGCTCAATCCAAGGCAAACCTGGGGTCGGTGAAGAGCGTGGCCACTTGCACGCACAATCCGCTGAACCCGTATCCACGATACATGTCGCGCAAACCTCGGCTCCTAGCAGTGTTCCGAAAACACTCGCGAACCCTCCTGGGTACAACAAAAGGTCCAAAGTTACACTTTATGCTAAAATATCCAAGTATACACTATCTGCTGGAACCAGCCTTGAAGATGTGCAATTTTCACCTGCAGAACGGACTCTGAAAAATCCACCAAAAATACTGTCGCGTTCCTCACGTCGATACCTTCGAAACGAGTATCTGCACGCCAAAGTCCGAGCCCCGTAGGCCGAGTTACAAATTCCACAATACAGGGCGCTCACAAACACACCATACACAACTGTATCACATGCACCAGAGAACGGGAAAAGTATACCTTCGGGCAGTTCCCGGAAAAATCCCAGAAAAATACGGTGATGATCCTCGCGTCGAGTAGATGAAAAAAGTGTATAGGCTCGCCTCGATCCGACGCTCGTACAACAAGTTGCGGGCAAAACGGTACACACAGGAGTCCGCGCGCAAAACGATGCGCGCCACCAAACCTGCACACGAAACGGTGAACGCCATTAAACCCCGCACGGAAAACGGTGCGCGCCAACAAGACCTGCACGCGATACGGTTCACGTACCTCGAACTGCACGCAAAACGGAGCACGATGCCGGAGTCCGCATGCAAAACGAAGTCCGCACGCAAAACGGTGCACGCGCGCCAGAGTCCGCACGCAAAACGAAGCACGGTGCCTGGTCCGCATGCAAAACGGAGTCCGCACGCAAAACGGAGCACGGTGCCGGAGTCCGCACGCAAAATGTTTCACGCCGCCAGAGTCCGCACGCAAAACGAAGCACGGTGCCGGAGTCCGCACGCAAAACGGAGTCCGCACGCAAAACGGAGCACGGTGCCGAAGTCCGCATGCAAAATGGAGTCCGAACGCAAAACGGTGCACGCTGCCGGAGTCCGCACACAAAATGGTGCAATAAAACACGGTCCCTAACACAGATAAGAGCAAGGGGTCAAATCCAATGTCCAAAAGGACGCCTCAAAACTGTGTCAAAAATACCGCAAAAACAAGTGCGGGTCCAACCTCGACGCGTCGCGCCGTCCAACTGCTCCGTTTGAAAAACTCGCGCGCTCCACGAGGCCCACGACGCACCGCCGCACCCCACACAACTCCCTCCCTCTCACTCTCTCACGCTCGGTTGGAGAAGAAAGGAAGAGAAGAGAAGAAAGAATGGCGCTCGGGGTGGAGAAGGAAGAAGAAGAAGAGGAAAAAGGAGAGAAGGTGCCCATGCACCGGGTCCACGGTGCACCGCCAATGGGGAGCCACCAGCCCGCGGTCCACACAGCCGGGCGCGTGCACCGGGTCCACGCAGGCGCTCCGGGCGCCACGCGGCGCGCACCCAAGCGCGCCACGTCGGCGCGCACCCAAGCGCGCCACGTGGGCGCGCAGCCCGCGCGCTACACGGCCGCGTGACACCGCGCCCGCGCAGGCGCGGGACACGGGCACGCCACACGGGCGTGCGCCCCCGCACCCCCGAGCGGGTGCCAGTGGGGGCCCGCCACGTGGCGGCCCCTGCGCGCCCCCCGCGCTTGAAGGCGGGGTTCCCAGTGCGCCCCACCCGCTGTACGCGCCTCGAACCGCACGCCAGCGCCGCCTCGGGCTTCGTGCCGCGTCGCCACGTCTCGGAATTCGTGCCACGTCGCCTCAAAAAATGCGCACTTCATCCGGGCTCCAAAACAAACAAGTAAATAGCCCATTCTCAACGATTTCGCGCGCTGAATCCAAAAACGATGTCTGATTCTCCAAATTCTCAACCGAAATTTTGCCAAAAGCCCCCGGAAAGCCTACTTGATCCGATTTTCGTGCCGGGTCTATTCCAAAAATTCGATTTGCCAATTTCCAACTCTAAAAATTCCCGAAGGCAACCGTAGAGGTAATCTTTTATCCAAACTTCGCCCGGAGTCCATATTTGACATCTGCGTCGCGCGAAACCACTTCTAAACACTCGACGGGTCCTACAATTTCCCACGGGATCTCCTTTTAAGCCCAATGTCCAACACTTGTGTCCAGATTGCGCACAATCACCACCGACGCACCACAAAGGCCTCCAGAAGCTACTGGTCAACCAGTAATCTAGTCGTGGGGATCCAGGTTCTCACAATATTAGAACAGAAAGAAACAATGAAACTATGATCGATTGACCAGTTGTGAACCATGAAGGTAAGTATAGAGGTAAGTATAACTTCAACTTTTGGGTTTTCTTTTGTGATTGCATGCATGCCTCGACTAACTATTCGATTAACTATTTGGGCATGTAATATAACTAACAAGTTGATGTTGACTAACAATTTTGTGACATTTGCATTTTGAATGCATAGAAGATATGTTGGTGTTTAACTATGATCCAATTACATATCTGAATGTATAAATGTCATGGTAGGTATAAATGAGTATAAACTTCATCTCTGTGTATGGTTTTTGAATGACATAAAATTCTTGAGGTATCTAACGATTTCTCTTGTCAAGAATGATTTCTTTTGCAGAGAGTACAGATGTCTAAGTCTAGAGTCTGTTTTAGGAGTTTAACTCATGTATCTATCTTTATTTGGATCTCATTGTAAATTTTTGTTGTATGGTGATATCAACAAAAATATCTTTTTGAATTTTCTTGAGTGGATTTGTGTTTTGTCACGAAACCGCCAAAGGGGGAGATTGTTACGAAATTTGAGTTGCCGTATTTCGTGAATTCGGTTAAGTCTTGAAGATTGAAGATAAAGAAGGTTGGATCATATAACTCAATCTCAAGAAAGAAGAATTCAAAAGGATCAGGTATGTTTAACTAATTATCTTTTGTGATCCGAATACTTCTTATAGTGTAGAAACACTTGGATGAATTTTTAATTTCATAAAAATAAAAAACTGGACATGGGACATGTTCAGGATCCGGATCAGACACTTCAATCCGGATCCCGAAGGGTGTTAGTTCATACGCAAATTCAATCCGGATCCAAGCCTCTTCTGATCCGGATCCCGAACACTGGTTTTTACCGAAATATATGAACGATCCGGATCAGGCATTTCAATCCGGATCCCGAACATTGGTGTTTGGTGAATTGTATGAACAATCCGGATCAGGCACTTCGATCCGGATCCCGAACCTTTGTTTTTCAGGAAACTGTCTGTCTCGTTACTGCAATCCGGATCGCCGAAATCCGATCCGGATCGTCGTCCTGAAAAATCCCAGAAAAGATTAGTTTTTGATTCTTTTCCTCTTCCAACGGTTTCTAACCTATAAATAGACCCTATGATTCATCTTTTAGGGCATGGAAAAAATACGACCGAAATAGAAAAATCCACATATAGAGAAGAAAGGAAGTACTAGATTTAATTCTATGTTTCTTCATCTATTTTATTAATTTGATTCTAGGTTTTCCAAACTCAGATTTTGAGTAGAATCAAATTAATGAATACTTAGATGGTATTTCCGATCTATTTCTAATCTATGTATTCGGCGGATCATCACCACCCAAAAACAACGATTTCCCCAAAATCGGCGCGTGGACTCGCGTGGCCTTGTGGATTCAAGGTGCTACCGCTCTCGTGGATTCGGAGCGAGGTACGTTCGTGGATTCGAGACGTGCTACTGGGTGAAGACCGTGGATTCGGTCGGACGTCGTGGACTCGACGTTGGACGCCGTGGATTCGGCGTTGGACGCAGATCGTGGATTCGAGAAGCGTTGCGGAGCGAGCGGAGAAGATCAACTAGGAGCGTATGGAAAAAGGTTGAGTCGTCTGTGAGTACGGTATATCACCTTTGTATGTGTTATAATTCTAGTGGATTTCACCGTGTTATCGGTCCCGTGGTTTTTTACTCCGGTTTGGAGTTTTCCACGTAAAAATCTCTGCGTGTTATTTATTTTTCCGCATTGGGTTTTTTATCGCAAAGATTTTTGAGTGTTTATTGTTTACACCTATTCACCCCCCTCTAGGTGTTTTTTCCCCTATTTAGATCCAATTATACATAACCCAACACCCTATCGAACTTCTACCGGGCACGCAACCTATTACGAAGGCGCCGTACCGAATGGCTTTCGCGGAATTGAGAGAGCTTAAGGCGCAACTGGAGGACCTCTTGGACAAAGGTTTCATCAGGCCGAGTGTGTCGCCCTGGGGCGCACCGGTACTCTTTGTGCGGAAGAAAGATGGAAGTCTGCGACTCTGCATCGACTACAGAGAAATAAACAAGGTGACGGTGAAGAACAAGTACCCCCTGCCCAGAATCGACGACCTCTTCGACCAACTACGACGAGCGACGGTCTTCTCAAAGATTGATCTGCAGTCGGGCTACCACCAGCTCCGGGTTCGAAATGAGGATATTCCAAGGACCGCCTTCTGGACCCGGTATGGCCACTACGAATTTACGGTTATGCCTTTCGGGCTTACGAACGCCCCCGCAGTCTTCATGGATATGATGAACCGAATTTTCAGGCCTTTCCTAGACCGGTTCGTAGTGGTCTTCATCGACGACATATTGATCTATTCACCCACTGACGGGGAGCACGAGCAACATCTGCGAATGATCCTCCAGACCCTCAGGGACCACGAGTTGTTCGCTAAACTCAAGAAGTGCGAATTCTGGCTACACGAGGTGGGATTTCTAGGGCACGTGATCTCGGCAAAAGGAATCGCCGTGGACCCCAAGAAGGTGGAATCAGTAACAGCCTGGCAGCCGCCAACTACAGTAACGGAGATCCGCAGTTTCTTGGGCCTGGCTGGGTACTACCGACGCTTTGTCGAGGGCTTCTCGAAGATAGGCGCCCCCCTTAACCGGTTGACTAGAAAAGGAGAAAAGTTTGTGTGGTCGACACAATGCCAGGAGAGCTTCGAAGAACTCAAAAGAAGGCTAACCAGGGCACCAATTCTTGTACTACCAACACCAGGAGAGGACTATGAGGTGTACTGCGACGCATCGAGGATCGGCCTTGGGGGTGTATTGATGCAACAGGGGAAAGTAATAGCCTATGCTTCCAGACAACTGAAGGATTACGAAAAGAACTACCCGATACATGATTTGGAACTGGCTGCAGTGGTCTTTGTTCTAAAGTTATGGAGACACTACCTCTTTGGTGTCCACTGTAATGTTTTTTCATACCACCAAAGTCTTAAGTACCTGTTCACCCAAAATGAGCTAAATTTGCGGCAGAGGCAGTGGCTTGAACTACTGAAGGATTACGATCTGACAATCCAGTACCACCCCGGGAAGGCAAACGTAGTGGCAGACGCTTTGAGCAGGAAGGGGCAACCAAAAGAGGCGTCGGCACGCGCGATAACTGAGCAGAGCACCTTAATCGCGGAATTCTCACGATTGAAGTTGGAGGTGGTACCAGCGGGCACAGTTGCACAACTGATAGCTTTGGTGGTAAAGCCGATGCTATTCGAGAAAATTCGAGAAGGACAGCAGGCGGACTCGCACTTACAACTCGTGCGAGACAGGATCTCACCGGATCAAGAAGGTGACTTTACAGTGGAAGGCGACGGCACTCTACGATTTCGTGGGCGGATTTGCGTGCCGGATACCCCGGAATTGAAGGAGGAAATCCTAGCTGAGGCACACCGCGCCCCTTATGCGGCACATCCAGGGGGCACAAAGATGTACAGGGACCTCAAGCAGACTTTCTGGTGGCCCAAGCTGAAGGGGGATGTGACTCATCATGTAGCGCATTGCCTGGTATGTCAGCAGATAAAGGCAGAGCATCAGCGGCCGGCGGGAAAGCTACAGCCCTTACCGGTGCCAAAGTGGAAGTGGGATCAGATCACCATGGACTTCGTCACTGGATTCCCACGTTCACAGCAGGGGCACGACGCAATCTGGGTCATTGTGGACCGGCTAACCAAGTCAGCGCACTTCCTACCCATTCACACAACCTGGACCAGAGAGCGGTTGGCTCAAGTCTACCTCAGCGAGATTGTGAGACTGCATGGAGTGCCGGCATCGATCACATCGGATAGAGACACACGCTTTGTTTCGAAGTTTTGGCAGAGTCTACAGCAGGCCTTGGGGACCAAACTACAGTTCAGCACGGCCTTCCACCCGCAGACGGACGGACAGTCGGAGCGAGTGATCCAGACGCTGGAGGACCTGCTGCGAGCTTGTGTACTAGACTGGGGGGTCGATTGGGAGCGTTACCTGCCCCTCATCGAATTCGCCTACAACAACAGCTACCAGGCCAGCATCAAGATGGCACCCTACGAAGCCTTATACGGGAGACGCTGCCGATCCCCGATCTGTTGGGACGACTTGGGAGAAAGGAAGTTCTTGGGACCCGACTTGGTGGAGGAAACTGAAGAGAAGGTACGCCTCATCAAGAAGTGCCTACTGACCGCCCAGAGTCGACAAAAGAGCTACGCGGATCGGAGACGCCGCGACCTAGAATTCCAGGTGGGTGAACACGTGTTTTTGCGAGTCTCGCCGTCCAGAGGAATCAAGCGCTTCGGGCTGAAGGGCAAGCTGAGCCCATGATTTGTGGGGCCCTTCGAGATCCTGGAGCGCATCGGCCCAGTGGCTTACCGCCTCGCCCTACCACCGAACCTCAGCCGGGTCCACGACGTGTTCCACGTTTCGATGCTCAAGAAATACCTCCCCGACCCATCGCATGTTCTGGACGTCTCGACACTTGAACTGAAGGAGGACTTAAGCTTCGAGGAAACCCCAGTGCGAATCCTAGCAAGGGAGAGCAAGACACTGCGAAATCGAGTCATCCCCTACGTGAAGGTGCTCTGGAGCAACCACGAGGAGCGGGAAGCGACGTGGGAGCTGGAGGCAAAGATGAGGGGGTACTACCCCGACCTTTTCACCGCAACCCAGGATTGAGTTTCGGGGACGAAACTTGTTTTTAAGAGGTAAGTGGTGTAACATCTGCGGGTTTCAGGGCAACCGGATCTTTTTATTTTTTTTAAACTTTATTTGCACCGCGGTTCGCTTAAGAGGTCTGAAGGGTGGTTATTAATTCCTTGTTGATGGGCAGACCGTCGGGGCTCGCGGGTATTTTTGGATAATAAAGCTCGCGAAACGGAGAACGGCGGCGCGATCGGTTTTGGATTCCGACTCCGGAATCTCCCAGAATAAATTCGGGAAGGTTGCTTGCAGTTTAGACGACTTGCACGGTTATCGAGGCAGACCGGACCCTGGTTCGTGACCGATCGATCTAGTCTTTCTGTGTAGTTTAGGTTAATTTCCACTGTCCTTGTTTTGACCGCTTGGTTTAACTTGTGGTTTGGGGTTAGGGTTCCACTTTTCCCACTTCTTTCACCCTAGGCGTACGTATCCCGAGCGCGGACGAGGAACCGTCTTCCCACCGCAACGCTACCTCCTCCCCATCGATCAGCATGGAGATCCCAGCGGCGCGACCAAGGAGAGGGAGGGACGACCGTACACCTTTCGAAACCGGGCACGCAAGAATGGGACGATCCCTTTTCCCCCATTGTTCAACCCTAAGCGATGAAACCGAGGTGAGCATGGTTTTAGATCGTTCTTGTTTTTCTTGCTTTCTCGTTTTCTTGTTTTTAGCAAGCGGGGGGAGGGAGGTTGACGGCTTCGCCGGATTCCGGCGTGCGTGCGGACCCGCGCACGCGGGCGGCGCCGTGTGCGGGTGGCGCGCCCGCGCGGCCTGCGCAGGTGCTGGGCGCATGCACACCCGTGCATGCGGGCGGCACCGCATGCGGGGGGCGCGCCCGCACGGCCTGCGCAGGGGCTCGGCGCGTGCGCACCCACGCATGCGGGCGGCACCGCATGCGGGTGGCGCGCCTGCGCGGCCTGCGCAGGGACTGGGCGCATGCGCACCCGCGCATGCGGGCGGCACCGCATGCGGGTGGCGCGCCCGCGCGGCCTGCGCATGGCTGGGCGCGCGTGCACCCGCGCATGCGGGCAACACCCGCATGCGGGTGGCGCGCCCGCGCGGCCTGCGCAGGGCCGTGCGCGCGCGCACCCTCGCATGCGGGCGGCGCCCCCGTACGCCCGCACGGGGCCGAGCATCGCGCGGGGGGAGGACCGCGTGAGCCGTTGGTCGTCTGTGTTTTACTCTTCGTTGATTACGGTTGGTGGGTACTGATCTTCTACCCGGGGTTTTCTTTTATAGCTTCGGGGAGCGTGCCGGGACGCGGGGGAGTCGAGCGTTGATCCCTACACGCAAAGGTGGGTTTTTCTTTGAGACTTAGCATAGAGTTTGTATTGTTGGAAGGATCTTTACTGCACCTTATCGGTACTAATGCTGACAGTCTCTATTATGTGCGATATTACTCTGTATCTGGTTACTATGCTCGAGGTTGCGACACGCGCACCCGCGGTCTGGCCACCGCAAAGGGAGCTCTTTTCCGGGAAAGCGGTCTCCGACCCGTGTGGACCCACGAGGTGACGTAGTGGGGGCCCCCGTAGGTGTGGGGTTTGAGGCATCAAGGTGGGAGCGGTGCGATCCGTCGGGATTGGTGCCCGACGAGGTCAAGGGCTCCAAGGAGTGAGCGGTGCGATCCGTCGGGATAGGTGCCCGACGAGGTCAGGTGTACAGGTGTTACAGGTGTACAGGTGTTACAGGTGTACAGGCGATTCAGGTGTTACGAGTGTTCACGTGTTACCTTTCCCTTTTGGAGCCGAGTGGTTGCTCCAGATAGTTTTACATTTGGGTTTGGTACTTTTCCTGCTTACTATCATTATTATTGTGTCGCTGACTACCCACTCCGTGACAGGTTCTTCCAGGGGTGAGAGGTAGACGACGGTGAGGCCGAGGCAGGAGTAGTCGGGCTGTGGGGAGCCCTAGTGTGTATCTCCTTTCCTTTCCTTGCATTATATTTGATACGGCAGGCTACGGTGTGGTTCTCGATACCCTCGTGGGGTCGGTGTGGATGTTGATTGCTTTTATTCTGGATATGGAATATTAATCCTTTTCATTATCTCCGTTCGGCCGTTATTCAAGCAACCCAAAAAAGAAAAGAAAAGAAAAGAAATGTGAAAACTATTTTAAAAATCTGGGGTCGTGTGGACCCGTTTTCCAAACCATGTGGATTTATGGGATTTCCAAACTGTTTTCAAAACCTTGGGTCGTGTGGACCTGCTTTCCAAAACCCTGTGGATTTATGGCACCTTTCCAAACTGTTTTCAAAACATTGGGTCGTGTGGACCTGTTTTCAAAACTGTGAGTTTATCCTTTCAACTTGACCGGCCACGGACATTGTTTCTAGTTTGCATTCGTAGTTATGTTCCGCGCACTATTGTAGTTATGTTCCGTGCACTGTTGTGATTGAATGAATGCTTGTGTTTAACTGTTGTATTAGCCGCGACGCCGTGCATATACAGAGGAGACTCAGCCCGTTTGTCGAGTAAATCTGTATATGCGGCGGGTCTGGGCACGCGCCGGGGAGGGTCGAATTTCAAAAGAAAAAAAAAATTACTAAACGCCAAGCTAACAACTCTTTCTTTCCGCTGAGCGAAACCCCCGGGGCGTGACACCTCCAGACCCTAAGGGATCAAAAGCTGTATGCCAAACTCAAAAAGTGTGAGTTTTGGCTCCGTGAGGTCGATTTACTGGGACATATTGTCTCGGCCACGGGAATTGCGGTGGATCCAAGGAAGATAGAATCGGTGACCAACTGGGCTCGCCCGACCACGGTGACGGAAATCCGAAGCTTCCCCCGGGCTAGCAGGATATTACCGACGCTTTGTGGAAGGCTTTTCAAAGATAGCCACTCCCCTTACTCGACTAACCCGGAAAGGGGAGAAGTTCGTCTAGACGGATCAATGCCAGAAGAGCTTCGAGGAGCTTAAGGACAGACTCACGCGGGCACCGGTACTCACATTGCCACAGCCCGGTGAGGATTACGAGATCTACTGTGACGCGTCCTGAAGTGGACTGGGAAGTGTGTTGATGCAACAAGGGAAAGTCATCGCATACGCGTCAAGGCAACTCAAGGATTATGAGCGGAACTACCCTACACACGACTTGGAACTCGTGGCAGTCGTGTTTGCGTTGAAGCTCTGGAGGCTACCTCTATGGGGCACACTGTAAGGTGTACTCCGACCACCAGGGCCTCAAATATTTGCATACGCAAAAGGAGTTGAACTTACGGCAACGGCGGTGGTTGGAACTACTGAAGGACTACGATTTGTCCATCCATTACCACCCCGGAAAGGCAAACGGGGTGGCCGAAGCCTTGAGCCGGAAGGGACAAGCGGGGAGACGGCACTGAGCGCCCTTACCCAACAGGATCGGCTAATTGCACAATTCTCGCAACTGAGACTGGAGGTAGTGCCAGCAGGAGCAGTTGCGAGATTTCTGTCCTTGGTAATAAAGCCTACGCTGATAGAGGGGATCGCAGAAGGCCAAGCGACGGACCCACAACTACAGCAGGTGCGGGACAGGTCATCCCCGGAACCAGGTGGGGATTTTGTGATCGGCATCGACGACGTGTTGAGGTTCCGGGGACGAGTCTGCGTACCTGACATGCCGGAACTAAGGAGGGAAATCCTGGCGGAAGCGCATAACGCCCCCTACACTGCGCGTCCTGGAGGTATAAAAATGTACAGAGACCTAAGACAGACCTTCTGGTGGCCTAAACTAAAGAACGATGTGGCGCACTTCGTGGCACGATGTTTGGTGTGCCAACAGGTGAAGGCGGAACACCAACGACCGGCGGGAAAACTACAACCATTGCCCATACTGGAGTGGAAATGGGAACGGGACACCATGGATTTTGTGACTGGTTTTCCGCGATCGCAACAAGGACACGATGCGATATGGGTTATCGTGGACCGTTTGACGAAATCGGCTCACTTCATACCGATTCACACGACGTTGTAATGACACGGCTTTTCCTGTGATTTTTACCCTCCTGTTAATAAAGTGTTTATTTTAGTGGATCGAAATTATCGAGTTTCTGTAAGTCGGTCGGTGTGTTGCATGAGTATTTTTCTGTGAAAGAGCACGAAAAATGATGACCGACGGTGCAATCGGATCCAAAATCCGACTTACGGATCTCCCGGAAGGAAATTTTTAGTGATGCGGTGACTAAACGTGCATCGGAATCCGTGCAAAATATCCTGCACGCTTTATGAGGAAAAGGTGGGTTTGTCTTGTAGGATAATTAATTAATTATTCGGTGACAGATTTTAAAACAAAGGTGGATTTATCTTGTAGGATTAATTAATTAAAGAATTAATTAATCGGTGACAGAATTTATTATTCGGTTACAGATATTAAAAAGGTGGATTATCCCGTAGGATTAATTAATTAAAGAATTAATTAATTAGAGTCAAAAATATCCAAGGAGGATCTTGACGGTACGTACACATGAAACGGGAAAATAAAAAGGGATAAATTAATAATGAGATTTATTTATTCCCCGTATATTGAACGGAAACCCTAATCGTAAAAGATCGCCTCCTCAAACCCCCCTCTTTGGTGCGTACCGAAAACCAAACGAAACCCTAGTTTGAAAAGGGAGAAAGGAAAAGAGAGAAAAGAAAAGGAAACCCTAACCGGAGGAGAAAAGAAGGAAAGAAGGAGAAAGCGGAGGAACCCGATCGCCCCGATTGACGTCCGGAGACCGGAGAACGAGACGCCATCATCTACGGGGAGCGGATCCGGATCTCCAACGTCGCGAGGAACAAGATCGGTTCTTTAACCCCGATAGATCGAGGTTAGTGATCGTTAATACTTTTGTAGAATTAATCGGGGGGTTTTCCGTGTTCTTGTAAGGTCGTTTTAATCGGTACATCGATCACGGATTTTTGTTGGGTTTTGATCAATGTTTTGTTCGTTTTCTTGATCGGGTGTGATCGATGATTTTTATCGGGTTTGATCGGGAATCCGATCGATGTTTTGGTTGTTCGTCGATCGATGGTTTAGTCGTTAGATTTACCGCGAATTTATTCGGGGTTCTTGGGGGTGTTTCGTCGGAGCATGGGGAAGTTAACGGGAGGCCGCCGCCGTTGTTAAACGGGAGGCCGCCGCCGCTGTTACCATGTTCACAGGGTCGACGTCGTAGCCGCCGTGGACGCGTGGCCGCAACCGGAGCCGGAAAAGACGAAGAAAAACGAAAAATAAAGCAAAATCCGTCGCGCGGTTCACTGGCCCGGGCGTGCACGACCCCGGCAGCACGGATGCACAGACCCGGCGCACGAATCCGTGCGCCGGCCCAGCCCGCTTAAGCGCGGTGCACGCCCCCGCGTGCACCCGGTGCGCGACGCTGGCGCACGAAGCGGAAGACCCGGTGCACGCTCGGATCGTGCACCGGCCCGGCCCAAGACGCGCGGTGCACGCTTCCTGCGTGCACCCGGCGCATGCCGCCGCCGCCTGACACCGTAAACTCGGTCCACGCTTGCTCCTGTGCACCACCCGACAGCCCAAAGTTCGGTAGCTCCGTTTTGGTCCGTTTTTCCACCGTTTTGAGCGCCGTTTTCGCCGTTGGGATCACCATTTCCGGTGTTTTCTTGGCATGGCCACTCGGGATCTTTTTGGTCACCGTTTCGCCGTGTCGGGTGCTAATTTCGCCAACGCTCCGTGCCTCGATGAAATCGTCGGGGCGCGCCGTCGGGTCTATCTCTCATCGTTTTCGCTGTCGGGGCCTTCTTGGTTTAACCATTGACGTCCCGAGTGGGCTACCGGTTGAGAATTGGGTTTTGTTGGATTTTTGTGGGTTTAATGTGTCAGTGGTTGGGACCACTGATTTTACCTGATTAGGGTAAGGTGTTAATTTGTACTCTTGGATATTCTAGTAGGCCGCGAGGAGTTCCGATTGCTTAAGAGGGTCACGGGAGAGGTCGTATATCTTCAACCAGGTAGGTTCTTTTGCATCAAGTGCTGTAAGTGCATTATGTGCAACATATCACTAAATGTAGAGTCCTGGCGTCCCCTTGCCCGGGTAGGCCTCCCTTTTATTTTTGACGGGACTGTTAGGAAAACTTTTAACTGCATTTTCTGCAATGGGCTGGCCTGGACCGCGAGTATTTTTCTGCGATTGAGCTCGAAAAACGGAAGACGGCAAAGCGAACGGATTCGGTTTTCGATTTACGGATCTCCCGGAATGGGGGTCAAAGCGTTTGCTTTGAGTGGTGCATCGAAACCCGCGCTAAGTGGCTGGCACGCTTTTTGAGGCGATCGGCGGGATCCTGCTGTGATCGGACCTTTCATCTTTTTATGTTAGTGGATTATTTTATTCATTTGGTGGTACCTCGACCTTACGGTTTCCGTTTTGGGTCCTAATTGAATAGTTTTTCAGTCGATTATGGAGGGGTTGAAATTCGAGAATTTTTGGGCAGCCCGTCGGGACGCGCGGGTATTTTTAGATGTTAGAGCTCGCGAAACGGTGAACGGTGGCGCGATCGGATTTGAATTCCGACCCCGGGATCTCCCAGAAACAAATTTTGAAGTTTGCTATCTACTTGGGTGCATCGGAATGCGTGCCGGCGATCGGCACGTTTTCCGAGGCGATCTAGACCTCTCGTTCAATTTCAAAAGGCTAAGGTTGTTGACCTGGGTTTAATTTTAAAGTCTCTTCGTATAAGTTAAACCGATCGGGGTGCGGGGGGAAACCCTAGAAACCCTTTTTTTTCCCCTTTTTCCAAGAAACGGCGGAGGAACCGAGAATGAGAATCGGGCAGAGAAAGGGAAAATCGTCCATCCTCTGCGGGATTGATCGGGCGTGGAGGGGACGATCTTCTTCCTTCATCCTCCTCCGGCGGAATCAAGGTGAGCGGTTGGAGTTTCCTTTTTGTCCTTTTTGCAATTTCTGTGGGGTCGAGGGGTGGTGGTCGTTCGGGTGTCGCACGTCGGGTGGGTTGTGTGGGTAACGGGAAGCCGCCGCCGCCGTTGTTAAACGGGAGGCCGCCGCCGCCGTTATCGTGCCAACGGGGTCGTTGCCGCAGTCGCGGTGTTCGCGGGGTCGTCACCGGAGCCGCGGGGAGACGAAACGGGAGGTTACTGTTCACCCGTACGGACCACACCCCGCGCGGTCCACCGGAGCGGCATGCACCCGGTGCACGTCTCCCAGCCCGAAGGCGCGGAACCGGGCGCACGGTCGCGTGCGCCAGCCCGGCCCGCGCATCGCGGTGCACGCCTCCAGCGTGCACCCGGTGCGCGTCGCCGCGGCCCGTGGGGGTGAGCCCGGTGCGCGCCCTGCGCGTGCACCGGCCCGGCCCGCTTACCGCGGTGCACGCCTCCAGCGTGCACCCGGTGCGTGCCGCAGCGCCCGTGGGGGTGAGCCCGGTGCACGCCCTGCGCGTGCACCGGCCCGGCCCATGCTGCCTGGTGCACGCGCCCGGGTGAGCCCGGTCTACGCCGCGCACCCTCTGCACTGTGGACCCGGTCCACGCCTCTGCCCGTGCACCAGCCCCCAGCCCGGAAGCCCGGTAACTCCGTTTCGGCCCGTTTTTGGCCCGTTTCGCCCCGTTGTTCAGTGTTTTTGACCACGACGATGTTTTTAACATCATTACTTATTGTAGCTTTTTCGGGCACAGGATGGGAGTGTTTTAGCGGGGGTTCCGTACACCTTCTTCTTCGCGTTTCAGGTGGGTACACCTTTAGAAATCCTTTGTGCACAATCTCGTTTCAGTTATGGTTATCATATTGTGAGTACTTGTCCTGAGGGTTAGGGTCGGGCTTTGAAAACTGGAAATATATTTAAAAGTGTGGGTTTTTATTCTTAAGTCTTAGCATTTAGTTCTATCATGTTGGACGGGGTCAACCTTATGTGTACTTGGGTTAAACATGGTAGGGAGGCATCAATTATTCATTTATGGCTTTACGGTTATTATGATTAGATGTACATATTGTTTCATATGGTTCTCATGCATGGATAGGTGTATGTCGTGAATATATATTGTTTCATATGCTTCTCATGCACGGATATGTACATATTATTTCATACGGTTCTCATACATAGATATGTATATATTGTCTCACATGGTTCGCTTACATGCACATATATATATTGTTCACGGTTACTATGCTCGGCTGCAACACGCGCACCCGCGGTTTGGCCACCGCGAAGGGTGCGCTTTTCCGGAAAAGTGGTCTATGACCCGTGTATACCCACAGGACGGCGTGGGGCCTCTTTAGTTGTGGGGCTTGGATGCGCCAAGGTGTGAGCGGTGCGACCCGTCGGTTTAGTTGTCCGACGTGGGAGCGGTGCGACCCATTCGGTTTAGTTGTCCGACTTGGGCGCGGTGCGATCCGTCGGTTTAGTTGTCCGACGGGATCGGGTATTGCAGGTTTACAGGTGTTTGACTTTACTTTTCCCTTGCGAGGGTGGTTGCTCCGGATAGACTACGGTTGGACGTTTTCTTTACCTGCTTTACTTTTATCACTTTTGTTTAGTCGCTGACTTCCCACTTTGCGACAGGGTCCTACAGGAGGGAGAGTTAGGCGACGGTGAGGCCGCGGCTAGAAATTTTGGGTCCCAGGAGACCGGAACAGTACTTTACCTCTTACTGTCGCATTCCATTTATTATTTGTAGACTGTGGATGGTTCTCGATACCCTCGTGGGGTCGGTGTGGATGTCGGTACGGTGACAACTGAATTGTTTAGTTTTCTTTACATCTCTGTGGGCCGCTTTGGAAAATAAAATAGCAAATAAAAGAACAGATTGCGAAAACTACTATTTCAAAACTCGGGTGCCGTGTGGGCACCGTTTTCAAAACCTTGTGGATTTATGGTTTGCGAAAATGGATTTCAAAACCTAAGTGTCGTGTGGGCACTGTTTTTCAAACCCCTGAGTTTATGTTGCTTTCGAAAAAGGGTTTTCAAAATATGGGTGCCGGGTGGGCGCCGTTTCAACAATTGTGGGTTTTATCCTTTCAAACTAATCGGCCGTGAGTTTTTTCTGCACATCGTGAATGGTTATACGTTTGGATTGTTGTGATTGAATGTTTACTCGTTTTGAACATTGTACAAACCGCGACGCCGTGCATATACAGGGGAGACTCTGTCCGTTTGTAGAGTGATCCTGTATATGCGGCGGATCTGGGCACGCGCCGGGGAAGAAGGTTTTCAAAAAAAAAAAAAAAATACATACCTTTTGTAATCCGTTTCCGCTAAATTAATCCCCCGGGGCGTGACAGATTAAGATGGTATCAGAGCCTTTCTTCAATCACAACAGTTTGTGCCCGACATCCACAAAGATACCTCACTTAGCTACAAATGAATGAAATGAATGGCATAGAAGCGTAGAACGCAAATGATCGAGGGGGGGGGGGGAAAGTATAGGTCCCTTTTCTCGATAGTTGTTTGAGTGCTATGCTAGCAGGAGGCTAAAACTGACTTGTGTTGTGTGGGTGTACGGGTTAAGTTTTGTTTCTCGGTTTAGCGTGGTTGTCGTGCATGTGTAGTCGTGTTGATGTGGAGGCTGGGGTCGAGGCCGGCTGCCACCGGGGTATTGATGGTTGCTAGGAATCAATGGATTAAGCAACCAGCACGGGACACGGTGGGCCTGCTGACGTTGTTCTTGCACTTGGTGCGGCTGTTATCACAGCAGATCGTTGCGCCGGCTTTTGTTTTTCGAACCCCTTTCCCCTGCCGACATGCTGGCCGTCGTTAGTGACGGCGACTGGGGGTAGAGTAATCCGCCGGTGTTTGTTAGTGGTCGGCTGTTTGTCGGTCGTGGGTAGCTGGACAGCCGTTGGTCTAAGGTTGTACCTTCTAGGTCTTCGGGTGTTGGGTTTAGCGGGTAGTCGGCCGTTTCTTTTTGCACCATGGGCAAGGTATGGGTGGGAATGAGGATTCTTCCCCTATGATTGTTACCCATAGTTCGGCTTCTCACTATAGACACTGCGATGGTTGTAGAGATCGACGTGTTGGGGGCCTTGGGGTTCTCCTTTAGATTGAAAAAGGAGACCCCCAGGGCTAGTGAATCTTGTCCGTTTGGGCTCGATTTTGGTTAGAGAGGCGGTGTCCCGCGTTGCACAAGTGCGCGTAAGTGGCGACTTGTTATTGGGGGAAATTAGCTTTTGACGCTGGGTGATGCCCAGTAGCTCTGGGTCGAGTTCCTGTGTTCTGCGCTAGAGGGCCGGTTAGGTCGTCCTATTGGTGGGTTGGCGTGTGATCCCCTCGAGTGCGTTTAGTGAACCTAGGTAACTTCTGATAGGGTTCTTCTTGCTGTTTTCGTGGCTTATCTTCTTCTGACCCTTTTGGTTTCAGATGGATAGTCTTCGGTACCTGAGGTCACTGTTGAGCGGACCTAGAGCTTAGGTTTTCTCCTAGTTGGGAGTGTCACTTTTGGTCTGGAGGTTTACCGCTCGTTTCGATGCCCGGTACTTGGTGGGGCAACGGTTTGGGACCGAGAGTTAGGGGCAATTGAGAGCGTCACACCTCGTCGGCGCCAGGACGGAGGTAGGACCTTACCTGGCGGGTTGTGTTGCTAGCTTCACATGACTAAGACATAGCCTTGAGGCTTAGTTTTGGGAGCGTTTGGATTGTTGATCTTTTGGGCCAGGTTGGAGTCAAGGGGGGGAATCTGGCGACTACTCGGAGTTTTGGCACTGGTCACTTTCGGCTAGGAGGCCCCGTACGCAGCCCTTTTTATGGGGTAGACCTTATGGTGAGTCCTAGAGCTGAAACCTAACGATAGCCTTGACCGTCGCCTCGGTTGGACGGACAGTCGGAACGGGTAGTCCGGGATGGTGGTTAGACTTCGAGCTTGTGATCCGTGTTGGTGACGGAGAGGAGCGGTCCGGGTGGGTGACAGGTGAGTTCGTTGTGTGCAGGGAGGAAATTTCGGGTGGTTAGTAACCCAGCCTGTTTTGTTGGCACCTATTGTAGCCTTGTAAAGGCGTTAGTGCGGTTGTTTTCCTTGTTTTCGGGTTCGTTGTTCTAGACTTTTAAGGGCTCATTGGTACTGGTTGGGTGGTACGACTGGGGTACCTCGAAGCATCACGAGATTTTGTTGCTAACTGCTCAGCGCTGGCTGGGGTGGTTGCGGACCGGCGGCGTTGTGACGGGGAATCCGAGTCGGGAAGCAGGATTACTACGAGGTGCTGGGCATGGACCGGTTCACGAGGTACCAGGCGGATGATAGTTACTTGGTTTCAGTGAGCCCTAGCGACTTGACCCTCTGCATTTCTCACTAACACCCCCGTTGTAGGGGTTACTTTCGACGTCCTCCTGACTGAACTGCCGGGAATACCCCCGAGCAAGGGGGTATTCCTTCTTTCACGTTTACCGGACACACACAGGATTTTCTGGATAAAGGGTCATCAGACAGTGTTGTGTCGCCTTGGGACGCACCGTGCCTTTGTGCGAAAGAAGAACGGAGGACTGCGTCTACGCATCGACTTGGGAGATAGACAAGGTTACAGTGAAGACCAAGTCCGGAATGGATGACCACTTCGATCAACTACGAGAGGCACTTACAGATTCTCTCGGACTCTCAGGGACAGGGGCTGTTTGCTAAGTTAAGAAATGTGAGTTCGACTTCGCAAAATGACTTTTTGGGGCAATTGTGTCAGCAACGGGAATCACAGGGAATGTGAGCGGAATGCCGGCACACGATCCGGAACTGGCAGCAGTCATCTCCGTTTTAAAAGTTAGAGACAACACCTTTTGGAGTCATCGGGATGGTTTTTGGATCGCCAGAGTTTGAGTTTTGTTCGCAGAGAAGGAAGTGTTTTTGCGGCACAGGCATGGGTGGAGTTG